>JAGFBZ010002207.1:0-1200000 GCA_018398805.1 Hirundichthys speculiger | reverse complement strand
CACCTCAAGTTTTCTCATTAAATGCTCTTACATTTACCATTTACTAAACATTTCTGAGTTCCTTTAGACCTTTAAAAAGTAAGTCACATCATTGTGGCACCATCTGGCTCACTGGTTCATGCCATGCACTAAATGTTGAGTCCTCACAGCGGCAATCTGTGTTCCATTCCAGCTGCCTGTCATTCTTGCTCTCTCCTTTCCCATCACAGTTTAATAAAGGCTTACATGCCTAAAAGGAAAAAAAAAACTCTCTGGTTAAATCTATTACCTATTCTTTACAGAACACTACATAAACAATTACATTTCCTGTGATCACATCGTTGAAATAAACTGAAAAACACCCTGACAATTTCCTTTAGAGTCTTTGTTGCAGTTCTTGAACGTTCCACCAGAGGGAGGCATCCTTGAATAACTGAAAACATCCCCTCCAAGAAATCCCCAACACTTTATTTTCAGTTCTGTGGGTTACAGACTAAAGGTTACATTCCAATATGCTGAAGGTATTTGCCCTTTGTGGCTGAGTGTCAACTGTGTGTAAATATGTTTGTACGATGAAAGTTCTTCTACAACAGAATACAAATTTGTACAAACTATGGATATTCTAAGTACTGAACATTGCAATATATCATCCAAGGTCTCTGATTTGTGCAAAGTATTTTTGTTATTTATTGCTAACATTAAGGTTCTCATCCCTTGAGAAAATACCAGGCTGTGGATCTCAATGGGATTCTTTTATCTGCAAATCCTTACCATACTGTATGTGGCACTAATGTGAAAGCTTCAATTATATTCCTTCAGTATTCATTCAGATGAATGCCAAACTCTTTTTACTGGATCTCTGCAGCTTGGATCCCATTACAGAATAAATGTTGTACATGTCACAGTTTGGCCTGTGAAAGAAGAAAAAGCACCAAAGTAAAAATAATGACAGCTGTCCTGATTTAAGGCCCATGTTTTTGTTTTTGTATTGATCATGGCTTACTGGTATGTTTTTTTTTTTTTTTTTTAATCAGGCATTTTTATATTATTTGTGACACTTCTACTTTTCTGTGTGAAGAGCACAAAGGTGTGAAAATAGACAAAGATCCACCAATATGTAAGAAACTTTCTACAACTTGTTATACAATTTCATGAGTAATGTTCCTCAATGTACAACTATGAAGACTTTGAATATACCATCATCTATAGTCCATAATGTAATCCAAAGTTTCAGAGTATCTGGAGAAATCTGTGTGCATGGGAAAAGAGCAAAAATCATAATATGCAGCCTGGGACCTTTGGGTCCTTAATCAGCTCTACATTAAAACACAAATAGAAGTCAGTGCATGGGTTGAGGAACACTTTTGAAAAACACTTAAAAAAAGAAAAGCAAAACACATTTTGCCATCCACAAATGTAGCTAAAGCTATCATACAAAAAAAAGAAAGCCATGTATGAGCATGATCCAGAAATACTGTGGTCTTTTCTGGGCCAAAGCCAATTTAAAATGGGCTGAGGCAAAGTGTAAAACTGCCCTGTTGCCAGAAAAATTGAAATTTGAATTTTTTTATTTCTTATTTTTGGAAACCATGCCATGTTCTCTGGATTAAAGAAGAAAGGGAGCATTCAGGTTGTTATCAGTGCTCAGTTTAAAAACCTGCATCTCTGACAGCATTGGGGGTACATCAGCGCCTGTGAAATGTGCAGGTTGCACATCTGGAAAGGTAACATCAATACTGAAAGGTATATACAGGTGTTGGAGCAACATATACTCATATTCAGACAAGGTCCTTTTCAGGGAATGCCTTCGCATCTTCCAGCAAGACAATGCCAAACTGGTCACTGCAACCATTACAAAAAACATAAGACAAAAGAAAAGCAGACTGTTGAGCATCTTGAATCTGACAGTGAAGGATAGGGCAAGAGTCACTCCCCCAAAACATCACCCTATTAGGCAATTTAAAAAAAATTATATGTTCTTTTGTGAAAAAAAATGTGTTTTTTTTACGAGATTTGCAAGTCATTGAATTGTATTTTTAATTCAAACTTTTTTGAATACTACTACTATGACTGCTACGTATGCTACTACTGCTAATAGTAATAACAATAAAGTTATCGTTATTTGTATGTGATGATCTGTAAATCTACTCTAACAATACTTTTAGACCTGTTTCACTCAAAAAAAAAAAAAAAAAAAAAAACCTGAAGATCCCACAATGCAACTTCACTCACAAAAACGCTTTTCTGGATAGTTCTCTCTCAAGTTTTATTTTTCATTTTTTAATTTTTTTTTTTTATCCTATTCGTGGATTAATATACAATATTGACCGGCTAAACTAAGCAATTAAAGGTGGCGTCTACTGTGTTTTAAAGCTTAGCCAACATAAACTCTTGTTTTGTAACGCCCTCGTCAACATCAACACTATCTTTTTGTCGGAAGTGAAAATGAAAACAGCTCGTTCCTTGTTCGCAGTAGCCTACTTGTTCCGTCCATAATATCAGTGAATGTTGTTACGTGAACAGTAAACAGTTTCTTTTATGCTTACGATGCTGCGGTCTCTTGTCCGTTGTTGAAACTGAAGGCATTTAGCGACACTCCCTAACAATTTGCTGAGAGTCATCAATTATGCAGGGTAGCGGCACGTACTGGGAAGGAAGATAGCAGCAACAATATGGCGACAGCCGCAGTTACTCCCGACTCTTTTCTACATCTGCAATTCAGTGACAGCTGTCGGGATATGTGTTAATACAAGAAAAAGTAAGTAGACAATCTGTTTTCTGCTTTGTCTGATATTTTCGTTCGTCGGGTGGATCTCGGTCCTACTTTACCGACTGACTGCATCCCAGTGCCGCAGAGCGGTCCCTCTCTCAGCATCTTTTCTTACAGCGTCTGTGGACGGCTCCCTGCCAGTAGCTACATGCTCAAACATGCATGCGAGGCATCGGTCAGAAGTGGGGAAGATGTGATTTTTTTTTAAACGGGAAGGTATGATCTGATGCGGTGGAGAAGCAGTGAAGGGGGGGGACAGCGGTTTTTATTTGGGGAGTTGGCCTGCAGCTGGATGGAATGACATTTCAGAGCGCCAGAATGGGAAACATACGCATGTAGACTATGGGATGTAGAAGTGAGATCATGTCAAACTTCTCCGAGTGGCGACAGACGCCAGCCCGCGCGCGCTACACGCACATGAATAACGCACCACTTCCAAAAACATTTCAGTTGGACATTTTTTTTTCTACCTTCTATCGTTATTTTGTAACTATGATGGTCGACCCCCCCCCCCCCCCTCGCTCGCTCCCCACCCACCCCACACTCCTCCGCTGTGCCCCCCCCCCCTCCTCCCCCTCCCGCCTGTGATCACTCCGGAGAGACTGTAGGCTGCTGCGTGAGGAGGTAGGTGCGTCTTTAGTTTGGCAGTCCTCAAAAGGGACCGCAGCACCTTTTTCTGGTCTTTTCACGCAGTCTCCCCCCTGAAACCCAACATCACATCACTCTACAGCACCGCATAACTGGATCTCCGAGGTCTTGGCCTTATCTATAGGGGTGCGGTTTAGTTCCCCCCCCTTTCCATCTCTCTTTCTTTCTCTCAAATAATTTGACTTTTCTGAGATGTGAAATCGGGTTATACTAACTCCATACGTGTTGTCAGAGTCCCTGCTAAGGATGAGCTATGAGGACAGAGATGGTGGATTCAACTGACCTACTAGGAGTTGGAGCCTACAGCAGCAATAAAGCCCACTGCAGTATTTTAGGCTTTGGCTCTATAGGACAACGACGCGCCCCGGTATAAAACAGTGCACATCACTGAGGGCTGCAGAAACCTCAGCCAGGGAAAAACACTTGGAGGATAAGACATAGCAGCAGCTTGCATTGTAAAGGGGAGCGGTCTGTTGTCATCCCCAAGGAGGAAGTTCTCAAAGAAATAGCAGAGGGCTTTCTATGTGCATCCCTTTACATCCTGGTTAGGATGAATGATCATAACTCATTACAATTTACAGTCACGAGGCTCCTTTACGGTTGGTCTTCACCCATTTTTGAAATATAATATTAATTTTTATTTGACAGCATTCCGTTAGTTTTCTCAGTGCTGTCAGATCCGAGCCTCTGCTGCTCACTGACGCTGGAGGTTTGAACTCAAATGACATAAGGAGCAGCCCTGATGCAAGCCGCAGGAAGCGGAGGATGAGCTTTACTGGGCAGGCGGTCCATGTGACTCTGATGCAAGTGTTCCTGTGAGGCTGCACCTCCTCCCCGCACGCACCGGTGTCCCGTAAACTTCACGAGACGTCCGGTGATGGTCAGAGTGCACAGAGAGGAGACGTTTCTTTTTTTCTTCTTTCCCAGCGGCGCGTTTGGATTCCTCTCCTCCGCGCAGAGGACGCAGCGTCACCGTAGTTTCTTTTTACACGCTGCTGACCCGGACGGTCAGAATGCTTTTCTTTTGCTCGAGAGTGAATTAAGACAGTATTGGTTTCCTTCTTCTTCCATCAGTTCCCCCCCCCTACTCGTCTCAGAACGGATTTAACTGAACTGAGTTTGGAGCTGTCGCCGGTACCGGCGACATGAGATAGGAGTCACTGTGAATGTTTTAAGAGCACCATGAGAAGTTGTAGCTTATGTTAATGTAAAATTATGCAACTTAGGATGCTGCAGTGTTTGCTGGTTTGGTGTCGGATGTGCATGTGCTGCTGGTCATGGTATTGCATCCTGTTTTGAATCACCTTGACGGATCAATTGATGTAGCGTTGGTGGAAGGAGACTTGGAGGTTGCGCGGAGGCTGGGTTACTTAAATCGGACTTTGTTCCCCCTCTTTTCCTCGAGGATGGATCTCCTCTGACTTCTTTTCTATACATTTTCAGGTCTGTACTCTTGTATTCTGTCTGTTGTCTCAGGACCATAGCCAAACTGGGGAGGGGGATTCAAAGAGATGCAGTTGTTAACATTGTTGGAGCATTACTGCGTTTTAGTCCCAGAGGTTTAATCATTTGAACCAGTAATATTTGTGCCACAGTTTAACAATTTCAAAAGTAAAGATATATTTTAGATGTATGATACTGATAAACTATTCTTGTAAAGTCGTTTTGGTCAGTTTGTGGGATGCAAGCCACCATGTATGAAAAGATCTTTAGTCCAGCAGGTGCAGGTTAATGGTTTTGTCAGAGAGAACAACAAAAATAACAGCTGCTAACCAAAATGTAACTTGAAATACATCACCCTTACCCTATTTCCACACTTCCCAGTCACATTCCACTGTGGCTTTTCTGCTAATTATCCGTGGATGTTGGATTATGTGCACACTTTATGAAGATCTTTCAATTGGAATATTGGTCATATCCTGCCTATGCTGTCTCAAGAGCAAATTTGTATGGGCTTCTTTGCTGTTTAGCATAAAACAATAAGTCAAAGACTAGTGAATGGTTCTCATTTTTATTACCAGTGAGAGCAGTCATAGTTCAGTGAAAGCTGCATATTTCTGTAGACCAGACTCTCAGCAGTGCAGTCAGCTTATTCACGTCACAGAAGGCCATTTTGATCTTTGGTCATGTGGGCAATGTGAAAGGCAGAACACACCTTTAAATATGATGTTGGATGTAGTTAAGAAGGAAATAGCCAGAGACAGAAATACTTCAGAATTTAATATGAGATACCTGACAAGGAGACAGTCAGATAAAGAGCCCATTATTTGTGACCACACATACTTTATCTTCATATTGGATCAGTGCTTTAGCCATTTAAGAAAAGGACTGGTGTATACTGTATTGGGTCTCCTTTTAAATATTTGCATTTCAGCTTTGATTTGGCTTTGTTTGCTTTTTTCTTAAGGAACAAGTGAATTTAATCTCTGAGTGTTTGAAGGACTGAACCCAAAGACTAATGAAAAGCAAATATGGAATTGTTCTGTCACAACCATTTGTTTCTCATTTATTGTTAAAGTTACACAAGATTACACAAATTAGATAACAGCATTTTAAAGTTTTAATCTTGCTTATTTACTGTCCTTTAGCTGCTGCATTTTCTATGTTCAATGTCTTTTATTTCTCCCTTCCACACTTAACTGCTCTGTATCCCTCTCCCTTTCTCAGAGCTGGATGTTGTGGATGGAAAACAAATAAAAAGGAAATAGCTGCAGGATGAAAACATGGCCGCACCCCTTCTTGCACCCCCAGGACCTGACAGCTTCAAGAAATTCACCCCGGAGTCGCTTGCTAACATCGAGAAGCGCATCAAGGAAGAGAAGAACAAGAAGCCACCCAAGCCCAGATCGGACAGTAGTCACCGCGACACATCTGACGACAATGAGCCCCATCCCAACAGCGACCTGGAGGCTGGGAAGAGCGTGCCCTTCATCTACGGCGATATTCCTGATGGAATGGCCGCCACACCACTGGAAGATCTGGACCCATTCTATGTGAACAAGAAAGTAAGTTGTTATACGCACCTATTACATCATCTAGTTTTCACTTAAATACCAGCTTTTCTTTACAGATAGGTAAAGCTTTTACATACTCCTGATTCACTAGGTGAGGCTCAGTCACTGCATTATTTACACTGTTAGAAAAGGCCTGTCTTTCTTTTAGCATGGCTGTGCAACGAAAGCACAACTGTGCAGAGGAACAAAATGTGACTTTTCTCCTGTAACACGGCTGGATTGCTGTGTAATGCTTTCTGGGGCAGCAGTTAGTTTCATATATGCTTCTGTTGTGTTGATTAATTGCATGTCTTAATGTGTAGCAGAGGCGATGTGCAGCACCAACAAGAGAAGATGGTAATTTTGCCTTTGCGTTTTTAAACTATTGTGTAACTGCTGAGCAATCCTTTTTTTTTTTCATGATAAGACAATTTATATGACATGTGCTATGTCAGGATGGCAGAAGAGGACCAATGCAGCTGAGTGAACATTTTTTTTTTTATATTTTACTAGATGAGCACAATTCCAGTTTAGTATTATGGCTCTTATACGACTCATCTGCACTCTAATCATACATAATAGCTTATTCTATTTTATTCAACTTATTATTTATTTAACTTGTTATTTTTTTTTAGTTTTTTTTAAAAAAGGAAGCAACTTTCCAAAAAACAAAACAAAACAAAACAAAATCCTTGCAGGATGTCAGTATGAAATGCTGTTTATGCCCAAATCAAAATGTTTTTTTTTTTTTCTCAAGTCACTTAGATCCAATACATTTTACATCTAAGGAAAACTTTCTAAATTAAGACAAACCTCAAATTTCCTTTCCAAACTGTATTATTAATTTTTTTATTTTGAACCCAGAGCCAGTGTTTGGCTCTATGTAAGTGAAAGAAGGACTGAGGAGTTAAGGCAGAAGATTGCAGGACAGAAAGTTGAGAGTGCAGGAGTGATCTATAGTACCCTTCAGCTGTGTATAGGTGTGGAGTAGCCAGTCTCCTGTGTGGTGGTGGTGGTGGTGGTAATGTGTAAGAGAATCTGTGGCCTCTATAGAAGCAAGAAGGCCAGTCAGCAAGACTGGCAATCTCAGTGAGCAGCACTCCCTTGTAGGATGGATGGAACTATAAAGTGCATGTGCCTTTTGTCATCTATTGATCCACAGCCCCAGTTCAGCTGTTGCCAAAGGAAGGGTTACATTATTGTCTTATTAACCTTCCTGAACTTTTCTTAGTGCTCAGATCATTCTTCTTTTGCGTTCCTCAGTTTGCTGCCGTTTAACTTTGACGATCAAAGGAAAGTTCCCACTGTAGCCTAAGCTGTGATTCTTGTGTATATTACCGGTACAACAATAAAATATAAAGAACTTAAAAAAAACAATGTTACAGATTGATGCCTGATTAGTGCATGAAATATGAAGGATTGTAGTTTTGTGAACCAGCACTTTTTTATTTTTTGCCAACAGAAAAAATACAAAAAAGGTTTCTATTTTTTGGTTTTAGGGAATCACTGAACACTGCTGAGATACGCATACCATAACTCAAACAACATTCACAATAATCGTAGAATGGGAGCTGTTAAACATGTAAGGCAAAACGGATTGTTTATATAGAAAATAAGATTAGAACAGAAGGTCTGTTTATGAAATTGTAGATGAACGAGATGGAAGATGAATAAAGTAAACAATAATGACATTTTTCATAACCTCTTTGGTTTTGTATGTTAGAGTGCAAATGTTGCATTTTTGTGTAAAGTGAATACAACACTTGTTATAAATTACTAGTTACCCTGGAGAAATGTAATAATCAATACAGCTATGTCATTACTTCATCAAGGTCAGATGACTAATCACATTTGATTATTTCATAACAAATATTATAAACTGGGACAAACATAAATAACCTTAAATATAAATACAGTTTTATAAAAATCTCAAATAGGTTGTAGATAAAACATGTTGATGTTTAAACTCGAGGGAATCTGAATGGGCCTCTCCCCTCATTTCTAAAATATTGGCTCCAGAGATAAATTACCCCTGATGTTTTCATACACCATTAGACTGTGACAAGGCCTTGTTCTGCTGTCATATGGATCTAGAACCTAAAAGACCTTATTTTAGTTATGTTTAAAATCATGCACATTTGTTTCTTCACTTAAAATAATTCTCTTGGAAAACCCTAATAATAACAAGTATATAAAATATTTTCTAAATAATGAATTAGACAGATTCATTTTGAACTCACAGCTCAACTTTTTCTGAACTTGAAAAAAAAAACAACAAAAAAACTTAATGGAAAAAAAAATAGCAAAATTAGAGAGCATCCAACTTATTAGAATGACAGGGTTATGCTTAAATTACTGTAGAACTTATCTGCAAAACATATATTGTATCCTAATACTAATACTAATACTACTAATACTAATACTACTAATACTAATACTAGAACTGTAGAAAATACTTAATCAGCTGCTTCCAAATCCAACATAATACCTGTTTGATGTGCTGACATGTTTGTGTTAGGGAACCCTTTTTTTTTTAAAGTATCATTTGTATTTTTCTCCTCTATGTTCCTGATCCACTGATGCAGCTGTGATTGTGATGCCAAACTAAAGACAGTATGTTATCAAGGTTTTTATAGAATGGAAGGAGAGAATACAGACCTTTCAGACTATCAGATAGAAGGCTCCTGTAAATTTAGTCTTTTATTTGCCCAATATGTGTCTCTGCTTACATGGCTACAGTTTCTGACTTCTGTTTAGGCTGCATGGTCAACACCTTCTTCAAACCCCTCTTGTGTGACATGTCAGCAGCCACGCATCACCATCTTTCTATTATTCAAATCTATGATTTGCCTATTTCAATAAATGTTTTTGTCCATCTTCACACCCAAGGAAGCGTTTATGAGCATATTCGAAGTTAGCATCCTTTCCTCTTCCTCTGTCTGTGCCCTCACCTTTCCAGGTTGCTCGTCTCCTCTACTCGACCGACAGTCATCCAGTCGTTCAGCGTTGCACTGTATGGCAATGAGGGAGTCTAAGTGTGTGTATATGTGTGTTTCCATCAGCTGCAGGAAACCTGATCACAGCACTCATGCATAAAAGAGATGAAGAGGGGGCAGTGGTGAGGAAGAGAAATGCAGAGTTGCAGTTCTTGTTTTCCCCAATGATGGGGAGAGGACTGCTTGGGCTTTTCAAATGTCTGATGGGATTAAGCAGTGTTAAAGCTGCTGTAGTCATGCAGGAAGTGTAGGACAAGAGGGGTGGAGGGGAGATGAGTACTGTAGCTGGTGCTGTGCGCAAGCACATATACAGTCATTTGAAAAAAAGTACACCCTCTTTCAGTTCTAAGGTTTTACATATTATGACACAATGATATGGTCCTTACCAGGTCTTAAAATTCAGGTAAATACAGGCTCAGACGAACCACAAGATCTGACATATTACACTGTATTATTATTTATTCAGCAAGCAGTGTAGTAAAATGTACACCATGATTCTAGCTTGTAGAACCACGAGGACAAAAAGTTATTCCTTTCTGTGTGATGTTATCAGTTTCTCACATCCTTGTGGAGTCATTTTTAACCCACTTTTTTTTCTTTTTTTTTCCCCTTTTCTCCACAATGTTGCTTCAGTCCACCGAGGTTTCTGAACTTTTTTTTTTATGCACAGCTCTCGTAAATCCTCCAAAGCATTTCATTTTGGTCTCTTGATTTTTTTTTTTTTTTTTCCCCACTCACTCTGTGATTGATTTGCTGTTGTGCTTGGAATCGCTGTCCTGATGCATGACTTTGGTCATGCAAGTTTAGTTGTTTAGTTGTCTGACATGCGGCCTCGCATTTTGCTCTAGAAATGTGGGTAGGCCAAATAGAGTTTATGATCAAATCGTTGACTGCAAGAAGCCCATGTTCTGTGGCTTCAAGACAAGCGCAAATCATCAGTTCTCCACCAGCGTAATTAATCGTTGGTATGAAGTGTTTGTAATGATATGCTGTGTTTGTTTTTTTTCCCAAATGTAGCTCTGTACATTCTTCTGAGATATCTCCATTTTGGCCCTAACTGTTCAAAGAACATCGTTCCAGTCGTCATGTGGGTTGTTCACTTACAATTTTAGAACCCTAAGATGTACAGTTATGATGTTTTTAGGAAGAAGCTCTCAACTATTCCTATAAATCCATAGTGTTCTGTTTTTTTAATATGTGGGGTGTCATGGTCTTTAAAATTTAATGTGATAAGTGAGGCCTGAACAGTCTGAGATGTACGTAGCTCTGGGGTTTTTGTATCGTCTCTGAGCATGGTCTGACCTTGGGATGAAGGTGAAGGAACATCTGCCCTTGGAAAGATTATCCACTGCCATTTACATTTCCACTTGAAAACAATCTTTTTCAGTAGAAATTCCACCCCCACCAATTAAAAAAAAAAAAAAAAAAAACTGAAAAAAAAATTCCTACTTATATCTGTATGAAGTGATTGTGTGAATACACTTCTGATTTTTTTTAGAGGTGTTCACACCTGTTGATGATCAGTTATTCCAGTGAATTTGATTAGCTACACCTGGCTGCTATTTCACCTTTTAGTTCCTTTGGAAGTAGGAAAGATGTACGTCGTCTTTCACTCACTGTTTCTGTTTTTTGGCTTAGTTTTTGTGAATTAAGCAAGGGCATTGTATAATGTATTATGTTTTGCTTTCAAGACCCAGTGAGAACCAGATTATTTTTTTTCAAAATGTCCTTGCACATAAAACTTTAGAGTTGAGGGGGGCATACTTCCCTCTTCACATGATCGGTGTGTCTGTGTAGAGAGGGCAATTTCTGTGGGAATACAATCTCCAAGCTTCTTCATCTTCATTAAAGTGGCATTTTGTTGTAGGATCCATGTAAGATTGGCTGTGTGCAGCAGATCTGTCATTTATGCACCTGCTTGGGCTCAACAGCAGCTACTAGTGGGCACACAAGGAGAGACGTCTGAAACTCAGCATGCAGCACCCTACACTCCATTGCATTATGTCCCAGCAGCTCTCTTTTTGAGTGCGTCTCTGTCCATTACTTTGCTTTTTCCTTCTGCCGCCTCGGCGTTGGCATTGTTCTTTCAGGGTGTAGTAAATTAGAATGAGGGCCAGGCTTTAGTGCTCTGTCTAAGTCCTCAGTCTCTGATGACACAGCATCCTCCTGTACTGGGCTGAGTGAAACGGGGGAGGGGAGGGGAAGGGAGGGGAGGGGGGATTTTGCTTTCACTGCTATCCAGGCTGGTTGAAACATGGAAGGTGGAGTGGACTGAATGTCTTTTTCTTTTTTCTGCAGTACAGCATACTAACAGAAAGACTGGGGTCACTTTTGATTTCGTTTGTTTGCCCCCCCCCCCCCCCCCCCGCCCCATCAGATGCAAAAAAGAAGCCTATCAAAGTTTTACTAAATATAAACAATGTGTATTTCTAAATATATTTTTCCATTTTCTAAAATTGAATCATAATCCACTTTGTCATGGCCCAAAAATATACTAAGCAGACCTGCCAAAGACAGGTAGTCACTGGCAGATCGACCAAAACTTTTTTCTAACAACCAACAATTTGATTGATTCTTTATTTACCTTGATGTCATTACCATCAAACTCATTTTAAGCATCATTTCAGAGAGGAAATTATGAATACATAATATTCACAGTTTTTTTCTGAACCTCTTCAATAAACAGATGGTCAGTGAATAGTGCTGTGTTAAATTCAAGCAAATTCTTCAATCACTAAAAACATCAACTGATATTGTAAAGTATAATAAATGCACACATAAAGTACTTGGATTTGATTTACTGACATCCCAGTTTCCACTGTCTCAGCCAGCGTGGACAGCAAGCAAAGCAATGCAATTTTAAACTCTTTGCTTGTGATTGTCCAGTTGATTTATCTATTAAAATTATGCTTTGATAATTTTATTTATTTGGCAACCCTGAAATTGTTCTTCATCAGGCCTCTGTGGTGGTTAACTTTGGGCCTTGTTCTCATACAGGTTGTTTTTAATAAAATGGGTTGAAATAAAGGTAAAGCAATAAAGGTCCATGTTTGGGAAAAATCAAAACAAACACACACACAAAAAAAAACAGGAAAAAGTTGTACAGAGCTTTAGATCTGCAGTGGGAATGAATGTGGAAAAAAGTAAATCCACAATGATTGGTTGGAAGTTTTAGACTGATTTGTGTCAAACTGCCGACTGTATGATGAAGAAGTACATCTTTCCCATGACTGACTATCTATAATTCCTGTACTTAGCTGATGTCTCTCTTTCTCTATACTTCCACCTGTCCTTCTTTCTCATTCTCTCTCTCTCTCTCTCTCTCTGCTGCAAGCCCATACATCCCTCCTCCTCCTCCTTTTCCCTACATCTACCCATCTGTCTCATGTTTGGGCCTCTTCTCTCTGCAGCTATGTGGCTTTCTGTTCTGTATTACTCCTCCACCTTCCTCTCATCTCTTTCTTTATCCGTCTCTGTTTGCTGCTGTCCATACCCCATGCAAGTCCATCTCCGCATCTTTGTTCCACAATTCCTCAGCCGAACAGATAGACACAAATGCACATCACTGTCCTTCCAGCTGCATTCTGCATCTGGTTTCTTGCACGTGGAAAAAATTTCTAAAGCTTTGCAGCAAATGTGGTTTTATAAAGAGAATCCTGATCTGCTGAGTTTTACATATATAAAATATATCTGCATAATTCTGCGGTTAAATTAGTGCTAAAATAATGTGCATCTGTGCTATGTCTTCATGCACTTTGTGTGAATACACAGTATTCATTGTTTGCACATATGCAAAACCTCTACTTCAGTAAAATGAACTACACGCCTGTGTCTTTGAGCCTGCTTTACAAATTTGTCTGGGGGAATAATTGGACTATCAAACTGAATGACTGGTCTGTGAGGTAATAACTCAGAAGAATTGAAATAGTTGAGAATGAATCAGTTTGTTTATATGAAGATGTGTGGGTGTTTGAAGTAGTTGGAGTTATTATCACTGCTGCTTACAAAAGTGACATGCAGGACATATGAGTTAAACCAAGATTTGAATATCGTAACTTATTCTTCTCATGCCTCCTATTCCTTCTATGTAATTGTATGGCATGTGAAAGTGTGTTTAAGTCATCCGAGCCTCCTGTGTTTAATCTAATCTACTTTACTACGTGTGAAGTTTCAGAGTCTACTGTTTCCATTTCTGAGGCTAATCCAGGCTTCTTTTGTACTTATTACCTCCGCCAAGGAGGTTATGTTTTTGCCGGCATTTATCTGTCTGTGTACAAGATAACTCAAAAAGTTATGGATGGATTTTGATCAAATTTTCAGGAGTTGTCAAAATGTGAAAAGGAAGAACTGATTTCATTTTGGGTGTGATCCGGAAGAAATCTTGGATTCTGGATCACTTTCAAATTTTTGATAGCTTTGCGGTCAATGGGGACGAAAATTTTGTTTCTCAATATCTCCGTTAATTATTGCCCGAAACTCCTGAAATTTTAGTCAGGGACTGACAATGGGAACCTCTATCAAATTTCAAAGGCTGATCTAGAACGCGGATTTTATTGCAATCTGTAAATTGCTATATGGGAGAACTGTTGTGCTTGGCGGAGGTCTGCGCTCTCCGAGTGCTTTTCTAGTTTATTCATGATTTAAATTGTGTTGTGAAAGCAGGCAATGGGAACAAAACTTTCATTGAGAGAAATTATTCATTTAGTATTTCAGAAGTTCAGTGAGTCATTGATTATTGATTATTGCAACAGACTGTCAATTAAGGAAATTGCCCGACATTTGCATTGCTTTTTTGTCATCATGCCAAGCTGCCAAGTTTGCATCAGCAGCACATTTCTCTGCTCCCTAGTCGGCACAGTTCACTGGGAAACCAAAACCTCTTTCCATCTGAATTTAGTCTGATGAAGATACCTAACTTTCAATAGTCAGTAGATGGTGGCCTACATTAAAACCCAGACTCAAAATTTTTGTTATTATTCCCAAAATTATTTATTTTCAATTTCAGTTTATCAGCCAATATAGTCAATTTGCTCATGGCACATCATTTGGTATCCTGGGCTTGTATGGACCGTTAATGAGGTATTACTCATTACACTCTCACCCCAAAAGGGTCTTTGCTTGGTCAGCAAAACACTCAATTTGACCTTTGGGAGAGATGCAACATGACTGTACATCCTGTGTTTTCCTGTTTACACTGTGCTCACTGTGTAGATGATACAACATTTGAAGCAACGCAGAGGCTTAAGGGGCAAAAAGGAACTAGTAAGGACAGAGAGGAACTATGATGCAGAGAAGACATTTTGCTTTTCTGCAGATGCTGTTTTTAATCATATTGTTTAGGGACATTCTCTGTGACCTCTACCTTTTTTTTTAACACTATATCCATCTATTGTAAGTGTATTTTTAAGAGGTTAATACTTTTGAGTGTTTTCAAAGTACCTTTGGTTAATGAAGAGGAGTGAAAAGTTTTGTATACAACCTCACATCTACAATTCAGTGACATGGTTATTAGATTCTGGGTTCTTTTGGGATGGTTTCACAAAAAAATAAAGAAAAGTGATTTCTATAAATTCTGGCAGCTGACATCATCAGTGCTGCCCGAAGCATGATGGAGAGGTTGTGATGAGCAAGGCAAAGTATCCCAGCGATGTACAGATCAATCATTCCCACTTATCCAAACTTTATCATGGTAAATTTTAGTGAAACGACTCTCAGTTGAGACTTAAACTCTCAGTAGAGGCTTAAAAAGAAACTGGAAAAACCTTTGGCTGTGAAACGAATCTCTGTAGTTTGTTTATAAATGGTGCTAATACGTCTCACTCTTACCCTAAATGCCTTTTGTCCAAGAGTTGGCACAAGGACCACACACAGGTCCACACAGACAAACTCACATTGCTGCCTCACCCTAGTGCCCAGCCCCAATTGCCCCATTGCTGTTTATGGTAGGGAGTGGTTGTTGAGAGCCTAGAGTCAGCAGATTTGCTCTGATCGATGACAGCATTTGCAGTTCCTTTCCAGTAAAAGCTTTAAACTTGGGATGAAGAGAGTCATTTGGCTATGAAGAGAGGAGAGCTTCCCCAGTGTCTGTCTGCTGCTCCTGAAGCTGCTTGCAGCTTTTGTCACAGCCAAGACGGAGGTGTGCTGGTTCTTGGGTGACTGGTCACAAAGAGAGTGATGTCAGCAGAGTAAAACACGGCCTTATGTCCTTGCTGCTCATGCCAATGTGCCCTTCTCTGCGTTTGTATTTTTTAGCCTGCTGTTTGAATTCTGTAGTGGAAAATGTAAGACAATTACATATTGAAGTGCTTACCTCACTGCAAGCAGAGTAAATATATTAGAGTGGATATGCTGACAACTAAGTGAGCACTCTGCTCAAAATGCCTTGTTCAAATGGATTTCAATCTCTGTAGCTTGAGAGAAGACTACTGCTGTAGTGTCTTGTGAGTCAGAGGTGATCTTAATCATCTCTATTTTAAAGAAAGATATCACAAATGTTTTCACACCATGTACCAAATGACATGTACTGTACACTCCATTCTATTATTTATCTAACGGTCTTGCTATCTCTGTCTCTCTTCTCTCCACAGACCTTTATAGTCATAAACAAAGGGAAAACGATCTTCCGATTCAGCGCCACGCCCTCCTTGTACATTTTAAGCCCTTTTAATTTACTTAGGCGAATAGCTATTAAGATTTTGATACATTCATATCCTTTCAAGGGATTTATTTATTTATTTTTTTACTTTCCACTGTGGTAGCATTTCACATGAGGGGACACAGAATTTTGAGTATTTCAGGAAACAAATGAAAAAGAATGGGGACTTTTCTGCCAGTTCACAGTTACCTCATAGTTTAGTCTAAATTTGATCAACTAACAGTTAATTATTAGTTATTAGGGGGGAAAAGAAGAACAAATAAAGTATGACTTGATTATTAATGTAGCCTTAATACTAACTACCCAAGTAATTACTGATGAAGAACTAAATGGAGTTAATGATGGCTTACGTGAGAATGGAGTGACATATCGTGTTTCACTGGGTAATGATTAGTTCATTGATCTCCAGCAATCTGTCATGATGGGCCAGTGAATCTGTAGGTATCATACAGCTCTGATTCTTGAGAATTGACCCATGTTTCCAAATTATTCATGTCAGTTTTCAATCCTCTACAAAAAGAGTGCTAACTTCAGCATCTGTTAATGTCCACTGTGTGCAAATAAAGCAAAACTGACCGTGAAAGCAGAGTAGTGGGTAGATATAGTTTAAAGAGAACTAATCATTTTAAAAGGTCTCAAAAAAAGGTAAAACACGTTTAACTGATTACAGTACAAACACTGGCAGATAAATAGGCAGGCTTAAGCTATCTTTCCATTGCAAAAGAAAAAAGAAACCAGTTAAATGAGAAATACAGTGTTAGATATTAATTTTATTATACAGTATGAGTGCCGCAGCATTTGTATATCACTAAAAATTATTTATAAAAAAGGCTTCTTAACTCACCAAATGAAGATGGATGCACCATTACACCAAAGACACAGAATATAAAGTATCTGGAATATAAACTGAGCGTACATATGCACCACATAATTGTTATATGTGTGAGACTGCTGCATCGACACTGCAGCTTCCACTATAGCTCTGGCATAGTCGTTCAACCTTTCCTTATTATTAAAATTCAGTACTTCAGACCAAGCCTTCCTCAACTCAGTATTTTGTCCCTGCATAGCTGTTGTTGCTGTTTTCTTGACAGCAACAACACAGTGGTGTTTTAAGCGTAAGTATCAAAAAGTGAAGCCTTTGTTGTTATCGCTACTGCTTCCATTGGTGTTGGTCCTGAATTGAAACCAGATGTTGAACTTGTTTAACTTTTCAAGCCTTGGTGCTGGAAGAGAATGTGGGAAAAGACATCTTCAGCTTTCCTAAAGTGTTGGATTTTCTTTAAGGAAACCATGAATATTAAATGAGTCCCATTCAGTTCCTTGCTGCTCTATACTGATTACAGACTGAAAGCTATCTCAAAGAAACAAAATGTTTCTGAAGAGTCTCCGGAAAACTTCAGCAGCAGCTAAACTGCATTCTGGTGCTTCCTCCCAAACAGCACTGGAGAAGCTTGAAGAAACACACAGCCATTCAACTTTCCAAAAAGAGATTTAAAAGGGATTGTAATACCCCTGGATCATACTCACTGCTTTTATCATGAGTGGTTTCTGATTCTAGCTGAACTGACACCTGATCTACACAAAATAATTACTGACTCATTCATGAAAACATACTTAAATGAGTGTTTTTTTTCCCCCAAAATAATGAGTTGCAGTTAATATTACTGGGCAGCTGCAAAGCACTTGACTTTCTTTTTTCTTTTCTGATTACTGATGTTTCTCATGTCCTTTAAAGTAAAGTTGTGTATCACACAACTAGGATACTACTGTAAGTATTATATTTCTGCTCAAAACTCTGTGTCCCTTATTGTAAAGTTTTTCAATTTTACCTTTGATGTTTTCCTGCTTATTGCAAAGTTCCTGTTTTGTAGGAACTAAATTGTTGTTTTCTGCTTGCCTCACCCTGTATTGCCCCACCATACTGTATTTTTTTCTTCAGAATTAAAATGCAATTTCAGTTATTGCTTTATGTACAGCACTGTTCAAACTTTCCTTAACCTTTGTGTTCTCACATTATTTAGCATGATCATCATGTGTACCATTTTGACCAACTGTATATTCATGACATTTAGTGACCCCCCAGAGTGGTCCAAACAAGTAGAGTAAGTGCACATTCATACTTTGGCTCAGCATTCATTTTCTCATTTTAAACCTGCCAATTTTTTGACTCTCTGTTTTCTTTTTTTAAAGGTATACCTTCACTGGTATCTATACATTTGAGTCTCTCACAAAGATTGTTGCCCGAGGTTTTGCTATTGATGGCTTCACATTTCTTAGAGACCCATGGAACTGGCTGGACTTCATGGTCATTTCAATGGCGTAAGTACATCACTGATTACAGTACATAAACTTGTTTTTATTTACTGTGACACGTTCTAAGAATGAACATCATGCACATGGCAGCACTGTGGTCAAATGGGAAAAAAGACTAATGTTGAAGCAATAATTTAAAAAAGATTTCAACACTATCAACAAGAAAATGAAAGCAGTTCAGGCCTGTGCCACTAAGTGATTATTTATCTCTTTAGATACAAGAAAAAAACAACAAGTAGATCAAAAATAGCATCAGCCATCTTTCAGTGCAGGAATGACAGGTTCAAGGTGTAATGTCTTCCATGAGTAACAACACCTACACTTTTACTTCAAGTGCATCATGCTTTATCGATATTGACTTACACATTCTGTTAAGGTATCATAATACTCATTCATCAAATGTTTCTTTTGTTTTAATAGAGTTGTTTTGGAGTCTGCTTAAGCAGGTTTTAAAATAAATGTTGTGGTGGCTATTTCATAACTATTATCGTAATAGACAGAGACAACATTAGATATAAAAACCATCTAAAACCCATGCAGACACCTTGGGTGAAATGAGAAAGAAGTTGTGTGATCAAAATCTGCCGAAATTTGAAACAACTACTATAGGGATCTTATTTCACTGCTTTGTGAGCTCAGTGAACTATTTGCTGAACTCTTCATGTATGAAATATCTTATTACATAGGAAAGCCTGATTATTTCCCTTTTAGATGATTGGTAAGGAACATGTATTTGTGGGATGAGCAGCAGAGCTCGGATGTGGGTGGTGCCCAAGAAAAGATGAGGAAATGCTCTTCTTGGGATGCCGTCTTCATGGCGTCCACTTCACGGCGTCACATGTCTGAACCGTTATGATAAGCAGGTGATTGGCAAATCTTTCATGGGTACAAGTCACATACTCATCTCTGCTGCTCATCCCACAAATACATGTTCCTTCCAAATGTGGCACAATTTAAAAGGAAAATAACCAGGTTTTTCAACAGCATAAGATAAAAGAAGCACTGCTACGATAAAGAAATAATACGCTGGGCACAATAAATCACAAACTGTTCTTTCTGATGAGACATTTTCACCTCAGAAAATTGCTTCCAGGTCCTTTAAACTCCATCAGCCCATGACACTCTTCTGATAATGCTTGTTAAAATATTAAGTAATCATTTCTTTTCTCTTCTTAGTCTGATCGGGATGACTGATGAGTAACTGTATCTGATCCACCTTGCAGGTATATAACAGAGTTTGTAAACCTAGGCAATGTGTCAGCTCTTCGTACGTTCAGGGTTCTGAGGGCTTTGAAAACAATTTCAGTTATCCCAGGTAAGACAGGTGTTTGTGTTTGTGGGTGGGCGGTCCACGGGGTTGATGTTAGGTGTGGTTTTGTTTCAGTCCTGCTCCTCTTCCTCTTTCTCTTCCTCCTCCTTCCTCTCTGGTCAGACAGGTGTTCTCTCTCCCACTGTGGTGTCCCCTTCTGGTCTTCGATGGTGGTGCTGGTGTCGTGCTCTTGCGCAAATATGCGTGCGTGTGTGTTGTTATTGTGTGTGTTGTGTGTCATGGGGTTCTGTTCTGTGTGTCATCCTACCTTGTTACAGATATATAACTGAGTTTGTGGACCTTGGGAATGTCTCGGCGCTGAGAACGTTCAGGGTTCTCCGAGCATTGAAAACTATTTCTGTCATTCCAGGTGAGACTCCCATTTAAACACTAAGGCTGAGCTTACAATTATCTAGTAGCTGTCTTTGTTTATTTTTCTTTAATTTCTTTCTCATTTTGAATAGAGGATCTTTTAAAACTCTGTTTTATTTTTTTGTTTTGTGTAAATCAAAAATGGTAGCAATACATTTTTGATAGACTTAGCAGTCTATTGGCAGTTTTATGGAGTGAAGTACCATAGGCAATGCAGGAATTTAATAGCACATTGGGGTATACAACAGCTATCTCTATATAACTTTCTACCTCAAATGAAGTAATTTCCTAAAGTTTCCAATGATTTGTGAGATCAATTTAATGTTATGTCCAAGGAGTTGACTTTTAGGAAGATGGGTTGTTAAATAATGTAATTCTAGAAAAAAATAAGTCATATCTTTGAACATCAGGCTTGTGTTTGCACTTTGATCAAAACTTTGGTGAATGTGAATTTTCATTTTTCAAGACCAATTAATTCCATTAGACTGCCAAGCCTAATCTGACAATACACTAATGCTGCATGAAGCCATGTGACACATGCTTTTCAAGTCTGGCTTAAAGAGGCTATTCCTTGAGATTTATTTATTTATTTTTGGTCAGGGGTGGGGTCATTTTTTTGGTTTCCTTTTGGTCCTTCGAGGCAGTTAAATGGAAAAATAAATGACTAATACATACACGAAAAGCTTCAATGAGTCGACAGATGTCAACCCTTTAGGTTCTTCAGATATTTTGCTTCTAATACCTTTCAGGAGGCAAATACAGATTATCAAGAGCATTATTGGGTGGCAACACCCTACTGAATCGTAATGTTTGTAGAATGTTATGATAACAAAATCAGCTTTACGGCTTGTGAAACAATTATACAGGCAGCATGACATTAGAGTATTTAAGCACATATACAAACATCTTCATGTATTGTGCATATATACACACTCACCACACTCTCATCAGTACAGTAAGTTCATCGTTCAACAGTCCAGTCCAGGGTTGTGATTAGGACGAAGGGCTGACCAGGATGGGAATGGTTCTTCAGTTCATTCAAGCAAGGTCATAATCACGGTTTAGATGGGTGATGCTGACATAGTCATTCCCTTCAGCCTTGGCGTTTAAATGACCTGCATGCCACCTCTCATCGATCCCCAAACTCCACCCCCACAGATCCCGAATCTTCTCTCCTGTCCTCTCTTTCTCTTCTTCACCTCCTGCTTGCCTGACTTGTTCTGTGCAGTTTGCTGTTTGTGGTGCTGCTTTATTCAGTTGATTTGTTGGATGCTTATATTTATGATGTGAAGTTCATCAGGGATGTTCCCACAGATGGACACAAGGAATGAAAGGAAACAGTAATCCTGACATGCAGTTTCTCCTCTTCAGATGAATGCTAAATTCAGCTGTAGTGGTGTCAACTTCACCTTGATAGAAAATTGTGAAGACTCAGACTCAGCTTTCTTTCTTTAGACCTGCCCACATGCACGCTTAATTTTTTTTTTTTTTTTTTTTTGTCAAAGTGAAAAGTAAGAGGGGAAGTGTGTCTTTCTGATAGAAACATCCCATACAGCTACAGTATTTGTTCTTAGAAAACTGAATGTAACTTTCCTATGTGCATCACATTTGTTGCACTATCATAGGTCAAAATGAATGCATTAAGACTACACAATACCATTTATAGCCGGGGTCTTCAACTCCAGTCCAGCTCTCGATGACTGAAGTTGAAGACCCCTGAACTATAGTATATAGTGCAAAAATGATTACTTGGTTTTATTGCATCTTTCTATCTCTGCACTGTTTTAGCAATATATTGCTTGATAATTGCATGAAATACATCAATCTCACTAATATTTGACATGTTAAATCTGTATAAGGGAGAAGGCAGAGAACAGTTTAGTTGTTTTTAAAATTCTAAAGACACATAAAATACCATTATGTCCCTTAACATATTTTCAGATATTAGAAATAAAGTAAATTAAACACCTTTCACGATCAAACTGAGTTGTCCTTCTTTGTATTTGAACTCTGCTGTGTTGCTACTCTACTGTAGTGTACTATTTAAAAAAATACTGTAAATAATATTGTAACAGTCAACTTTGAAATAAAAATATGCAAAATCCTTTATTTTTATATGGGATTTAAAGTCGCCTGGTTTCTGTGTTTCAGGGTGTAAAATGCATCAAGCAGAACTGTAAAAAACATATTAGCAGATCATGACACTTATTGTTCCATGTTTCCAAAACGGCACCTCATATCCTCAGTTGGTTATTATTTTAAATTTCTTAAATATGGCATTTTTTTCTCAAAATGTGTTCATTTGTCAAAACATACTATCGATCAATGACAAAATGCAAGTCTTATTTCTCAAGGGTTATAGTTTCAATGTGCCATTAAGGGAAGAAAAGGATTATGTATGGAAATGATTAAATGTTTGTTTATGGGCTAAATACCCCTAAATCTGACTCATCAGTTAAAAACTGGAGCCAAGATTTTTATCATGTCAGGAACAATAATCAAACTTTGTATTGTGATTAAGGCTGGCAGCGCTGATGCTTAAGAAATCCCTCTGATGTCTGAAAAATGAAATGTTTTTCCTGCACAGCAGAGTCAAATAGAAAAGTTAAACATAGCAGTTAGCACTTTGCTCTTAAACAGCCAAAAGTTACCAGACATTTTACTGGTGTCTGTCTGTGTGTGTGTTTGCTCGTGTGTCTGTGTGCACGTGTATGTGAGTGTGTCTGTTCTCATGTTTGTGCATCTGTGCACATTTGTGTGTATGTGTGTGTGATTTGTGTATTAATTAACAGGCCTGAAGACCATTGTGGGTGCTCTGATTCAGTCTGTGAAGAAGCTGTCGGATGTGATGATCCTGACTGTCTTCTGTCTCAGCGTCTTTGCTCTGATTGGACTGCAGCTCTTCATGGGGAACCTCCGGAATAAATGCGTGTTTTGGCCAATAAACACGAATAACAGTAACTTACTGGAAAATGGCACTACTTTTGACTGGAACGAATACATCATGAATGACTGTGAGTGAAATCTTTGCACACTTGAATAAACTAGCAAATGACTATAAAGATGAGACATGAGAAAAAAAACACACACACACACACACACACACACACATATATATATATAGTGTTTACAGTGAGTAGTCTTTTATTTATCTATGTATTTTTATCTTTCTTTTTACATTTTTAGCTAATTTCTACTTCATCCCTGGTCAACTGGACGCTCTACTATGTGGGAATAGCTCTGACTCAGGGTAAGTATCTTTATAAACATTAGCCATATCAAAGTAAACACAGCAATGCTACGTTTTCAGAAAGTGCAGCTTGTTGAACTGTGTTTGGACCATATATCCTTCCAAGCTCCTCGTTTGAGAAGTCAGTGTCACTGTTCTTCAGTCGATCCTTTAGCCAAAGAGATCTCAGAGAGGATATTAGAGAAAAGATAAGCTACTGTGCACACACACATTCATAGCACGTCTTCAGCGCGTAGAGACAACCCAGAAGGAGAACATGCAGCTAGTTACAGCCACCCAAGAAGGTTCTTCTCATATTTGGAGGACATTGACTACACCCTAACAATCTCCTGATTTTATCCATGACATTGTTGCACACTGTACAACAGAGTGGATTGTTATCAAGTGATATTGCTGACATTAGCTGACCAAACTCCACTGTTTTAACATCATGTTGTATTAGAGTTCACTCTAAAGTCAACTTCTAAATTCAATAGGATTATGACCCATAATGACTAAGTCTGTGAGTCAACAAGTAATTTGGGGGTTTCCAGTGTTACCAGTGTGCTATATACGTTTCAATGGATAGATGGTTACATTACTCCCTATATCGTTATGTAGGAGTTTTCTGTGAGGAATAGTGTGGTCAGAGCCTAGACACCAAACTACAATTACTGTTGGAATAATGATTGCAGTGAGTGACAGAACCTTTTCAATATCCTATACTAATGCAGTAGATGAACACATTTACTCATAGAGATGATTTCAACCTAACACACTTCAGAGCTTTTTTTTTTTATTTTTTTACCAAAGATCCAGCAGAAAGTTAACATCCCTAACTGAGGAAGAGATACCCTGAACATTCCTGATAGATACAAGCTTTCTGGTCATTTTGGTCTTTCGGACCTTGTGTTCTTGCTTCCAACTCATTGCCATCTGACAAATGGATCATGTTGCTCTTGTTTGAATGTTAATTTAATTGTCTTAATGGATTGAGAAACTACCAATAAATCTCTAATTTAGTTATGATGTCATCTGCAGTTTTGTGTAATGTTGAGTTAATTTATTATTTTAATCTTGAACCTCTTTGATTTCATACTTTTAAAAACATAAAGTCAGAATATCATGAGCAAGACTTTGTTCCTGTCAAAAAGGCTATTAGATATTAAAGTAAATTATATAATTATTCTACTTATAACAATGACACCTACATAAAAACATCACAACCAAGCAGCAATAACATGTTAGTCATGGTTAATCTCTTAGCGATGCCAGTGTTATGTTGTCCAGTGACCCAGTAATTCCATCTGTGTTGAAGCTTAAACGGCACATTTCACTGATTTGATTCACTGAGTGTTCATGTTTCTGTTTTCCTTCCAGTCGATGTCCAGAAGGCTTTACATGCATGAAAGCTGGAAGGAACCCCAACTATGGCTACACAAGCTTTGACAGTTTTGGCTGGGCTTTCCTCACCCTCTTTCGTCTGATGACACAAGACTTCTGGGAAAATCTCTACATGTTGGTAAGGCAGTACTCTTCTTGATTCTCTGTTGCCTGTTCATAAATTCTAATCTTTGAACCTTCTTACACTTGTGTTAGAGTTCTATTTGAAATCCTCCTGCTCTGAAACTATCTACTCCACAAGCAGTGCTAATTCTTCATTCTTCTTAGCTTTGTACCTAAATGAATCAGCAAAAGTGCCTTTCGGCAGCACCTCTCAGTTCATTTGCCCTCTGAATAAAAAAAAAAAAAAAATTAAGGACAGCTCACCAGAATGGCTGCAGCCAAGCGCCTGACTTTACAGCAGGACTTTTATTATCTTTCTTCAGAAAATGTTTGAGATATTCTCTGAATTCTGAAAGAAGCAGAAAGTTGTGTTAAATGCTGAAGCAATTGATGAAAGTGTTTTTATCATCATTTTTGTCATTGTTGTTGTTATTTCCTTTTGATCAGGCACCCTTAAACCACTAAGACTCTTAACTCTCTTAATGCTTGTTTCTCTTAATGAACATACATGTATGTGATATCTATAATATGAATCCACAATGTTATGGTATTTCAACTCTAAATCTCTATAAACCATCAGAATAATAGATTCACCTTATTTGGAAAATAGAACAGTTCTGATTGTGGAGTGTGAGTCTGTCTGTATGAAGATTTTTCTGGAAAAGGCCTTGAATTGGATGTTGAAATACCAGAAATAAATTACTTCCTCTTACAGAATCACAATGGACTTAAAAAAAATCAAAAAAAAAAATCTAGGCCTTATTCTGTGTTCCTAAAATGTATTTCTCCAATACTGTATATATTGTATTAGATTTGTATTTTTAAAAATAATAATAATAATTTATCATATGAGATGTCTGATTCCTTATCATTTCATTGCTTGTTTCCTTTCAGACCCTTCGAGCTGCAGGCAAGACCTACATGGTCTTCTTTGTCCTGGTCATCTTTGTAGGCTCCTTCTACCTGGTGAATCTGATCTTGGCTGTGGTGGCCATGGCTTATGAGGAGCAGAACCAGGCCACAATTGAGGAAGCTGAGCAAAAAGAAGCTGAATTCAAGGCTATGCTTGAACAGCTGAAAAAGCAGCAGGAGGAGACACAGGTCAGTTTCAACCTTCCTCTCATTCGCAAACACCTGTACCAGTACATCTTCGTCGTTTGTCAGCATGTGTCGTTTGTCCTTTAGGCTGCTGCTATGGTGACATCGGCGTGCACAGTGTCAGAGGCTGCGTTAGAGGATGAAGGTGGGGGGGCCCTGTCCCGCAGTTCCTCTGAAGTCTCAAAGCTCAGCTCCAAGAGTGCCAAAGAACGTCGCAACCGTAAGAAGAAATCGCGCCAGAAAGAACAGGAGAAAGAGAAAGGAGACAGTGAGAAAGTAGTTAAATCTGAATCAGACGATGGCAGCAAGAAAAGCACCATTCGTTTCCCAGGAAGTCGACTGGGCAGGAAGACATCCATCATGAACCAGGTACATTTCAAAAGACAAAAACACACATTGTCTTGCATCAGCTTAAGCAGGATGATGTGTTTGATGGCATCAGACTACAGGACTTTATTTGCTCTCAGTGGCTGGTGTGTGTCTGGTTTATTGGTCCCAGTGGGGCAGCAATAGCTCAGGAGGTAAAATAACTAACCTTCAATGAGAACGCAGCTGGTTTGATTTATAATTTCCATAGTCTACATGTGGAAGTGCCCTTAAAAAATATATTAAACCCCACATTTTACTCCAGTGTATCTTCACTTGGGACAGGAGTGTCTCATGAATATATTTAATGCAATGCAGTTCTGTCCCATCATAGTGGTCAAGCCTGTGACCATGGGCAGTAGACATAGTTGTCACTTTGCTTTGGGCAGTGTGTGATATGACTGAATGTATAAGCTTATATACTGCCAGGATAATATGTTTGATAACTGGTTCACAACTTCTACAGTACATTGCAGCCCACACTGCCTCCTTAAAGCTCAGATTTCAGTTGAGGTACAAGTTAGCATCAAGCATCACAACACCAACCATTCATTTACATACACAGCATCACACCACCAGACTACACATGCAGTGATCACTGCCTGTCTTGTGTCTTTCTGTCCTGTTTTCATCTCGTCCTTTACTGTCTATGATTTCAGTCGTCTCTGACAGAGTCAAGGTTTCAACTGTTAATAAATGATGTTAGATCAAGCTGGTGAAGGACACATTCACTCTCACTCACACTTACACACATTCAATATATATCCAACAAAGAAAAAAAAATATAAAGGTTCTGCCAAACTATGGCACCAACCATTAAAATAAATGCAGAGAGTTAATTAAAAACAAGCAAAGAAAAGAAAGAAAATATATGTTTAAAATTTAACTGCACAAATGTATATATTTTTGTTCAGTCGTTTAGTGTAATGTACATCAAAGGTGTCTTAACCCTAGAAGAATGAGTAAAATACATGTAATTCAGCTTGTACAGAACTGCCAGAGATGGCATTTGGATTTAAAAGCAGACTCAGATTAATTTATTCTATTTATTTACAAACTGGTGTGGACTATGTAGGCAGTGGTTTGGATCATGAGCTTGGACTTACCTTGACTTGAGACAGATCCTTGTAGAATCTGAGGAAGCAGCTTGTGGTGTGATTTGATTTAGTACTGGTTAGTCTGTGGACCGGAAAGGCAAGGTAAGTAATTGTGGCCCGTGGAGGCAGCATATTTTTATTGAGATGGTCGATGGTCAACCTTTGAAGAACTGTGCAGATCTGACTTGTGGCACATGGAAAGTTTGATAGATCTGGAAGTAGGAGGCCAGTTTCAAGCACACAGCACACAGATCAATAACTGTCTCAATTTCAAATGGCCTGATGAAGCAAGTGCAAAGTTTATTGAACTTGTTCCTTTACTGTCAAAGGTATGTCTTTGGTGTGGGAAGTGTGCAGGATACACTCCTCAGGGAAGTATAAAAGACTTCACAGCTGGGATATGAATTAAGCACAGCTGTCAGAAACTATGTCCTTGGGTAAAAAGTAAATCTGTAATTTTTTTTGGAAGTGAGGTTTTTAGAAAAGGCGCAAATTGAGGTCCTTCTGAAAAAAATGTGGATTGTTTTTTTCAGAGTAAGTATCACAGTACAACCTTCGGAAATTGACAGACAAGCGACAAAATACAAGGTAATATGGGACTTGGGGTGAAGCTGAACAGAACTGGGTCTGGAGGAGGTCTTGGTGCAGGCACATTCTGAGAAGACAGAGGCAAAACAAGGCATATGGAGTTCCTCCTTGAAGTACGCTACCTGTGACGAGACTCCCAAACAGATGACACTTAGTTGGGATGTTATTGGGCTGTAGTAATTGAATTGAATTAAAATTGAATAATACTTCTTCATCCTCAACGGGGGAAATTATTTTGTTGCATTGTACACTTCTGAGAAAGAGTGTAAAAATTTAAATAAACATCAGCTGAAAAACTGAGTAGGGAGTATAGGTAAACTCTCTCAGCAGGCAGCATGGACTGAAAGCGACAGCCAGTAGTTGGGATATCACGCTGCTCCTTCACAGTTACCTAACCAGCGTTATGCCATATGTTCCACTTCTCCTGGTCTCTTTAAAGTCTTTAGTCTGTCCATGATATCCATGTAGAGAGGCGCTGGTATCCTTTGAGGGAAAAGAGACAATGCACATTACTGAGAAAGTACAGAGCCAAGCTCATGATAAACACCTGGAAAAAGAGAAAAATCAATTATCTGTGACTCTGAATCAGCCTCAAGAACAATTAGGGCAGGTGGGGAATGTAAGCAGCATGAATTTGAAATTTTCCAATCAAAAAAGAACCTGAATATGTGAAACTTTTTTCACATGATAAACAAAGTTCTTTCATGGATGATGTCTTGACGTCTACTTAAACATGATTGGTACCATTTAGGGCCAAAGCATTGAACAACATTTCTAAGGTAGAAAGTAAAGTGAAACATTAATGGCTTAATCTTTGTCAATAACACTGTAGAGATGATCAGAGGAAGTAAAAAACAAAAATGTGAATCAACAGAAGTACAGTGATCCCTTAGTTATCGCGGTTAATGGGGACCGGCGCCCCCCCGCAATAATCAAAATCCGCGAAATGGAGGCGGATTTTAACAGATAGTCTCTGGAATATTGAATGCAGCTGTCAGCAACCAGGTGACATGAGGACGCAGCACCGCCAATAAAAAGATCAGTCAGATCCACGTCACTGAATCATGACACTCTCAATCACACAAAAGTGAGGTTGATCAATTCAAAGTGCACAGCGAGTTTAAAAGTTTAAGTAAAAAATAAACTTAAAACTGACATGCTTCCCACTGCTGCCGGTCGCTGCGTCGTGCATGCGCCCAGTAAATGCGTAAATGTGGTAAATGCGTCTCGGCCAAACAGCGCCCAGATTCTAGAGTTCTGTCTGTGTTTCTTTGTTGCTTACAGGAGGCTGTGAGTCATTGTTTGATGTTTCGCTGGCAGCTGCAGCCTCTCGTCTGCTGTGAGGTGGATTTTCGCAGAATTTCAGCGATTATTTCTTGATTTTTTTATTATAATATATTTCTGAAAAAAATCCCCGATGGACTAAAACCGCGTTAGTCAAACCGCGATGTGGCAAGGGATCACTGTATGACTGTTGTCTCTTGACTACATCAGAACGATTCTTTAACCGATTTCAAGGGGCAATGCCAAATTAGGTGGTCAGGATGGACACAGTAAAAACCAAATCCCGATCTTCCCGAAGTTCCTAATGAGTGGTTGGATGAGCTGATGGTGGAGGTAGAGCAGAGTGTGTTTTCTCAGGGATGCTTTTGAGGTCTGTTATCAATCTTCATCGATAAAGCAACGAGATTATGAAGGTTCGACTGTATCGCCTGGCAAAGCCAACTCATCTTGGAATTTTTTTGATAAGGGTGTTCTGAGGGTCTTCAAACAGTGCCGCTTCCTTTCACCCACTTTCAGTTGTAGGTGTCAGAAAACTGGCAGGCTTCATCGCTGTGTGATTTCCTTGAAAGGGAGATACTCTGTACCAGCAGGATATCCAAAAACCTCTGTTTCCATAGTGTAGTCTTTGTATGAAGAACAGATCCTTGTTTTAATCTCCCATACAGCCCCCACTTCACCCCCCTGACTGAATGTCCAGGGTACTGTTCCTCTTTACCAAAGACAGCTGGAACAAACTTCAGTCATGACCCTGAATAGAATGGAGCAGGTACAAAAAAGTCCTTGGCAAGACATAGAGGATAGAGCAAAACAACTGTTTGTGCTCCATCCCCAAAAGCTTGGATTAGATCACAGTGTTGTTAAATTCTTTCAACATCAATAGCATGCTAAATTATAAATATCACAACTGGGGGAAATTTTTGTACTTGACTATATGCCTTCATTTTATCTTCTGTTTTTATTTGCTCATTAGTTCTTGCTGTTCTCATTTATCTCTCCTTCCTCAGTCACTCCTGAGCATCCCAGGCTCACCCTTCATGTCACGGCACAACAGCCGCAGCAGCATCTTCAGCTATAAAGGCCACTCCAAGGACATGGGCTCAGAGAACGAGTTTGCAGACGATGAGCATAGTACAGTAGAGGAGACTGAAGGCCGTAGAGGCTCCTTATTTATACCTTACCGTCGCAACAGCTATAGTGGCTACAGCCAAGGCTCATCACGGATCCATCCGCTGGCACCCCACTCTGGAGGGAAAAGGAACAGCACAGTGGACTGCAATGGCGTGGTGTCTCTCATCGACCCTGGGCCCGGCAGACGGCTTCTGCCTGAGGTGAAAATAGATAAGGCAGCCACTGATGACAGTGTAAGGACGTCCGTGGGACACTAATACAGTTTAGGCATGATGGTGGTGGTGGTGGCCCTGGTCTCTGCAGCTCCTCCTTCAAAACCTTTTCCCTTTGGCTCTTGTTCCTCTTTCCCTAAAATCAGTAGCTCTGTTTTGCTTCGTTTAGTATTTGGATTCTGTTTGACTATTTCACCTTACACCTTACATTAATGCCCCAAAATGCACACACTGATAAAATATTCACTCTTACTGACTTACTAGCATGATGATGATTTTTTTTTTAATTTACTAATATTATTCCCTAGTTGTAAGTTTTGCGTCTGAAGGCTGAACGGTCATTTATAAAGTCAAATTTACACTTAAAGTATTGAAGAGAAAAAAGTTCTTCCTACATTCCACTACTTCGGTATCAGGGCTTATACTGTTTTCTATCCCAGATTTTATGAACCCATTTCTGTCTACTGTACATCCTTCTTTCATTTTCTCTCTCCTGTTCCTGTCGCTCCCCTATCTGTCTTCATTTACCATCTGCTCTTAACCTTGGATGGTGCAATAACAAGGCTGAAACCTTTTTTGATAATAATATCTTTCACTCATTCTAGCTAGCATGGTAGACCTCTCTTTTATTCATAACCAGCTGACCTGCTTTTAACGTTTTACCTCTCCTAAAATATAGCATGATGAAGCAGCTAATGATGTCTTGAAGTCCCCTCTGTTGATATAACATGCATGCCACTGCATGTGATTTAATGTGGTTTAGAGATTGTTGTGCACGGTACCCTGTAAAGGGATTAGAAGGAATTACAAATTATAGTATATAATATGTTAATAAAGGCTTCTTATTAGGGGAATTAAAAATAAAGAACTTTACAGAGAGCAGTTTGTTTCACCCAAAGAATGGTTCTCTCCCATTTGTTTGTTAAATTAAGCAAACTATGAGAATTTGTTGTATGAATTTGAAATGCATATCACACATCGCAGGAAATGCTAAGTGAATATATTCGAGAATTTAGGAGAAAGGTTTTCTGTAATTTGCAGATTTTTCGTTGGCTTTTGAGTATTAATTTTAATTTGGGCTTAAGTATTCTTTTTGTTGTATCTCTGAGTGATATTGCATCTTTCTGTGAGCACAGACTACAGACCTGGAGATTAAGAAGAAACACTCTGGCTCACTCATGGTATCTGTTGATCAGCTCAACTCCTCTTTCAAAGCAAAGGACCATGCCAACAGTCAAATGAGTGTAGTCACCAACACACTGTTAGAGGGTATGCAGAGTGCATGTGTTTTTCTTTCCTTTTTGAAAATTATATAATCATTTGCATTTAAAGGTCAAAATTGCAGTATAGGTAACAATGTGTACTTTAGGTCTGGACACACAGAAGTTATACGTAGCTTATGGGCAGATGTTCCCTCAGAAAAAAAATTGTAAGAATTAGATTTAATATAGTTACAACTCAGAAATCTAGAGATTGCGTATTGTTCACAATGACACGTCGAACAGGCATTTTATTGCTTTTTCATATCTTCCTGCAGAGTTGGAAGAGTCTCAGAGGAAGTGTCCTCCCTGCTGGTACAAGTTTTCGAACATGTTCCTCATCTGGGAATGCTGTCCCATCTGGCTAAAGATCAAGCACATAGTCTACCTGATTGTCATGGACCCATTTGTTGACCTTGCCATCACCATCTGTATTGTTCTCAACACCCTTTTCATGGCCATGGAGCACTACCCTATGACAGAACATTTTCAGGAAGTTCTGGCTGTTGGCAACCTGGTGAGAAATCATTTTTTACCTTGTTTTTACATTTTTTATTTATTTATTTATTTTTTTGCTTACTTGTGTGTCTTTATGCCTGGCTGAATCTCTCTTAGGACTAACAGAGGTATTACATAGGCTTGAACCAACTCATAAATACATCATTTGATATGTGCACTTAAGAGTTAACGCACTTACCATATACTGTAATCAGGTAGGTCTTATTAAAAATTTAGTTCCATTTTATTGTCACCATCTAGACTGCATCATAGACTGCGCTTAATAACTCTACAAAGATCACTCTCCCTTTGCCTTTTGTATTCCACTTACCAAAACTCTGCTGTACAAACCTGTCAAGTCTCACTGCACTTCCGGGGCGCCACCACACAAACATGAACATAAGGCTCTTCAGAAATCTTTGGCAGAGTACATATTCATCTCATCTGCAGAAGACAGTTTTATTTGTCTTTGCTCTGCCACACAGCTATGCAACAATATTTGTTCCATGCCTGCACAAAGACAGGAAATGAGGTCATAGGCATTGGCATGCCATTGGGTTAATGAAAGGGTAAAGGCTCAGGATTCAATACAAGGTTCTACTAAAATGTGCTGTCATTGCCAATTAACCTTACCCTTGCATTACATCCTCTCACTTCCAGACAGTTTCTTTTCTTTAAATCAGCACTGCACTGTACAAAATGCATTTCTGTAAAGAGCAGTTCATGGCAGATCCTAAAAACAGGCATAAGCATGAGGCAGGCAGGTGCAGAACTTTCAGTGATCTTGCAAATTGAGAGAAACTGCATGTGCTGCAAATAAGGCAGACTGAAGGAGCAAAATTCAACTAACATAGCAAGTATATATATATATATATATATATATACACACACACAGACGCACAGATTCACAAGGAACCAATAATTGACAGCTGAGAAACTGTTGTTGTTGCGAAACAGAACAAAACAGGTATAGCAAGTATAGCCTCAGCAAAACAATTTGAGATAATGTTTTCTCAAAATAAAATTGAAGTTAAAATGCTGTTACAGTGTAAGTGACGTTGGAATATATGTCAGAAAATAAAAAAACAAAGTTAAAATAAACATAACTAAACATAAGATGAAAAAATGTTGAATAGTAGGAGAGTTTAAATGAAAATGTTTTACACTCTAGAATACCATCAACTTTAACTTCTTGCAGTTTAAGTCCTGGAGAGACTTTTTCTTAGCCTACCCTAAGTAAGCAAACAAGTACATTTCAGGACAAGCATTGCAGTTTGCTGGAGTTGAAGTTCAAGACTATATCATACAGCTGCTCCAAGAGGACAAGTGCTACACAATTTACAATCAAAGCATAGTTCAAAGGACAGAATGAATTGGGTGGGGGTGCATGATTGAATATAGCATGATTAACTTACACTTTTGTGAAGATAACTTTGATGTGGAATGATATTTGCAGGTTTTGGGGGAACTCATACTTCCATCCAGAATATTTTTTATTTTTTACTTATTTCAGCAGGACAGTACCATTTCACATTCTGCATGTATTAAAATGGTGTAGCTTTCTAGTAAGAGTCTAGGTATCATACTGGTCTGCCTAAATATATCACACACTAAAAACATTTGGTGCATTTTCAAAAAATAAAAAATAACTGAGGTCCCGAACTGTTAAACTACCACCAAGTTAGACTTTAAGCACATTTTACTGCTTTCCAGCAGTAACCAATTATACCAGTTCCATTGGTCTACATTCACTACATTTGATTTTGTAGTTAAAAAGATTATAGTGTGACTCCAAAGTGTTGTTTTGTGTCTCTAAAGGTTTTCACTGGTATCTTCGCTGGGGAGATGTTTGCCAAGCTAATTGCCATGGATCCCTACTACTACTTTCAGGAAGGCTGGAACTGCTTTGATGGCTTCATTGTGACTCTGAGTTTAGTTGAGTTGGGCCTGGCTGATGTGGAAGGCCTTTCAGTTCTCAGGTCTTTCCGATTGGTGAGTAAAAGAGAAACAAAGACGTGCTGTAGGCAAACTGTGTTCTTTAAATATGAAATAGGGACTGATTCTGTTTTCTGTTCTGTTTGTAGCTGAGAGTGTTCAAACTGGCCAAATCTTGGCCTACTCTCAATATGCTGATCAAGATTATTGGGAACTCAGTGGGAGCTCTGGGTAATCTGACCCTGGTGTTGGCCATCATTGTCTTCATCTTTGCCGTGGTGGGCATGCAACTGTTTGGCAAAAGTTACAAGGACTGCGTGTGTAAGATCGCACAGGACTGTGAGCTGCCACGCTGGCACATGAACGACTTCTTTCACTCCTTTCTAATTGTGTTCAGAGTGTTGTGTGGGGAGTGGATTGAGACCATGTGGGACTGCATGGAAGTTGCAGGACAGGGCATGTGCCTGATTGTCTTCATGATGGTTATGGTCATTGGAAATCTGGTGGTAAGAAAAGACAAATATTACAATGCCATAGTGTGCATGCTCCAAAATCACGGCATTCCAGATGTTTTGCAAGTCCAAGGGTTCCAGGTGTTGTCTTGTTTTTCCTGAGGTATTGAATCTGTTTCTGGCCCTGCTGCTGAGCTCATTCAGTGCAGACAACCTCGCTGCCACAGATGATGATGGTGAGCCCAACAACCTCCAGCTTGCCGTCAATCGCATTAAGATAGGAATCGCCTGGTTTAAGGCCAACATGCGAATCTTCGTAGCCACGGTGCTAAAGAAGGTATCTATAATAAAGCGTACAGGCAAATGAGCAATTATCGTTTGTGTAGCAATTACCGTCAGAAGAATGTCTGTCTTTGTTAGACAGGTAGTGATGGCATTCATGTTTCCTAATTGCATTTTTGTCCTGGATTGTGTTTTTACTCTAACAAGCAGCCAATCGAAGATGAACAGAAGCCTCTGGATGAAATGTATGATAAGAAGCTCAGCTGCATTGCAAATCACACAGTGGACATCAACCGGGATCTGGACTATCCTAAAAATGGAAATGGCACCACCAGCGGCATTGGAAGCAGTGTGGGAAAGTACATGATTGATGAGGACTACATGTCCTTCATCCACAACCCCAACCTAACTGTGTGCGTTCCTATCGCTGTTGGAGAGTCGGACTTTGAAAACCTCAATACAGAAGACTTCAGCAGTGAATCTGATGTGGAGAACAGTAAAGATGTGAGTAGAGAGGACTCCTAAGTGGCTGCACCAGGGTTGCTGACAGATTTGGGGTGAAATATTGGTAATAGGAGAAAAAAAAAAGCAATTATCTTACTTTGAAGGCAATGGCCAGTGACCAATTCAGACATATGGGAAACATTTAAAACCTTTTGGTGGTTTAATAGCTCATTTACAAGTTTAGATAATTTCCTAAATACACAACAGCTCTTATTTGACTGACCTCAACCTGCCAGTGGGACAGAAGGTAGAAATTCTACCTACCTATCTATAATCTCATATATTAACATATAAATGTTCATTAATACATGCCGTCCCATTTTAAAAGATTAATAAATTGTCCTTTCACCTATTCAGATATTTACCAAAAAGTTGATCTTATAATGTATAATGAGGTATGTACAACTGATCTATGTTGCCTCAGTGAAAAGGATTACTTTGCCTGACATTTCTGAACAATTATGTAGAAAGAAAATCTGTGCTTATCACGTGTACCAAGGGACATCAGGCAGACACAGCCTCAACAAGTATGATGGATGGCAAAACATGCTCTATTGTTTATTTTGAATGTAGGAGCCAGACTCAGAGTTTGTAGAAATGTATAGTACGTAGGTGACCTTGACCCAGTTTTTGTAGGAGGACAGGTGATAATACAGCTGCATTACTACCGTACCTTCACAAGGTTCATATTCCACCTTTATTCTTCCCTCAACACAGCCAGCACATCTAACCACAGGCCATACTGGCGGGAACAAAGAGAGAACAGCAAGCCTCCAGGCAGAGAAGCAGAGAACCATCTGGCTGGTTTAAATATCCAAAAGCAGAGGAGTTAAACCTTTAATTTTACGTATACTTCCAACCAGAGATGTTCTGATGCCATTTTTTTCTTTGCAGTACCTGGGCTTTAGGTATCGGCAGATACTGAGTATTGATCTGATTCGAGTATTATTTTAAATTGTAACATTTTTTTAAATCAACAATTTAAACATTTATTTTTAAATTAGAAGGTATTTACATTTGGATATTTGAACACATTGGGGGTCCAAATGTTTGTCTTAAGGTTTGTAGTCTGCCCTCCTTTTATCTGATATGAAATATGATCAGTCAGTCTCATGGTTTTTTTTGTTTTTTTTTGGAAAGAGCAGTTTCAGAGATGTATCTCTGACCTGGGAAGTTGTACTGCAGCTCCAGATGGTCATTTATGAAGTGAAATGACCAATGACCATTTTCATCACCATTGTTCTGGGTCTCTGGCCTTACATAGGGACTTTCTCTCAGTTCTGAAAAGCACATCAAACAGGCATTAAGTGATAGCTGTACCGGCACTGTCCTGCATACAGACAGTATGATTCAATTACCCAATATTCAAAGAGCATTTCAGAGGCTGAAATGTCCCTTTTTTTTCTAGCTGGATGACACCAGTTCATCTGAGGGCAGCACTATAGACATCAAGCCTGATGTGGAGGAGGTGGCAGTGGTTGAAGTTGTAGAGGAGTATCTCGACCCAGATGCGTGCTGGACAGATGGTATATGATGCTTAATAATTGCCTTTATGGTTAATACTGTAAGAACAATGAGCTGATTTGAGTCAATGTCAACATAGACTATATCATGTATTGTCTGTGTGTATCAGCAGTTATGTTTTTATTTTTATTGTAGAATGTGTAGCCAAATACAAGTGCTGTGACGTCCCCATCACTCATGGCTGGGGAAAACCCTGGTGGTTCCTGAGAAAAACATGTTACTTAATAGTAGAACACAACTGGTTTGAAACCCTCATCATCTTTATGATCCTGCTCAGCAGTGGAGCTCTGGTAAAAGCACAAGCACACACACACACATACACACATACAAACACACATACCAGACAGTGGAGTCAGTGCATCCACTTCTAAATGTGCCCACAAACACGAGTGAATAGAATTTTGTGAAGAACTTAAATAGAATTGTGTTTTTGTTTTAATGACAACTGTGCAACAGCTGGAAAAGACATTAAAACAACATGACCATAGAATGCATGTAACATCAATTTAGAGAAGGTGAACATCATTTCCTTTTAAGGATGTGGGCAGGCCCGAGCATCTCCTGCTTTTCTTTTAGCAGCACTTCTTGATGTTGTTGCTAATGGACAGCAAAGTGCTGTAATGCACCAGTCGTTCAACCAAGAGAATCCAGCTTAGGTTTGCAGCTTTATGAAAGAAGAGGGACTCTGGCCAGATCCAGACACTAATGTGCTAAAGACCAAATAAAGGTTATAGGCTCCTCGAAGTCACTTTCCCTTAACTATGAACAGAACACATTGACGAAGGTTAACAAAACATATAAGCCACTTAACACACAGTAATACAGTACAAGTGCAGGTGATCTAAGTGATCCAGAAGTGTTCCACTCTTACTTGGTTGATAAAGATTCCACACAATTTTCTTAAGTTTTTCACTAATCAAAACTCATTGTGCAGATGACCTTAAATGGTATGCTCACTGGCAAATGTCTGTGTCATACATCTCTGCTGCTCTATAGGCCTTTGAAGATGTGTACATTGAACAGAGGAAGACCGTCCGCATCATTCTGGAGTATGCAGATCGGGTTTTCACCTATATCTTCATCCTGGAGATGCTGCTAAAATGGGTGGCGTACGGCTTTGTAAAGTACTTTACCAATGCCTGGTGCTGGTTAGACTTCTTCATTGTGGATGTAAGTACTCTAGTATACTCTTGTCAGATGCAAATAATTTATTACACCCCACAGCAGTATCAAAGGCGTATATGGATTTTAAAGAATGCTTCATGGGATAAGTGAAGGAAAACCTTTCAGAAGCCAAAGACTTTGGAAGAAATGTTTATTGTTTTGTTGTTGTTTTAATATAGACACAGATTCACTGGCACTGATAGATGTTTTCAACCCATTCAGTAGCAGATGGAAGGATGTTTTTAACTTGTCACATTGAACATTTTAGTTTGTTTTATTTAAAGTGACACATTTTAGAATAAATGATAAAATGATAACTCTCCAAATCAATGGGGAAACATTAACAATAATTTGTTCTTTTTTATTTTTTTCACTATTACATTGACCAACGTATGATTTGTGCCTTTTTGTCATTTGGTCAAGGTGAGTTTGAAAAATGAAAGTAGATTATATGTTCACACCTTACAGTGCAGTATTGGGATTCACTTAAATAGTTGTTCTTTTTCAGGAAATGACATTTTGTGGGACATTAATTATCCTGTGGTGCCCTTAAATGTTTTCATACAACAAAGAGCAAATGCATATAGGAAATTATATAACTTTGGGGAGTCTCAACAACAGGTTAAGTCATAGCAGCTTTGATCACTGCCTCTAATATTTTACTGAATTTCTAAAGTTATTTTCTTGGCAGAAGCTTTTCTATTGTCTGTGTTTCAGTTTTTAATCTTGCTTTCCTCATTGTTTTTTTTTCACAATCCGATGTGCTTTATCATATTTACAATTAATGGGGAAAAAAAAGGGTGTTTTCCTTCACGCCCTCACAGTGAGAGGTGCATTATCAGGAAAAGCCACTCAGAGTGGTACTCTTAAATCTCCTGTGAAGGCATCTGCAGGGTGATGTTAACCTTTGCTGCCTCTCATCTCCATACGGCAGGCTAATTTGCAAAAAGCCCTGCTTTACAGGCCAGCCTCACTGGGAAATTTTTAAGTGCCTAATGCTGCTGACTCTTTGATCGCATCTTGCTTTTCTGTGACTCCACATATCTTCAGACTTTCTTGAGGGATTTTCTCATAGATCATAGTAAGGTTGGTGATGCAATATTGGCCTCAAAACAAGATGAAATCCAAGAAGTTTCTACGTATGTGGCAGCATCCCACTGTTTGCTGTCGGGGTTACTTTCATTTAGTTGTTTCAGGAAAAATGCTGTTATTGTTTTTTAAAAAGTACATTTTTGTGTCTTAGCTTCCCTTCATTCATTTTAGCTTCACACACATAAATGTTGCTACAAATGCAAATAAATATGGGAATGTGTAGTTTGTTCTTGTTGCCCAAATCCTTTGAATTGCTGAACTGTCGATCTGTCTTTGATTTGCTGTAAACACATGAAAATGTGCCAGTTGTGGAGCTGTTGGTTTTTTGGAACATTTTTTTAGTTTCTCTCTCTCCAGCTAGCACTCAAATATGATCCACCTTTGGGAGATCATGACTGTTTAGAAAAAGCTGACACTGTAAATCCCTAGGTTTTCACCAGTCCTGCCACTGAGGCCAGTGACATGGACAAGTGTGTGTATTTGTCGCTGAGCCTTAAAAGCAGTTGTAGCTGAGGTGCTGAACTGACTATCTGACGCTGAGGAAATTTTGATTAAATCACTCGGCATCATACATTATACTCTATTTCATGATTATATAAATAATTTCCTGGCCTTTTACAAATAAAGGTAATAGTGCTCAGTATGTTGTCATTCCAATGCTTTACTTCCAAATAGCAACCAAATATCGAATATTTAGGTATTTAAATGGGCTTTTCCATGTCAATAGAAATAAAGGTTTCCTACCATTTATTTTCTACTGCAGATGTCCCTGACCTTTATTGTAACAGAAAATAACACATTTTTAAAAATGTGTTATTTTGCATGCCCATTTTTTTTCCTGAAATTGAAGCGAATCCAGATGAAGTGCTCCAAACCAACCACAGCCTTAAATGTCCCCATAAGCATAAAGTTGGACATGTGACATTTCTGAACAACCCTTTGAACCCCTGAACATGTTCAATAATCTGAGCAAACTTTTTCATCTGACCCATCCTCTGTAAACTGTATTCAACAATTAAATAAAGCGAATTAAACAATTACCAACACTCTAATACTGGCTCCAATATTTGGGGTTTCTCTGTCAGACAGATTCACCCTGAATAAGTTAAATTAAATTAAAACTCAGGTGGCCAAAAAGTAAAACTGGTTCTCTCTGAATTTTCTCTTATCAAAGAGAAAAGACGGCAGCATCTTATAATCAGAAGACTAAATGTGGATAAAAAGAAATTCTGGACTTACCGGTTCTCTAAGATGAACCCTCACATAGCAGAAAATCTAGATATATTGTGGAAATCACTTAATCCTCTACCCTAATACTGGCCTGTCCTCTCTCTCACAGCAGGTGCCTATAACTGTGTGTCTCTTTAAGTTAAGAGAGACCTTGTGCAGCTTTCGAGAGGGACTGAGAGGTCGGTGTTTGGGGGTCCAGGGTAAGGTTTGTGTGCTGTGGTGGGGCTCCTACTTTCACAGGTTATCCTCTCTTCTAACCCTGAAAGTTGTCCTCAACCTCCTGCGTTTTCTCTCCCTCTTTAAGTAAAACACACTCTGGTGTGGAAATTGTACTGTTTCGTACTGTGTACTGTGTGTATATTATTGTGTCACATTGATTTAGTTGTTTGTGAACGCATCTCTCCTCTAATTTATCCCTTTGTTTGACAATCTTATCTTCCTCTCACTGTGTCAACCACAAGTTTCTTTCCAGGTGTGCTCACTGTGCTGTTAAGCTGGTTATCACGTTAGGCTGGCTTGCCAAACTAAACCAAACACAAACATAAGAAAACGTATTAAAAAAGAAAGGGAAAAAAAAGGTTTCAGGGGAACTTTGATGTTATAAATTTTCCTCACACATTGCGAAACTAATTTTGTACTTATCTGTATATAATCTTCCAGATATTTTTACAGTTACAGTTGTTACAGTTAGGGTCCACCTTTCTCTCTACATCCCATCTAACTGTGTGGGTCCTCTCTTCCTTTGCTTCTGTCTTTCCTTCTCCTTCTGTCCCTATCTGTGTAGGTGTCTATAGTCAGCCTTATAGCTAATGCTTTGGGCTTCTCCGATCTAGGCCCGATTAAATCACTCAGGACACTGAGGGCCTTGAGACCCCTCAGGGCCCTGTCACGTTTTGAAGGGATGAGGGTAAGACCTAAGACATCAGGTCCTGCTGCATGTCGATTAAGTAAAAGCATTAACGCATGCTAGAGTTGGCAATAAAAGAAAAAAAAAATCCTACAAATCTCTCTGAGTTGAAGTTTTGTAGTCACCCCTGTAATCAGCAAAAAGCTTTTTGCATGGACGCAGATCATCTCAGATGGTCGTAATGCATCTGATTTATCATATTTCATTTCATATATGATAAATTTCGTGTTATGTTAAGGCTATTAGTAATGATGAATTTCTTAAAAACATTACCCCAAAATTAAAAAAAAAAATCTGTCCCTCCTACCTTTCTACCTGAATGATGCAGCACATTATGTTGAAAACTCAGCTCTTATTTGGTTCCAGCTGAGAAACAACTAGAGGCTGCTATGAACTGTCACACCAAACCATCTTAGCCTCAACCCCACAAAATGAGTGAAATGCACTCTGTACCAGCTATCCACCAACCTGTTTAAGTGATATTAAATCTGTGCACATTATTGGTCTAAAACTTACAGTGTACGCACTTTCCACATGACCAGTACTGATACCCAGTGACTGCTGGATGTTCTGCATTGGATTTTACTCGAGAAAGCTGAGAAAGTCTTTTTTTCTCCTCAATAAGAGCGGAGTTCACTTCTCAGCATCACTGAAACGTGTGATGGGTCGAATCAGCCTCTGGTTGTTGTTGTTGGGCAGAAAAAAAAAAGAGAAATCTTGTCCGTGTTTAGATTTAGCATCTTCTAAATTTTGCTCTGCCTCAACTGTTACCTGATCTTATCACAGTTTGGCTTTGGCATTGTCACACTGGAAGATCGACAAACTTCTGGTTGCATACCCCCCTGCCCCTGCCATCCTTGCTCATCACTCCGTGGTGATTCTCATCACCGTGGTTTTCATGATCACCGTTTTGCAGTTATATTAACTTATAGCATATTTTTGTTCTATTTATATTATGATATTTGGCAGAACGCTGTGATAAAAACAAAGAGCTATGATGTGATGTTTGTCCTTTTGGCTTTGGCATCTCATGTGTGTGGAAATGCACATTCATATGTTCAAATCTAATGTAACAGTTTTAAACCCTTACTATAGTTTATAAAATGAAATATTTCTGTATGAAATGACTATTTACATGTCAAATCAGCATATTTAACATCCATAGTTTTATGAATATATTAACACAATTTTTGGCACAAAGTGTTGATATATGTTTCATACTGACAGCATTTTATAAGAGTGTGTCAGTATATGTTAATGTGAGTGTAACAATACACGTCAATGCAGGAATGTGAATTTGGAGCTTAAAAAGGAAGTTGGAATTAGTTACAATAAAGTACAAAATAGACAGAAGTTAGATCTTTAATAGAGTGACTGATCAAAAGTCTGCCCAGCTAGTGCTTTGCAGCAAAATCCTTTAAGAGTTGCTAACTGGGAGGAATAAAGAAGAATCTCACGTACAGTTGGACATCTCTCTTGTCACTCTTTATTGCATATTATATTGTGTGTTCTCCTGAGTAGTGTTACACTTACCTGTAGTTTATCACAGCAGACTTCAGCTTGCACTTAAAAGTCAAATAAGTAGAACCTTTTATGGACAAAAAGAATGTGCATTTTTAACTTAAGTGTGTGTTGATGTTCTCATGTGTGAACACCTCAGTGCAGCGAGTGTCTGTTAACAAAATGACCCTTTTGTTTTCCTCACTGCTCTCCTCAGGTTGTAGTGAACGCCTTGGTGGGTGCAATTCCCTCCATCATGAATGTGCTGCTGGTGTGTCTCATCTTTTGGCTGATCTTCAGCATCATGGGTGTCAACCTGTTTGCTGGAAAGTATTATTACTGTTATAATGAGACAGCGGAGGAGAACTTTGAAACAGATGTCATAAATAACAAAACCGAATGCTTTGCATACATAAATGCAAATTACACTGAAGTCAGATGGAAAAACGTCAAGATCAATTTTGACAATGTTGGTGCAGGATATCTGGCACTCTTGCAAGTGGTAAGAAACCTTTGCTGCTGCTTTTCTATTTTTCTCTGTGCTGACTAAAGTGTGTGCTCTTACACTGCGACTACTTGCTTTACAGGCGACATTCAAAGGCTGGATGGACATTATGTATGCAGCAATAGATTCAAGAAAGGTAGGCTTTCTGCAGTTCTGATGGCTCTATCCAGGCCACTATTCAGTGGAGACTTGAATGTATTCTTGTTTCTGCCATCTCACAGGTGGAAGACCAACCCCGCTATGAGGACAACTTGTACATGTACATCTATTTTGTCATTTTTATCATCTTTGGGTCATTCTTTACGCTAAACCTCTTCATTGGTGTCATCATCGATAACTTCAATCAACAGAAGAAAAAGATAAGCATTTCTCTCACTTTTACTGATTCAGAAAAGCTGTGTTTTGGACATGATTTAAAGAAATAGTGTTGAGGTTTTGGAAATACAGTTAGCTTTCTTTGAGAGTCTCTCCATTTACTAAACTTGCAGCCAGTTGTACATTAGGTTAACTTTTGATAAGTTTGGTGGCAAGCAGACATGTAAGCTGAAGGCCTGGTGGCTTTGAGAAAATAAAATATCATGCTATCCATTCATCTTCACGACCTGAAAAAATGTAAACAAATAAAGGAAACTTGCTGATCACAGTTATACTAAGGAAAAAATAAATAAAATAGGGATTAGCAACAGAATGACTGATAAAGAAAATTTCACAGATTGTAACCAAACTGTTTTCTCCCTTTACTTTGGAGGTCAGGATATCTTCATGACAGAAGAGCAAAAGAAATACTACAATGCCATGAAAAAACTAGGGTCAAAGAAGCCACAAAAACCAATACCCAGACCCCAGGTAAACATAGCTCTTCTCTCATCATCGACAGAATTATAATTTCTTCACAGTGAGAAAATGGCTCCATACATAATGACCCTTTCTTTTCCTTTGCTTGCTCCTCAGAACCAAATCCAGGGCATGGTGTTTGACTTTGTGACACAGCAGGTGTTCGATATCTCCATCATGATCCTCATCTGCCTCAACATGGTGACTATGATGGTAGAGACAGATGATCAGTCAAAGGAGACAGAGGAAGTGCTTTACTGGGTCAACTTCATCTTCATTGTGATCTTCACTGGCGAGTTTTTACTGAAGCTCTTCGCACTGCGTCACTATTACTTCACCAATGGCTGGAACATCTTCGACGTAGTTGTGGTCATCCTTTCAATTGTGGGCAAGTATTAAAAACAAATGGAGAGAGAAGTGTGAGACAGCTTGTTTGGACATAATTTACGTTGTTAGCTGTAAATGGCTTTGAACATGTCTCTTGCAGTGCTGTGTTCAGATAAAAATAAAATTCCACTCCAGTGACATGTTAGTTTTGTTAACATGTCCATAAGATGTGTTTTATGTGTGGATCAATGATGCAGCAAGTGGCATGAAGAACATTTACCAGTTAAGGCAACAGGAGCTTAAAATGTATTAAGATACTCGACTTGCAAATATCACAGTGTCTGTAAATAAGCCAAAGGTGAAGAGGGGATGGATCCCATGATACAATGAAAATGACCCTGAAAAACCTCAAACTTCACAACTGACCACCTCACAAGGTGCAGCCATGACCCTCACAGTTCCCTCTCAACACAAACAATACTGAAAAAGTACACAAAGACCACTAAGTACACTAAGATCAGGGCTTTTTTGTAGGATAAGTGAGAGAACAGTGAAATACTCTGAATTAAATAGAAAAGGTGTTTCAAAGCTCTGGTAGTTGCCAGTGAGTGTTTCAAAGTAAGGTCCAGGCCTCCTTGTTCTTATTATCTTTGTTATTTTCAAACTTTAATGGAGAGAGAATAAAAAGTGGTGATGCTAGAAAATATCAGATGTGACATCTTTGACTTTTGACAATGTTAAAGGTCACACAAAAGCCTTTTGAAAGGTAATTAATCTTTTACTCACTTAGTTATTCAAGTAACAGAAATTTTGACCCAGAAGTGCCCAGACCTTTGCATATTGCTAAATATAACTGTGTTTCTGTCAAAAAAAAAACCCCCCAGAAGAATGAGAAGAAAATGCATATCCATGTCTTACTTATTTTAACAGTATGTAAATTAGGTAAAGTCGCAAGTAGGCAGCATTTTGTGATATTTCCTCTATCCTAACTAAACCTATATTGTGTCTCTTTGCTCTATATTTCAGGAATGTTTCTGGCTGACCTGATTGAGAAATACTTTGTTTCACCAACGCTCTTCAGGGTGATTCGTCTGGCTCGTATCGGCAGAATCCTGCGTCTCATCAAGGGTGCCAAAGGAATCAGAACTTTGTTGTTTGCACTCATGATGTCACTTCCTGCCTTATTCAACATCGGCCTTCTGCTTTTCCTGGTTATGTTCATTTTCTCCATCTTTGGCATGTCCAATTTTGGTTATGTGAAACACGGGGCTGGAATTGATGACATGTATAATTTTGAGACCTTTGGCAACAGCATGATCATCCTGTTTATGATCACCACGTCAGCTGGCTGGGACGGCCTGCTGTTGCCCATCCTGAATTACCCTCCAGACTGCGACCCTTTTCTGGAAAACGCTGGCACCCCCGCCACGGGAGATTGTGGCAACCCATCTGTGGGCATCTTCTTCTTTGTTATGTACATCATCATATCTTTCCTAATTGTGGTCAACATGTATATTGCCATCATTCTGGAGAACTTCAGTGTGGCCACAGAAGAGAGCGCCGACCCACTCAGTGAGGATGACTTTGAAACCTTTTATGAGATTTGGGAGAAGTTTGATCCTGATGCTTCCCAGTTTATCACCTATGCCAAGCTTTCTGACTTTGCTGATGCACTTGAACACCCACTCCGCGTTCCTAAGCCTAACACCATTGAGCTGATTGCAATGGACATGCCTATGGTGAGTGGAGACCGCATCCACTGTCTGGACATCCTGTTTGCCTTCACCAAACGTGTACTGGGTGACAGTGGTGAGTTGGACATGCTGAGGCAACAAATGGAGGAGCGTTTTGTGGCCGCCAATCCTTCCAAGGTCTCTTATGAGCCGATTACCACACTGAGGCGCAAGCAGGAGGATGTGTCTGCCAGGATCATTCAGAGGGCCTACCGCTCCTACCTGTCCCGGCGTGGTTTTGTCTGCAAGCGAAAACCAGCCAATAACAAAGTGGAGAACGGTGGTAATAATGAGGAACCAGAAAAGAAGGAGGGCACTCCTTCAACTGCCTCCCTCCCCTCTTATGACAGTGTTACCAAACCTGACAAGGAGAAACAAGATGACAACAATGAGGGCAAGGGAGGGAGGAAAGAGAAAGGGAGAAACCAAAAAGACATCAGGGAATCTAAATGTTAGGGCAGTGGATGAATAATCACAGTAATAACAATAACGATTATGGTTATGTAACTTCAAGCAAAGCGAGAGGAAACTCACCCACACAGATGTACAGATTATTTCATTTGCAAGTCAGAAAAATAGTATTCAATAATTTTGTTTACAGACTTCATTCCTATATCGAGGCAGAGGGAAGCAGCTCGGTGTGTGACAGCTCCAGGACTCTTGAACTTCAGTCAAACCAAACTTAGTTAGCATACTGTGTGGCATTGCTGTATGCGGACTACTCATCTCAACAAAAGGAAATGAAAACAGACAGGAAAATGTCTGGTGCTTACCTATCACTGGTCTACAGATACAACAAGTGACTCTACACTAAGAGATGGAACGGACAAACAGGAATCCGGTGCCTGGATCCAAGTAATATATTCTTTTGGAAGACAGTGCTGTGAAAGGAAAACAATGATGCTGCTTGATGTTGGTTAACTGTTCTCTTCCAGCAGCCAACGAGTGTTTCTGTGTCATTAAGCACTGCAGTGTATAGAGGAGAAAATGACATGCTCATTCTATGAGCAAGCAGAAGGATGATTGGTGAGTGAAAGAGAGACACAAATAACAGAGTGATGAAAGTACTTTTTTGTTTATTAAAGCTAGAAATTGTTTATTTGAGCAGCAAAAATGCAAAGAGATGAAAAAAATAACAATATTCAACAGTTTGCCCATGTCCCTCAACTCTTGTACTCATTTTAGCTTTGTTATAGTCACATCAAAATGCTTTTCTTTTTCTTTCTCTCTCTATCTCTTTCTCTTTTTCTTCCTTTTTTTTTTTTGTACATGGGCTTTCACGCCAAATTGGTAAAGGGTCTGTTTATTATAGGGTCAATTTGGGCCAAGGGCTTACATTTACTCAGAAAGATTTCCAAACAAATACATAAATAATTGTGCTTGTTCAATGCATAGAAATGACTTGCATGATGGCATGTTTTGATCAGAAATCTTGCATGAATTATCATAGTCCACAAGACACTAATACTCAAAACCACACCGGTGGCTTGGTGGTATGATCGAGAGATTCACAAAATTTGAAAGTTCAGAGTAATTTATTCAACAAAGATAGTTGATATGTGTGTTGATCATCTAAAATAGATCAGATTTTTAGCTCATCACTCAACTCATTTCATATATTTAAACAATTGCCTCTTTAAACAGAAGAATGGAACACATGACACCACCACGGTGGACCAGTGGGTGAAATGCAAACACTTTCTTTGCTGCTCTGGAGATTTTCAGTGTGTAAGATGAAGAAAGAGACGTCTGCGTGTATCAATGGACTGAAATGTTTGTTCATTTGGACTGAAATGTTTTCAAGAGCGCAACACTTTGAAGCTTAAAAGCTTATGTTTGTAATCAGTATGCACCTATGTAATGTTCCATACCATCTGCCTTTATTTTTATGTGTGAGTGGGCTATTTGGCAGTCCAACTGTCAGTGTTTTGTGGGGATTTCGCAGGTTTGGTAAACTCCTTTCTATTTCTTGATGTTTCTCTGAGGGTGGTTAGACCTTTCTGAAAGGGCTAAGAAGAGTTTGGAATTCTTGTTTGTTTTACTGATTTTTTTTTTTTTTTTACTTTCATGCAAAAGCAAACCTGTTTTTGTCTGTTTGTTTATTTTGTTTGTTTGTTTTTTTACACAGTTTATAAGCCGCATTGAGCCCAGAGGGAAGCGGTCATGCTGGAACATATTAATTAGGTGGTGCTTAGTGGTGTCCTGTTAAAGCAAGAAATTATAAAATGATGAATGGATGACAAGAACATTGTGTGTGGAGAAGCCAAAGAGATCTGCCTTGTTATCCCTTGTTGCCCTTTGTCCATGGAGTGGGACTGGGTGAAGTGTGCCCTGCCCATTCTGTTTTTTTTGCTGTCGTTATTAGACAGAGACCCTAGAAATGTATGCAATGCTTGAAAAATCCATCCCTTTTTCTCAGGAGATATTATAGATGTACTATTATGAGCTCTGCAACAAAATGCAAGTGAATGTGATGGGAGTATTTATGAGATCATGTTTTACTCTTTTGTTTTTATTCCATGCTGGTGGACAATGATCATGGCTGGTTGTTTTTATCTGACAGCCGCCCAGTCAGGGGCCAGTTTACTGCTTCCGGCTTATGACGCTTAGAACTTTAGGGCTACAGGCTTCTCAATGAAACAGCTACATTTGGTTCGCTTGTAATGGGCAATATTTATATTGATAGTGGATTACAATGTTGGTTAAGTATTTATGGACTGAAGTCTGATCTCGATTAATTGCAGTCAACAAAATGATAATATTCACCCTGATAGCAAACACAGATGCAGGAAACACTGTGAGGAGATGTCATGAGAGTGAAGTTGGATATGTTGGTTTGAGCAGCACACACACACAGAGAAGTGGAATGCTCAGTGGATCGACCCCAGATTTCATTATTTAACAAAAACAAGTGCTATGAGCCTCTCATTTGCTGTTTTTCTTCATATTGCTATACTGCATAACAAATACCAAATAATCAACAGAGCACTGGATGCATTCTTATGGTACTGTGAGCCTAAGCACCACACTAGAGCTTTTGCACTTCCTGTTGTGCAGTGATGTCACTTTCCTGTTTATGAATAACTCCCTCATCCATTTCCAAGTTTCTAAGGTCCAGTTGCTGCATGAGATCTCCAAAATCAGTGTGGGTGTTAACTCTAACCAAATAAAAACTCTGATTGATAAGCTTAAAAGCTACTGCCGTTCATTTTCTCCAAGATATCCATGGATTCAAGATTTGTCTGAAAAAAAGCAAAAGAGAAAAAAAGGAAAAAAAAAAGCTACACATTCATTCATTTGGTTAAAAAAAAAAAACAAATCCAGGCGATGTTCTATAGGGCACAAACAGCAAAAGCTATGACTGGACTTTTTAAGAAACTATAAATAATGTAATATATTATTTTAACAGCATGTGTAGTTTTTCTGTAAATATGGGATTACCTTTAAAACAGCTATTTATCTAACACTTAATATTAATAACCGTAAATAGAATGGCTTCCAGCTGACGTCCCTTGTCACACTTGTTAGGCTGTGACGCATTGTTAGATGGAATAGATTTTTTTTGAGTCACTTTTCACAAAAAGAGGGGAATCAGCAAAAATAATCCATATTAAAAAGCAGAAATTTGTATTTAAAACTGTATAAAATAAATCAATTCATATACAGAGCTGTACAACATATATATTATATATATATTCTTCTATACATATATATATAGTATATATACATTAGAAAAATGTCTGTAACTCAACTCTCCTGTCCACTCCTTGCATTGAGGTGAAACCAGAACTACAGAGTCTAACTGATCATGCTTCATTCTTTGTGTGGTATGTTCAGAGAATAACCAAAACTCTAGCCTGCCTAGTACTTCTGTATACTGGGTACCGGCACACACAGTGCTTGGTGTTGTACTGGCTGCTTGCTGAGAATTGTGGAGCCTGCGTTGGTGAGAGGATTGCACTACCAGCATACCCTTTTGTACATGTGTGAAGATGTCTTGCCCTTAGTTTCCTATGTTGTATACACCAAGATATACAAATGACAGACAGAAAGCCACACACACACGCACGCGCGCTCACTCATAGTCTTTTGGAGGCAACTGCTGGTCGACAGGCGTTCCCCAGTATTGAGCCACAGCTCACTTTGTGTGACAAACTTTGCTGTTTGCTGCAATTTTACTCCTCCATGTCTCCCCTAAACACACTGCTGCAGTTTGGAGTTGATCTTTAATTTTGCTATCACTTTAAATATGATATATCCAATGATTTAAGGGTTAGCTGTCTTAACTGTCTGTGTGTTTGTTTATGGTGCAATATCTCTTAACGGCACGTGCCTTTTTAGCTTTCTATCTAGTCGATCAATAAAATCAGCAATGAGGATCTCAACCCCCATGGAGTGAATCAAAAAGGAGCACGATGGAAATGATTTATTGAGTTTAAAATGAACTCAAACTGAAAACTCACCACCTACATTAAACTGTCTGGACTAACATCATGTAGAGTCATGTAGTAAGTGCTCTCTGTGTGTTTTCCGTGTACTGGCTCATGGGCTAGTAGACAACAGCTTGCCTTCTGTTTTACACTTTTGTTCGTTTCCAGATGTTGGTTTACCAGTCAGTATATGAGGCAATTCTTTTGTAGCATGACTGAGATAATTTTCTTTTCTTTGAAAATAGGTTGACTGAAAAAAAGAAAATAAAAACAAACTTTTGACTGTCATTATCCCTCACCACTAATACAGTCAGAAAGAGGACATGTGATGCACAACCACATGGGACAAGTAAATGAGAATCAGTGAAAGAATGTCTTCATTTGAGCACGAATCTATTTCCAAACAATAAAGCAGCCTTCCAGTTATTCTTCTGGCTGGTGTCGTTTTTGAGTCTAGAATGAATGTTATTGAGGTTAACACAGAGTATATGCTCCTTGTTTGAGAATGGATGGTTCACATAGCTGTTAGGTTTAAATGGATACAATCATGAAGACTGAATTTATTTCTTCTTCTTCTTCTTTTTTTTTATTTCCTTTAATAAGTTATGAACATAACAGGACATGTCTGGTGGCTGCCGAGAATGGGATGCACAGAGACAAATTTACGTTCTACATAGCTTTAGAGACATCATCACAGTTTACGTAAGAATATGTTTAAATCGCATTCTTTTTGCTTTTGATAGCACCTGAGCACAGTTATTGTTCGATGTGGTTGGGTGTGTCATGGTGCAACATTACTAAGACGGCAGGTGTGTGTGCATGAGTGTTTCACCCTCCCACACCCCTCCTGTGTGTGTGGTGCACTGAATGAGGGAGGAGTGTGAGGGGGTAAGCAGAGACAGCACTGCAGTGCAGATAGATGAATGCAGTGGCCTGGGCTGAGTCAGCAGCGTGTTCCCAGCAGGCTCAGACTGTACAGTGCACTGTAAAGCTCCTCCTTACCCACAGTGAACAAAGCAGAGGGAGTGTGAGCTACTTCGGAGAAGGAAAAGTAGTCGAGAACAATGAGACTCGCACAGTCAAAAGCAAGTACAGTACAGAAGATTGCTCCTTCAGCCTTATACCATCAGTGCTGCAAGTGTTTGGATTGCACCATTTATTTTATAGAGCTTGATTTTACAGCATATTTGCACCATGTTACTGAGCAATTTATAAAAGGATTGTGTTACTACGATAACCATATTACATTTTACCTGAAAATGTTTTTCCTGCTTTGGTTCTGGAGATCTAATTAAATCAATATTAAGTGGTTAAAACTTCTTTTTCACAGAGTATTTACTCAAATACAGTTTTTCTTCTCTAAAGGTATGCACTGAATAATATGCATAGTTTGTTTTGTTTAGGGCTTCTGATCTTGTTGCATCCATCTGAACTGCAGGGCTTAGCTGCAGAGGTAGGACATGGATTAAGTAGGACGTTGGTGAGATCTGTCAGGTTGTTTGAGGTGGGAGCAGGTTTGCAAAAGATTGAGTTGAAAGGTTCGTGTGTGTGTGTGTGTGTGTGTGTGTGTGTGTGGTGTGTAAGAGGTACAAGGAAAGGAAATGTATTCTTTTTTTCAGGGACCGGTGTAACGTGCATCACGTCAGTGAGGTCATGACTGTCTTTGTTCGTATAGCACATACAGTACATTTCAGAGTCTATGTACTTTCAGCTCTTTCATGCAATAGAAAGGCATAGAAACCATGTTCTTGCATGAGGGCATAAGGGAGCCCCTCTTTCCACCCCTGATATCCATTCATCCAGCCATTATCCATACCTGCAGTGTGTGGGGTCGTGGGGGCCTGCTGGGGTCTGCTCTCCTGGGTGGGGGGCCAGCTGGGTCGCCGGTCCATTGCAGGGCCCCACCTTTGATATATCATATTTATATATACTAGCAACACCAATATTGCAAGTAAAAAAAAAAGGTGGCATAGTTCTGCCTTTATAATCCTGCTTTTGTGCTTCGTGTTGACGTATAGAAGTGTACTCATCAGGTTTGTCACATTCTGACACTTTTGGGTTTTGTTTTTAAACAAAATTCCCCTTGGTAGAGTCTGCATATATCTCAGGTGTTAACTATTGCTGAAGCATGTCCGCCACACTTTGGTTGAGAGCTCCCAGTGACTTTTCACAGCCTTCTAACCCCCTCTGGTGGGACGTGAAGGAAATGACTCGTTGATATGAGATAGTAAAATGGTAACGCCTGGCAATTCTCTGTATTGCTGCATAAATATCACCTCATAAATTACTAAGAAACATGAATATGTATTTAAGCCATATATTTATATTATATATTCATGTTCCCTTAGCCAATTTATAGCTAAGAGCATATTTTCACAATTGATCAATTTTCTTCCCTAAATTAAAAAAAGGACAAAAACATAGCAGTCCTCACATTTATATATAATTATTGTTCACTTAGGATGAAGATGGCAGATTTGATGATTTTCAACTGTGGTGGAACTCTGCTGTGTTCTGTGTACACTTTTTTTTTCTCAAAAAGTGATATAACCCATAAAATTCAACCTTCACTATGTTACTGGCATCTGTCCACTAAAACCAATATTAATAACGTGTGACACCTTGATGTAGCCAAAACCTGTTTGTCAGATACCATATTTATTCAAATTAGACTATTTCAAGACCAATTTTTGGTTTAAATTAACTTTTTTTTTCTTAATATCTTTGGCATTTTAAAAAATTTATGTTAAACCGCAATGACATCTTTTAAAATGTACTTGCATGCCCTTGCATGGAAGAGCAAACAATTAAGTCATGTTCAAGTCGTCTTTATGGGAAAAAAATAAAAACATTTAAGGTGTTGATCCTAAATAATTTATATGCTTTTAGAGTCTTGTTATATTCAATTAACATTAAAATACAAATAAAATAAGGTTAGTTATATAACTATAATATGAGCTCTTTGCAGGTCTACTGATCTATGAAAACAAAAACAAACAAATAAAATCAAGAGAAAAAAATTCCATGAAAGAAAAACAAAACAGAGAATTTAACAAGACCAAGACAGACTTGGGTCATTAGAAAGTTTTATTTTCTGATTTGCTTGTCAGTTCTTTTGTTTTAATTATCTAGATCATAAAAATGACTTATAGTTTGCCACTGGTAAGTGAGTTTATTCAATTTGTCAATAAAACAAACAAACAAACAAAAGAAACATAGCACACAATCGTCTTTTACTTGATTTTTTTTTTAAGAATAGTGCCGCTTTTCGAAAGACGAGGATACTTACCAAATATGATGCCCCATTAAAGGTTACAATGAAGTAGCCTAGAATAGGAGAGGTTCAAATAGTTTTGGAAGCACATCATACTGATATTAAATAAATGGCTAAATTTCATAGGACATTAAGTAGGAGATTGGTGAGATAAATTTCTTGTTAAAGAAGATAAAGTTCAATAAATGTAGAACCTCCCTTGTTTTTTTTAAACTCGTGTTGTGTTTTAAATGGGGTCCACGGCACAGAATGGCAGCTGTGTTTCCTCTTTGTTTCCTTACATGATTACTCCATTTCATGTTATCAGAACGAATTAATAACAGAAATCAGCTACCCCCTCATGATATTTGCCCTTTTCCAAGCTTATGATCAGCACGTGTACTGCGATTTTCTCCTCATCTGTCAGAATCACAGAGTAAAGTTATATTCTAAAACATACAAAAACAAATATCAGAGCCATTGTAGGTTCATTTTATGAAACAGGGGTGGAAATAAGGGGAAAACACCCAAAGCTGTTTCTGATCTTCCCAGGAGAGGACATGTCAACAAGACTGCAAAGGGTGGGGCTATTTTGGAAAAATTGTGAGGAAAAACTATCTTCTCTCACTCACTTTTCCTCTGACAGGTAGGAACCTGTAAAAATAAAAAAAAAAAAAAAAAAAAAAAAAAGCTGGTGGAGATGAGCAAAAACATTACATACAATAATGTGCAAAACTCTTGTGGGAGGAAATGCTGTAAAGTAAGACTGTCTTCGAAAATATGAAATGTAATTGTTTAATTTAACCAATTTCCAAAAAGCAGAGTAGCAAACATGAGAAAAATCTAAATCAAATTACCATTTGTCTTCAAAATAGCATCAGTTTCACTTGTACGTAGTTTCTGAAGGAACTCGGTTGTTCCAGGCATCTTGGAGATCAAATTAGAGATCTGTGGATGTGTAGGCTGCCTCAAATCCTTCTGTCTCTTCATGTAATCCCAGACAGACGTGATCACAGTGAGATCAGGACTTCTGATGGCAGGACTTCTTTTTTGTTTTTTTACACCAAGGATAATGACTTTGGCTGATGATGGATAAGTATTTTCCATGTTTTTAACAGCATTGATCCCAACCAAATCCCAAATTCTGTTTTCAAAATTTGCAAAGAACCTCCATCATGTTTCACTGTTGCCTGCAGACACTCTTTATTGTAATGTTCTCCAGCTTTTCGGCAAACTGACTTTTGCTACATATTATATTCAAATATTTTAAAAACTTAACTCATTAGTCCAGAGTGCTGATGAAATACTTCTGCACCCTGCAAACGTTTGACCAGATTACCTTTACCAATGTTTATTAATTTGCTGCATTTAAAAAAACTGCATTCATAGTCAACCACAATGTCCATAACTTATACATTTCACATATCTTTGAACCTTTGGATGTAAAAGCCTACTGACACGAAGTCAGTAGACAGGAATGAGGATGGAGCCATGTTTGCTGCCAGGAATGTGATTTGAGGTTTGTTTAAAATATCACCATAACAAACTCTATAACATTAACTCCATTAGAATTAAACCTAAGTTAGAAGGAAATTATTTGGGAAAAGGCATGGAGACTATGGGCCCGATCTTGCACCTCCCATTACCCAATACCCAAAACCCATTACCTGCAAATCACAGATTTAGGAGCCGAAATGCAATCTTCCACCTCCCAATACCCAAAACCCATTTTGCCGTCTCCCTTAAGCACATTGTGGGCGCGGCAATGGGCGTGTCACTAGCGCTTTCCACGAATTCGGTATCTTGCGGTACCTGTACTTCGCAGATTTTGGGTATTGGGTAATGGGTGGTGTGACCACCCATTACCCAATACCCAAAATCTGCGAGACACCAGTACCGCAAGATACCGAGTTTGTGGAAAGCGCAACTGGCATGTCGGCGCGTAAAAGAGCGCGTCCAAATCCTGTCATTGCGCGTCCACCCAGTCACATGTGGACTGCACAACCGGCTCTACCTCTCGATTATGCATCACTGTATTACTTTCATACATTATTCTCTTAAGGGCAGATGATGTCTGTACAGCTGTGACATGATCTCATTCAGATGTTTGCTGTGGAAGAAACGAGGAGATCACAGAACTCTGTTGTGAAAAAAGCACCGCTTCCAGCAACTATGCGTCTTGGCGCAGCTGTGCGTCTTTGCGCAGGGGATATGTTCAAGATAACTCAAAAAGTTATGGATGGATTTTGATGACATTTTCAGGAGTTGTCAGAAATGTGAAAAGGAAGAACTGATTTTATTTTGGGTGTGATCCGGAAGAAATCCTGGATTCTGGATCACTTTCAAATTTTCGATAACATTGCGCTGTTTAGTTGTTTCTTGAACCCTAAAGCAACCACAACTGCTGTGCTTGGCGGAGGTCTGCGCTCTCCGATTGCTTTTCTAGTTAATAAATGCTTTCCTGGAAGCTCACCGGCTCTATTTTCTGAGCAGTTTGTTGGAACTTCTTGGAGTACAAAAGAAATGATTAAATCATTTGCTCCACATTAGTTAGAGCTAGTTATGTATATATCAGTGCAGAGGAGGAGGAGGAAAAAAGAGGAGGAAGCTCTACAGCAGAGTCCCAGACCAGCTGCCCATGAGAGCTGCTCTGATCTGGGTGAAAAGACGTTCCATGGCAGTTTGCAGGTACTGCAACCTGCTCTTAAAGGCAATGGCTACTGACGCACTGATTGGTTAAACAGGTGGAACGCCCTAACCACTCCCATGCATAATGTGTGCATGACATCGTGGATTTCGCAGGTGAGATCGTGGGTTTTGGGAGGTGGAAGATTGCGTTCTTCGTGGGGGAACGCCCCTCCCAATACCTTTTATCCCTTAATAGCAGGTTTTGGAGGTTTGGCGCAAGATCGGGCCCTATATGTTCTCTACATTACAAACACTAACCTTCTTCCCTAAACCATCTCTTCATGCCACAATGGTTTGGCCTCATGGTTGTCAGCGTTTTAAAGGAGCACTAATTTAATTTACTCACGAGAATAAGGAAATTAGGTCATTTACAGTCTTCAAGGCCTCTTATTTCTTTTTTTTTTAATGTTTCTAGTCAAAGTTTCTGGTCAATATGTGTAATTATAAATGAGAGGAAAGTGTTGGTAGCCTAGGACTGATGACACTTTTGCTTCCTTGACTTGTCGAATGACCAAGAAAGTTATTAAAACTGAAACCAACTGATCTGAATTTTTAATTTCAAATGTTGTTGTATGTTATTGTTTTTTTTCCCCTTTGTTTTTTCAAGGACACATTTAAGGAATTTCTTAGGTTATGGTCATGAGTATGTCACTAATATGCTACTAAAAGTATGTCACTAAAATAAAGAAAGAAAGGCCCCAGTTATTTTCAAGTTTTGAAACTGCCCATAAAACTAGTGTTGGTGCAGTTGTTACCGTTTGAATGAAAACTAATAAATAAAAAACCTGAAACCAATATGAACTAGTGGGGAAGATATTTACACAGTTACTGTCATTTTTGCTTATTGCCAAGTAAGTTCATGGTTTCCCTGAGGTTTTAGCCATGGCCTTTTCTTCTCTTGTTCCTTAAAACCCAGTATAACCATCCTTCTGAGAGGCAAAAGTAAAGACAATGCATATATATATAAAAAAGAAAGAAAGAAAGTAAACAAACAGACAAAGTCAAGCACATTTTTTTGGTATATCTTCATTTCCATGACACAAGTCTTTAGTGAGGTAGACTAAAACAAGTCAAGAATTAGAAACATTGCTCCTTAAACTGGCTTATGAAGACGACATGAAATAAATACTTCCATGTTTGATCTCTTCAAAATGAGGTAGAAATGGTTACAGAGAATGTACAAGAGACAACAAAAGTAGAACTGAATTACAAAGATAACACAGTTGATTTTGACTTCACATCTTTCACTGAATCAGAGCAACACTTAGAAAAATTAAAAACTTGTTGCAACATGTAGGTTAATGTAGAGCATGTTCAGCGTTTGGCAGAAGAAGAGCATTCATTTGTTGTTGCTAAGCGCTTACAAATGTGAAAAATAGCGACTAAGAGTCTATTATTATGTTCTTAGCATCTTTGTTACTTCCTCGGGATATTTAAATCTTTTATGAGAGTGTATTGTTCATACTCAACCTCATTATGACTAAGTATACATTTTATTCATGGTTGTACTTCTCCAAAGATGGCGACAAAATACTTTGTCACCCACTGAATTTCAGATGCTGCATTTCAGACTAATTCCCGCCATTAAGGGGAAATTTTTCTCCTAACATGCTTTTCACTTGGACCTTGGTGTTGTGACACCCCCCTAAATGGCTTAAGTTGCAAAAAGAAAAGGTTTATGGGTACAACTTCTGAAGAATTAGCAATGTGGAACTACAAAGCTACAGTGTGGTGAAAGACAAACGTTCAGAGCTGTAACTGTTCATATTTTCTGACAGTGGATGCAGTTGGTTAATTCTGTTCTCAATACAGGTTGAAAATAATTCTGAGGTGGCTGACCCATGATTTAAAAATACTGATATGAGAACTAGGCTCTTTATTAAGACATTTCATAAACATTGTGATTACAAAAGACATACTGCAGCATGTGTACATCTTTAACATGTGAACATCTATTTATGAGGAGTGCTTTGTTTTGACAGTTTTTCCGCAAAACCATGTCCCTAACACTAACTATGCTAACACTTAACATGTCATTCATTTTTCCACCAAAAACCTATAAGAGAATAACATCTATACATGAAGAAAATATGTTTCATATAACTAAAAACATCACCAACGTATATTATGACATGTATTGTCCTTAAAAAAAAAAAATCTGAATTACATTCAACATTTCGTGCATGGTACAAAAACTTCAAGTTTCCCAGAACAAAGAGTGTATAGTGTTTGCATGTGAGAATGTGTGTGCGCGTATATATACTCCTGAAGGCCTTGTAAGTTCATGGTTTTCCTGAAGTTTCAGCCATGGTTCCATTTCTTTGATCTTTCTCCATAAAGCTCTCTACCAACACCCTTAGGTCATATCATACATTCTTGTTTTATCATTCAAAAGTAACATTATTCTTCCTGAGTATTCAATAACACAAGTAAAAATCATCCTTCCGAGAGGCAAAAGTAAAGAGAATGCATATTAAAAAAAAATAAGTAAATTATAGCAGAAAGGCAGGCAAATCTTAACAAAGAATGTAATATTGAGCAAATATTGTTCGAGGCACTCAATCTGAAACACACTTACTCCACTGCAACTTGCATGCCTCTCTGTCTGGACTGTGCATTCAAAACGCAACAATAAACAGCCTTTATGCACCTTTAAAATGTTCAAGGTAAATTTTACCAGTCTGCAGGCTTAAGCTTGGTTATCAATTTTTCATCTTCTTTCATTTTTGGAACATTTTAAAAATTAAGAACAAGACATAAGCTGAGCCAAGTATCACATTATTCCCATACTCTTGAGAAAATGCTTAGCAGAAATCTGCAGGTAAACACGCTTAGAAGATGATCTGCATAAGAACTGTAATTTTGCAAACACTAAATGTTCAGTTTAAAATACATAGAATTTTCGGTTCTTTCTTTACATTAAAATGTAAAGAATAAAAATTTAAAGGGTGGCTTCTTGTACATTTCCATGCCATCAGTTGTTAAGCAGCTTGATATGTATAAAGTCGACAAAAACAAGAGTTGCTCAGCAATAAGAGAAGCTGAGCAGAGAGGACAGGGTACAGGATAGAAGCGAGATTTAAAAAAAAAAAAGGAGATAAAGAGAAATATATATATATATATATATATATATATATATATATATATATATATATATATATATATATATATATATATATATATAATGGTAAAAACTAAGAACAAAAGGGAAACATTCATTTCTCAAGGCCAAGTGACTCATCAAGCCTCGCAGTCAGCTGTGTAGCAGTGATTGTGCTAAAGTAGTTTGGTAATCTCACCATTTCAGTTATTGCTGTCTTTACTTTTTGGTCAGTAATGATTTTTTTTCTTTGTGGTGTGATATAACATTGCAGTCAAAGGCCTTGATATATATATATAATGGCCACAAAAAATTACACCAACATCTAAAACAGCAGCATTGTAGTGCTGCTGCCACAGTAGCAGAAAGGAAATAAATAGGATCCTGAGAGAAACAGACACTCATACTCAGACTGTCTTAATATTATCTATGTAGAGAATGCCTCGACCTGACTTGTAAGACTTATCTCGACTTTGGAGGAGTAGATGCCCCTGTGAATCTTTGGAAAAAACATGAGTGATGAAAATGTTAAACATGCACAAGAAATAAGAGTCTTGTGCCCTCCTGTGTTTGCCAGGGAGATTACACCTTTCATAGATAAATCCAGTACTATCCCTGCAGTTCCATGTGGGTTGAGAACTGTGGTTGATTTTAGGGAGCAAGGAATCCTCTCAAATGCTGCCTGGAACAATCAGCGCCCACTAGTAGGGTCCTCAGCTTGTGTGTGAGATGCAGGTATCTTCATCAGCATTCTCTGCTGTTGAGGAAAGTTGTGCTCCCCTGACACATTCTCACCTGCTAGGCCTGATGGTGGGCTGTAGTCCCCTACTACACCATAAGGGAGAGGCTTTCCAGGTTTGTAGGCTTCTGGATCTGAGGCCGAGCCACTAATATCATAGCCATTTCCCTGCCCATTACCATTACCTTTGCTATGGCTGTTTCCATGGCCATTGCCATACTTTCTGTAGCGTCCTTCCACCTCTGCCCCTTCCTGTTCTTCCTCTGTCATCTCAAAGGCCTTGCGTTTCAGTGGCACCCCTGCATCAGAGCTCACTCCAAGGTTGTGAGATGTGTAGCTGTAACTGCCCCCCACCACGGTAGGCCTAGGAGCCAGAGGAGTGGGAGCGCTAATTCCAGAGGGCAGGTAGGAGGCACTGGGATTGCTGTATCCAGTAGACAGGCTGGTTTGTGGGTAGCACCCTGGTGGGTAGTTGTAGACAGGAGTACTGGCACTATAAGTGGGCACTAGAGTAGGTGTGGCCTGCAAGGAGTGGAGAGGGCCAGGTGGAAGTGCTGTGCTGGGCTGAGGGCAATATCCTGAAGTCAGGTAGGTGCTGTTGTAGGCAGGAGGGTATTCCTGAGATGATGGGGCATTGCAGGAGCCAGCAACACTATAGCCTGGCTCCGAGGCCAGGTTACTGCTTACTACTGTTACACTTCCTGTGGTTGGGATCCCCACAGAGGCGGAACCCACCTTGGTGCCAGTTAGGGTCTCCAATCCAGGATAGCATTCCATGCCCTGGCCCAAAGCCCAGGGCTCAGATTCAGTTTTTATGAAAGGTCCAGGCTCTGAGTAAGCCCCTGTAGCAGGGCGATCATAGGACAACTCCAGGCCAGAGTACTTCTCAGCATAGCGTTTAAGCAGAGATGAAGCAGTTAGAGCTGATATGTCGTCACTGGCCCAAGGATAAGTGGCAGGGGCATAGCTGCGGCGAGTAGGAGTAGTGTAAGGTTCGTGTTTGTGGGCAGACGGAGGTGATGTAGTAGACGTGACATCTAGGTGCTGCTCAGGCCACTGAGATAAAGGGGCAGCGTGCTCCGGAGACCAGTGCATCTTCAACAAACCTGACAGAGATGAGACGACAGGAGTCAACTCAAGCAATTAAACATAAATAAATGAAATTATTCACATGATATGTCTGCAATCTTTTTTTTTTCAAATACTCCACTGAAAGGCAATTTTGTTCATCTGCTTTCATAATCACTTTGCAAAGCTGATCAATTTCCAGAATTTTGTCAGTGTTTAGCCCATGCTCTCTCACACAGTCTCATGCAGGCAGGGGACAACTGTTCAAATCTTTATGAGAAGCTGCCAACATAGCCCCCAGCCTGGTCTCCACGGCGATAAGCCTCTATCAGCCTGCCTGCTACTCTCTGCTTTTGCTTCTCTCACATTGGAGCCATTGTTGTCCCTCTGTGAGCCTCTTAGTCCACAAAGCTACCCCCACCAAGCGTGTGATCTAATTCGGCCCAAACCTTAGGGGTCTGCTGGACATGGGGAATAGTAGGTGGGGTCACCAGGGGGAGAGATCACAGTAGTTTTTTTCTCTATATTTCACAGGCACTAGACCAGAGCTTCTATTAACACTGCTACCAGTGTAATGACTGATTTAGCATGGGTGAAAAAGTCATGTTTCATTTGATATGCACAATAATACATGTACATTTACTCAGCATAATCCTCTAGTTAAGTAAGTAAGAGTCGGCCTTTTTGAAATGGCATTAGGCAGACATTCCAGACATTGCAGAGTATTATTAAACTGTCCTAACCCCAGGCCTGGGCCAGAGGGGTTTCCCTGCTACAGCACTAGATAAAAGATGATGCTTCAGAACAAATTATTTCTATGCTTAAATGGCATGACATTTACACTATTTTACACTTTTTTTTTAAATGTAATGTAATTTAAAATTAATGTCATTAATTAATCCTGATTAATTGCACTTTTATCAAACAGTAGCATTTAAGTAGAGAAGAGGTACCAAATACCTAAAAGTTGCACCTACTTTTAAATCAGTAATGTACTGACAGTAAAATTACAAGCTTAAAATTGACAAAATAAAAACCTCTTAAACCCAAGCAACAGTTAAAAATTTACTATAACATTAAGTGTAGGAAAATTATCCACATGATGAATGCTGAAGAGCAGCAGATGCTGGAACCAATTACATCTGGGTTCTTAAAAATGAGCTGATGGATGATATTACAATAATTGCCATATCATTTTCTACTGATTAACAACTAATATCAGCTCCATTCAAGACTCTGTTCAAGATGCATTTATTTGTCAAGGAAAAGCAGCAACTACACTAATAGCAGAACATGTATGTTTTGACTTTTATTCTCTGTCACACACATACATACCTTCATCAACTCACACGTACGGTCTGAACCTGTCTACAACTGTGGATTATACCAGGTTGTGTCACATGTTCACAAGGACCACCAGATGGGCCTCTAAATTGTCCATGTCTTGATCCCTAAATCAAATGATCCCTCAGCCCAATAATCCCTCTCATCCAAACCAGGGATCGCAGAGCTCTTGACCAGCACAAGCTCCACCCCGGCAATGAGAAATCCCTATGCTCCAGGGAATTATACACCAAAACTACAATGAAAATTAACTTGTTCAATCCTGAAATAAAGATGCTGATTCACATTTTTTCGTAAACCTCCACGTCATGAATAGATGGCCATATATTCATGCTAACTACTTTTTTTTTGCTTCAAACCAAAATAAGCTTATCATGAACTTTTAGCTTTCCATAAAGATCTCATTGGGCTACATGAACACTCATATCATTGAGGGATAAATTATATGCCCAACTGCCTTATTATTTTGAATTACTTGACCAAACAAAGCAGACTGTAATTCTCAGGAATGATGCATTGTAGGTAAGAGATTTAATGTGACCCCCCCCCCCCCAAAAAAAAAAAAAAAACAACAACAAACAAACAAAAAACAAAAACAACAACAAACATTGTTCTAGACATCTCTGGCAGGGGAAAGGTTTGTGCTTGTCATGGAGTATGTTTTCTTGGAGAGCACTAGAGGGTGGGGGAGTGTGGAGCTAGCTTGCTGTGTTTTATGTATGTTTTAAATATCATCAGATGCAATGTCATCCAGAAATCGCTTACCCTACCTTTAAATAAAGAAACATTTGAAAATAATTTCATAATGAAGGGAAAAGCATTTAACGGCAATGTTTTTCTAAAATAAAACCATGTAAAATTATTATAACAGACACCCAAAAAATATTGACATGTAAATGAGCATATAATATTTTTTTTTTGGAACAGAGAATAGTGGTACATACTTTGCACTTAAATAATACAAAATAAAGCTTAAGGTATTCCTTTATTTTGACTACAAGATAATGAAGATACTATCTACCATCTCTGTGTAACTAACCGAACAGTTGTAAAGAAAATGTATCATCTTTATGTTTGTTGAAAATGTTGGAATAACCTTAGGCTATTTAAAAATGAATTCACCATCAAAGGCAAGAAAAGTGCCTTAAAGTGCTATACCAATAAAAACTGCCAAGACGCAATCATCTATGGCTCTAATGAACTCCCATGCACACAGCATCAAAATCTCTTCAGAATTATGAATTGATACATTTTTCCCACATGACTTTGTAGTGGGACAATCACTCATTGTCAGTGTGCAGGGAAAAACATGTGTGCTGGTGGTCCATCTGATCAATCCCATAATTAGGTAGATATTAGCCCTAAAAGATCTGCGTTTGGGGACATAAATGGCTTAAATGACATGACTCGGGGTCAACAGGAGTAACTGACAAGCAGTATGAATGATAAAAGGCTTGAGGGCCATTCACCAGCGAGCTTAAATTGTGTATTAATTGTTTTGATTCCTGACTGTTGTTTTGCTGCAATTTGCTGTAATTAAAGGCTTGCTTTGGCTAAAGAAGCCATAAGACTCTTAGAGGATTTTATCTTTTTTTTTCAGAATAAATATTTTTCTCTTGTTCAGAGCTTAAACAAACTTTATAAGATATGTTAGGATTGAGAAGAACGTGTACAATTGGTCCCACGTGTTGACAAGTCAGTTAGCATTAACATAACAGTTAATGTGAATTACAAATGCACCCTGACAGTCAATCCAGCACTTGATTTAGCTGACAACCTAATAAAACTCCAGGCTTTAAAATGACAGTCCATAAACCAACGGATGAAGCTGTATCCATCTGTTATTAGCAGGTTAACCAGTATGAAATCAAATCCGAGCCAGCCTATGACATCTGAGAAATAGATTATTAAATTATCAAATTATATATTTGATTAACACTGTATGAAATAAGTATTGTGCAGCAAATGCTACAGATTCCCAAACTAAGTTCTTTATGTGTTTCTTATGTGTTTCTGATAAATGGAGTTCAGTTCTTTTTCTCCGGATTATGAAATATGACTACTCAATGGTCATCTGAGTAACTGTCAAAACTCTAAACCTATGTTTAAAAACTAAGGGCCTTGAGACCGTAAATCCAGGCAGCATCGATGCCAAGACAAACTCAAGCGAAATTAGCGGACAGATACTCACTGTTCATGGTGACTGCTGGCATGAGCCAATCATTAACTGCTTTACACCGTCTTCACCAGATGGTCCTATGATTCCAGCCAAGACATATCTGAGCGCAGTAATTTCACTGTGTCTGGACTCCTCATCAAAAGTGAGCAAAGAAATATGAAAACTAAACAAATGGAACGTTCACAGTGAGATCAGAAGATGGAAGAGTGAATAGGGGGTCTAGTTGGTTTAGAGACCAGACTGAGAAAACCAGACTAATGATGGATTAGAGCACACAAGGCTTATGGATGTGTAAGAGCTTGGTGACGATCTGACAGAAGCAATAAGATTGAACTTACCTTAGTCCATGCTCCTCCAGTAAGTAGTTGACTTTACAAAGATTCCATCTAAATATTATGTAACTATTTGATAAAAATGTAAGCTTTGATAAAGAATGGTTCTTCTGAATTCTGATTTTCCAATATGAGCAAGTACAGAGAGAACATGTAAGGCGTCAGCCAGGATTTGAACTGGGACCTTCTGGCTGTGTAGAGCTCACATTTTTAAACTTCAAACATAATGTCTAAGTTCAGATTTTACTAGGACTGATTTTACTAAGACATATTTATAAGTATATAATTACATTTTACACACGTAACCTGAGAATGTCTGTAACTATGTAAAGCTTATTTGTGTTTATGAGTCCAGTATGATCAGATCACTTGAGAATTTAGTGGAGCAGGGCTGGGGTGTTAGAAGGGAAAAGGGATGAGCCCATAAACCTAATTTATCACTTCATGTTTGTTTCACCGCTGCATTCCTGGCCTTGCTTAGCTTATCAGCAGAGATGAACACCAATGACTGCCTCACTTAATCATTGTCAATACCGTACTGTTGGCTAGTTTTTCTGTCTTATGGTAGATTGGCAATATGAAACAAATGGATGGAAGCACAGAGAGGAGAACATAAAAAACTAAAGAACTAAAGGAGATATTGTCTAAAAGATACAAATACAGTGTGTTATGTATGATACGCCGTTATTATAGTGTTTTTATCAGAACCTACTTCAAAGTCATGTTAGCTTTCACTGTTGCTTAAAAATGTTACAATGAGCTCTTTGTGTACCTAAAGTCCTTCAATGACACATAACACCAACCCAAAACAATAATGTCCATCACTCGTGATTTCCCGGCAGGCCAGTGTTTGCTTTGTATTTGAATTCCCATTGGCTTCCACTAAAGCCCCTTTCAGGCCAGTTAAAAAGAAATCCTCTAACAAACAAAAACATCTGGCTTTTGTCTTCAGCAGTAAAGGCTGCAATCAGCATTCATGTCCACGTTAGATGACTCTGCAATAGTGCTCAGTTGGGTTAGGAGCAGTAAGCACAGCCCAAATACATTTAAAAAACACACTTCAATTTTTTACAACATCTCACAAGCACCCCTTTACAACAAACTAACCAGTTAAGTAACTAGTTGGTTAGAATGCTCTCCTTTAGTTTGATTTTCAGTTGACAGAAAGTCACCACATAGCCATGTCATTATGTTACTGTGAATGTCTGTTCAAGCACCACTTTTGTTATTTGGCCACCTGGCTAATGTATGAGTAAAGTCTGAAGACCCAAGTACCGTGAAAATGGTATTCAGTGGCAGCACGGGTCGAAATCAGTCGTTACCACTCACTGCTCAATTTGCAAAATTCCGGTCTTTAAAGCAACTACGCGAACTCCACTGATTTGGAAGGTGCCGATGTGGTATGAGGGTAAGGGGAAAGATTATCAACAAGCTGAAACTCACAAGAAATTCCAGGCCATGTTCCCATCAATTTGGCAAGAAACAGATCAACACTGACTGCAAGATGAGTGGCGACCCTGTCTACTTTCCCCGGAATAACTGGAGGAAGTTATGGTGGAGAGAAAGACATGTGTCTGCAAAGCCCTGGAGGAATGTGAGTTCTGCCCCCTGACATGTCATATTCCGTGGTTGGTTGCTCCTGTTTTCGTAGGTGACCGCAGTGTGGGGACACACAGTGTTTATTTCATTTCACTTGCAACTCGAAATACTTTTGTGACGCAGACTAACATTTCTGAAACGCTGACTGGTATTTATAACTGTCAGAGATAACAGAAATTACAAACACAAAGCTGACATTTGGGAATCAGTACCGGCAATCAATCAAAAGATCGGATATGCGATCAGACAGGCAACTTGATAACAGTGTAGCTGAATGAATAAAAAGTGGGAACACTGGTGTGAATCTTGCCATTGTGGTAAAACAAGCGCTTAAGCCACACTCAGTCTGTTTACATGGGAAGTTTAATTCCTCTTTAATTCAGAATTAAAATTAAATCCAATTTAAAATGATTAAAAATTACCATGTAAACACCCAATTCCGAATGAAAATGTCCATTCCGAATTAAACTTAATTCCGAAGTAAGTGGCTGGTTTATTATGATTTTAAATCTGAATCGAATAGAATAATTCCGCGGTCATGTATACATCCATTCCGCTTTAAATTAATTACGGTCTTTCTGCACATGCTCGTTCCCTTGCCCGTCTGTCGCGATGACGCTTATATTCCGCTTCTGGGCTTGTCTTCGAAACAAAGTTTCAAGATGGCAGCACGCAGTAAACGGTGGTCTAGAGCAGAGACGATTTATTTAATAAATAGCTTGGAGGAACTGGAACTAATTAATAGAACAGATGGCAGGAAATATAAAAATTGTGAGCTTTTCAAAGTTGTAGCAGCTAGGTTAAATGAAGGATGCTAATAATGTAGTTCTCCATGTTGTTGCTAATCGAGTAAGTTTGTTTTCTTCCGGTAGACGTAAATACATAAAGACGTCCTGCCCCCTATCCAATCAGAACCTTTCCCAACCCCCAGACCTTAAGCAGATTGGATGAAGCCGATCAAATGTGTTTTCCATGTAAACCTCAATTCGGATTACTATTAACCATGTAAACTCGAAGGAAAATATGCGCTTTAAAGCGTGGTGTAAGCTTATTTTAAGTCTTAAAATATTGGTTTAAAATTTAAGCCAATAATGCACAAGCTCTCGAGCGCCACATAAAATGACGTGGCGGGCCACATTTGGCCCGCGGGCCTTGTGTTTGACACATGTGACATAGACACTGCATCCTTGAGGCACTAATAGGAATTATGATGGCAATATATGAAATATTGTAAGAAAAACATGACTCTGTGAGGACTTCATTGAGATAGCTCACTTGACTCACTGTCTAGTCTGACTTACAAGCATGTCTGAATGAAGTCGTGAGGAAAATAAACAGAAAGGCAACCAATGTCTCAAAGCAGTCACGTTAACGCATTTTTAAAAAGCCATTAATGTTGTTTCCATCATGTCTGAAAAGGGATTATGGTACAGCATACTGAGGGCAACTTCAGCAATGGGAACGGGATCCGTTTATAATAGTTAATACTTATACAAACACACACACCAACAGACACATAAAAATCAAAAAAATCATGTAGTGTTTTTAGTGACTGATCACCTTTATGAAGACTGTGCATGTCTTTAGTTGCACAAATATACTCATGTGGCTTGTATGCTTGTAACCATGTGAGATGTGCGCTACAGATATATGGTACAGTCCCCTAAGGGGATGTATCACAGATTTGATGGTGGTGGGAGCATGTGACAGAGTTTATGGTTTTTGTGGCCTAACACTATGTATCTGTCGTTTGAACTAATGCTATAGAGGATCCCCTGTTAGCCAATCAATGTGTGATCATGACTTTCAAAACGTACAGTGACATTTTGTTTCTATTTTCCAATTCACTGTTTACTGCTAAAGCATGTTCCCTGGCAGCGCTGTCTACTCTGATTGTTTTTATAAAGACGTTTTTGCATTCTCTTAATCCCTTCATAAATTTGGGAATACTATGATCAGCCAGTAAAAAAAAAGTCTCATTCAATTTGTGTAGTACAGTGATCCCTCGCCAATTCGCGCTTTAAGTTCCGCGGTTTTAGTTATTCGCAGATTTTTCAGAAATATATAATATTTTTAAAAAATCAAGAAAAAATCGTGGAAACATCACAGAATGTTGTGCGCATTCTATCACAGCGAAGAAATGTTGTGAGCCAGCCTGGCCCCTTTAAGAAGGTGGCCTTATGGGTAATGGTGTGGCCTTATGTATAATGTAGTGTGTGTGTCGTGTGACAGCAGAATGAAAACGGGGTTAGATGAAAAGTGGAGTGAGCATAAACAGCAGCCCATCGTGTATAGATTTAGATTCTCTGTTAAGCAGGAGCCGAACAAAACAACCTGTGTGATGTTACAAGTTCCTGCAGTGCCAGAATAAAGTGCCCGTTCCATGCAGAGAAAACCGGACTTTTTCTTTTGTTGTTGTTAGTGTGTTAGCCGCTAATTATGAGCCAAAAATAGCACAATACCAGCGGTTTGTTTACTTCAGTTCGGAGACCAGAGGCTGTTAAGGTAACAGAAAGACCACAGTTGAGCCTTTGTCTTGTTTCGCTGCAGTGCCTCGCTACTTTTTTGTGGTTTCCAGGATTTCTTCCGGATCACACCCAAAATGAAATCAGTTCTTCCTTTTCACATTTGACAACTCCTGGAAATTTAATCAAAATCCATCCGTAACTTCTGGATGAATCCTGGATTCTGGATCACTTTCAAATTTTTGATAACATTGTGGTCAATGGGGCCGGAAATTTTGTTTTTCAATATCTCCGTTAATTATTGCCCAAAACTCATGAAATTTCACTCAGGGATTGACAATGGAAACCGCTATCAAATTTTAGAGGCTGATTTCGGATCTGATCCAGAAGGCGGACTTTATTGCAATCTGCAAATCGCTGTATGGGAGAACTGCTGTGGTTGGCGGAGGTCTGCGCTCTCCGAGTGCTTTTCTAGTTAAGAAATGCTTTCCTGGAAGCTCACTGGCTCTTTTTTTTCTGAGCGGTTTGTTGAAACTTCTTGGAGAACAAACAAAATGATTAAATTATTTGCTCCACATTAGTTAGAGCTAGTTATGTATATATCAGTGAAGGGGAGGAGGAGGAAGGAGGAGGAGGAAGGAAGAGGAGGAAGCGCTACAGCAGAGTCCCAGATGAGCAGCCCATGAGAGCTGGTCCGATCTAGGTGAAAAGACGCTCCATAGCGGTTTGCGGGTAGCGGCTTGAGGCTTGCGAGTAGTGCAACCTGCTCTCAAAGGCAATGGCTACTGACGCACTGATTGGTTAAACAGGTGGAACACCCTAACCACTCCTATGCATAATATAGCGGGTAGTGCAGGTAAGATCACGGGTTTAGGGAGATGGAAGATTACGTTCTTTGCGGGGGAACGCCCCTCCCACTACCCGCTATCCCTTAATAGTGGCTTTAGGAGGTTTGGCGGAAGATCGGGCCCTATATCTCTCGGCTGGCCTGGGAACGCCTCGGTGTTCTCTCACAGAAGCTGGCGGAACCAGCCAGGGAGAGGGAGGTCTGGGCCTCTCTGCTGAAGCTGCTGCCCCCGCGTCCCGACTCCAGACCAAGTGGAAGATAATGGATGGATGGATAGATGGATTTATGGAAACTTTCTATGGAAGTTAAACTGGGGAATTGGGAACGTATTCCAAATTGAAAACCTTCCATGGGAATTATGGGAATTTATGGAAAATTATGGGAATTAACTGAAAATTTGGGGAAAGGGAAATTCTAATGAATCATATCATATCCAAACATAAATAAAAAAACTTTTTTTTTGTTGCAAGCAGACATCCATGCAAAATAATACAATAAAAAACATTTGATTTCAACTGATTTATTTGTTAGTAAAAACTTTATGAAGTTTTTACTATTTTATTGAATACTCAATTCTTTCATTGACCAAAAAAAAAACATTAATGTTGAGTAAAACATTACTTACCTTACCCACCCACTCAAAAATTAAGTAAAATGACACCTCCCCTCCAAAAAACAAAACAAGGGCCATTCGAAATTTACAAGCTTCACTCTAAAAAGTCATGTATATTATGTATATATTTGTATATAATGCATCTTCCCTCTAACTTCTTAAACCAAGCTTCTGCATTTTTCGCCAAACCCTTTTAGGCAATGGCCTCTTCCTGGGCCTCATCGACAACCTACATCAAATATATTTACCCAATAATATAATCAAAACTCACACATTTTTTTGTATTGCATTATATTCCATTAACTCAGATTTGTGGCTTTAATAGTCCCGTTGTCTGGGCTCAAAAAAGTGGCCTCAATAGTCCAGGGTTCTAGAAATCTTCAAAATCTGTACATGTGACAAAGGAATGCACAGTGCATGTAGGGGGTGTGGCCTCATTACCCCTGCAGTAAGCAGTGTGCTGCATGTCTGTGATTGAGAAATAGCATAGATTCTGAGGCATACTTTCATGGAGTCTGTTCTTTCTGATGTCAAGATTATACTAATATGTATTTTTCCCAAACTATATTAAGAATCCTTGTTATGGTCCAGCCTTCAATTTAGCAAATTCCAGGTTAATTCCCATGGAAAGTTTTCAACTATGAAAATTCCTGTAGTTTTGGAACCCCAGTAATTACACCTCTGATCAACAAGTTTTTACTGCAAAACCAACCAGTTGTTCAACAGCTTTCCTACTCCACTGCATGCCATTTTTAAAGGCTAAATTTTTAATGAGTAAATTAATATCTTTTGTTGATATTAATCTTGTTGCTTAGTTTCTCTGACTGGTTGGCTATCTATGTGCAACCAGGCAGTTTCCTCTGTGTTCATGGGTATTCCCCCCTGCAAATTGAATTCAGAGGTACCAGACTAATTATTAGTATTTACTTAAGTTACTCAATCCACAGGATGCACCAAAACCAGTTTAAATGCTCAAATGTCAATTTGAGGGTTGCTCTTACTCTATCACTATTTTTTTTTTTTTTAATAAGCAAACCTTGGGATTTTCTCTGTCAAGGACACAAGATAATGCAAGTCATGCATGTTTTCTGTGCATGAGTGGAGGAGATTTTGACTCTGGTCCACTGCATGGTCAGTAGGAGTGATTAGAGGTTAATAAGATGGAAGTACATGTGGGGGAAGGGGCTAACTAGGATGGGATTTGGGGGTTGTGAAGCATCAGAGATGGCTAGTGGGTTGGAGGGGTTTGGAAACAAAAATCTCCCTTCTGTAGCTGAAGGGTCTCTGTTAGCGCTTTGACTCCACTCACAATAAACAAAGAGATCGCCTGAAGACGGACAGACAATCGGAAATACACACGCACACACAAATGGCAGGAGAAGTACACTCCCACATTGTGGTTTCCATGCAGTGCTCAGATTCAGCTGGCCAACAGGCAGAGGAACTCTCGGTCAGCTATCAAATGAGTCAAGTTGCTGGAATGCTAGGAATCTAACCTGAGATCTATTTACAAAGCACATATCCTTTCCATCCACTCAGCGCACACTGTCCATTGCCAACTTCAAGGAAAGAAAGGGAAACAAAAAAAAAAATAAATAAATAAACAAAGCAGGGCTACTTACAGTGTTGATAAATGACCTTATCAGCTGTTTTTTAATCATTGGGTGATTTATTAGAAGTCGATTCACATCTCTCACAAGATGAATATAGAACAGGACATGAATATATAAGGAGTGTGTCAGGATAACCTTGAAATAAAACTGTGGACAACACACACTTCAGCCAGCGAAACTATGTGGTCTTGGCGAACAGGGTAAATGAGGGTGGGATTGTTATGTAAGCAGTGACCATTGCCGTAAGACACAAAGTCAGTGTGAAGGAGAGAGGACCTTTCCCTTCCTTTTTACCCCCACCCCCCCATTTGTCTGTTCTGAACACAGTCCAACAGACTATACTTCACTCAACAAAGTAAACACTATACCACATGAAATTCAGGCTTTACACATCTCGGCCATACAGGCTCAAAGTCAAATGTGAAGTCAGAATAACCTTCAGAGGCAACCAATCACAGCGTTGCATCCCTAAACACTGATCAGAAACTAGTTTTAATCATTTTGCTAACTGATTGAATCTCATTTCGTTATTTGTTTTACTAAGATTTTTCCCTACACTTCTGTCCTTGAAGCTCCCTCTCTCCCACTTCTCTGGTGCAGTGTAGTAAAGACGACTGTGTCCCAGCCTGTGTGGTCAGTTCTACCCTCCCCCACTCCTTCACATGTGGTCGAGGCCTGGCCAGGCCCCCTCTCTGCTTATTGTGTCCACTCATATATCAGGCTGTAGCTGACCAGTCCCCTCCTCACGTCTTCTCCATCTGTCCTTCACACTGCTCTTTCTCTGTCTCAGCGTCACGCATCTTTACCATGACTCCTAATGGGAATCTAAGGTTTGCTCCAATTTGCTTAACAGGCTTTCTTGATAACTATGAAGGACTGATGCTTATACGGTTGGAAGCAGAGGATGATGTTTATTTGGCCCACTATTCAAGACTAATGAGAGGCTGTTGACACCAAGTTACTAACGATCTGACTTTCATTAGCAGAATTGTGTCACCCCAGTAACTGGCAACTAAAACGGCTCATCAGTCTCACGGCGTCACACTATCATTATTATGCAGAGCCCCTTAATGAGGTGTGGGTGATTGTGATTACATGTTTACTTATTTGTCACAAGGCTTGAAATGTACAACTGTGAGAGATTTGATTTTTTAAAAAGAAGCCATATTAGTCAAGTCAAGTGGGAGGAAAACTAACATGATGTTGTGAGCCACTTTGAAGAAGGAATGTGACAGATGAATGTTAAAAGTAAAACTCCTATCTGTTCAGACAACGCCCTCATTCTCCTTAAAATGCCTCACGAAATAGAAGAGATTTTTCTGCTTCTACTTTACAATTCAAAAATGTGTGGAAGGAAATCCCCATTGCATTATTCCAATCAGGTTAGTGTTGTAATCCTGTTAAAGCTTGGCCAAATCAATAACCCAGTCAATAAAAGCATATTCAGAAGCCTGGATAGGAACCTTCTCATGGTTAGCACATGGAGTAAATCAAGATTTTGCTACACACATGACTTTTTTTTTTTAAAGTCTCGTTGTGTTTTACATATACATGCTGGACATTCTACATAGACAAAAAGAAAAAAGTTGAGAGACTTCAAACTGCTTATATTTCTGGATAACTGGGCAGAGGAACATTTTGAAAATGCTACTGAAAAGTGTCAGCTCTTGTCCTGTGAATTTAGAAAAAAAAGTGCATATCTAAACAAAAATAATAACCCTGACACACATTCAACTTAACTGCACGTGTTTATGTTGTTCCAAACGCACAAAATTTTGAGGTTTTTAGCTGCTTTTTGTTGAAACAAACAGTGTCTATTCACTTGGAGAGGTTATAAAAACTGGCATCTGAACACTTTCTGCCAAATTCCCCAAAGCAAAGCCTGGAGACTCAGCTGTTAAAGCCATTAGCATATCTGTCTTCTCAACATGACTTCTCGGTGAATCCCCCCACCCTCCTCCAAGCAGCTCACTTCCCTCTACACATCCACAGGAGATGGACAAAAGAAGATCCAGAAGAAGAATGTGTACAGGAAAACAGACTCAATCCAGGCTGGCCCAAGGACACAGCATTCACACAGTGCAGTTGCAGACATGTAAAAATGTAAGACATACTGTATGGGGTGACAGGACTGAGCATTCTGCAGCCCTGGCCTCAGGCAAAGAGGGGAGGACCGGGTCCACTTGGTATCAGCGAGGGCCCAGCTGCATGCTGCAGGGCCTTCCTGGGTGACTGGTGCTTCTGCTGTAGACTGGATGACTGATGGCTTGGCTAGTGGCTTGCCTCCTGTATAGCTCCATGGTTAATTTCCCACCACTCTGACACACTGCCACCTGAAAGGAGCAAACAGCCCAACAGACACCATCAGTGCTGCTCAGCTGCAGTTTTGCTGTTTTTATTATTTTTCTAGAACACTTAAATAATAAAAAAAACAATGTACAAATAATGAAACATATGCTTACTTGCTTGCATATGGGCTACTACATATATTAAGCTCATTATCCCAGTATGAGGAAAAATGTGGGAAACTGTTACAAAAGTAAAACCTTTGGAAATTACTTAAATCACAACGGACACTGAATGATAACGAGTTAACCATGCACTCTGGTGTAGGAAGCCTTGTTTCTCCATATGTTTTCTGCGTGCACGCACGTACACGTGCGTGAAAGCTGCTGATCGTGGGAGTTTGAACGCTTAACATACTGACACAGAACAGGGTTCACCTCCTGCTGGAAAACCAGCCAGAAGGGTTTGAAATTCTTCACAGCCGTGTTTCAACATCACAGCTAGAACAGCAAATGGAAGTTTGCACCTAATCCCGAAAAAGTTAATTATCATGTCTACAATCGCATGCATTTGGAAAGGAAATAATAAGTGTGCGCAGAGAACGGATGCACGGGTTGACATAAGGAAAATAGATAGTGAGAATTCAATACTGCGCGTGCACGGGGAAGAAAAGAGCAAAACTATCAAGTAAACAGAATATTAGTTTAAAAAATACGCATAAGAGAATATATGGCTTAAAAAAAATGGAATGGATAACACAGGAATAGACAGGAATGTCCAAGAGGCATCGGAAATATTGGCATTACTATTAACATGACACATGTGTTCAAAGTGAGGAAATGTTTACTAACCTGACCATGCCTGGGTGTGCTTCAGGACGGAAAATAATCCACTATTCCAGAAAGCTCAACATCACGGGAAACCGCTGTGAACGTGATTGTGGCTGTGTGTGTGTGTGTGGAGGGGGCTCGCTCTCTCTCTCTCTCTCTCTCTCTCTCTCTCTCCTGGGACCCTATCCTTTTACTCTACAATCCCCCGCCCTCCAGGCTTTCCCTCGCCTGGTGACAACAGAGCAGCACATATACGCATCCCCTCCCCCAAACAAGCCCCCTACCCATACCCCCCCCCCCCCTCTCTCTCTCTCTTTTGTTCAAACTATTTCAGCAGGAAGGGAGAGAGAAGAGGGAAAAAGTGACCAATCATGCAGTTCAGAGAAGAACCTACTTCCCCCTGCTGCGTGCAGAGTGCGTTAATTTATTTATTTTTGTATGAGTATACTCTTGTTTGACCTAATTTGCATGATTGCAAGTCCTCAGCATGATGAATGGGTCATATTGGGACACACCAGAGGGAAAGAAAATTTAAATTTTCTCCTTCACTAAACACATCAGAAGTTCAGTTATTATCAATAGCTTTTATTGATCTTGTACATTGATCTTAGTTTTGTTAGGAGGGTGGGGTTGGATCCACCATGTCAATATTGCCTAATTCCTGTGATACCCCATCCCCCCACCACACACAAACACACACGCAATCCTACCAAGTTGTATGAGCAGCAGCAAATGACCTCAACATTCTCCTCAGACCTTTCAGAGGTGGGTTTAATTTTTCACCTGTAATTTAGAAATACCAATCACAATATGTCCAAATAATTGCGGTGTTGTGTCCCATTCAACTACGTCTCGTGGTCCTGAATTTGCTTTGCTGCAGGCAGCTCATACACAGAAAGACAGCTGTGGCTCTGCATTTAAAGTTAGGTATAGGCAAGCTGGTCTGCTCCTCATGTTACTGTGCTGTAAACACTCAAAGACCTGCAGGACACACTCCTTTCTCCTCTGGCTGTGCATTGCACACCCTTCTGACTCAAACACATGCTCAGGCACATGTTTGACATGTGTGGGCTGCATTTCTGGGGGCTGGTTATTCACAGAATAAATGATGGTTTTTGTTGTTGTTGTTGTTATTTTCTGTTATTATTGTATATTCACATGACTGCAATTAGACCTCATCCATTATATTAGCAGTGCTACACATGATCACTGAACAGTGAAAATAATCTGAAATAACTGTGAGGTAAAAAGTTACCAATGATGTCGGTGGCTTGTTTTAAGACCTTTCTGTGGGTAACTCAGATGGAGTAATGGCTAGCTCTGTGATCAGCTCCTTCCACCATCAGTTGACAAACACTGAAAAAAAGCCACTCTGTCTTTTTGCAGGAAAGAAAACAATGTATCTGAAAAATCCCAAATATGCTATAGATGCTGTTCTTTCCATCATGAGCAATGTACCGGTAAGCTGCTCGACACTTTCTCACTGCCTGAGTCAAATCCCCCATGTGTGATCTTTCTCATTAAATTAGAAACGCTCCACATGTAAGCCCTGAGCAGATCACAGGAAAAAGTAGTGGGACAAAGGCCAAAGGGTGGACTATTGACAGCTGAACATAAAGGTGCAGCTATCAGCAAGCTGAAGGAACAGTTAAACTGGCAGATTTCCATTACGATTCGGCCACTGTAACACCACACAAATCTACACAGGAAGACAGATTTCCACACGCCCACAAAAAAAAGCCATAGTGGAAATGGGACATGGTAACTCTAACCTTGTGCTGCTTTGGTCCTGTGGGTGGGAGAGGTCACATGATAGCACCCTAGAGAAGCTCAGCTGTTAGCCACTCTAATTCTGTCTCAAGCAGCTGAGCACTGACCCACTGATCCACTGAACTGTCCCTGCAAAAATATTGGTGTGTGCGCGTACGTGTGCGCGCATGTACGAGGGTGTTGGAGGGAACGCGATTAACCTTTCAAAACTTGAATTTAGTCTGTTTAATCAACAGACTAAAATCCATACATAGAAAACGAACTTAAATCCCACAAGCACATTCACAAATGATGTGTGGGGTCAATTATGAGGCAGAGACAGTGGCGAGGCAAGAGAAAGGGCAAAACAGGAACAGGAAATCTTGAAGAAAAGAAGAGGAAATGTGTGTATTGTGGGTATTGTCTTTCAGTGTTCGTCCAGAACTATCCTTGTATTTAAAGGATTGACGTGTGCTATATTTATGTATCGCCTAATAAAATATTAATTTGCATATAATAACAAGTCATACGCATATGACTTCAACAGTTTTATAAGCTCAAAACTCCCCAGTAGTCAGGTTGAACTGAGGTAGCCCTTCAAATGGAAGGTGAAATGTCTTCAAGAACCAAGAAAAGGAAAGTCTAGTTGCCTCGATTCAAGCCTTTGAGGGTTACCATGACCTGGATGATTGAAAGTTCACACCAGCATAAAACTCAACAGCTTTATGTCAGGTTAACTCCAAGGTTCTACATACCAGGAAATAATTAAAAAAAAAAAACAAAACCGCAGTTCTTACCAGGTCAGTGGTCCCCCTGAGATGAACATATGGTATATTACATTTATTTAACAAAACTAAGACAAAATACAGAGGCTGTGTTTGAAAACATCACCTTTAGCAGGACCAGCTTTATGTAATAGTTTTCTGTATGTTGTTATGAATCGCTCAGATCGTAGTTGAGGACTTTTCTTTACAATGTTGTTTCAGTTCATTGAGGTTTGTGAGCATTTGTGTATGCAGAGTTTCGTAAGGTCGGGCTGAGGATTGGACTTTGACAAGGCTATTGCAACACCTTGATTCTTTTCTTTTTTCACCGTTTCTGTTGTAGATTTACTTGTCTCCTTGGGTTTAGTATTGGGTTATATGACCCGGTTTAACCCCAGCTTTAGCTGACTGACAGATGGCTTAAAAGTTGACAGCAGAATATTTTATTATACAGAGGTATTATGGTTAAATCAACGACAGCAAAGTGTCAGCAGCCCGAGGCCTCAAAGCAAGCCTAAACCATCACTCCTCTATCGCCATGCTTGACAGCTGGTATGAGCTGTTTGTGCCGATATTCTCTGTTTTGTTTTCTTCAAACATGATTCTGTGATGAGCAAACACTTTTGTCAGATTTGTCCCAGGGAAATAGTTCCAGATCTTTCGTTTGCTCAGATGCAACTTTGCAACCCTATGCTGTCCTGCCGTGGTCCCTCCCCATTTTATTCATCTCATCTCATCTCATCTCATCTCATCTCATCTCATCTCATCTCATCTCATCTTGCAGCAGAAAAGCATGTTTTAATAGACATAAGTGTACTAATAAAATTAAATGCAAATGAATAAAATATTAAAAGCACATAAATGGTAGTAAAATACTGGATGCACTGTATTCTGTAAATCATCAAACTACAGATATTTCTAATGTTTAATATTTCAAATCCATGCCAGGGAGCATGTAGATTAAATCCCTCCTCCTTAAGAGCAACAATAAAGAGGAGCAGAAAAGCTCACTGATGGATGCAGCACAAATATACACTTTAAGGGTTAACATCATAAACCCTTGTGTGTGTGTGTGTATTTGTTACCAGCCTCCAAGTAACAATATTCTGCTCAAGATTAAACGGCATCACCTTTCCATTTGTAATATTTGAGCAAAGGCAGTAGGCATCTGCTACAGGCTTTTATTGGAATGTCAACAAAGCAGCAAAAGGAAATAAATTAAAAACTATGATGATCAGAGTAGGTCTAAATGGGAAGTGTTGGGCAAAAGAGAATTCTGACTCATATTGTTTTTGTTTTTATTTAATCTAATCAACAAAACAGCTGAATAACCACACGCAGAAAATAATGCTCAAACAATGACTGGACGGCACCCACACATGCAGCCAAATGCTCCACATTTGAGTGGCTTATTGTTCTCCGGAATAGAGGGCACAATATCCAACTCTGGTAATAGAGGTTAGATTAATTGCTGACAAATCTGTATTCAGCAGTTCCCTTTCTCTCTGCTTGACAGATTTATGACAGAGATTGATGGAGAGGAGGGACGAGCTAAGAGCCGCTTCTGTTCAGCTGAAAAGAGGACAACAGTTCAATGAGTCAAAGAAAAGGAAAGGAGACGCAGGGGGAAAGATAAACAGGAATGTTTTAGCAGGATCATACACATAAGAATCATTTTTGTTGGTCATGTGAATAGTGCAATTTAAGTCAGTTAGAAAAGGTTTCCAAGTGTATTTACAAGAATGTATTTAAAGCAGTGTTTTGATGGCCAAACAAAGCAAGAACAGATGACATTAATAATGGTTGCATTCCATTCTTATGTATTAATTTCCAAGTATTATGCTTGAGGGTTAATTTCATGACAGATTTACACAAAACAGACCATGTACATTTTTTCTTTATATTTTTTTTCTGCTGTGGCACATCTGCTTTGAAATACTTTGAGCATAAATGACTAAAAGCAAAAGAGTATCTTCAAATACTTAAAACTTTAGAAATATAATTAAAATTGTTCTGCAGAAAAACTGAATTCCCGCTCCAGCTTAAACATTTTTTTAAACTGAAATCCCACAGTAAAGAAATCAAGTCCTGACTGGTTTTGATGTAACTGGACTTGTATGTCATGAATGCACCACATGAATAGTTGAACTGAAATTACACCGCAGTGAGTAATCATGAAGCACATTTTGAGCAGCAAGCTTTTTATTTATTTATTTATTTGTTTGTTTGTTCTAAGTGGGGATCAAACACAGTTTAAAGCTCAACCCTTGATTGAGTGCATGAGATAAAAACCGTGTTAAATGCCCTGTTCACCTCCCTCCCTGCGCCTGACGTCACGGACAGAGGCATGTCTCATTGGTCAAGGAAGCAGCCCGCCAGCTGCTTGTAATCAGGAGCATTTGGGAGGGAGGATCACATGACACCCTAAAGGCACACATGCATTCTAGATATACACGCGCAGAGTGCAGTGCATCTTTAACCTCATAGCCCTTCCCACAGGCAACTCCTCTGCGGTCAGGATCACCTCCAGATGTGCACAGTGTTCTCACCTCGGGATAAAAACTTGGGGAGGAATTTCAGCACAGGATGTGTCAGGACAGTCTAATGAAAATGAAGGTCGGGAGGAAGGCAAAGACGCACATGCGGTGTATGTACTTCTCATGGTAGTAGGGGTGTGTAAGGCTTGTTTTTGTCTCTTGTTAAAGTGACGTAAGAGTATTTTATTTTTAATCTAAATAAATATGAGGAAAAAAGTAATAACTGATAGAATCTACTGGAGAATGGTGTCCCTGGTGCCCCCTAGTGGAGCAACTCTATACAACCTTTGGCAAAACATTGAGTCATCGCTGTTGAATGCGTTCAGCTGTTTGCTATTGAAAAGGAGAGAGAGAAAAATAAAAGTATTTTATTTAACAGCTGAACATTCTGACTTTTAGAATAGAACTTTAATGGACCTCCTCTGATTTTTATGACATCTTGAACCTTTTGAGGAGTGAGCTTCATAAATGAAACTGTTCTTCACCAGTCAGGAATTAACAGTCTAATAGTCCCATGTAACAGTTGAGGGTCCATTTACTTATTCATTTATTCTTGAGGAATTGTTTACAAGCAGCCAGAATGTTCGACTGTGAACTAAAATATTTTTGCCCACCCCACCCCCCAACAAGGGCACATAAACTAAAACATATAATGCTCAAAGAAGCAAACAGACATTCAAACAGAATGTTTCTTTCCAATTTTTTAAATCTAAACATAATAATGCAAGGAGTCAAATGATTTTAACATCATTTTGTTTTAAGTAGTTATTTATTTTCCATCTTACTTTAATCAAATAATAACTTACATATGCATATAAAACATGTAGAATAATTTTGCTCAAGACAATTCATTCAGTGGCTGAAAAGACAAGGCATCACACTTGCTATGGCTCCAGTAAGACCATAATTAAGGTTCCTGCAGTAAAGGTGCTTCCCCTCTGTCACCTTGAACCACAACACAGGTTTCATGATACACAGTATTCTTCAGAAGGACATAGTCTCAGACATTGCACAGATTTTACTTTTATACACATAAAAATAATTAGAGATTTGGTGCAATCATCAAAAATGGCACTCAGAAAGAATGTTTTCCGATAACACACGTATGCTTCATTGCTAACGCCCATCATCCCTCCCTGCTAACAACAGGACACACATTTCATGACTGGCACAGATGCAATGCAAATATATTTACACTCACATCCATCTAAATTATTGACCTGTTTAAATTTACTGTATATGCAATCAACCTACAATAATATGAAAGCATTTTACTGCATATTTAACATACATCCTCACTGAGATTCATGAATCTAAGACACATGATTTAAATTAAAATAACTTTAGTAATCACTTACAAATAAATGATTTTTTAGCACATTTAAAATCCTTATATTCTATATGTTTAACAACCCCCCCCCCCCACATACAGACACACACCCCTCCCCCTAAATGTATGCACATAAAAATAAAAAAAGGCGATTGTTTATTGATTAATTTAATCATCAATAATAAAATATCATAAGCATTTATCTATTAATTCATGGACATTTCAACTAGTGCCATTTAGAGGCTAATAACTTCCTTTAATGTCCTGATGGTGCAACTGCATCATCCCTGATTCACTCCAGCTCAGAAGTTTCAGCGGTCCAACAGAATACAGTCAGTGATTGTTTTAAAACTCGCAGGTTAAAAGGATGTGGAATAGAGGGATGTTTATTAGACATTCATTCGTAAAGACATTAGTCATGTGGCGCATGACATTTTCTCTTATATTGCGTATAATGGTATATACAGAAAGTAAGAACAATAAGTAATTTTTGTAAAATAATCTAATTGCTTAATAGATCTTTGGAAAATAAAATATATTAGAATTTTTTTTATCTACAGAAAGTGCAAGTCTAAATAAAGTATTACTTGAGATCATTCTTTTGAACCAAAATCTCTCTGCTTCCTTTGATCTCTCCAAGGTTTAGGTGATGCTGTTGTGTAAAACTAAAAACAGGGTATCAACTACATAAATCAGAGAGAGATGGAATTGATATTAATTATAAAATAGTAAAAGCTGTTGCAGTGGGACCATGTTTATCCAAAACAAAATGCCTCAGGAATTTCCATGACAAATTAAACTGAACACGTCACAACTGCCTCTTCCATTTGTGTGTGAATGTTAAGTTATTATTAATTTTTTATGCACAAAATGACTTAATTTTTTGGCATTAATATATCCCTTAAAAAAACAGAAAAGAAAAAAAAAAGACAGCCTTGGTTCAAAATGGCCCTATTAAATAAAAAGCTGCAGCGTTGTCAATTTTGGTTAGAAAGATGAGTAAATTATTGCCTTAAAAAATCCTTGTGCTTTTCCTTATGCACAGGGACATAAACGCGTGCACACACACCCGCACGCAACACACACCCGCACACACACACAGAAACACATGCATGTGTATTCATTTCTCTGCTCTGGTTTTCTTGATCCAAAGTGCCTTGCAGGAGCATTCATGATTTTGTTTGAGGTAAAGAAACAAGAAGCACATGACCGACATTCTTTAGAATAACTTCCTGCACAAAGAGTTCAAAGACAAACACACATGAAGACAAGAGATTGCACCTTAAAATGTACAAAAATGACAAAACATTTTTACACTTTCTTACTTTTTTTCGTTACACAAAACTGACACAAGCTTTTCTGCTGCTAAAGAGTATATATATATATGTATTACTGAAGCTGACTTTTTTTTAATCTACCAAATAATCAAACACATCATAACCATTTTAAAAAAAGGAACATTATCATGGCACTTTGAATGGAGACTCTATATTCAAGGAATGGTTATTAACAAATCCACACAGGTTAATAAAAGAAACCTGGTTTGTTTTAAAGGAGCATTTGAACTCTGTTATATATCCCAGCCCAGCTAGGTGCAGAGTAGAAGGTGAAAGTTAAGTGGTGATTTAGATTTTAAAAAAAAATGAACACAGGGAGATGAAGTTCTTGTTTTTCTATGTGTATTTGTTTGACTTTGTATCTTTGTGAGGACTGTTTGTTTTTAAAGCTACCATGATCTGCTGTAATGAACGGTCTCATGATTTCTTATATATACTGTTAAAGACATGATCTGTAGCATTCTTGTTATTGTGATGATGTCCCTCAACTCTAGAGGCGTTATGGCTTATTTCAGCTTGTTTTGTTATGTCTTTATGGTTCACTGTTACTGCTCTCTCATAGTGTTGTTTTCCACTGAAAAACAACCTTAATCAGGGAGTAATGCAGCGGTTTGTGAAAGTTCTAACCCCGCTGCCCACTGGGGTCATTCTGAGTGGAGTCAGTTCGGCCTGTGCTTCTCTGGGCTTTTGATTCCCGCTGGCTCACACAGCCCACAGAGTCAAGCAGGTGGACAGTGATTCTAAATGAGTGTGATTTCATTATTGCCACAATAGACAGGTGACCTGTACAGGGGTGAGCTGATGTCAGGTGGGATGTGGCTCAAGCCCTCCGTGACCCTGAACAGGAACAAGTGGGTTGGAAAATGGGTGGATGGATGGGACTTAAACTTAAGCTGCCTTTTTATACGATGAATTAAACTGCACAAACCTTCTGGCAGATGTCGCCTGCGATGAGCCAGTGCTGCTGACTGGCAGGGCTGTGAGGCTACGTCAGCTGTTACATCCAAGAGTTTAACACAAATGTATGGTTTGGCAGCCCCAGCACCAGTCTCCTGATTACATTAGAGGAGTCTGTCTCACTGATTTAGACAAATAATAATAGAAATAATAATAATAATAATAAAAGTGAGTCTTTCAGTAGGACTGCAATCACACAGATTAAAATTATGACAGGAAGATTTTTTTTTTTCCATTTATGTTTTTTCCTGAACATGATAAATTGTCATTTTCCTAAACCTGTGCTTAGGAACTATAATAGAGAAGAAAACATTTTCCAAATTGGGCTCATCATTCACAACCACTCCAGAACCATCACAACTTCATCTTTATCAAATTCATTTTTGTTCTTTTTGTGTGGGTCTCCAACTGCCATTTTTAATTACAGGGATACAGATGCATCCAGGTCTTGCTCTGCTTTGCATAGATATGGGTTTTTTAATTTCCTTGTGTGTTTGTGGGTGTGGAAGACCCTTAATGAGTCAGATGGGTGTTCAGGCTACACTGTTTAGAGAAGAGTCATCTGTCCTACAGTAAATCTTTTTTACTTCTGAAGTTTTTGTTGTTCTATATGTAAATTGCTCTCAAAACCTCGAAATAGATCACAATCTTCATCCCGCTGCTGTGGGATCCTACAATTATTTAATGAAGTCAAAGACCACCAGGTTACACTCCTCTACATTTCTTTGTTTAATACTTTGCATTAATGACTTTAGCAGGAAGCGCCCCCCCTCCCCCCTTATTATCCAGGTGCCATTGTTCCTTTAATTAAGATTTAATATTAGCTATAGTTAATATTTGCTTGGGGGTCATGCTCTGGGTCTCTGAAAAGCACCTGGAGACAATGTGTATTGTAATAGAAGCTATGCAAATAAAGTTGAATTAAATTTAACTGAATTCAATAAATAACTTTTTTTGGATTTCTATGTTTTCAGTTTTTAGCTTTATTTCCTGTTAAATTTTAAAATTTTCTTTCAATTCATCTTTTTTTTCCAGCTGTTACTGACTGCTACACCTGCATCATGCAAATCAATACTCCCCCAAGTCTATATACATATGTATGATCCCAGGTCACCTGTTATCCCCCCACACCCCCATTTCAGCTGTCATTCAACTGACCTCATATAAAACAAACACCTGGTAAAGCTATCAATGACAGCAAAACAAGAAAGCTTGAACCTAAAAAGGCCAAACCTGTAATAAAGACTGGCTGACAGATAATAGGATTTAAGTTTAAAATATGAAAAGAATTACTTTTTTTAAATCTTGAAGTGAAAAATACTGGCAATTGTGGGGAAACTGGCCTCATTTCTGAATTACTAACACATTTCTGCAGTAATAAATGCATGTTTTCATCAGCCTAATATTTGTAAGCATGCATAGTTTACAACTTGTTTTCCATTATGTATCATTATATATTTATTTAAGTTTATTTTTAGTATTTTGGTTAAGAGACAAAAGATGAGAAATATGGTGGATCTATTTCTACAGACCTCACAAAAATATAAAAAATATAAGTATATATGTGAGTGGACTGCACCCTTGTCTTTGTCTGTGTGTTTTTGGGCAACACTGTGTTGCTGGTAAAAATTTCTGAGAAGAATTTCTGTAAGCACTGAAGTGGCTGATTTGGTTGGAGCAGCCAAATCACGATGTCATGTGGTCCAGAACAACATTCAGGTGATACAGAAGAGTCTGTCTGGAGTGTAGACTCCCTTTACTCATCGATGAATGTGATCTCTTCAATCCTGCAGGATAAAACACACAAATCCTGAGTTATAACAGCACGGAGCACATGTGGCTGTCCTGGTTTATCAAAGATTAAGCAACAAAAGCAGCGCATCAAAGACAAGATGACAACAATATGTAGCGGGAATATATCCACAAAGTGAGGGGCGAGGAAAAACAGAGAGTATGGCCTTGCCTTTTTAGTGGCCACAGTACGAATGTCCTTATGATTGGAGTTGAGGGATTTCCACACGGTGGTTTTAGACATTTCATCAGATATATTAATATCAGAGGGATCACACCTGAGGAGTGGGGACAGCAAAAGGAGGGTAAGAGGACAAAGCAGACTGAGGACAAGGTGTGACGTGGTTTGGGAAGAGGTTTCAGCGTGACAACATTCACAGGTGGCATTTGTAGGAGGAAAACCACACACCAGTGTAATAAGGCAGGCGTACAAGATTAGTAACACGATTAACAAGATTAGTGACTCGTTTCTCTAAAGATGGTACCACTACAATTCACTGAGGACCTTCTTGTTCATTTAAGTGTGAGTAGGTGTGCAGTCTCACTTGGGATCATGTGCTTTTGAACTCTGAGTAGTCTTGCTGCTCTCCATGGGAATCTGAACAGTGGTCATATCTTCCTTTCCTGAAGTGAGCATAACCTCTGATTCCTGCAAGATGTATCCACATCATAAAAACATGGTCTATATTTCATCTTTTTATTTAAAGAGATGTGCATTAAGATTTCCTTAAGAGTACCTCTTCCATCTTTTTAGAGGCATCATCAAGTTTCTTTTTCTTCCACTCAGGCATTAAGTCATCCAGATAGCTCAGCTCTCGCTTAGAGAAGCACAAGTCCAGCAGCTTGCGGATGAAAACCAGAGCCAGCACCTACAGGTACAGGATAAGAATACATGTTAACTGAAAAAAAAAAAGAAAGACAAGTCAAGGAAAAAAAGGGCAGGTGCTGGCAATGGTTGATTTACCATCATGGGGAAGATGATGGCAGCAGGGGAAGTCTTGATAATCCAAAGAAGCACCAGACAGGTGAGCTGGGTGAGAGTGAAGAGGTGCACCTTCCTCAACGGGACGTGTCGCAGATAGATGAAGTCTGGCTGGTGCTTTGCTGGCATACCAAACAGTTTCAGACGGTCAAAAAACTGAGAAGTGATAGAGATAAACACAAGTGGAAGGAAAGTTGGACAATCAGCGAAGACAGTCTAACAGACATGTGGTTAATATTCTTGAATAAGGCTAAGAATATATATTCTGCATCATGGCTCCACACAAAAAAGATTAAAAGATATATATATATATATATATATATATATATATATATATATATATATATATATATATATATATATATATATATATATATATATTACGTTTTTATTTATTTGTTTTAAAAAGAGAGAGAGAGAAACTCACACAATCTTACAACCACAGTTTTCCAGACTCAGAAATGTTTAATTTGTATGTATCATGGCTCTGCTATTCAGTAAATCCTCTTTACCATAAGGTCTGGCTTACATATAAGCATATTAAAGTTGTATCGCATTGTACATTACCTGTATGCCTTTTAACGAAGAGGCTCCCATGTAAAGAAAAACACCGTATAACACTGGCATAGGAATGAACTGGAGAAAAAATGAGATACATGAATCAACTTCCATTATCATTATGTATGTGTCCTTAATTATTAGTTTACTTTTTTCAAAACAAACAATTAGACTTAAAATTTCTGGTGTAATAGATTACATTTAAAAAGGCAGTTCTGCCATTTTCTAACAAATTTTCTAACCACCTTTGATTTGTGCTAAAATGTCACTGCTTTCTTATACTAGTTAAATGTCCCAACCACAAATAGCTTGGTGTGACAGACCTGCAGGGCTCCAGTCATAAATACAGAGCAGCCCATGAGCAGGAAGATGACCAAGCCTGTGAGCCTCTGCTCTCTGATCCCCAAGAAGCGAGGCTGCTCTCCCGGAGCCGAGCTCTCTGACTCCAGCTTCAAACTGTTGACGTGAGAGATGGACAGGACGGTGGCTGCTACAAACCAGGGCAGTCCCATGATAGAGCACACGGCCAGCATCACTCCCACCATCAGCAAGTCCAGATGGTACCCACAGCCTTTCTGTAAAACAGAGAGTGTAAAATAAAAGTTCATAATCTCTGTGTACATTACTATTTTCATTCTTTTGTGTGTGTTTTCTTTTTTCTTGCCAGTAGTTTGTGCTCTTTGCGGTTGATGATGACAGCAGTTATCTGCTGGTCCATGAAGATGAGGATGGTGCAGAGCAGAGCAGGAACAGCAGCAGCCAGGGCTGTCCACCAAGGGTTGCGTCCTATTGGGTTGATCAACCAGCCGCGGTCATCTCTGGTTGGCTGCAGGAACAATGCGCGAAGCTGTGAGCTCTCAGTGCTTTAGTGGGTTTTTACATCTACAACTTACATTATATTTTATATATACCTGAAATTTGCTTGGCACCTTCAACTTCTGAGAGGGCACTCCAATGGCAAAGTCGAGCAGGACCATAACAACAATGGTAAGGAACACAGCAAAGTCACTGATCATTGACCGCACCTGGAGGTAAGACATTACAGCATTACAGATCTGTTATTGCTAATGTAACACACCAAGTTTCTGGACTCCCATCAGTTCAACACATGAGGAGCAAGTGATAACAACCTCTTAAAAATTAATACTACTACTTTGTTAGAATAAAGTCATTATGTTGTGTGATTGAAACATTTGTAAGGATGTTGCACATTAAATCCTTAATACTGCCTTCAATTCATTGTGAGACTCAGTTGGTATTCCTCTAAATATACACAGATCAAATTCTTCTTTCTTCATCTTCTGACATGGCAGAGAAAGCGAACAACAAGTATTTCTTCTCAACCAAGTCAGGGGCATCTACTGAAAATCTCCTCCAAAAAGAGTTGATTATCTTGTTGACAGTGCTACAGCTTCAACGTACAACCACTGACAATGTTGCCCTCTGAAAAAGAAGATAATTGGTCAGAAAAGGACCATCCAGGCCGTGATGAAGCAAGTTCAAAAGCCAGGGTCTGTGGTGGTACGGGGCTGTGTTGACGGAAATGCAAAATCAGATGTGAAGCTGGCACAAAATGAAACTGATCGGAAAACAAAACGTGAAATATCCTGGATTAAAATTGTCCGCAAATAAAAAAAATTCAAAATAAATGTAAGAATCCTGCATTTTCAAACATTTAACTATTATAAGGCAGCGCAGCATGAATGTTCATTGATGCTGACATGATTCTCAGCTACTGTTATCCATGGAGCCAGAAAGAGAGTATCAGTCAGACTAAAGTCATCCAGACAAATGAATAGAATGGAGCTGAATTCAGATAAGACAGAATTTGTCGTCTTTGGACCTGAGCATTTCAAGAATACACAACATGTCCCTTAACTCAGACATAAAAGAAGTTTGTCTGACTGCCTTCTTCCACCCAAAAAAAATAATACCATGAAAAGTAGGAAAATGCTATCTCAGAGTGATGCAGAAAAACTAGTCTATACATAACCTCAGTTCTTGATGAGTGCAATCTGTTATTATCAGGATGTCTCACATATTTATTTTTAAAGATTCTCTAGATGATCCAAAATGCTGCAGTGAGAGTTATGAGAATTAGCAGGAGAGACTGTTATGAAGCTTCTCTTCTTTGGCACCCTGTTAAATAAAATCCAGAATAGGATTTAAAGTCCTTCTCCTCACACATAAAGTCCTGAATAACAGAATTTTACTGTATTTTAAAGACCTCGTAGTTTTGTTTGTTTCCCAGCAGTGCGCTTCACTCTCTGTTGCTTCCTTAGCTACATTATTTTATTTAAAAGTTGGCATAATGTTATTTCAGTTACAGTATAATGAGATGGAGTAAAATGAATTGAACTGAACTGGATTTAATTTGGCCTTACATTGAATTTAAGCTTTTTCTCTGTAGAGTACCATGACGTCACAACTGCTATGAAATAAATAAACTGAATTAAAATCCTGATAAGCTACCACATAGCTTTGTTAACGTGATGGTTGGTTACCTTGGTGGGGAAATAACGACTCGTCTTAAATTGTTTGAGGAATGCAGACATGAAGAACGTTGAAAAGAACAAGATGGTGGACCAGAAGAGAACATCTGGGGTATAAGGGCCATGGTGGCCACATGCTGTCCCAACAAAGTGGCCCTGCAGACTGACACACTCCTGCAGAGAAACACAAAAGTTACAGTGGAACAAAATCATCTCAGACGTCTCTAGCAAAAACTGACATAATTCATATTTTATCTGAACCATTTGCTGGTAAAATTGAGAAGCAAAACAAAATAAAACCACATACTGCATGAAAAACAAGTCCTGCTGTTAGTGTTTTTAGTAAATAACTTCTGTGAAAGGCCATTTGATCGACTTTCCTAGTTAACTTTTACAAACATCCTTTAGAAAAGTAAAGAAAATACACAAGCTGGAGCAACAGATTGCATTGAAGTAGTAGTTTCTGGGGTTGAAAATTGAAGCCATGTCAAAACCACCTTCAACCTGCATTGTCTTAACTGCCAGCAGGGGAGAAGTCCATAGCTGAAAAAGAAATCTGATTTTCAAGAGAGTCTGTGAGGAAATGATCATACTTCATACTAGAAATATGATCTTGATAAACCTTCTCCTAATTAGTCCAAATCACTAGGCTCAATTTATTTTCAACTCTGCCCGTTGCTTATGTTTGCATATTATTATTATTATTATAACAGTTTTGTTTAGGACAGTAACAGTAAAGCTCCAACATGTGGTCACCTATCAACAGATCAGTCTACATTACAAGCACAACGATGTGCCAAGTTGCATTTCAACCTTGTCCAGGAATAAGGGTCTTTTGGGGGTTCTTCCTCATTCATTCTTTTTTTCATGGACATACAATAGTTCATGGCAGCAACGCTACTGCTAAAAAATATATCATTTTTACATTTTACCACAGGATTAGTTTGTACTGTTTGTAATTACCACATACACACTTAACCATTAATTCCTGCTTTAATCAGGTGACTGTGGTGGTCGAGTAAGCTTATGTCTATTTGTTTCATGGAAATAATATATTATGGTAAAGACAAAGGCATATACATAGCACAGAAGTTTTATAAATGCTTTCTGTTTTTTTATTTTTTGTTTATTTATTTTTAAAATGGTGACTTTCTAAAGCACAATTAACAAATGACCTATGAAAATGTTTAACATGAAAAGACTTTTGTAAATACAGTTCAAGCATACATGCTGAGCCCTGACATTTCAAACTTAAAATTACTTAACTTGCCTACTTAACAGTATAAAATAGGCCTCTGCAGTGATTCAAAGGAGCCAGGGCTGAAACAGTCTTTTAGCTGCATGAAAAAAAAAAAAAAGCTCATTTAAATTCCATGTGTTGTCGATGAAAATCTGTTTTACGTGTTTGGTCCCATATGTACTCAAAAACTCCAAAGTTATGTTGAGGTTTCAATGTTTAGTCCTCTTGGCTCCTCATATCCAGCCTCTATCTCTATCTGTCTAATTTCTCTCCACTGAAAACCAAAATGCAAAACTCAAGACTTGAAAATAATGGTCTACAATAGGGGTGTGAAAAAAAAATCGATTTGGCAATATATCGCGATTTTCGGCCGCCCAATATAATATTGATTTTTCAGCTCCTAATATTGATTTTTTTTACAATGCTGTCAGTATGTTGTAATGGTTACTTAAATGTGCAAAAACACTAATAATAAACAATAAATAGGTAGGTTTATAGGTAATAAATAGTTTTGACTCAAATTGTCCTCTGAATGATCAATATCATCTGATGACCACAGCAACTTGATTTTTCATCTCTACTTTTAATTTTGATATTAACTGGGTAGAATATAGCAATATATCGGGATATCGTGATATATCGTATTGTAACCCAAGTATCATGATACATATCGTATTGCGAGGTCCTTGCCAATACTCACCCCTAGTCTAGAAACAAATGGGTGATTAGTGATAGTGACATTATCAGCCAAAAACCTCCTGCTCAGAGACTACTGAAAGGACATGAGAGACTAGAAGGTTATGAATATTTGTACTAAATATCCTATTGCTGAATTGTTATCATGTGAAAGTTGCATCAGAAAATATGTCCTCAGGAGTGTGTGGGTGTTATGTTACCTTGACAGTCAGGTTGGCCCAGGGTACAGCAGAGGCTGTGATGTTTCTCTCACTCCACAGTTCCAAGGTTTTATTACTGGGGCTGTCTGGCTCTGCACACCTACAGCTACAGAAATAAATACACATACATAGCAGTCAATGCACGGTGGCTAACAAAAGGTGGAATTAGTTCAGCAATAACATTAACTGGATGCATGGATGTGGATGTGGTCAGCGTATACTGAGCTACAACCTCATTGTTGCTGTCACAGAAGTGTGCAGGGCATTAATACAATCATCTAAGAGCCTGGATTTTACATGTGCCCCTGATGCCAGTCTAGATGGTCATCTTTCATCTTTGGTCTGTAGGACAGTGTGTCCATTTCTTACAAAAAAAAAAACAAGATCTGAGATAGTGATTTGTTTGACGCAGTACATGTTTATGCTGTGTGATGGTCCATTCCAGATGCCCCATTCAGAGACAACAACGGTTCTTCTGGAAAAGGTAAACATGTTTTTGTGTTTTGCACCAAAAGGTTTAAGGGGCATTTGTGAAGATAACTCTCTACAGCAGTACTTGATTACTGTTTTCAGATTTTCTGTTTGCCAGATGTGTGTCATGATAGCTCTCCTGTGGATTCTCTGTGACTGGCCTTGTGTATGATCTGCATGTCAGGACAGGTAAAACTGTTTTGATGCAATAACTTGATTTTGTATAAAACGGGGAAAAAAAAGATATTTAATTAATACTTATTTTAGTGTTCTGAGAAAAGGCATTAGGGTTAAAGAAATCTTAGCACTAGTTAAAATTGCAGCAAACGAAATGAAGATGGTGAGACAAAATCTGAAAGAGTCTACAGTCTGTAATGAAATAAAAGTCAAATGAATTAATTTTGTTGTTGGCTTTGCATTTTCCATACTATTCCAACTTTTCCTTATTTGGGGTTGTAGAGAAAAAAAAACAGATAAATGAGTGAAAAGAGACAAATCTACAAAGGGGAAATTAATGCAAAAGCCAGTCACAATGAGTCGAAGAGAATAACTGGTAACTCACTATGCCAGTGTGAGTTTGTCCAGATCACTGTGTGCATTAAAGGGGTACAGTTCTCCCAAGTGAAGCAGTTTCTCCAAGGCCTCATAGATGAAGATGAGGCATATGAGGGCAGCGAAGGCCTCCTCTGTGAACCGAGTGATGTAACAAACCAGAGAACTTGCATCCGTGGCAACCAAAACCAAACACAGCAGGGCTGTCCATAAGCCTATGCAAGTCCGCAGTGAAAGATAGGACAAGTCATAGTCCCTGAGAAAAGAAGGAATAAAAATGGAAGAAGAGAACAAGGGATAGTTATGTTATCAGTTTGCAAAACAAGCCTAATGGTGCATGTGATGGCACAGAGAAGTGGCTCAAATACTGTACGTACTTGCAGAACTTGAAGAGGATTTTCTCAAAAACCAGTACAGGACCTGTGCTGCCTAGAATGGTGAGAGGCTGACCAGCAAACAGAGAGTAGGCTACTCCGGTCATAGATGCACCAAGTAGAGACTCTATGGCACTCTAAAACAAGTGGTGGGAATGCAGAGTGGGTTTTGTTTGCTGCAGAGTAAATGCTCCGCTCATTATGTTAAAAACACGCATGACTATGTGAGTATTGTGGTGTGAATGTGTTCTTGTGTGTTTTTGGCTCTTACAATGCGCCCTTCTGTCGCCTCCCCCAGCAGCCCCCCAAAAGTGATGACCGGAGACATGCAGGCACAGTAGAGGAAGAGGAAAGACGCCACACACTGCAGGCTCAGGCCATCCTTATAGTCACTCAGGTAGAAGGGAGCTTTCCTCTTTATGTCCAGTATCAGACCACCAAACAACCTGAGCACAGCACACGAGATGGTTATTACTGCACATGAACATGTGGAATATGGAAATATAATTTCCATTTTATATAATACCATAATACAAAATGCCTAATTTTAAGGATTATATCATCTATTTATTATCTATATATAATGTTATCTAATTATATGATTTATTTCCATTATTGAAAAACATAAATGGATGTATTTTATATTATAAGTGTGTCCCGGTGGCATTTTAAAGATAACAGTTACTCTAATACAGGGATGCCCAACTCCTGTCCTTGAGGCCCGCTGTCCTTCCAAGTCTTTGATGTTTCCCTGCTTCAGCACACCTAATTTAAATGAATGGGTCGTTAACTGACTTGTGCAGACCTGGATGACAAGCTGATGATGATCCATTCATTTGAATCAGGTGTGTTGTGTCAGGGAAACATCTAAGTCATGCAGGACAGTGGCCCTTGAGGATCGAGTTTGGACAGCCCTGCTCTAATACATGTAGAGGCAAACATGTTTTGGTGTGTAATTCCATATAAGTGTCAGTCTCAATCCTGGTGATTGTCACTTACATGTCCCACCTCATCTCCTCACAAATCCAAATTTAGATTTTGTGGCCACAGCTGCTGGCTGCATGCGGAAGAGTGCTAAGTTAAGCCCCAGGCTGTGACACATCCTTCCCAGAAGTCTAACTGGCGCTTTGTGTTTTTCCAAAGGACCATTGTTTATTCCAGGGGATAAACTAGTTTTTTAAATGTGTTGAATTTAGCCTCCATATTTGTCATGAATGACCACACACACACAAAGCAACAAGCTTTAGTAATAAAAGTGACTAATTACTTACCTTCCAGTTCTCTGTAGCTCTGGCCCGTGGTGTTCAGCATGTAAGTCTTCCTCTACCTGACAGACTGTGCCATTAGGTACACCTGGCATCTTCCTCTTCTCCTGCACACATCCAAGGACAGACATATTTTGAAAAGTAGCTAAATACTATTCCTCTAGAATGTTAAATGCACCAGATGTTGCTTAAATTAAAGATTGAAAACCAAAATAAGTCATTTGGCTGCATACCTGCGAGGGGACACTCTTTGGGGGCTCGATGCGAATGGAGGGGTCCCACTCTCCTGGTGGCAGGACAGTGACCTGGTCCAGAAACTCGTCTATCCCAGCTAGCAGGTCACTTCTGTCCTTTGCCTTGTACGCTACATCATGGAAAATCTTATCCAGAGAGAATGAAAAAGTGCAGGAAACTTACTTACTTACTTAAGCCTGATTTATACTCGGAAATCAGGTCGTCTGCGTAGGTGACGCAGAGATGCCCCCCCACCCTAAACAGACACTCTGGTGCACCTCCCCAGAATTGTAGGTGTACACAGACAGTGCCGCAGAGAGTGTTGCAGAGAGGAGAGAAAGGAGGCCTCTGACTGGTCAATTCTACATCCGCGTAGAAAAGAGCGCATCACCAAAGAAATGAAGTACCCACATCTGGACGATTCTCATTCTCCACACTACAAAGACAGCACATATTCTAGTAATTCATGGAGGGAGATTAGCGATGAATGTGGATCTAGATACGGCCGAGATGGTGAGGAAGTGGAAAAACAGAAGAGATAAGTTTAGTAAGTTTAGCTAGTTCGTGATTGTCCCTCTTGCGTTGTGGCGTAGAATAACATAGCGCAGGCCGCGCTTCAAAGTTGAGCATAAATCAAAAGTAACTGCGGCATACCAGCGACAAGATAACTGTGACATATTGCCACGAGAGTATACACAGCCCTTTACAAGACAGATGCTGAGTCTTTTATTCTCTGAAGGATTCTGACAGCTCTTACCTCATCTGTCATAATAGTTGCCATGGAGCGTCCAATTTCATGGTATTGCTGAGCCTTTCCGTCGGGGCCCAGAAGAATGAAGAGGAACCTGCATTGTATCAGCAGATACATCACAGTAGGTATGTTGTTGTTCCCTGAAGTAAAATATTAATTGGAAACAAATTTTCTTGAAGCTTTGCTCTGTACCGGGTGGGAATGGGGACCTCAGTGAGTCCAGTGAGCAGCACAGCAGGGGAAAGGCGGACAAACGCCACAATAGGACTTTCCAGAAAGTCCAGAACTCCTACCTAGCACGTTGGAAGCCTCTGCACCCTCTGGAATCTTTTTCATGAAGTGAAGGTCAACCTGTTGACACAAGTCAGAAGTAAAGGCTAGCTAAGAATCTAATAACAACATGTTAGTGTTAATTATTTTTAAACATACAAGTGTGCAGTTTAATAACAGAAGACCTACCAAGAGTGATATTGCACCGAAGTGCTTTGGACAAACGTAGTTCCACTGTTGTTTCCTAGGTAGCATTATCTGACCTAGTTGTTGATATTGATGTTTACAGAACCCCAAATTCTAATTATTGACTTAGAAAGGCTACACATACATAAGTGTCTAGTGCCCCCTACAACCACAAGTACCAAAAACACCTTGCAGATGTATTAACATGATCATAGTCACAGATATACAACTGTACTTGATCCAAGCGGACTGAAAAATAGCACACTTGTTTTGAAGACTTCTCGTTTACCTTACTGAGGTCCACTTGAGTGCTGTCCTGTCCAGCACCATTTTTGGCTGGTTCAGAGGGGGGAGGGGGCTGGGGAGATGTGGTGGTCCCTGACGGATGGTAAGGTGTGGGTATGTATGCATACGTGTGCAATTGAGAGACACAAACAGAGTGCATCAGAGACAGCGCTTGAGTGTACATTATTAATGTATATGAATATCACTGTTTTAAGATGATGCCATCTGTGAACCTATATGCAACATTTCTTGTTGCTTTTAGTCTAACATGAAATTTAAAAAAATGTTTCATTAACGAAACTCTAAATCAACTAATAAAACAGATTTACACAGATTCTGTAGACCCACAGTCAAAATCCCACTTTTTCAGTATTCCACATTAAAATTCTACCACAATATGGTCTGTGATTTAATGTTTTTGACTCAAGCACTGGCATGTGACATGCAGCATGAAATTCACCTATTGCAGGCTCTGACTGTTTGCGTGATCCTTCTGTAATGGAGCGAACCATGGGAATCAGGTTTTTCCTCTTCTCGTTTTGGTGGTGGTGTCTCTTCAACAGGGCCTCGCGCACCCTCACTCTCACGCTGTCATCTAGCTCATGCGACGCCTCCTGATGGTCCAGCACCATATCTACAACATAAATTCAGACTCTTGATCTTCTATCCAATGAGTCATCAAACTGAGTTCAGTCAACAGCCGACAGCACTCAAGTCCACTACTGATCCAGGTAAATGGAAAAATTTAAATGACTGAAAAACTAAACACAGCAAACAATATATGTCAAGTGCTGGACTAGACAGTCTCTCTGTGTTTTAAGAAAGTATAGAACATAAATACAAAATTGGTAAGGTGTTTTACAATCAAAGCTTTGTTTGCGTATTTATTTTTGATTACATAAAGTCTTTGAACAGGGAGTGACTAATGATGTACCTTACCAAAAAACTGGGATTGAGTGCAAGGATGCTGGACAAATACCTGCCCCTTCTGTGAAAAGTAGGGCCCTTTGATGATCCAATATGTAGGAAAAAAACATAGATCTCTAACTGATTACACTTGTTCTGCACCAAATGCTGCTATATTCATCTGCACTAGCTGAGATTGGCTTTAAATCTGGTAGGAGGTTAGTTCAAGATTTCCAAGGCTTTCAATTGTGTTGACAAATGGCTCAATTAGAGGGCAGACCTTCATTTATTTTTCCAGTCACAAACTCACACACACCATCCACTCAGTTTCTGGGAAGTGGCTGGTTTTTTAAATTTCTGCATCACAACCGGTCTATCTGGCCTCATGATCGCCATGTGTTGTGTAACATCATATTTTGTTGCTGCTTGGCAGCTGTTTGCAGCATTTATCCCCATAATATTAAAGTTAACATTGCTGTGGCATTGTTTCAATAAGCCCGTGCAATATCAAACCATTTATTTCTGCCCAGGGTTACATTAATTTTTCACCAGGACCTTGTATTCATGATGGGATGCCTGCATGCCTAAAGTTTTCTCCAGCTCATCCCAGAGAAGGAAAGGCTTAAGGTCTGGACTCTGTCGTGACCGCTCCATATGTGGAAAACAATATCTGTCTGAACTATTTTTTCGCTATTTGAGTCTGATGATTGTCATCCTTGAATATATCAATGCCATTATGGAAGAAAACTAATTATTGATGGAGAAACCTGGTGATTTAGTATATCTAGGGATTTATATGACCCATTATTAATGGGAGCATAATGTGGTTTAACTTGGGCCTGACCAATCAAAGCAACCCCAGATCAAAACACTGCTCCCACAGCCTTGCACAGTCGCTACAGAGCAAGACAACTGCACCACTTCATCCACTGCTTTTCTGTCTTTATCCACCCACTCTGGAGCAGAGCATGCTTGGATTCATCAGATCACATGACCTTTTCCCATTTCTCCAGAGTCCAATTGTTATGTTCCCTAACAAAATGAAGCCTGTTCTTTCCAATTAGCCTTGCTGAGAGGTGCTTTTCTAAAGGCTAGACAGCTCTTTCACTACAATACCCTGAGTTCTTTTCACATTGTGCATATGAAAATATTCGTAGCTTCACTATTGCACAGTGAGTTCTACCACTGATATTCTTTTATTTTTTTATTTCTATTTTATTTTATATCCACTAATGTTTAAATGACGAGCACTCAAGATTTTTTTTTCTAACCACATTTCGTCTTGGAAGATGATGGTTTACCACTATCTTTCCAGGTTTTACCTATTTTTTTGGTCAGATTCAGGTGGTAACCCCCCCCCCCCCCCCCCCCCCCCATTTAAATTTATGTTCAACAACCTGCTCAGACATCTGAACATGGCACTGTGCTGAAACAGACATGTTGAAAGAGTTGGAGTCAATATGTGTCCACCATATCCCTTTTATGTGGGACTACAGAAGAATCAGCATCACTCCATCTCACTCCGTCTTTTAATGCTGAATTGCTGAGTCTGCAGTAGATTATACTTTCCTTACTTCCCTCCTCCCTCAACAGTCAGTCAAAGACAAACCCACTGCAGTAGATTTATTCTGAGCACACCCCAACATTGATGCAGTGACCTCATAGTTTGACTAATTGGCCTTGTTACCAGTGACAGTGGCAGCAGAAGTGACAACAGAACAGCACACAGGAGCCTGCAGTTAAAAATGTACAAATAATAAATGGCACATAGCCTAGATTTCACCGTATTATTCTTTACATTTCATCCCACAAGTTACACATTTATTCAGTTGTATTTTTGATACTAATAAAACCAAATTCAACATTAAGGCGTTTGTGCATGGTACTGTATGTATTATATGATGTGAACTACAGCATATGCCAATATCTGGGCCAACAAAGGTCAGATAAGATCATAATATTGTAGGGTTTCTCAATGGGGATGGTACCGCCCCCCAGGGGGCGTTCTGAACCTTTAGGGGGGCGCTGGAAACATAAGAGCTGAGAGGGGGGCGCTCAGGCACAAAAGAAGGGGCGCCAAGCCTTGAGAACTCTGTTTTAAACTTCCATTGTTTCTCAAGATTTTTTTATAGTGCAAATCTATTTATGTTTCAATAAAATGATGTGCTCAGATTTTCCTTTCAAAAAATAAAGCTGCTGTCTGAGACCAAAACCCCGAGTCTGCTGCTTCCATGACCTGATAAAATCTCCTTTTCTCTCTAGTAAACACACAGCAGCAGAGAAACTCCTTTCAAGCACAGTTCATGAGCCTCATTCAACAACCAATGAAAACATACACAATCAAGACTACGTAATCACTTGACAAAGGTCCAGTTTAGATACCTGAAAGTTTGAAGAGCTGTGTTTATGTGACTGTGCTCCTTTTCTTAGTGGGAATGTTCTCAGCCCGATGCTGCGATTTCTAAATTGTGGTGGATGTGGCAATAGTCACGGCCAGACACGTCAGTCTGTACAGCTGTGGCATGATCTCATTCAGATGTCTGCTGTGGAGGAAACCAAGGAGATCTCTCTGTCTGGGGTCAAGCTGAAAAAGGTTGGATGTGGGAATTTATTTCCGATATGTCTGAAACTGTTGGTGGTCGAGGAGGGACAGGAACATTAATTGTTCCTGATCTTTAAATGCCCATCCAACGATTCGTTCTGCAGTATTTTAAAAAGCACATCAGCTGCACCAAGACGCACAACTGGTAACAACTGGATCTTATGCAGGTAAGATCCGGGTTTAGGGAGGTGGAAGATTGCGTTCTGTTAACTGTTTTCCCTCACCGGTGATTTCAACAGCAAAACCAAAATGCTCCCACACCAGTGATTAAAAAAATTTTCTCCCAATTTCTCCGCTACCGCTGGCCATGCCTGCTTGTTTTTTTTTTCTGTGTTTATGAGCTGCAGCCAACCGGCCAAAGTGTGATAGGCTGGTCACTGTGAGTGAGCGGAAGGCGAGTGGACATTGACATGCAGTGGCGGGCCTGTTGCCTAAAAGGCACGCACGCTCACGTGCAAGTCCAATGCAAAGTTATTGGAACATAAATACCGCGGGACATAAAAGCATATTGTCCCATGCAGGTCGTACCGAACGGTTCGGTATTTTACCAAGTACCGTTGCATCCCCAGTAAATACCATAATTCAGAATCAGAATCAGAATTAGAATCAGAATCAGACTCACTTTATTGCCAGGTACGATTTTACACATACGAGGAATTTGTTGTGGCGAATTATGTGGCATTATACCATAATGTCACAAACTTTGAAGGCTGAAAGTCAACACTTGAATCAAATCTTGATTGTTTTATTTCAAATCTGTTGTTGTGGGATTTAAAGGTAGGTAGGTAAATAAATAAATATGCATGTGCAGTACAAGTATCTGCTATATTCCAGTAAGACACAACCAGAAAGATAAAAAAAAAAAAAAAGATATACAAAACTACAAGAGCAGAATATTTAAAGGCAGCAGTGGGCTACCAGTGCTGCATGGAACTTGGTTATGTGCTTGTTATACAATGTTAACATCAAAAGGCATTATCTGAGTGTCAATTGGTGCTTCTCTATGACAGAAAACATGAGTGCCCTAGGCTCTGTACCCTACTTTGTTTCCTTTTTGAGTAGGACAATTTGATTAAAAAAAAAGTTGAGGGGGAGGGGAGGGGAGAGGGAGAGAGAGAGAGAGAGAGTGAGAGAGAGAGAGAGAGAGAGAGAGAGATGGGGGCATTTTGGTGTTTACATCAATACATATGTCTGCACAAACTAGAAATGAGGAATGTTGCAAAATAAATTGTGTATTCAGAAGTGATGCTACTTGCATAAATGATAAAAACAGGCTTACTTCAAGCCTCATTAAAAAAAAAATATTGTTCTGCTGAAACTTGCCCTTTTTTTGTCCTTTTGTCCAGAGGACTAAACTCTGGGGTGACCAGGCCTTCTCGGTTGCTGGACCCAGACTCTGGAATAAGCTGCCCCCTGAAATGCGCACCATCACTGACTTTGGGGTTTTTAAATCCAGACTTAAAAGCTATTTATTTAGACTGGATTTTAATACACAGTATTGATGTGAAATATTCTTAATTTAATTTTAATGGTATTGTTATGTCGATTTTAAATTGCTTTGTTTTAATGTGGATTTTAATGGAAAACACTTTGGTCACCCTGTGTGTTGTAAAGGGCTCCATAAACAAACATTGATTGATTGATTGATTTATAGCACTGTGGTGAATAAATATTACCATGCCTCTGTGAGGAAGACTCTCACCTGCTATCTCTTCGATGCAATCAGCGTGCATGTCAAGCAGCACACTGCCATTGATAATGCAACTGCGAAGCTCAAACAAGCTGTGCAGAGAAAGCGTAGCAACATAAGGCTTGCTCCACCTCTCCCCACCATCTTCCACATCCTCCTCAAATTTCAGCCACCTGCAAGGTGAAGACAAGAAATTAGGACCTCATGCAGCAAAGTAGAAGTAAGCAAAGTAACTAGGACAATTTCTGTTTCATCTTTTTTTTCTCTTAATTTTTATAAATATGAAAGCAAATTACTGTGTAAATATAATTATATGAAATTTACAGTACATGTCAATATTTATTTGAGTTACAAGAATAAAGCTGGCACTGACTTTGATTTTGCCTATATTCTATCTTCTATCTTCCCTGGATGCCAGACTCTGCAAAACTTAGGGTGCGTTCTTAAATTCCACAGTAATAATGAGATGAAGAAAAACTAGATTAATTTTGTGGAAAGCCAAGACAAAATACTGCAGGGGAGATGTTAGAGGAGCTACACACAATCAGATTTCTGCTTGGTGGATTCAAGAGTCAAATGAATGGTTTTGATTGATTTGATGACAAGCCAACAACACATTAATGAGAGAGCTCTGTACCTACTCAGAGGATCAAAAGTTACAGGAGTAACTACTGTAGGTCAGTGGATCCTCGGTGGATTGATTTCGTGCTCAGCTACAGTCATAGAGAATTAAGATTCACCGCCAACACCCACCTCATTTTTCATCTATCAGTTTTACAAGCATTTAGCAAGAGACAGCTACAGATAATCATGGCCAAATTGAATTTCTCCCTCTCCCAGTGATTGGCTTACATCAGCCAGCAGCTCAGCTGTATCATCAGCAGCACATGGCCACCATGTGAATGTAAGTTACACAGTTTAACAAGTGACAGAATGATTTCATACATGCGGTGTGTACTTGTGATTTCATATCTAAGCTGTTGGCTTAGGTAAAAAGAAATCTGTTCCATTTGCCCATTAGTGTGATTCATTTAAGCTGATTGGAGATCTGTAAGCAGAGAGCACCGGTCGTGCAGTCATATGTTTTTTGAAATTCAATGCCAAGTGTAATTGTCTAAGTGTAAGTGTAGGGGTATGTGAGGAAACTGGATTCTTTTCATTATATTTAATACTCTGAAGTTTGACAAAAGTAGACCCAGACTAGTTTAGTGCCAGCAGCAACTAGAAAACTGTAAGGAAGAAACTAATTTTCCAACCTTACACACTCTCAGCTATTTATCTTTGGTTTGGTATTTGCAGGATTTGCTTTCAGGACATAAATGTCTGGCATCAGTGCAACATTTCCTGTGAAACACCAACTCAGCATGAATGAGAACACAAAGCTTTTTGTGTGATTCCCCCAACTTCAGCTTGTCTCCTGGAGCAAACTGAGCAAGAAATGATTCACTAAGCTTTGAATGTAACAGCTCCCTGTACATATCCCTTTTTCTAAATGTACAGCTGCGGGACTCCCAGAGGCTTTATTGCCAAGCACTGTTTCAAACTGCTCCCAGAGGAGGTCCTGACCTGGCTGTCTCCTTCCACTCAGCATCTTTGCCATCCTTCACACATATCTCATCCAGCTCAGTGAACAGCTCGTGGGACACGTGTTCAGCGTCCTCCTCTGTGCCCAGGATGAACTGGACCCGCTGAGATGGTGTATCTGACGAGGTGAGAGGATGCGCGGGAGAGGGAATAGGTGAACACATCTCAATATACTCACAGAAAACTTTTTTTTTCCTTTTTGGTTTTTAAAAGGACACACGGAACACAACACACAAGTCTACACACAAATACGACTGCTGACTAGTTCCTGTTCTTTGTTAGTTAATTAGCTGCTTGTCAATTTTAGCCTGGAGTGCTGCATGTGCATGTGGGGAAAAACCCACATTATTGATAGGCTTTATTTAACAACCATGTCCTCCTGTCTGGAAGGCTGGAATTATTTATTATAAGCATTCAGACTGGTGAGAGACTGTATAAGTAATATTAAAAAAAGAAAAAAACCTGAGAAAATATCTAGCATGTGTACTTGTGTGTGTAGTACCATGACTGCAGGCTGGTGTGTCACTTCCCTCGCTCTGTTGTGCTGCGATACTTCCTGCCCTCCTGTCTCTCTTACGGTGGCGGGATCCATGGCTCTTGTGGTGACGATGGCTCTGCCGGGGCATCCGAACCCCCACAAAAAGAGTCCTGTGTCCTGAAGGGAGACAGCAAATGGGATTCTAGTTTGATCACTAAGTAGTGCACGTATGCATGTACTTGTCATTATTTACTGTCATTTATTTTAAAGCAGGAAGAACACTTGGAGAACGCACCCTTTGACACACCTAATATCCTATTTTGCAATTTTTACAGCAAGTAATGTGCATCAGTATCAACATTAGTTGGGTTGCGAGCTCACTGGCTGGCAGTAGTTTCGTGACTAAAACTGCCTGTAAACACAAAGGTAGACATGTGCTCTTTTTATCAGATTTATAAAACAGTGCGTACTTAAGGTTCCCTCTTATAAACCCTCAATCATCATAACATAAGAACAAAGCTCAATTTTAACGATTGTGGCCATTCCTCTATTTATGCATGAATGACAGCAACATGGAAATCAAGCATGATATCTTGCATTAAATAAGAAATTAAAAAGAAGAAGACGTTAGGAATTTAAAGTGCTTTAACTGCCATTTGGGAATCAGTAACAAGCTCTTCCGCCACCAGTGGAGCAGCATGGCAGCTACACACAACTGCAGAAATTGTATGCAGAATGTTTAAATTACAGCATATTAGAAAAGCTAAAGAAAAGAGAGAAACTGCTGTACAAATTTGTTCATACTTAGTCTGGAGCACGTGTGAGATATGCACCCTGTCACAACACATTCTTCCTGTATAAATACAGTAAATGCTGTAAAAACTAATTTATACATCTGGGCCCTGGTTTCAGGAGGAGTTTTGGGTAATTAACAGAAAAATGGCACCCATCAATTTCCTCTAATATTCTACAGTCTGTTCACTCACTTAAAAGTCTTGAAGTTAATTTGAGTTTGACTATCTTTGACAGAAAGATCATTAAGTAGAGCACAGAGGAAGTCAGGAGGAAAACATCATTATGACTTATAAATCCCTACAGTATAACAAGAATTCACTCACTGCACTTTTCAGGGATACAAAAGAGTTGTAATTAATTTGTTGTAGTTATTTCTTTATGAATAACACTAATCTAAAAAAAGGTTTTCCTCTTGTCTCCTCTCTGAACTCTTTCTATTATACATATATTTGTTTTTAAAATAAAGAAAAAATTCATTTAGAAGAAATGGACTAAGTTGTCCTTGTTTCTACTGTTTTGTCTTTTATTTCAAAGATGTTTTATCATTGAAAATTGCAACCCAGATGTAATTTTTCTATGGATTTTTCACATGGTCCTAACTAGATTTGTAAGCATATTTATCTTTAATCAGATTAGTTCTTGTACCAAATATGTATGTATTGTCCTATGCTTGTTTTCGTGACATTGACCTCGTATCATTTTCTGTAAAACATGACGATGGTTCGTCTCTGGGACCTGGTTGGGTCGTGTCTACTCTGCAAGAATATACCAGTTCTGTTTTACTAATGCAGTCTTATAGATGAGAAAAAGGTAGAACTACCATTTTTAAATATTGAAAGGTATTCTCCTGTGAGAATACCTGTAAAACAAGACAACCCTTGTAAAACAAGAGTTTCACTTATTTACTTTTTAAAAAAAAACCCTGTTGACTACACTTCTGAATCACTTTTTTAGGCAACCCATTTGGCAGAAAAGAAGCTTTCTAGTTTATTTCTGAAACCCAAAAATGATCACATCACACACATAGCTAATTTACTAATTTTTCTTTCTTTTTCTCAAACAAATAGGTGCAGTAAACACATACCTTATGCAACCTATTTTATGTTCTTTTTTTGTGCTTTTGGTCACATGCAGGAACAACTTAAAGGCCACAAAAAATATTATAGTTAGCAAATAAAAAACAGACTAACTAACAGACACTTGTTTGAACGCAGCAGGAAACTTGTTCTCCTCTCATCATACCTTTATTAAGTTGCTGTAAGTCCCTTCGATCTAGAGCACATGTGTCAAACACAAGGCCCGTGGGCCAAATGTGGCCTGCCACGTCATTTTATGTGGCCCTCGAGTGATTGTGCACTATTGGCTTAAATTTTAAACCGATATTTTATGACTTAAAATAAGCTTACGCCGCTTAAAAGCCCATATTGACAATAAACTACATCTCTCATAATGCATTTCTTCGCTACCCACAAGGATAACAGTATATCACCATGAGCAAGAACTCAAGGCAATTTTCAGAACTGATGGATTTGAGAAAAATCTCTACAAACTAATCCCAACATGCCAAAGAAAAGAAAAATTGATGCACAAGGAAGGCAGTTTCATCAACAACAGGAAAGTGAATACAAGTTTGTATCTCAAGGTGAAAAAACAGTATGTCTTTTGTGTTATGAGGTGGTGTCAGTCGTGAAAGAGTATAATCTATGTCGGCATTTGGCCAAATGAGTATGTTAATGTGGTTGAACCAAAAACTAAAAATAAAATAAAGTGTTTTTAGGGATAACAAAAATTGTTGTAATTCTGCAACAGTGGGGGTCGTGTATAGCCTACTCTTGCGGCAATTTGTCGCCATCAGCTTGTCGCAGAGATGCCGCCGTTACTTTTGATTTATACTCACGCGGTCTACGCTATGTTATTCCAAGCCACAATGTAAGAGGGACAATTACAGACTAGCTAAACTTACTAAATGTATCTCATGCATTTTTCCACTTCCTCACCGTCTCAGCCGTATCTAGACCCACATTCATCACTATCTCCCTCCATGAATTACTAGAATATGTGCTGTCTTTTTAGTGTGGAGAACGAGAATCGTACAGATGTGGGTACTTCCTCATTTCTTCATTGAAGCTGTCTTTTCTATGCGGATGTAGAATTGACCAATCAGAGGCCTCCTTTCTCTCCTCTCTGGGACACTGTCTGTGTCGACCTACAGTTTTGGGTAGGCGCACCGGAGTGTCTGCATAGTCTCTGCGTAGGGTTGGGTGGGGGGGGGGCATCTCTGCGTCGTCTGCGTAGGTGATGCAGACGATAGAGATGCGCGTATGAACCGCGCACCCGCGGGTGGAGCGGATAATCCGCATATCGGGCGGATGACATGTCAAAAAATAATACTTTAATTAAATTCGGGCGGGTTGCGGTTGAAGCACTCAAAATAATAATAATAAAAAAATATTTTACATATTATTAAAAAGGATGGCGGATCGGTTCGGTTTTGAAAATTGGTGAAAAAACGTTCCTGCAAATGGATAGCGGGCGGATAGAGATTTTAAGAAGCGGTTGCGGGTTAAAATATACGTCATCCGCGCATCTCTAGCAGACGACCTGACTTTCAAGTAAAAATCAGGCTTCAGCTGAGACTGAGGTCACTGTCCTTGGTCCTGACTTCTTCAGAGATAAGCTCTCACCTCAGATGACACTGAGGTCACTGTCCTTGGTCCTGACTGCTTCAGAGATAGACTCTCGCCTCAGATGACACTGAGGTCACTGTCCTTGGCCCTGACTGCTTCAGAGATAGACTCTCGCCTCAGATGAGACTGAGGTCACTGTCCTTGGTCCTGACTGCTTCAGAAGTAGGCTCTCACCTTAAGGGTCATGTATACTCTCGTGGCAATTTGTCGCCGTCAGCTTGTCGCAGAGATGCCGCCGTCACTTTTGATTTATACTCAAGTGGTCTCCGCTATATTATTCCAAGCCACAATGCAAGAGGGACAATCACGGACTAGCTGAACTTACTAAACGTATCTCTAGCGGTTTTTCCACCTCCTCACTGTCTCAGCCGTATCTAGACCCACATTCATCACTATCTCCCTCCATGAATTACTAGAATATGTGCTGTCTTTGTAGTGTGGAGAACGAAAATCGTACAGATGTGGGTACTTCCTAATTTCTTCAATGACGCTGTCTTTTCTATGCGGATGTAGAATTGACCAATCAGAGGTCCTTCTTTCTCTCCTCTCTGTGACACTGTCTGTGTCGACCTACAGTTTTGGGTAGGCGCACCGGAGTGCCTGCATAGTCTCTACGTAGGGTGAGGGGGGGGCATCTCTGCGTCGTCTGCGTAGGTGACGCAGACGACCTGACGTTCAAGTATAAATCAGGCTTCAGATGAGACTGAGGTCACTGTCCTTGGTCCTGACTTCTTCAGAGATAGACTCTCGCCTCAAATGAGACTGAGGTCGTTGTCCTTGGTCCTGACTGCTTCAGAGATAGGCTCTCGCCTCAGATGAGACTGAAGTCGCTGTCCTTGGTCCTGACTGCTTGGAACTCAGGAATGGTTTCACAACATGGCTGCTGGAACTTGTCTGTTGGCGCCTTTACTAATTGCGATTTAAATCTATTTCAAATGAGCTGCCAGGAGGGTGTGCCATCTTAAAAAAAAAAGAAGGAAAAGAAAACGGATACCTAATGTTCATTTTACAAATATAAATGTTACTCACCCTCCAGTTCCTCCTTCTCATAGTGAATGTTCATCACTGAGCTGGTCCCTCCCTGGTCTACCACCACCTCCTCATCTGGCCTCTGATCAACAAAGAAGAGATGAAAAAAACTGTTTGTGATTTTTGCTGCAGACAACACTGTACTTTGTCTCAAGCAGGTGCCTTTGTCTGAAGCTGTCATGCTGGTCCTTTGAAAAAAGCTCATCACATTCACCCCCCCACAATTGTTCATGAAAGAAAACATCAAACATATATCCAGAAGTGTCCTGTTCAGAAGAATTTACTGACAATGTAACCAAGCTGCCTTTACCCAAACTGGCACAACCTTTTCAACAAGCAGCATCAGATTCTAGACAATCTATTTTCAGGGTGTCTGGTATGGACACACATAGAAGGACGGGCAGGCAAGCACACAAACTCACACACGCGCACACACAAGAGAAAAACAGTATGAGTCATTCAGAGAATGTGCTAGACTCTGCTATCTGTGTTAAATCAAATCAAATTAACAGGGTGCTACATCTATCAGTGGAGCACCTGTTGGCATGCTGCTGCAGAAAGTCGCTGCTAGTGATTTTTCTTTCCAAATGGCAGGATTTCCCCAAAACAGCTCTTTTTGCTCACATGTGGTGGTAGCTGTTTGCCCATGGTTATGTGCACGTGCTGTGATAATGACAACAGGTTGCTGCAGGAATCTCAAGAGCCCTATTGCATGCAACCATTTCTACCAGTTCAACCATTCATGGATTTCTAATAACCTTGGGCATAAGCAGAGCAGTAAGCCCATAAAGCCGGTTTTTCTTAGTGAAACTCAATAGCTGTAAATAAATGCAAGCAGTAAAGGGGATGCATGATTCCATAAATCCTTAGCAACAAAAACATACAGTGGTATTTGCTGACCTCTAACTGTGGGCACACAGACACACACACACACTTTCTACCACACACATATTTCTTCCCACTCTTAATGCACATATCCACACATGGAAAGGTGTTTAAAAAATTGATAGATTTTTTTTTTTTTTTTAATGACAAGCTTCAACAATTGTTAAAACTCCTATTAGCTATTTATTACTCATGCAAATCATCCATCCATCTATTATCTATACTCGCTTAATCCTCTGCAGGGTCACAGGGATCTGCTGGAGTCTATCCCAGCTCTCTTCAGGTGAAAGGCAGGGGTCCACCCTGGACAGGTCACCAGTCCATCACAGGGCCACATGTAGACAAACAACCGTGCACACTCACAATCACTCCTACAGGCAATTTAGAACCACCAACTAACCTGACATGCATGTCTTTGGACTGTGGGAGGAAGCTGGAGTACCCAGAGGAAACCCATGCAAGCACAGGGAGAACATGCAAACTCCACACAGAAAGAGGAGGTTCGAACCAGGAACCTTCTTGCTGTGAGCCAACAGTGCTGACTACCAAGCCAACATGCTGCACCATGCAAATCATTGATGCACCTATTCTATTTTTATTTATTTATGTAATTTGAGTGAGGGTGTGGTAGTATACAGAGAAATTATAGAAAAAAAAAACTAGCTAAATAAGACACCAAGAACACAGAGCAGACTCAACATTCAGTGGATGTTGCTTGAGTACCAGAGGACAACTGATTATGATCACAGATGACGTTACCTGTTAGATGCAGTATCATTATTATTACTTCTTTTCTTTAACCTCTTTACAAGAGCAAAGTTGTTACTATTCCAGCTTTTTTTTTTTTTGGTAAATGTGGAGGCTGATGACACCACACATGAATATCATGAGTTCATATCATGCTGTTGTAAATTGCGCTGTTGTAAATCATGCAGTTGAGTTTGTAAGGTCGTGACTTCTAAGTAAAAAAAATTGATGCTAATAAAACTGTTAGTTCTCCTTTTTCCCCAAATTAGAATTGATAAGAGAATCGATAAAGAACTGAATTGTTAAACAGTATCGATAATGTCATCGGAATCGGAAAAATCTTATCAATTCCCATCCCTAATCATGAAGGAGAGAATCAGATGACAACCATCTGCTGCTGAGCAGCCAAAATCTTATCCATAATTTTGTAATCAACAAGAATGCAAAACTGCAACAATTTCTATCATCAGTTTCAAAGTGTCTAAAATTTTTAATCAGACAGAAAGACCTTCAAACTTTATTTATCCTGCATTGCAGAAATTCACCTGTTTACAGCAACAAGTAAAGGAAGTCATTATATTAAGGTTCTACACACAAGATACAAGAACAGTCATTAAGACGGGTGATCCAACCGTATAATTTGCGAAGAAAAAAACCCCAATAGTCCCTTTTCTTTTTAAAGCATGATATTTTGGTGTTGCAGTCATTACTGCAGACCCTAATCATATTTTAACTGCATACCATGGATACACACATCCACTGTCCAAATCACTTTGTAGTGTCACATGTAGCCCTAGTTCACTCTCAAACGCATACAGTGTGTAATAACTCACTGCAGCTGTGCTGGTGAATTAGGGCTGCTATGCATCATGTGTCTTTGCTCTGAGGCTGGAGGCAGTCAGCTGCATTCGAACTGGAGCTTCACCAAACATACAGACACACAACAACAGAGAATGGATGAGATCGACTCTAAAAGCTCTCTGTCCCAGAAAGGTTTGTCCAGTATCAAATCAATTGAGGTGCTTTTGGAGCACATACATATGGTATGTACAGAAAGGAAAGATAAAAAAAAATATTAACTATTGTAAATATACAATAGCAAAATGAGAGAAGCTGCATTTCAACAACAAGGGTCACATTACGAAAGGGATAAAATCTTTTAGACCATCCTCTGCATTCAAGATCAGATTACATGATATCCATTTAATGCTTCAATTTCCTTTTTCCCAGTCCAAGCTCTTCATAACACAATATAGCTTCCAGTCATCCCAGTCACAGGTCAGTAGCAGCACCTTCATAATGGCAAATCCATGCAGGCATGTGTTTTTTTTTTTTCAAACAGGTTAATGGTTCCCTGTCATTCACAATTCACCTCCCTTGTGTCACATTAAGTACTTCAGCTCATTAAAAGCTCACATGGCAGTTTAGTTTTGTTTGTTCTTTGTAGGTGAACGCGCCCGTTTCCCCAAAGCATGCACGTGCATGGGATTTTCCACTGACAAGGAAACCAATTTTTTTGTTGCAGCCTGTTTCTGTCACCTAGAAACTATCCCCTAAGTGCTGTGGCTTTATATCAGGAATATGGCTCCAGTGAATTAATGAGTTAATCATTTTCCACAAAGATTAGGTCTTCTGTATCACAGAGTATACATACAGTGGGGCTACATGCCCTTGGGAGTTTTGTCTTTTACAAGCATATCAGTAGTCACCAGCAGTGGGACCCATCCAGGGGCAACCTGTTACTGGAAAAGACAACATGAAACTGTATAAAAATCAGCCCATACTGTCACATATGCAAGGGCACAATTTCTGGTTTCAAGGTATACCATAATTTTCAGATCACTAAAATTTTCCATCATACCATTTCAGGGATATGTGCTGTGTGAACAGTGGTTTACCTATGTAAGATGGCCAAAGAAGTTAAACCCTTTAAAACCTCCCTCTCACTGAAAATCCTAACGTTGGTTACTTGGAAATGTTTCAGCTACAGAAAAAAGAATAGTTGCCCAAGACTTGGATGAAAATTATAATGCAGCAAGCCAGGTGTGCTTGTGAAGAGGGGTTAGGGGCAATAATTCAAATATGATTCCACGACTATGGGAACATCCATCACGCTTCAAGGTAACAAGATTCAGCATGGTCAGTATTGGTGAAATAAATAGCCTACTGCAGGCTTGCTTCCCCTACAAATAACGTGGCTATAATCAGCTATTTACCCTCCAAATATTCACTGAGTAGAGAGAACATCCATTCCATCCATTATCCATGCCCTTTTAGTGCTCTGCAGGGTCACTGGGATCTGATGGAGCCTATCCCAGCTCTCTTAGGAGCAACAAGCAGGGGTCCACCCTGGACAGGTTCCCAGTCCATCACAGGGCCACATGTAGACAAACGCAGAGAAATTTGTACTTTTAATTTGGTAAAATAATTGCATTCAGCGAGTATCAGTTGTATCACTTTTATTTAACTCTACATCAGTAAATGTGATCAAAACCACAACAAAAGAAAACAGCCTGATGGTTCTTCTAGTGTTTTTTGCAACTGTTTGTGCACCGAATGCAGAGAGAGCACAAGTGTATGTGTGTGCTGAAAGTCACACATCAACACACTCACTTTCACACTCACTCACTCTCTTTAGCTGTTTTTTTTTTTATTTACTCTGAGATTACATTAGATCATTGTGTTGTAATAAACACATCTCTCCAGTGAAGTTTGGCTTTAGCAGCACATCCTGTGGTTTTTGAGGCTTAAATTACTTTAGTTATTCCCTCCACATTTTTCCAACATACCAATTCCTCATCTGTTTTAACTTTTCTCAACCTTATGTAAGGAAGTTGGTAAATCATTTTCTGTGATTTTGTGCAAGAATGTGTGTAGGAGAAATTCTTTGGATTTGACGGGGTCATACTGGACGTCCTGCATTTTGGGTTCTAAGCCTAAACCATAACACCCTCATAAGCTTTTATTGAGGTTTTATTGGCCCGTAATAGTCAGATTAATGTCAAGAAGCAGAAATCCTTTTAGAATTCTGATTCTTTGACTATTGTTTTAAGACAGAGTCTGAAAACACGTGGCCTCATGGTCTATTTATATTTTGTCCATAAATACTTTAATGGCAAATATATCATATTTGATACATGAATTTCTGTGACCTCTGCACAACACACTCATCTAATACCAAGTAGCGCATCTGATTCATATGTGGATTTTTGGACCACAGCAAATATTCATGTAATGATGAGCCAAAAATAGAGCTATAATTCACCTACATTTTACAGCTACACAGATCCAAAGACAGGCAGTTGTAGAAAGATTATGGATTGTTTTAGGAGTAAATCAGATTCCCTGTCACATACAGTGACTGCACCAATAAACCCTCCTTTCAAACAGAAGGTCAGTGCAGACACAACTTTAAATTTGAGCTAATAACTAAATTGTCAATCAATAACACCCTAAACAGATTCGTGAATGGTCATATATTTGCAAGCCTCTTCCTTATGATCTCTTTTTTTTTTTTTTTTTTAACGCATATTCATGTTTTAAAAGCTTGTTTTCTCCTTCATGTACTGAGTAGCCTATATATGGTTTCCATAGGGGTTATGACAATTCTTTGCATTTAACATTTGTTGGGAAATGATATATACATTTTTGTTAAAGTACATCAAAGTGAAAACCATTTGACCGATTTTTGTTCTATAAAAGTAGAGCAGTAATGATTTGGGCCCCAGTGTTCCAACTGAGCGGGACAATCAATGTGTTGTATCAAAAAGTGGCCTCTCACTCCACCAGCAGTGTGAAGGAGCAGTGACTGGACTCAACTGATGAAGAACGTGGCCTTTTAGCTGACTTCTGTGAAGATTAAAAATTGAACCCTGACAACGTTTTCATTATATACATTGTGTCACAGCCAAAAGTGCCAAAATCAGCTTTTGTGGATAGACCTAGCTTCAAGAACTTTCCAACAATGTTAAAATATGTTGTTAAAGTGATGTTGCCTTCTCAGCTAGATGGACATTAAGCTTTTTCAACGAAGATACAACATTTCTTGTCCCAACATGTTTTGCTGGCATCATACACACCTGGCTTATAGCTCCAAAGAAAAAGGAATGCTACTTTTATGAGAACGTTTTTTTTAAAGGAAGGAAGCTGACCATCAGCTACATTGAAGCAAACAGCCCTGCAGGACCCTGAATGGCAAAATTCACAGGTTTTTGAATTCTTTTGAGATGTCTGTCATTACAATCAACTGACCATTATAATGGACCTCTTTTTCTCAAACAAGACACTTGTTGAATGATTCTCCTGAGACAAACATGCATCACTTCTGTTTACTGTGTCTTTCTCTGCAATCATCTGCTATATCTGTCCACAGAAAAACTGCTCCGTTTAATTTTTTCCAAGCATAACCATGCCTGACTCCATCCCTAAAATATCCTGAACTGACAGCAGGGACACGGATCCTCATCTGACAAGTGGGCCTTTCACTTCCTGATGGGGGGGTTGGAGGCCATGTCTGCTGCTGTCTCGTCACAGCACTGCTGCATCACCAGAACACTATAAAAACACATGTGACAGAGCTTCACTCAGAGGAGGCTTAAACATGAATGACAGAAAGGAAGAGGTAATGGTGTGACAGAAAAAGAGCCGGAGAAGATTGTATTAGAGGGATGGCTGTTTTGATTGCTTCAACCCACGGGTAGCATGAGTCATACGCAACTTATTCAATGCCGCACATGAAATTCTGCCTCCCAGCAGCTCTTGCTCTCTAATTGTTTTCTTAATACAAATATTATTGCAGCCTTAGATTGGCTTTATCAATAGCAGACTGTAACATATAAGTAATTGTGCTCAAAACTACCGGGTTTCAATTTCACAACATGCCATCATTTTGACACAAAGGACAAAAGAAGCAAACAGAAAAAAAGCTTGCATTTCTATGTTTGGGTGATTCAGTCATATACAGAGGCTATTTTATCATGCAAGTATCCAAGTTAAGAGGATTACTACGATTTCTTCTACATACACTGGAAATGTTATATCCTGCTATATTTCAGGCTTACAGAGTTTCAAAAATGCTGTAAATAGAAAATCAGTGTGATCTCCTTTGTGGAATAAACAAAGGAAATAATATATATATATATATATATGTATATATATAAAGAACTTCAAAAAGTGCTATTGATGCTTATCAAACTGGAAAATCTTACCAACACATTCCTGAAGAGCTTTAACTCTTGTCGATAGACACTTTGACTAGAAACAGAGGAAATTCAAGCCCATTGTTACCCTCCCCAGGTGTGTCCCTCTAACACAGATCACTCCAAGATCAAAGCGGATTTTAGCCTGTGAAGCCAGAAGAAACTCAGTGTAACAATTACAAAACTAAAGACCTTTTTCAAATTCACTATTGTTAATATCTGTGTGAGTCCACCAGGAGTCAGGAATAACTATGATGTGCATGAATGGGTAGCAAGTAGAAAGTCTTTGCTTTTCATCCATCCATCCATCCATTATCTAAACCCGTTTAAACCTATACAGGGTCACGGGGATCAGCTGGAGTCCATCCCAGCACTCTTCAGGTGAAAGGCAGGGGTCCACCCTGGACAGGTCACCAGTCCATCACAGTTTGCTTTTCATAAAGAACAATTTATGTCTGTCAGCAGGTTGTTGACAAAAACATCAGACATCAGAACCTTATCTGAAACAGGGTCTTGGTGGTACCATGATTTGGACTTTTTTTTTTTGGCAGACTTGATGTAGAACAGATTTCTAACACTGAGGCAGCAGTGTATTCTGAAACACAGGAAGAAAGTCAGTACATCCGTCTATGAAGTGACTCTCAACAGAAAGTCAGTCATGCAGCAACACAGTGACCGAAAGCACACAAGCAGTTCTTCAGAAGAAGGGTTAATTAATAATACACCTCATGTTTTTAAATAGTTAAGTCAAATTCCTCACCTCAGTAAAAAAAATAATACGTTATGGAAGCACTGTTAGTAAGTAAACTGTTCAGCAGCTGTGAGGAAACCCTTGATCAAAACTGAGTCTTCTCTTTAGGCAGGAATTTGAAGATTCTTTTTTTTTTTGTCAATTTTTCTCTAAATACTTCTTTCATTACAACTCAACTGCACTACATTTATATGTATAAATTATGAAGAATGTAATAGTATAATAAAATCAATATTCTAAATGTCACTGTTTTGTTTGAGATGCCTCTTTTTGCTTTTGATGCTTTCTTTAACTGCTAAAATGTTCAATATCATTTCACAAAATAGATTTTTAAGAAGTTTATTTTGCTTTAATATGTGTCTTTGGTTTTCTCTTTGCTTGTTTGCACTTCATCTCTTGGGTTATTGTCCAAAAGTTAGGGGTTCTCTTCAAAGTGCGAATTACAATTGGGGGGGGTCAACATTTTCTAGAGATGACAAAAATGACAATTTGTCCCTTCTTTAGGGGGATCGAAGTTGTAATTGGGGGGTCAAACCCCCCCAAACTCCCCTGTAATTTGCACTATGGTTCTATAGTCCTGCTACATTTCTGGTTTTGTTAAAGGTTATTTTAGGTTTTATTGTGCGCATCAGTTTTGTAAGTTATGTCTCATTTTGAATAATCACTGCCCTTGTGTGTTATGTTATAAACAAGTTTTCTTTGTTTACCTGTCCTCTTTATCCATCCATCCATCCATTTTCTATACCCGTTTCATCCTTGAAGGGTCACGGGGATCTGCTGGAGCCTATCCCAGCCGTCTACGGGCGAAAGGCAGGGGTACAACCTGGACAGGTCGCCAGTCCATCACAGGGTCACACATACAGACACACAACCATTCACACTCACATTCACTCCTACGGGCAATTTAGAATTATCAATTAACCTAACATGCATGTCTTTGGACTGTGGGAGGAAGCCGGAGTACCTGGAGGAAACCCACGCAAGCACGTCATGCATATCTTGTTATTCGATTAGTTCTTAATGTCTTTATATAACCTTTTCTCTCCCCTGTGCTTTGTTAGTTCATCTGTTAACATCCTCTCTATCCTCAATGACATTCATTGGATTTATTATTTCATTCGGTGGCTACATTGTAGTTGGGCCTCAGTTTGTTTTCCTGTATTCTTGGCTTAGGTGTGGTCTATTACTTTTGCACACATATTTTCTCTTTTTTTTTAACTCATTATTTTTTTCTCAGTTCTTTGCTGCTTTAATTAAAATTCACTTTTCTTGCTACTCCCGCCTCCTGTGTTCTGCATTCAGATCCTCATGCAGCTTCACAAGCCAACTGGATGTGTTTTATCTGCCCAGAACTGCTTTAAATTCAGCCTGCTTTAACAAATGAGCAGGACCTTTAGGACACATCTACAGCACGTTAGTATGCATTTCAACAGGTTACAGGTGTGGAGGGCAGAAACGAGAGCAGCATGAATGCCACAGGTACGACTGAGAGACAACATCACAAATAGTGACACTAAGCTGACATAACCTGTTTAAATTTCCCTTTCTTCTCTGAAAGCTGTCTAATCATATGAGAGTTTCCAGCTCACGTCTGGTTTTTCTCTTCTCTTTCTGTCTCCTGCCCACAGACAGGATGTTATTAAAATCACAGTGATGACATGACTGTTGAGGTAGGCTGCAGCAAGTCCATTAAGTTACAAAGCTGCATGCCATGATTGTTAAAGCGTTACTGCATGACAGTAAGAACACTCAAAATCCCAGGAGGTATCTGGTACAAGATGCATGTCAGTAAGACGTGGGATCGGGCAATGTTTCAGGTTAAACCAAACTGTCCCCAGTCTGTCCACCTCTCACAGCCAGGGCTGGCTAAGAACCAACATGTGTGAAGATAAATACATCTTCTTATGAAGCACTGTGTCAGAATGGCGTCAAGGTCATTTGAGGGTAACCACAAATAAGAAAACAAACAAATAACACTGAGTCCTGTCAAAACCTTGATCGTCTTCCATGCACACGTGACTTCAGCACAAGCAGTTGACATTTTAATGAGCGCAGTTGAAGGCTGTGTCAATATCCACATCTACTCAATAATCTGCTGCACTCTTACACTAATGTGGCCGTGGCATTTTCAGAGCCCATTCCTATTCATTTATGCTTGAACAATAGTCTCAGTAACTGAGACTTGTCAGTGCAGTGCAACGTGATGCGCTCTTAGAACTGGTGCACGTGTTAACACCTCAGAATAACATCACCAGCATCCCCCAGATCCATCATTCTGCAGCGTAGACCTAACAGCACACTTCTTTTTGGTCGCTTTGAAGATTAAACATCTCGAACTAAGAAGGAGTTTCTGTAATTGGATAGTTCTTTAAAATTTAGCACAGTCCATCTTTGGAGTTTCCATTAGCGCAGATCTTAAGGGGCTGCACATCAGTCCAGTCTGCAGCAGCCCACACCAAAGCGCTAGAGAAATTAAAATTCATTTTACCTGGTAGCACAGCATAGTCTGGGGGTCGTTGACGGACACGCTCATGGCTTCTGGGTTAACCTGTTCAGCGTTCGCGTAACGTAAAGGTAAGATTTGACTGAGCCTGGTCGATCTCTGTTTTAGGACGTTTGGAAGAAGCAGTCACGAGCTGGCCGCAAAACCTCCCTCTGCTGCAGCGAACATGTTAACAGTTGGCATCTCTTTCAGCTGGCGAAAACTGTGAGAATATTTATTTTTGCCCCCCTGTGTTGTGACGACCTCCCAGCCGCGCCTCCAGCCCCCCTCCCTCCTGTCCTGGCCGCTTTAACGGGATGCGGACAGCATCACTGCAGCCTCAGCCAATCAGAGCGCAGAAGCGCACAACAGGCTGCGACACATTGCTGCCAACCAGTAGCGCAAATCAGTCCATAGAGCTACTTCCTCGGACACAATGTTCAGTTTGAGAGTTTCGCGCTTTTCAGCAGCGACATGTGCTCAAAATGTACAAGTTACAGCATTAATGCACTCTCCGTCCAGCTAAAGCCATTGCATACATTACATGCAAATAAATGTCCACAATATTCAACTCCCGTTCCAAAAAAGTTGGGACGCTGCGTAAAACGTAAGTAAAAACAAAATGCAATTATTTGCAAATCTGAAAAACCCATATTTCATTAATATAAAGAACATAGCAGATGTTGAAACTGTGACATTTTACCATTTCATATAAAAATATGAGCTCATTTTGACTTTGATGGCAGCAACACGTCTCAAAAAAGTTGGAACAGGTGCAACAAAAGGCTGGAAAAGTAATCAAAATCATACTGAGGGAGAAAACTAATCAGGTTAACTGGCAACAGGTCAGTAATATAACTGGGTATAAAAGGAACATTTCAGAGAGGCAGAGCCTTTCAGATGTAAAGATGGGGAGAGGTTCACCAATCTGTGACAACAGAAGCCATAAATATTGTGGAACAATTTCAGAAAAAATGTTCTTCAGCGTAAAATTGCAAAGACTTTGAAGATATCTATAATATCATCAAAAGATTAATAATAAGAAGGAGTATCTGTGTGGAAGGGACAAGACATGGATTTGCAGTAGAAGAGCTTGGGTGCTGACCTTGCCTGATTGCAGTCCAGACCTTTCACCAATAGAAAACATTTGGCTCATCATAAAACAAAAAGTCCAGCAACAAAGGACCAGGACTGTTGAGCACCTAGAGTCCCACATCAGACAAGAATGGGACACCATTACTCTACTCAAACAGTTGTTTAAGAAGAGGGGATGCTTCACAATGGTAAACATCATCCTGTTCCAGTTTTTTTTTTTTTTTTAGATGTGTTGCTGTCAAAATGAGCTAATATTTTCCTTGAAATGCTGCAATGTCTCTATAGCTGTAAATGTCTTTGACTTTGGCCTACAGCAGATCAAGGGTTTTATTTTCTCTGGTAGCACAATTAATAAACTGTGTAAATCCAGTCAGGTGGGAAGATACAGTGACATGATTGAAGTCACCTGATACCATTATAAGTGCATCTTGGTGTTTGGTCTGTATCCTAGCAACACATTCATGTAGTATGTCACATGGAACTTCAGCCATGTCACAAGTATCTAGATCTCTAGAATGAAGGCAAGGCAAGTTTATTTGTAGAGCACAATTCTTACACAAGGCAATTCAAAGTGCTTTACATATACATAAAATCACAAGAAGGCAAACAGAATCATTTCATGAATCATAAAAGCATAAAAATAATCATATAAAAAATCTGTATGTTTGGATAACAGTTCACTGTCACAACTTTTACTTCAGATATATAAAGAAAAAAAGATTATTCAGTGTGATTGATAAATCAATCATCACTGACATCAGCTGTTCAAAGTAGGATATGACCGCTTAAAAAATAACTTCAAATGTTTATAATTAGAAAATGTTATTATGTAATTTTGGATATGTAACTGGATATCTATTAAATAATGTTACAATAAAGAATTATATGTCAATATCGATAAAGCTTTGACACCACTTTTAAAAACAGTTTAACTATTTAAAAAAAATCATTTACAGACAAACTATGAAATAAAAATGTCTTCAGTAATACAAATTCGCACTGAGACAAGAACAAGTTAAATGGCGCTGATCTCATTGATCAGGAACATGCTAGAAAGTTTCTATCGCCACCTTGTGGGAATTTATAACATTGTGCAAAGCAGAGTATGAATATGATTTTCTATTTTTTTTTTTTTTTTTTCATCAAGTTATGTGTGAAAGGAAAAGCCTGTAGTTAGTTTACATCTGACAGAGAGACGACTGTAGCTGTCTCTTTAAATGACGTGATCGATTTACCTATTAGCTATAAACGAACATGGTAATCTAAGGTGGAAAATGACTGACAGGCTACATGAACATTATTTTACTCAATTAATCTCGGTGAGCAAAACCCAGATCGGAAAGTATTTTTCTGTTTTGTTTTTGTTTTTATTTGATCTTCATCTGAGTTCAGATTCCAAAAAGCCTGTATCCAACCAACACAAGTTATGTTTTGTGGCGTGACAGTAACTTTAATTGTTCCCGTGCACGTGCACATGTCAGCTCAGCCACCCTCCAACTTTCATACAGCTCATTTTTAGTGGACCTTTCATCGACCCGTGCAGCGTCCTTTTTTTTTTTTTTTTTTTTTTAAATACAGTTGACATGGAAACTCTAAACATTGTGTGGGAGCATGCACAGTTGTTGTGGGAACTGTTGGAGAGAGCATGAACAGAGAGGGTAGAGTATCTTGGAGTCTAGATACATTTTGTGTATTCCTTTTCATCATAATCCATAATATCTATCTTTTCCGTGTAGTTTGTAATTCTCGTCTAATCGTTGTCAAAGACGACAGAGAGAAAAGCGTCTCCTGGACGTCAATCGTGGATAGCGTTTGTATGTTTGCTGTTAATTCCTTTTCGTTGTTCTGGTCTGGAAAGACATTTTGAAAAAAATCTTTATTATCTTATAATTCATGAATTACTATCATTTTGTATCCTACAAATGTTGTGCTGAAATAATGCTGTTAAACGTTATAAATGTCTGCTTTCTCTCCCACAGTATACATTGATGAGTGGAAGAGAGAACTAAATACAGGTGATATTTACAACGTGTGGAAGGTATGCCAACAAACATTGTTTGTAGAAGGTGTTTGGACACAGAGTTACTCACTGATTTTAAATTTGAACAATAATATGTTCCAGTGTTAGGACACAGAGTGACTCTTATGGAGCAGAGGCCAGTCAAACCAAACAGGCTGAAAGTAGCCAGGGCAGCGATGGAGAAAGCAGTGAAGGTGTTTTTATGGGAAAAACAGATTTTGCTGTCATCCTAATGTGTCGTCTATTTTATGTGTCGTTTGTACTGTTTTTTTTCTCTATTGATTCTCAGTTGAAGAAAGTATTTTCAGTGCAGGGACCATATCCAGTGATACGTACTGCCTTGTGGGCCAGAGGGTGGGTGGAACGTTGTTTACCCAGTCCAGTACAGAGAGCACCTCACTGCTGCAGAGATAAAGAGGAGGAGGATAGTGATGACGGGGATGTCAGTGCTGATGTAACTGGTGAGGCAAAGGGTTTAATACGGTTGTATTGTCCCTAATAGTGATGCTAGCGTTACAGGTTTAGGATGTCTCAGGTCTGAAAAGGACCTTATGAACACACAAAGCAGCAAAATCTGATTTCTCACTTGTTTTTTTTTTTTTTTTTTTTTGAGAAAATAAAATTGATTCACTTCATAACTGAAATAATTGTAAAAGCAACATGTGTATGAGAGGTTAAAATAATTGCAATTACATCATGAAACTTACATACACACCTCTGTGGCTGTGTAAGCTAGCATCACACACACATACACACGCACACATACACCTCTTATCTCTTCACAGAGAGAGTGGGTGAAGGCAAGAAAGAGAAGAACCATGATGACATGTATGACCTTATAGTAAGTTACTGTCTTAATGACCTTCAGTAACTTATTGAACACTGATACCTTGCATACTGTGAAAGAAAATACATTTTTTCAGCATATTATTTTATTGTTCACCTCATCTAGTCTCGCCTGGTTCGAAATGAAACCACATATTTCTATTGGACAGTTCGAAGGGATGGCATAGACTCTTACTCCTTACAGAATGACCAAATGATCAACCACTTTGCAGGTTCTGAAGCATTTACAACAAAGGTATGTAAAGAATTTGTAACGGCTAACTGAAAAAAAAACGCATGTTTCTCAACTTGGACCAGAAGTGGATAGCTCTTCCTTGCGACTCTTACATGTGCGTGTGATTCTCTCAGGTGGGGCTGTGCAACAACCTGCGCAAACTCCAGTGGTTTGATACAGCAGATCCAGATACCTTCTTCCCAAGATGCTACAGGCTTGGGGCAGAGGATGAAAAGCAAGCTTTCATAGGTCAGCTGTGTGATCCTATTAACCCAAAGTTGAAAGGCCGTTAAAAAAAAAAAAATAAAACATGGAATCATGTTTGAAAACAAAATTAACTATATAGTGTCATTTGAAGTTCTTAGGTTTACTCATGCTCTTATTTCTTTCATCCGGTTCTTCCATTTTCTATAAAAATGAAGAGGATTTCAGGAGGACAGCCTGTACCAGCCTCCTGCAGTATGTGGTTGAAACAAGTAGCTGGAGAACAGACAAAGCAGAAGGTGAAGGACAAAAAGCCAAGGACATTGCCCCAGATGGTAATACTCTTTTATGAAAAGTAAATAAAATTGCATGAAATAAAATGCATAAAATTATAAAAGCTGTCACGATATGAAAAATTAATAATATTCTCCTTCTATACTAATCTTGTCTCTCTCTGCAGAGTTGCATGGCACGGAGCATGAATTTATTGGTCCAGAAATTATTGAGAGAGCTTTACAAGTGTGTCAAGAGTTTCTTAGTGTCTTAAAACATAGTGACATTGATGTGACTGCAGAAACAACCACCTCTGTGGAGGAACAACAGTGGGATGAGTTTCTGCAAGACTGCTACAAGGTTGTTCAGTAAGTATCTTTTCTGGGAGCCTCTCAGATTTGTTAAAAATGATCACTTTCAGGTAAGACTAATTAAATCTGCTGTACTGTTAGTACTGGTATAAAATGTATGCCATTAAGAATGTATCTAAGAGAAAATCAAACCTGGATACTTATTAGAGTAGGAACAATGGAAAAAATAATCCACTTGTACTTAAAGTGGAGTTTTTCCTTGCCACTGTTTGGCTTAAAGGTTTTTTTTTCTCCCTCTGTTTTTTACCTGCCATTATCCTTGTTTAGGATTCAATGTTATTTTTTAGTTAATGATATTTTCTTGGGGGTCATGCTCTGGGTCTCTGTAAAGTGCCTAGAGACAATTGATATTGTAACAGACGCTATACAAATAAAATTGAATTGAATTGAATTGTATTTAAAGATATGGCTGCTTGTAGATCTTTTAAACAACCATGTTAGGTCCATGTAAGATCTCAGGTTAGAATCAGATGTAGTTAAATGTATTATTGTAGTTATTCATATTTCATAAATGAGGAAATGGGGAAATTGGAGAAGTTTTGTCCCAGTTCCATAGCTTTGTTTACTAAAATTATAAAATGTACAAAATGGTGTATTTACAGATTTTGAAATTTGCACCACTAATTGTTTCTATAAAGGGAAGGTGCAGTGATCAGAGGCAGCAGTGTGCTTGTAGAGCGCTGTCAAGCCATGTTAACCAGGCTGGAAGACGTTTGTCCTCAGCTGGACATAGATGGACTAAACAGCATCTGGATTATCAAACCAGGAGCCAAGTCAAGGGGCAAAGGTGAGACCTTTTACTAATATCAAAACTAAAGTTCCACAGTAATGAATAAATATAATACTACTACTACTACTAATAATTGTTATTAGAGCTGGGCAACGATTACAATTTTTAATTGTGATTAATCGCATGGTTTCCCTGATTAATCACGATTAATCGCACTGTATACGCAAAATCAAATAATGAATTCAAAAGTAGTGTAAAGGTCACTTTTATTTAAATGTTCTGCTGCCATATGAACTAAAGTGCCACAACATTTTTTGTTCAAACACTTTTAACATCAGCACTTGTCAGTAACACATATTTAGTGTAAATCTCAACTTAAAAAATGTCAAATAAAATAAAGCTTATTGCCACTGCCAGGGCATTAATGTCATTCTGTTTTTTTAATGAAAAAAAAAAGTCTACTCACAAAATCCTGAGCCGGAGCCACAATCATGACATTAAAACAGGTAATTTATGAGGTAACAGCAGAAACTTCTAACAGGGAGTTCAACTGTGCAGTGGTTACAAATAACCTTGTTTCAGTCAAATCCGCCATCTAGGAGAACTTTAAAATTAAAATGTCCATGTTAAAGTTCTGTAACTTTACTACTCTCCATGTCTGTTTTAGCTTTTCCGCATGTTTTTCCGCCAATCCTCTTCCGGTTCCGCAGCAGCCAGAAACAGACTTTTCAAAACAAAAGCATGTGAGCAACATGCGTTAATGCACGATAAAATAAATTAAATAAAATAAATACGATAATAACATGTTATCTTGAACATAGTAGAGCTCCACCACAGATAAAACATTAGGGAAAAATAAATGTTTGTACTCCAGATACAGTGCTACGCCAAGTCAAACAGTTATGCTCAAATATTATCTTGCTAATTTCCATCTCATCTCATCTCATCTGTTGAACACTTGAATTTTGTTTAATTAAAACTGCAGTTCTGGCATTCTTTTAGAATTTCTCCTACCATTTCTTTATCCATATCATATTGTTGAACTCTGGAGGACCCCTGTAAGAGGACCCCTGTAGCCTCATTTCGTTTTTTCCATGTTTAACATGTGTTGAAATTACAATAAATGATCTTTGAATCCTTGAATCATGTCCTCCACCTTTCAGGTATTAGGTGTATGAATCGCCTGGATGACATTTTGGCTCTTGTGGACACTGGCAGAACCCTGACAAAGGAGAATAAGTGGGTGGTTCAAAAATACCTGGAACGTCCTCTGCTAGTCCACGGCACAAAGTTTGACATCCGTCAGTGGTTCCTTGTGACTGACTGGAACCCTCTGACGGTCTGGTTCTACAAAGAGTGTTACCTGCGATTTTCCACTCAGCCCTACTCAACAAAAACACTGGACAGGTCAGACAAAGAGAAAAAAAAGTAAATTAGTACTTGTTCTTGATTTTTACAGTGCAATGCAAGGACTGAACATACCAATTTAATTATACTACGTTCTTCAGAGCATCTCTTACACTTAACTTCATGTATATCCTCAGGTCAGTCCACCTGTGCAACAACTCCATCCAGAAGCATTGCCAGCCCTCTTCTGACCGCCATCCGGGAGTGCCTGACGATAATATGTGGTCCCAATCTGAATTTTGCTCTTTTCTGAAGCAGCAGGGTCGTAAGGAAGAGTGGCAGTCAGTGGTAGTCCCAGGAATGCAGCAGGCAGTGGTTCATGTATTGCAAACATCTCAGGACGGAGTCAAGCCACGCAAAGCGAGCTTTGAGCTTTATGGAGCTGATTTCATGTTGGGTAGAGATCTGAGGCCTTGGCTCCTGGAGATCAATGCCAGTCCCACCATGGCCTCTTGCAGCGCTGTGACCGCACGGCTCTGCCCTGCTGTGCAGGTGGACACACTTAGGGTTGTGTTAGACAAACAGACTAATCCTAAGGCTTGCACAGGAGGCTTCCAGCTAATCTATAAACAGGTTGGGCTATCTGTACAGTCAATATGTGCATATTTCCATCATAATTCTTAAGAATAATAGTTGCCATACAAAACTCACACACTCATTTATTTATTCATGCTGTGTTGCATTTCCAGGCTTTAATTGAAGTTCCTCGCCACGTGAGGCTGAACCTGCTGTTGGAAGGAATCCCCCTGTGGCAACCCAGGCCTGTGCATTGTAAAAGAACTGTTGCTTCTAATTCATCTCTCGCTATCCACACCTGTCCTGCGCAGCTATCTCCGGAGGAGGTGGAGAGAAGACATAAACCATTAGGTCAGAAACCACACATGGGGGCTGCTTGTGTCCATTCAGGCAGAAAGACCCAAGAGAGGAGGACAAAGACATGAAGTGTCCAATTTACTTAACTCAGTTATGTCAACCGGTTCCACATAACAAAGTTTAATAAAAAAAGATCAAACATACAGGACTGATTGTTACTAAATGCTGTCAAGAAAATCTCATTGACTGTATTAATTAAATGTTACCTCATTCAGTTTTGTGGAATTAACACACACACTTTGAAATTACTCAAGTGGTGTCTGATTTACTCAACGCAGGTTTGTCTGATTTATTCAACTTCATTGTGTGGAACCGGTTGACACAACTAAATTAAGTAAATCAGACAAAATGCAGCTGAGTTGTATTAACATAACATTCTGTTTCTTGTCATTTACATGACTAATAACCATGTGCTTCATCAATGCAAGTGAAAAACAACTAACTTCAACTGCTTTATTTATCAACCTTGCCCTTTTATACTTCAGTTCAATGTTTGGTAGTGTTTTCCTTACACTACTGAAGACAAATCTGAAGCTGGTTCTTCAGTGAAAGGACCAACCAATTATTAAAAAGATTGTTTTAAAAGTGTACCTGTCCTTTTTCTTTTAAACACACACACAAAAAAAAAAAAAAAAAAAAAACTGCAAAATTTAGATTGTTGTTATAGATTATTATGCAATGCAAGTTTTCTTTGTCGGGCCTGTGAACCAAAAAGGGGTTTGACCCCCCTTGTTTAACATTTGAAAACAAAGAAGAGCAACAAACAAATCAATGGTGAATCTAAAATATTTCAGTTTTTTGTTGATAATTGACAAAAAACAAAATGAGTGATGAAATGTATAATACACAGTGCTTTGGAGAACTTCAGAAATATCAGCATATGGCAACAAATTTTTGTCGAGAAAACAAACCAAATACTAAAATGTTCAGTTTACATGAATGATAAGACGGGCAAACGTTACTTGTAACAAACTACAATTAAACTTGCGGGCAGGGATGAATGTGCCCTCACCCTTGCGCACATCAAAATGTGCATTAGCCATGGTGGCAACACTGCACACTGACATGTCCACTCTGAATTAATCTTAGCTTAGAGTGACATAACAGAAATATTACCAAATTTGAAATAAAAAAAAGTGAGAAACTTATGAGAAAACTGCTGTAAAACCAGTCCAAAATGCCAAAAATGTTCAAATCGTTAAGTCATATAAAAGACAGTGGCAAATGTTTGCAGTTTTCGTTGACTGATCAACAATGTTGAAAAGCAAAAACAAAATGCGTCTTAAAGGATCCTTCATTTACAATGCAATTCAAAACAAAATGTGCAAGTTTGCAAAAAAATGTAAAGTTTGCAGAGATATAACAAATATCAACAAATGTTATATAAATGAGAAACACTAATATCTTTTAATTGCTTTTTTTCTTTCCAAAAGGCTTTTTTTCAGCAGGAATACGAAAGTATGCATAATCAAACATGAAAAACATTGGACAGCTTTGGTTTAAGGACCATTTCCTCCATTTCTTTCTTTGCACCAGGATCAACATCTTCAAAATGAAAAGAAAAAGTTTAAAACTAGAATGCAATTTCAATTACTTGTTGATTTCTCTGTCAAAGCCTGACAATGTCTATAAATAGGGGTCTACAAGTAAAAAGTTACAGTACTTAAGTAAATCCTTTGAGTATCTGTAGACTTCATTATTGTTTTGTTGTGGTTGTTTTTGTTTGTTTTTTTAAAGAAACTTCTGACTTTCACTTCACTACATTGCAAAGACATAGGGCGCCATCTTACACCTCCTGCTACCCACTACCCGCAAATTGCTGATTTAGGAACCTCCGCCAACCGCTAATGCAATCTTCTGCTCCCTAAAGCCGCTACCCATTATGCGACTCCCTTACTCACATTGTAGGCGCGGCAATGGCAGTGTCTCTTGCGCTTTCCATAAATTCTGTATTTTGCGATTGCCGGGTTAGGATAGAGGGTAGTGGGTGGTCAGACCACCCACTACCCTCTATCTTAAACCCGCGAGATACCAGTACCGCAAGATACCGAGTTTGTGGAAAGCGCAACTGGCATGTCGGCGCGTAAAAGAGCGCGTCCAAATCGCGTCATTGCGCGTCCACCCAGTCACATGTGGACGTGCACAACCGGCTCTACCTCTCGATTATGCATCACTGTATTACTTGTATACGTTATTATTCTCTTAAGGGCAGATGATGTCTGTACAGCTGTAACATGATCTCATTCAGATGTTTGCTGTGGAGGAAACGAGGAGATCACAGAACTTTCTTGAGTTTCTTGTACTGTGCTCCTCCCTCTGACCCTCTCCTTGCGCTTGTAGCACCTGAGATGCGCTCAGTGGTAGAAGGTAGATGTCATCATACGTGTTCCTCTGGCTCAATGCTCATCCAATGATCCGTTCTGCAGTATTTTAAAAAGCACCGCTCTCAGCGGCTATGCATCTTGGCGCAGCTGTGCGTCTTTGCGCAGGGGATGTGTTCAAGATAACTCAAAAAGTTATGGATTTTGATGACATTTTCAGGAGTTGTCAGAAATGTGAAAAGGAAGAACTGATTTTATTTTGGGTGTGATCCGGAAGAAATCCTGGATTCTGGATCACTTTCAAATTTTCGCTAACATTGCGCTGTTTAGTCGTTTCTTGAACCCTAAAGCAACCACAATGGAGACAGGAAGGGAGTTCTGGAATTTTAAGAGTTTAATTCTCTCAGATGTAAAAAAAAAAGGAGGATTCGAGGGTTGTCAGCCAAACCAACAATCCAGGGGACGACGAAGGCAAGAAGGTGGCACTGTGAATGGCTGGATCAGGCGTTTCTATGGGAAGATCTGGAGACGAGTCTGGTTGAATGAGGACTGAATAGGTACAGGTGTGCAGTGCCACACCTGGGCTGCTCGTCGGATGGGAAGGTGAAACAGAGGTGGATCTGAGTGTCCTATGTAGAGGATTGAAGGTGGAGCAGTGGGTTGTGCTCAGGAGCCCCAGAGGTGGAAGGTTGCAGGTTCACAACCTGGCTTGAGACCATAACATGCGCTCAATGGGGCTGGAAATTTTGTTTCTCCACATCTCCATTAATTATTGCCCAGAACTCATGAAATTTCACTCAGGTATTGACACTAAAAAACCTCTGTAAAATTTCAGAGGCTGATCCGGATCTGACCCAGAAGGCGGATTTTATCGCAATCTGTAAATCGCTGTATGGGAGAACTGTTGTGCTTGGCGGAGGTCTGCGCTCTCCGAGTGCTTTTCTAGTTAAGAAATGATTTCCTGGAAGCTCACTGGTTCCTATTTTTTTTCCTGAGCAGTTTGTTGGAACTTCTTGGAGTACAAACGAAATGATTAAATCATTTGCTCCACATTAGTTAGAGCTAGTTATGTATATATCAGTCAGTGCAGAGGAGGAGGAGGAAAGAAGAGGAGGAAGCTCTACAGCAGAGTCCCAGACCAGCTGCCCAGGCTGCCATGAGAGCTGCTCCGTTCTGGGTGAAAAGACGCTCCATAGCAGTTTGCAGGTACCGCAACCTGCTCTTAAAGGCAATGGCTACTGACGCACTGATTGGTTAAACAGGTGGAACGCCCTAACCACTCCCATGCATAATGTGGGCATAATATAGTGGTTGGCGCAGGTAATATCGTGGGTTTCGGGAGGTGGAAGATTGCGTTCTTTGTGGGGGAACGCCCCTCCTGCTACCTGCTATCCCTTAATAGCAGCTTTAGGAGGTTTAGCGCAAGATAGGGCCCACGTCTTAATTCAGTCTTTTCATCTTATTCCAGTGTTGACAAGTATCAATTATTTCCAGTTATTCACAAAGACAGAGCACTGGCAGATGCAAAGGAAAGTGCACAAAAAACCACAAGTTCAAGAAGTGTGGTCAAACATATGGAAAGCAGTTAAACATTCTAAAGAAACTTTGACTACAGTATATATATGTTAAATTTGATTAAAGCTAATACAATGCATACTGTACTACCATCTCATATTGTCTATGTATGTTCTCCAGCAGGTGGCAATCAAGCTCAAAGCATCTTTAGGGCCAAACTCGCTGCTACAGGAAATAAAAGCTCAGAAAAATTATAAATTGCCAACAAGACGCATCTTCTTCAACACCTGCTTAAGCAGTTGTTCCACTGGCTGTAACCTCTTTTTAACCAAAAAGTCTTCATTTGTAGGTGATTTACAACAAAACAAAAACAATTCTAAAGTGTCATAAAAATGTCAGTGGTCATAAACATAAGGCCCAGAGGACCAACTGAGTAAATTAAGTAAGCTAGGTATTTTTTATCTTGTAAAAAAATAATATTTCAAAGTAATTTGTAAATTGCAGTTAAATTTGCAAATCTTTGTACAATTAAATCTTTTACTTATTTGATTAATAAAAATGCTTACAGTTTTGAAATGAAAATGGAAAGTAATTGGTTGATAGGATTGCAATGTTGAATACTGACACAGGTACTGTATTGAGATAAACCAATTATAGGTTTTATCATGTCATGGAGAAAGAGGACAGCTCAATGGGAGGCGGTGATTAGTTGAGTTTTGGGATTTATGTTGCTACAGCGCTGAGCAAGTGGATGTCAGAAAGAAGACAGATCTTGATTCTAGCCTCAGAAGAGTTAGCTCTTTACACTAATGTCAGTTAAGATGTTTTAATCAGAGAACACAAATGGTAGTAGAGTAATATAAAAATAAGCTTAAGTTGTTTTTATACAGGTTGTTTGTGATATTAATCTGAATCTTTTCACAAACATTCTCCATGTCTTTCAAATAACACACAGCCAAAGACATTTTCCACAGGAAAAATACTTTATTAATACACTTATATGATAACATTTATAGACAAAATATGTACATCAAACACCTCTCTTTAGGTCCCAAAATACAAAATCTTTAGTACCTCTCTCTATAGAAAACTAGTTTTCTGGTAAAACTTACATTCACATCTCCACTCCTTACTTCCTTGACTCCAGTATTCTTACATAATACAGAGAATAAACATCTGAGATTTATCAGCTTTTCACAAATAAAAGGCAACAGCAAGAACAAACACCGGGTTTGACTTGAGCAGAAACAGATGTTGAGTATGCAGACCAGGTCCAGCACAGTGCTACAGAATGTACATGGTTTGAGTACACAAAATTGTCCACACACTACACCCCAGAGTGCAGGAACATGTATCAAAAATAGAAATGTACAAGAAGTCTATGGACAATAATTACAGAAATCCATCTCAACTGTCTGTCCAGAAAAAAAAAAAATCATTTCACTTTGGCCATGTGGCAACTCATCTCTTCATCTACCATGGCTTTACCCTTACCCCTGCCTGCTCACACTTGAGGACGTTATATTATTGTGCCAGTCGTCATAATGTCTGGTTAAAGGGGTATCTTTAGTCATCAGAACGGTGAGCAATGGACATAACCGACAAACTTTGGGTGACGTCTTACTGATAATTTGGTGCAAAAGCCTATAAATGGAGTTTCTATTTCACAACAGCTAAGAGTGCGATGCATCAGTGTCATCTGCATTTACACTTCAACAGCAGCATCTAAGACATTTCTTACATTACATTCAACCAATGTGTGATTGTGTATCTGCAGAAAAGGTGCAGTTTATACAATACATTTGTGATGGGGAGAAACACTGAGCTTTGAACATTCAACCAGAGCTTCACATTCTCCCATTGTGGCCAGATGCAGCTCCTGCCTCTGTCTCTGATCATTACTACAAGCCCTCTTACTGGCTGTTTGACCTCCAAACTGAGGAAAAGAGGAGATGGATGATTATGTATTATGGAACAGTTCAGTCATATTCTCCGTCCTGCTACTAAATCTGCCTCCGGCTACGAGAGCAGGACTGCCCCATTTCCTGTTCCTTCATCTCTCATTCTTTGGTTTCCAGGTTGAGGGGTGGTACTTGCTTTAGTGCCTGAAGGAGTGCAGGGGAGTCCATGGGGGTCTGAGATATGGCTGGTGCTGGAGAACCTCCTCTGGGAGACAATACTAGCTGAGGTGGGGATGGTCTTTCACCAGGCAAGGTGGGTGAGGAGCCTCCCACCCCAGGGTAGAGCATGGGCACACCCCCTGGGTACCAGCATTTCTCCAACATTGGCAGGTAAGCTGCAGCAGAGGGTGGAATGAGGTAGAATGGCATGCAGAGAGGGTGTGGTGGAGGAGGTGGTGCATGGTTGGGGGAAACACTCATGTAGCTACTGTAACCACTGGAGGATGATGATGAAGATGATTCTCCACCTGAGAGCAACTCGTCCTCAGAGGACTCCATGCGGGGTCGTTTGTGGCGTGGTTCGTCATCCTCCTGTTTGATGCTGGAGCTCTGCCTGTCGCTCAGCGGTCGCTTCTGCTGGCTCTCCTGACCGTAATAATCTGGGCGCCTCTGAGGCACCCCAGATTCAGTTTTCTCCAGCTCACCGCCGTAGCCACTGTCTGTGTCTGTATCACTGCCGCTCTGCTCGCTGCTCGGTAGAGCGTACGCCCGCTGAATGACAGGTACACAGTTCTTCCCATAGCCCTCGCTGGGTTTAGGGGGCAAGCTGGTGGGCATCTCCTTGTGAAGTTCGTGTTGGTGGTAGGCAGGGATCTCCTCAGGCTGAGGACTGAGAGGGGCGCGGGGTTGGTTTGGGCTCTGCAGTACCTCTGCAGCTAATTTGTGAAGGTGGTTGATTACGTGGGATGGCTTCAAGTCTCCATCTGTCTCGTGACTAGCTATATACTGGAGAATCTCCTTGGCACACATGTGGAAACCAGAGCGAAACATCTCCTCTGACTTCTCCTGGCTGACAGAGGGTTGCTCTATTAAAAACAATGAGAAACTGCAATGTCAGAAATTTTGCAAATTCATGTAAAATTGAGTTTTAAGTAGATTTTGTTTGTCTCTTTTCAATAACTACATTTAAAGTCATTTATTTGCTTGCAAATCTCCATATTCTTGCCATTCTGCATTCATTTGAATAATTAGCATCCTGTCTGTCAAAATCATCCTGCTCTACAGGTTCTCTATGCGTGTGTATAAAAAAAAACTGCGGCTCACCAATTTGCATGCCACTCTGCAGAGCAAGGATCTTCTGCTGCTGTTGCTCCAGAAGAGAGGTGAGGGCTTTCACATGCTTGAGCGTAAGCTCTAAAACCACAGCCTTCTCCAGATGGCCAAGAGTCTGAAGGAAATGCACACAGTCAGCACATTTTGATCGCTTATATAACTCAGAGACTAAGCTGTACTACCCTATCTGCACAAGGTCTCCTCTACCGTCACAAATCCATTTGAAAGCAACTGAACATCCGCAACAATTGGGGCCAATAAAAAAAAAAAAAAGACAGGAAAATTCAGATTTATGTCTCCTGATAATAACAGGATAGAACTGGGCATTTAAAGTGTTTAAAAATAGATATGTAAATAAAATCCAGTTAAAACACAACAGAAGACACGTTTCAAACTGCTGACGTATCTCGGCGCAGATGCAATACCCCTGAGCAGCCACTTGATGGGGCCTGTTACTCAATACTTTTGAATCCCATTATCCCTCCCAACTAGAAAAGGAACTTACGGTGAGTTTCAGGTGTTCTGGTAATAAATCTTTCAGATGAGCGATGCATTCATTTATCCTGTCTCGTCTTTTCTTCTCAATAAGTCTGTGAGGCAGCTTGTAGGTATCCTGAAAGAATAAATAGGTTTGTTGCGTAAATTCTTCATGATCATAGGCAGTTACACCCACAGGGAGGAATCCAGGAGTTATGTCACAGCAGGAATTAGGTCAACCATTTATGGGAACTGCTACCACTCTAATTCTTCCCTGGAAGATTACACCCATTAAGCTCTATGTTTATAATACAAGACGTTAATAATAACAATAATAATTAAAAAACATACCTTGCTTTCATCTCCTCTCTTCATTCCCCGCCTGGGTTTATAAACATACATAGGGAAATCCATCCTAAAGTGGAAAAAAAAAATGAACACAAGAGTGAGATTTTTATTATAATTTTTTGCTAAATACACTGCAAGTTTGAGAATAAAGTGATAAAAAGCGCATATGAGGAAGAGGCTTCAGAGTGGAGGAAGGGCATATTTCCAGAGTGTAACTTACCCCTGCACGTCTGACAGGTCAGCCTGGCGCTTAGACAGAGGAGGTGGCTGCGCGCTGGGAATTCGCTCCATTCTTTGTACTCCGGTAACACCGTCAAAGTCAAAGTACTTTTCCGATATTACTCACAAATAAAAACGCATTTACGCGCGACGGAGCTGGGAAACACACGAAAAAAACGCTTTAAAAACAATTACCAATCTTCACGGTTTAGTCATTCTCAGCGCAGTTCGCGTTAGTGTAAGCGTTATGAGGTCTGGAAATGCGCTCAGGTTAGTTCCTGTGAATTCCACGCCGTCGTCCCGCCGCAGAAGGAAGTCAACCCTCTTGGCGGCGCGTTGGGAAAGTGGGGGAGGACGAAGCGACGAGTTAAATAAACCCTCTGACTCTCCGCTCAGTCTGACCTACCTCTGTCACATGAGGCTCACGTGTTAAACGGCGCTGTATCCTAGACGGGGGGACGGCCCACTCTCTCCACATAAGGCGCCCCAGTGGACGGCCGGCTGCTGACGTCACCGAGGAGGGCGGGGGCTGCCCGATCCCGTGTACCACCATGCTAAAGTGTATGGAAACAAGGCTGCGGTGGAAACGTGCTGGCAGCGGGCCAGCGCAGGAGTTCAGCGGGCTTCAGCAAGACAGTCGAGAGGGTATACCGAGCCACTTACCGCCAAGAGAAATCAACAATAACACAAGTAGCCAACGCGACTGTAATAATGTTAATAATGAAGATTATACAGATTTTAGGTCTCAGAAGCTTCAAGACCTCCAGAAAGCGACACACGTCAACCTCTGTACATTTAACACAGCAATAACAACAGTATTATTATTATTTAATATTATTATTATTGAACCAAGAAGGAAAATATCTTTTATACGATTAACGTATATTGAAAAAAAAAAAGAGTGTGATAAACAGTTTAGCCAGGGTGGAAAAAAAACAAAAAAAAAAAAACACGTGCACCTGTGCGTGGACGGCTGTGTAGTGTCCGTGAGGCGGTGCGGCGCGTCACGTTGATCTCCTCATGGACCCGGGAGCGTGCTGAGAGCCAGGACACATCCTGCCCATCCAGCTCATCACACACACGGCAGCTGCACCTGTCTGCTGCTGGCTGGAAACAAAGCACACATCCTGATATAACTCTTCTCTTCTCTTTTAAAGACAGATGGGGGGGGGGGGGGGGGGGGGGGGGGGGGGGGGGTCAAATGATAAATATTAGCTACATTTTTTACATTTTCTGCATTTGCAATTGGAAATATTAACCACTGCAGAAAACAGCGGGAGATGGCTAAACAGTCTCTTTTCAATTGCATTAGCATGTAGGGATAAAAAAATCTTATTGGTTTAATGTTATTCTAACAATCAGCTCCATGGAACATGACAAGACTTATTACCATGTTAGGACTGCCTAACATGTTAGGCCTTCTTTTTTGGGTGACAGCAGCTCAACTTTGAATCATCATACTCTTTACCATCACTCTGATTGTGATGGTACTGATTACAGTTTTGTGAAGCATTATGCAACTGAGGAAAACATGTAATTTTCCCCCCACAAGCCTGTAAGCTCTTTAGACAATGATGATGAAATTTACTTCAGATATTTATATTTATTGCATTGTGACCCCCCCCCCCCCAAAATGCCACCATAACAGGAGCTACATTTCTCAATCCATCATTCTTACAAAAATCGGCATCGACAGAGGACAGCAGCTGCCATACTCGTTTTCATGGCCCCAGAAGACCTGACCTCAAAACTTTGGCTTTTATGACGGACATCTCAAAGCAACGTGGACAAAAAGAGGTGTGATTGTTTCACCAAAAGTAGTTTCACAGTAGATGGTTGTTTGTCTGTGTGTGTGTGGCCCTGTGGACTGTTGACCTGCTCCAGGCGTGTCTCGCCTCCCACACATGATGAGAGCTGGCAGAGGTTCCAGCCCCCTCACCCCTGTCCACAGCTACTGTGGAAATGTGGACACTTTTAAAAATCACAAAATATTTGAGTCACTGGAGAGTCACAGCGTATCAGGTATAATTAATCAGAATATGGCAGAAACCCACTCGGAGACAGAATAGGCACAGTGTCATGATTGAACACTGGATTCAAGGAAATCCTGACTCTGGGTTCTCCGTTGAAGTTCATTTGTAAATTCCTTAAACATCTTTACATCTTTGCCATTTTATTATTTTCAGGAGGGGGGGGGGGGATTTATTCCTATGAAACTGCTTAAGCTTTGTATGACAACACACAGGCATAAGCTTTTTGATGAAGTATACAATATTAGAATATTGTTCTTATGTCAAATACTGAAAGCAAAGTGAGCAATAAGAAATTTAAGTAATTAAGGTGATGACAACTTTAGGTGCAACTTGACTGAATATACAATGTCAGTCTTCAGGATATCCAAGTAAAGGTAACTAGAAAATGTAATGGTGCTTTCTTGTGCTGCCCTAAGATCAACAAAGGTCAAATAATTGAAAACTTTTGCAAGAAGTGAATAAGCGCAACATGTTTCCTCATGCAGCAATGATTCTATGTGCACTTCCCCATTTGTTAGGAGTTACATGTAGGAGTTAATTCACAAATCTCACTTCTTCTTTGGACCATTTTATTTTTTCAGGCCTTTAGCAAGCTATAAAAATGGTGCCACTCAAGCAGTCATTAAATGAACAGTTAAAATTTTTATGACATACTTTGAAGTTTCAAAATAAACTGGATGGCAGTGACTTGGAGAAATATCAAACCTGAATTTCCTTTTCTGTGACATTTGATCTGGTCCTCCTTTTGACTATTTGGCTGATATAGACAATGTTTTCACTAACAGGTTATTTAACACACTTGTTTATTTAAATAGATTCCAAGAATGGAATGTACAATTCAGACACAAACCATCAATTAGTAGAAAAGTTGAGTTTGGTTAAGCAGCATGCCAAGTGACATCTGTTAGTTCTTTTCTGTCTTTTTTTTTCCTTTTTTTAACCCATCATTTACACTCAAACACTCAATCTCTAGGTGATGTTTCATAAAGTGAACAAAAACAACATCAACAACAAAAAAAAAGATCTTGTGCTAGAGCAAATACCAGTGCTTAGGAATAAGTTAAAGATTACATAATTCAGTGCAGACATTAAAGTGTAATATTTAGGTCAGTATAACATTGCTCCCATTGATCCTTAAGTCTGGACTTGTGCTTGTAATGGGACGACACTGAGCCCCTATTATTACACACAAGATGAACCAAGCTATATAGTAAAACAATCACATGACATGCTTTGACCCTCCAGTAAGTTCAAATCAATTATTATTCAAAATAATAGCTATGGAAATGGTTTAAAGGGGTCAGATTATTTATCTTTATGAAATGGTTCAGCGTACCTTCAAATCCATCTATCTTTTTATCTTAACCACCCTGGAACAAGAAGGACCTCTGTTTGAGATTACAAGGAATTCTGTAAGTGATAAATGCTTCCAACAAAAAATATGAAAAAAGAAAAAAAAATCGCAAATATACACACACAAAAACAAAAACACATTGTATAGTTTTGCTTTTTTTTCCTCCACATGACGAATGATGCTTCTGAAAACTGGCACTCTCCAGGATTTCTTCTTTATCTTTCATATTTTAAATATAAACTAAGTAATTTCAGATATAAAAGAAAATAAAATCCCAAAAATAGTTGTTTCTTATAGACATTGCATATTATATAGCATTCCTATTGCTGTCAGATGAAAGAAAAAAATAATTATGTTGTAGAGTTGAACTAAATTCTCAAATCAATATGTGACCTGAGCTCGCTGGTGCAACACTGAGGATTAAAACCTCAACAGGAGGACACTGGACAAGAAAACTCCCTCAGGAACAAACTTTGGCATACTGTCAAGAGGTGTCAAATGCAGAGGAAGGCAGTCAGGGTAGTAAAGCTGAAGTGAGCGTGTTAATTTCCTAGACTTACAGGACTGACTTCTCAGGTGCAGAGGCACTTTGTGCACACTTTCTCCACACAGACATGTCTACACTATGGAACATTATAATTTTCACTTCACATAGACAATCAGACAATTGACCCAAATACATACTGGAGAAGAACATATTTTGTGCATTTTTATATAAAACATTTGGGACAGTGTCTGGAGCTTTTAGGCACTCATGAAAGTGGCCTCCTGGGCCTTTAGGCAGGCTGCTGGGGATTAATGTTCAAGTGTGGGGGATGACCCAGGAGTCCGATTCGTTGTTTCTGCTTCCTCTGCTCTGTCATCTGCATTGGGAAACAAACAGAACAGTACAAAGGGACATTTTTGTCAGCATCACTTCTGTTATCTGGCATCATGACCAGACTATAAAGCTCAAGTTTATGCTGTAGGTACAAGGTAGAGTTGTTGAGCTATTGTTCCAGGGTATTGATGATGATCTGGAACAATGTCGTCACTGGGCCCCGGTATGTGTGTGAACCACTGGCCAAAGTAAAAGGTTACCAGAACTGATGGATGCATGTGATCTCAACAAATCAGCAATAGGAGGTTGGACAGGAGGTGGTGAAATAAATCAGGTAATCATCTGGGTGACCCAGGCTTGAACCCAGGGTGAGACCTTCCCCCCCACCCTTTTCTTTCTGCTTGGACATTGCAGTTTCATTCCTGATCTGTTTGGTTTGGCTAAGATGCCAAAACTGAAGACTGTCCACTAAAGTTTCAACCACAAAACTGTTTGGTCAGGTTTAAAAATAAAAAAATGGTTAAAATTCAAATACATTAATCTTGAAGTAAACTGCAATTTATTAAATGCCTTAATCTTTTTCACAAAGCATCATATTTTACAAGATGGAATAAGCATCGGTGTCTCATGGTACAGCGACACTTACATGGCACATATCTCTGGTGTCTAGATGAACAAAATAATATTTTGCTGTGGTAACTGAGTTGGTGTGTGTGCAAGCATCAAGGGGATATGATAAATTCCTGTCGCCGGTTTCTAAACAATGTGGCAGCATAGATGGAAAATGGCAGGATGTCAAATAACCAAAAAAAACACAAGATAATGGGATAATGTTGATAATCTCGTCTGTAGTGTTCTAATGGGAAACCTTGAGTCCTAGAATTCATTTGGATTGCACTTCATACACGTATCAGCCAAAAGATGAAAGCCAAAAGGAAAAGAATAAATGCAATTCTGTCAGTTCAAACTGCATATACCTGTTCCTTGAGCTCAGTCAGTTGTCCAGACAGGTTGGCCACCAGTTTCATGGTTGATTCCAGCTTCTCCTGCAGATTCCTGATTTCATTCTGCTCCCCCTCTGCATCGCTGCTCACCAGTGACATGGCACGCATTCGTGGAAACCAGTCCAGGTTGTGTTCCTGTGGTTAACCAAGCACATCGCAATAGATATAGATATGCTACAACTTAGACTGTCAGACATTATAGATTGATTAAATGCTATTCAGAGAACCATGTCTTAATGTTTACATGCTATGAGTGCCTCAAGGTTAACAGTGGAGAGTAAATGACCTCAGACTAAACACATAGTGAACAGTAAAAAAATTCCAGGGAGTCCTTGTCACACTGCTTTCAGTTTTAGGGTTAGTCTGCAGCACATGTACTTTCTTGTCCCACTGACCTCCTATTTGTCAACACTAGTCAGGTTGTTGTTAAACTAACATAGGCAATAGTTAGGATTAGAAAATAGAAACAGATCAGTAGATTTGTGTGTGTTTCTGTGTGTGTGTGGTGAAACCGGGAAATGTTTGTGATTCAGTAGCTTAGAAAGATTGCTTCATCACAATTCCCACAGACATGACACAAATACAAGTGGCAATTATTGCTGCTCTTCATTCATGGCCAAGTAGACAGCAGCAATCACGAGAGCAGCTCCCCAGAATAGTGTTGAAATTGTAAAAACACAACTATAATAAGATAGATTGTCCTGCCCTGAAGAAACCTCTATGGTTAACTGAGCATATCTTTTCCAGAAAAAAAACAAACTGAACTGTGGAAATCAACAATTCTGCTGCTCCTTGTGACCTCATGCAGGATGGAGATTATTAGTGAATTCAATCCCATTTACATGAAACTGGCTTGCATGAACAGCTAAGGAGATGGGTGCATTTTTAAGGAAGTGTCTGTGCTTTGCGTTTACCTTGATCATTTCAGCCACGTAGCTCTCAGGCCCCGTGTATTCTGTGGAGTCTTTAACTTTTACCAGCACAATGAAGAACAGGTAGTGCCACATATTGTGCTCCTCTTTGAAGTGTTCTTCAAAAGTCACAGTTTTATTGTCAAACTTGTCACGTTCCAGACCTGCAACAGGTAGTAACATTAATTGTTTATGGTAAAGGTCAGTGTGTTTCAAGTTAAAAGAAAAAAGAAAGAGCTTGAGCAGCACATCCACCATAATGACAATGACATAGGCAGTGAAAGAAGGGTACATATGTTTTCAGGAAAATGTCAGATTGTTTGAATTTGATTAATTTAGATAATTTTATTGAGTTATTATTACACATATTATATAAAAATAAAAGAAAGTACTTAACAATCATAATAGATTTAGTTAAAAAGCCAGCCCTTTGCATTAAGTTCATGACGTAAATCAGTCATTGGCTGAAGCACCCATGAGGTTTACAAGCCAACTTGAGAAACACAGAGACAGATCAATGCCTTATGAAACCAAGCTAGAGCACATCAGGCCTCTTAATTCCCGATAAGATCGGCTCCTAATCTCTGCATCTCCTGTTCTCTTGTGGTCCCTCTGGAAACCATAGAGACAGCAGCTCCCCCTGTGGCCTGGCCTTATTTAACATGAGTGAGTCAGAGCTGATGGCAGGCTGGTTGATATAATACTGTTCTCATTCCATATGCTTAACACTTGTCCTCACGGCCCGACCGAGCACGGGTGCACATGCTCACATTGGCTCACATGTAAGATGGCTGCTGGACTCACACGCATAAGGGTGCAGGTTAACACAGACTGCACTAATTATGCTATGTACACGTTTTGTTCATATATGGACATGCAGGTAAAGCCAAATAAAGCAGGGTCACAGTTTTCAGTAATCAGTGGAATTGCACAAAACATATGGTAAGTTGTGTGCAAGTGAGCGAGTGACTGAGCGAGTAGGAGTACTTGTGCGTGCGTGTGAAACAGACATGAATTATGGAGGCGAGCAGAGCGGTGGCAGGAAGCCCTCATGACTCAGCCTTCTTTGGAACAACAGCAAAGTAAAAAAAAAAAGAAAAGAAAAAAAAAGAGGAGGGGGGGGGTAGATTTGGGGAACTGCAACAAACTACTTGCTCCTTTATGAACCCGCTTCCCAGAAATCACAAACTCTCTAGAAATCTAATATTCATTGAAGAAGTGATTTGAGATGCACCATGGAAAAGCTCCAGTCATGAAGAGTGCCTCAAATGTAGATAATTTCATACAAGAAAGTACATGTTTGCTAGACAGCCATGACAGTCTCAAAACCGTCAATGTCCCTGGAATGTTTGCCACGATTTAACATTATTATGCTCTAATTTTTTTTGCACGTGTAAAAAAAAAATCCACATTCAAGGGAAGACACTCTACCGAACTTCCTAAAACATGATTTTCTACTTTATAAAACACATTGGCATATTGCAGTCCTTCTAAAAACCAACAGCACGATGCTCTCATCAGCGATACCAAGCACTTTTTGAATGTTGACATTTTGAACCGAAATGGGGATGATCATGATACAAGAGATAAAAAGTCAGACCAAAATAGCATTAGACAGTCCTGATTATTTTAATGCTTAGTTTCACTGACTTTTGTTCATGGTGACTCCTCTCTTTTCCAAGTAAGAGCAGCCTACATCTCAGATTGCAACATATATTTTGAGACTTCCCCAAGGTGTCAGCAAAAATATACAAGCGGCAAACGTTTTGAAAAACTGCATGTAGGACCAGTGCAGAACAGTGGCAGAACCAGGTTCTTTAAAGAGACATGATAAAAAAAAAATTAGGTTTTTCCCCACAGAAGGTGAAAAAAGGTTCTGCAGCAGAGAACATCATGTGGAAAATAACATGTGTCTAAACAGCAGTCAGTGTTTAACTAGTGGATCCCCAACATACAAGTTTAACCTCTAAATAACCTTTGCAGGGGCTCTTTAAACTAAAGTTGTGAGCTTTCTCACCGCAGATGAAGCAGGTAGTCTTCAGAACTTCTTCTTTCTTCTGTTTTTCACTTCTCAGGTCAGCAAACGTGTCAATGATAACACCAAAGATTAGGTTGAGGACAATGATGATGACCATGAAGAAGAACAGTAGGTCGTAAATCACTCTAGCTGCAAACAGTGGTTCCTGGGTGAGATGCACAAAACACAGCTGTAGAGTACGTACATGAGGTCATCATGAAAACTGACAATACATATGTGATTATTTATGTTTGACAGCAGAGTCTAGCTGAAAGTAGATTTAAGGAGTGGGGAACAATGAGGTACATTGTCACATTTAAATATATAAAAGGCAGACCTTTACATGTCAGGGATGATCTTATGACATTTAATTGAGGTCAACCTTGATACTCATGGATGTTAATGGAAACAAGGTCACAGGTGTAACCTGCCAGATGCTCAAGTAACAAAGCTGCCAGAAAGTCGGTCACCATAATACAGCCTGTCCTGGACAACACTGGTCAGGTTCATGAAATCATCATTTTCACTCAGTATCCCCAAAAGTAGTGGACTGAATTTCTTCTTGCACCCTAACACAGTAATGCAATCACACTCACAATAAGATGAGCTTGCTGTTAAGAAACTATGATGAAAGCCACCGTGTGGTCCTTGTCATCATAATTGCAACATTTCTCCAGAAACCTTCTTAAGCAGCATCAGCTCCCGACACCAGCTGCAATCTGTTGTGCATACGTGAGCCAGACATTCACATTCCCTTTTGACATCATTAGTGGTTTAGCCTGAATTCAGTGGAAGTCTATTTTAATGGCTGATTCTCACACAAGGCGGAGGCAGTGCAGTTGTAAGGAAATATTGCAAAACCTCTATGCTTTTGAAATAAATCATGTTCACCGCGTGATGAGTTCATAGTCAACTCACACGATCTGGCCTGCAGCTGCGGGTGTTTCACCCTGTCAGTCCAAGCGCACACGTAGCCAAGGACACAATTATTCTGGTATTTACCTCCTTAGAAGGCTTTCGGAGAACGTCCCCCACACCACCTCCACTCCTCAAGCCGTGACTCAGCACAGTAACAATACACATGAGTAAAGAGTCACACGTCCGCTCCATGTCACTCTCCTCCTCACCACCATTCCCAAAATCTAAGAAAGCAGAAAGAAAATGAACTTAACACCTCAAACTGTATTATGATTCCATGGGTCACTGTAAAAATGCAAGAACTGTATGACGCTTAAGCCACTGCTGCAATAATTTACTGAACTTGTATAACTAGCTCAGTAAATCATAAAAAAGGGGGAAAAAAAAGTTCAGGTTACATTTACAATGTGACTGACATGTTACATGACAATTCCATGACATGTTCTCTATTCTTGTTCTAATGTCTGCTTCTTGTTCTTAATGTCTGACTCTGATAAGTGCTATAAAATACATTTTAGAATTTATCGTAACTATATATGTAAAAAATCCAAATCTGTTATTCACTCATGCAGTATTGACAAGCTACATGGAGGACCCCTCCATTAAACTATATTAGGAATTTCATATTGAGTTAATGTAATGTAATTTAATAAACAAGAAAGGTCAATATCTTTGTTTTGACCATAATTAAATACCAGTTGGTTGTGTTAAAGTGTTTTTACACATTGTTGATTTGGTTTATAACTTTGTATGTGCTGTGTTTACAGGCTTTAGGTCATAGTGTGACCACTGTCAGGCAAAGGAGAAATGCTTTTGTTTTGCTAGAAATGTAAGAAGCTGAGCAGAGGAAAATCTAAATGGGAAGAGCCTGTGCGTCATTTTAGAATTAATAATTAAACGAAGGACTCTATTTCAGCACTTATGACAAAGTGAAGTGGCTCCATCCCCAGCTTTTTTAAGCAAGCTGCTGTGGAACCTATATTTAAGAAATCCAATTTGGATTCTTCCAAACCAAAGAATTATAGACCAATAACTAAATTATCTTTCATTTCTATGATCTTGGAAAAAGTGTTCTTTCTTGGGTCCTGTTCTGTTTCCGCTATGCTGCATGTTCTGTATTCCTTTAGGATGGATTATAAACCCTTTCAGGAACATCTCATATTACTTTGCACGCAGATGATATTCTGAAAGACTCTTCTTTTAAATACTCAGACTTGTTTAGCTGTTTGGTAAACTTCAAGAACTGGTTGTGAGATCCTTCAGCTCTGATCATTGCCCTGACCAATACAATCCCACAAATCAGGCAGTAAGTTGGCTCTCTAAGGTCATCTGTCCTGTTGACTCTGGATAGATTGACCTCAAGTTTAAGTTAAATAAATCTACTTAGTTCTCTAAGTAGACAGAAACATAAAAACAAAAGTGGGCCAGTTTACAGGTAACATACAGACATCTGTTAATATTCTTGGCTGTAATTTTAAACTGATGTATTTTTCTCGCAAACTTGACTGTTTTTCCCAGTTGAGTCCTGATGGGGCCAAGCATCCTGACTGGTGGGAAATTCCCAGGAATTTAACCTTCTTCAGGGCAAAACTATAATCTTGCTGTTGAGGTCACACATGACAGTCATGTGATGCTTGACTGAGTCACATGCATTTAAGTGTGAATTGTTGATAAAATGCAGAACATTCGGAAACAGTGCACTATTTCGGCAAAAAAACATCACACGATGTTCCTTTTATTTTCTGTTTTCTGAGAAGTTGGTTTTTAAATGGAATACATTTTCATTTTACCAGTTGCTCCCCATTTCTGTATAACATAATTTAGAAGTAAAGTTTGAAAACAAGAACATGAAACCAAATCTCAAGCTCAGTGTTCTAGTTTGATTCTAAATACACTAATATCAGTTTGTAATATACTATGAAATGCACTGCTCATAAATTTGAATCTCTGCAGCCTAATTTAAACCTCGACTTAAATATGATCACAATATAAACTGAGCTTGTTGCCAACTGTTTTTAATGAAGATAAGAAATTCACATTGAACCTCTAAAAACAAATGAAAGACTAATGGAATGGCGGCTGTATTGTATTGTACAGTTACCTTCCTGTAGAGCCCCGGTGCTGCAGTTCTCATAAATACCTCCATGACATGTTCCTGCAGACAAAAACTCTCCATCCACAGTAGCACCACTTTCTAAAAAATAAGACATTTATTTTATTTTATACAGTGCATAGGTTTTCTGGCTGTAGCCAAGTACAGTACTTGTTTTATTTAAGGCTATTTGGAAAACTATAAACTGTCTGCAGTCTGTCCTCACTCTGAGTTGTGTTGGGGATATGGTCCACTTCCAAGATGAAGTCATCTTTGAAGAAGATATAGCCAACAATGGAGAACAGGTAGACCAAAATGAGAGCGAGCACAGCCGTCAACACGATGGAGCGTCCGTTACGAGTCACACTCTTGATCACATTCAGCAAGGTCTCTTCTCGATATACCAGGTCAAACAGCTGCAGAGACAGCACACATTGCAAAGGTGCAAAGGAACAGAAAAGAACTGAATATGAGGCCACAGAAAATGGTAATTCTGCTGAATTCTCACTTTTTCTATCTGACTCAATTTTAATTCAAGATATGTTGTGCTGTATCTGTATAAGACCAGACACATGCACTAAAACATCTCCACACCACTGACACATTAAGTCGCACAAGCACTTCATTTCATTACAGCACTAATTAACCCCATCCTCTGCTTCTCAGGAGGATGAAAAGGTTGAAGACTTTAAACGCATCATGATGAAAAGCTTAGATTAAATTCAAATATGGGTATTTACACATGGTTTCCATAAAAATCTCCTGCCTTTTCATAATAAGGTACGCATTAGCAATATTATCAATCCTGCTTAATCCTATGCAGGGTTACAGGGATCTGCTGGAGCCTATCCCAGCTCTCTTCGGGTGAAATGCAGGGGTACACCCTGGACAGGTCACCAGTCCATCACAGGGCCACATGAGGTTTGAACTAGGAACCTTCTTGCTGTGAGGCAACAGTGCTGACCACCAAGCCACCGTGCTGTCCTTAGCAATATTAGCAAAGAAGAGGTTATATACTCATGCATTGCATATTGTAGTGTGTGTTTCTATTACCAGCAGGCTATAGAAAAAGACGTGGCCAAACACCCCCAGACAACAGATGATGAGGTAGATGAGGTGATAGAGGAACTCGAAGTCCATCACCATGGCCTTGTAGCCTCGGGTGAAGGTCCCTCGGTTTCCAACAAAACTTATCAGGAAGATTATCTTATTGCAAACCTGGAAGACAAATTTCAGTTTTCAAATGCATTTTTAAACATTCAAATATTGAGATAAAAAATTACAATATGGCCCTTTGCTGTGCCCTCTCAGGCAGTGTTGACAGCAGGATGGTGATGGCGGCTTCTAATCTAAAATAAAGGATCTAGTGATGTACAACCTGTAACTTAATAAACACGTTTACCTGACCTGCTTTCTGGGTTAATGTGATTGATACAAGTTTCAGACGGGAAAAGTATCACTGTGACAACAGCAGGGAGGGATGAAAGGAAAGGCAAAAACTGATTAACAAAAATGTCAAAAACAGAGTCCGGGAGAAACCTGAGCACCTGCGTATAAACTAGATTTAAGAGTAACCAGGTTACTGCTCTCCATGGTAGCATGTTCTCTGATTTCTTACCTTAACTTGATTTCTCTTTATAACCCATTTCTCTTGATACATGTAAACAAACAGCAAAGAGAGGCATGGTCATGTCTTTATTTTGTGTTTTTATGCCTATAAAATCTCTGGTGGATGAAGGGGCACTGTTGCTCTCCCTGGTGTCCAGTGACGCACTTCACACCACAAAGTGCAGCCAGGCACTGCCAGAGAGAGCTGCGGGGACAGGGGGTGATGCCACAGGCAGGCGGGGCACTGGCATGCCAAATGGGCTTGAGTGTGAAACTTGAAAGGAGAAGTGGAAATGGTGAGACGGTGGCTTTTCAGTCCTTGAAAGTGCATATAGTAGAGCCTGTGATAGCCTATCGCTAAGGAAAATTACTTTTAACCCACACAGAGATTTTCTCACACGCATGTGAGAAATGAAAGATGTGAGTGGTTTGTGGGTAGTTTTCAGTTGTCCAGGTTTGAAGATATTCTTTGACTAGAGTAATAAATAAGACAATTAATGGATTAAGCTCTGCTCAAGTCCACTTCCTTTCAATGTAAAGGGATAGTTAACACCAATGCCGGTAATTTCAGTGAGTTGATCGTTTGAGTGACACCACTCACATTGAAAGCGCCCAAAAGGAAGAGTGTGGGCTCCAGGCCTGCAGAAAAGATGAGACGTAGAATCGTGACAATAACCAGGGCACGTATGCCTAGTGGTTGTGGCATGATGATAACGATGACTAGAGTAGCAAACACTCCCATCCACAGCAATGCAGACAGATGGGGATCCAGCATTCCTGCAGAAAAACAAAAACACATACAAACAAAGCACTTTAATGTGCAATGCACAGGAAAATTGCCAAGTGCCATCGTGAAAGTGAATTTGAAAAAAATACAACTGACTATACAACAACTATGGAATATGAAACTAAATGTTGAAAGGACGTCAGGGCATTTTACGGAGAAAGTCTGTGAGGATCATTAGATTTTTAACAGGCTTTGTCTAAGGTTTTCTTCATTAACAAGACTTTGAACTTGCTTACATAACACTCAAAAGTGTATGACGCACTTTTAGTGTGAGCAAGTGCAGAAGTGTGCAGTCTCAGCTGCTGCACCTGATGCACCTTTTGATACTGAGGTGAATCCAGAATTAGAGTCCAAGTCCAGGGTTTCATGTTGCTACATAAGATGTTACTTAATCTAAGTCTTAGAGTAAGTTAGGCCAACAAAAAAGCAAGGTCACACTTAACCTGCCCCCACCATAAGTAATCTTTCTCCTAAATCATCACACTGATGTGTTTATGTGTGCAAGTATTCTATTAACTCTGGTCATAAATCCACCATAGAATGTAAGAGAAGATGCTAAATGGGGCGTAACTGCAAAGTTAAAATTAAAAAAAAAAAACGAGAGGAGTGCTGGAGTTAAGGGAGCCCTCCTTATGTTGCCTTCTCTTGTCTCCTTCCCTTCTTTCCTGTCTCTAGTTTTCTCTCCTTTCCAATCCCTGTAGAGATCACATGACAGGTGCCACTTACATAACAGCCTCTAAAAATACCTCAGCTGAAAGATTCATGAGGAATGAGCAGGGAGCAGCACGCAGCTCTGGTGGTGTCTGGGACTGAGAGAGGGGCGCTTACGTACACTCAAACTCCTTTTCCTCTTTCATGCTTCAGTTTAATGTGTTGGCGGATAAAAGCTTGCAAACATCAAGAAAATCAATTGAGAAGGTTGTAAACATGCACAGTTTGAGTGTGAGCGTGTGCACTTACTGTGTCATGTTAACCAAAGCTATTCATCAAAAGGCAGTTAGTCATGCATGCAGGCAGAACACACTGACCTAAATCTCCTGCTCTTATAACCTTCATTCTAAAGCCCTGAGCAAAGGAGGGAGGAGGGAGCACAGTGGGTGTGTGTCTGTGTTTGCTAGCATGCGTGTGTATGTGTGAGTGAAAGAAAAGGCAAAGGTCAAAAGCCATAAAAGTGCCTGTTTAAGCGGGTCAAAGGTATGCTGGAGTTTCACGTGATGATGCCTTGCAGAAAGACCAAGTTCCAGAGAAGAAGGAGATACAATCAGATCTTAGTCATGTTGTGAAAATCATTTTTTGCGTAAAAGACACAGCGTGTGATGTTAGTTTTCATTTTGGCTTTGATAATACAAATTTGAATCACCTTAAACATGATCTCGAGCTACTGAGGCCAGTGTGTGCTCTGTTTACAGCAAATTAAACTGCACCACAGTGTTTATTGTGGTATCCATAGCACTAAAGGGTAAATAGGTGCCGAAGCTCATGAAAGCAGTGGGTGTGTCTTGAACAAAGATAGGCCTGCTCCTAATCCTGATCAGGTGATTAGAAATCAGCAGATCTGAAAACTGAGGCCAAAAGAGATCAGTAGGTCACTGCTGACTCTCAGTAGAAAGATTAAGAGTCCTCTCTTTACAGTCTGCTGGTGTGGGTGAGTACTAGAGAGTGATGTAAATGTAAAAGAGCGATGTTTTCACTTGCTTCTCGGCACGTTTGGACTTTACCGCTGTTGTAGTTTGCATAAAACATTCATCTTCTGCTCATGGCATGTTTACACATGTAAGAATATGCAATAGAAGAGCTTTGCAGCAGAAGAAGAGACCAGTAAATTCCCATCCTTCCTGGTTTGCATCAATCAGTGCATAACTTTAGTCTGAAAGTGGTTTCTAAAGAAATCTGATTGGAAGATTAAATCAACAAACACTAAATATTCTATAGAAAAACAGTAAATAGCTTTATATGCATTTGAAAACTAGCCTCTTCAAAATGCAGATGATTTATAATTTAAGCACAAAAAGTCAGGAAATTTGTGTTTGACAGATAATTTCTTTGTTGCAACAATGATTCTTGGTAATAAATATTAGACCGTTGGAAAGCCTGATTATTTCTCTTTTAAATGGTGCCAAATTTGTAAGGAACATCCATTTGTAGGATGAATAACAGAGATGAGAATGTGGGTTGTGCCCATGAAAGATTTGCCAGATCTTCTCTGCCAAAGCCAAACAAGCTTTTTTTTGCGGTTGATTCTTGTTTGCTGGATTGAGTGATTGAAGTCTGATAAAAAAAAAACAAGACATATTGCCAATTTAACAGTTCAAATATATTTCACAAATGGGTGCTAGTGCAAGTGGTGTGTGGAAGAGCCATACACAGCCACAACAGCCTGGTACCTCCTCCTCATGCTGGTCACCAGTCTGGTCAACCACTCTTCTGTGGGATGCCATCCCATTCTTCAACCCGCCTTTGTTGCAAGTCAGCCAACAACATTGTGTTGGTCACTCTGGTACGACCAGCGTGCCCAAGCTGATTGCATAAGTGTTCAGTGGGGTTGAGGTCAGGACTGCTAGCAGGCTATTCCATTCCATTCCATTCCTCTCTGATAAACCCAGCTCTGTGGGAGTGTTATCATCTTGAAGGATAGCATTTGGCCCCAGACTATTGAGATATGGGATTGCCACTGGCTGCAGAATTTCATCTCAATATCTCTCTGCACTGAGATAGTCTCCGATGATGACGAACCTCGTTGTGCCAGTGAAGGAGATGCCGCCATAGGCAGAATCTGGACTCATCGCTGAACATAACCCTCTTGCACATGTTCAGGTTCCAGCACACGTGATGCCGACACCAGAGAAAACGGGCCTGACGGTGAAGGGCAGTCATGGCAGGCCTCCTTGACAGCTGCATGCAGTCTTTTCAAGATTGTCTGGGCAGAAAGCTGTCGGGCTAATCGTCTTGCAAATATGTAGAAGTCTACGGTTCCCAAGTGCTGGCAGAATGAGGAAAACGCACTTCTTGGGATGCCCACTTTGCGGCCCACTTCACGACACCCGCCGTTACATGGAACCTGGCCTTCAGTTTGCACATGGTACTAGGACTCACTTCAAATACTTGGGTCCTATCGCATAGACCCCATCCAGATCAGGCGAATGTGGGATGCCGAGTTTTTGGAGCAGACACAAACTGACCACTTGAGGAGGGCCCATGTTCATCTGAGGGTAACAGAAGCTCTCAAGAATAAATAGCAACAGCAAAAAAACAAAAAAAACAAAACAACTCTTTGGCATTGACAGAGAAGATTTGACAACTCTTTCCTTGGTGCAACCCACATACTCAGCGTTGCTGTTTTTCCCACAGATGCATCTTCCTTACAAAGCCCAATAAGAAGTCGGTTTTAAACATTTCCAGCGTAGGCACACTGAGGTGTTGACCCATGTAACTTACCTCCATGTACTCCCTCCAGGGGGTAGAAGAAGCAGACCAGCAGATTCATGAGCACAGCCAGGTTAAAGGAGACAGTACTCCACACAGACATGTTCCTGGAGCACCAGTACAGCACCGGCTGGGCTGGAGACGAGAGGAGGGAAAGGCAAGCATCAACTCTCTCAGTTCATTTTCTATTATTATCCTGTATTCGTTTCATTTTGATATACCAAAGTGCCAAGTTCCAAAAGCCAACAGATAAGTTTGCAAATGCTTTCTAAACAATCCAAGAGGCCAAGATGTTCAATTAGAATAGGGTTTCTCAACGGGGGCGGTACCGCCCCCCAGGGGGCGTTCTGAATCTTTAGGGGGCGCTGGAAACGTCAGGGCTGAGAGGGGGCGCTCAGGCACAAATGAGGGGCGCCAAGCCTTGAGAACTCTGTTTTAAACCTCCATGGTTTCTCAAGGGTTTTTTTTTTTTATAGTGCAAATCTATTTATGTTTCAATAAAATGATGTGCTCAGATTTCCTTTCAAAAAATAAAGCTGCTGTCTGAGACCAAAACCCCAAGTCTGCTGCTTCCATGACCCGGTAAAATCTCCTTTTCTCTCTACGTCACAATCAGACGAGCCGAGCGGGATCGGTCACCATGGTAACGTCCATAAACACACAGCAGCAGAGAAACTCCTTTCCAACACACTTCATGGGCTTCATTCAACAACCAATGAAAACATACACAATCAAGACTACGTAATCACATTTAATCACAAACATTTACAGACGATCAAAATGGCGTAAAACAAGAAAAAGTGCCGGCAGTACAATGCTAACTACATAAATTATTTATTTATTCCGTCACCGACCAATGTACATCTGCCGATGTGCTGCTATGTGAGCAGGTGTTCTCCAATGAAGCCATGAAGCTGTCAGAGTGGTGTTTTTTAAAAAAAAAACAACAAAAAAAATAAATAAATAAAACAGCCACAACATAATGAAAATAAATGACTATTATAATGACAAGCTGATCATAAAGTTCAAAAGGTCAAGATGAAGAGCAGGACTCTAAAAACATATTTGACCTTTGCTTCCAACCGACAATCTAACTTTTCAGAGACTACTTTGTAAATTCAAGTTTTATTGGAGAGACAGAGTGAAAGAGAAACAGATGCAGGGACTTTTCTCTGTCCATCCCCTCGTCTGAGTGACAGACAAAACGAGGCTTTGTGTGGGTATGAACTCTTGCATGTGGACTAGAAGTGTGACTGAGTGTGGGTGCGCTCCTGTGTGTGTGTCTGTTTATGTGCATGAGCACGCACGCTCTCACTTGTGATTCATAAGGTTCCTGCAGAAATGGCTCAAAGAATGTGGAAAGCCCCAGTCTTCTTTTAGATAGAGGAAACATGCGCATATAACATAAGCACAAGAAGGACAACAGACAAGTCTATGGTGCTGATGCACAGTCTTCCATTCAGTTTCCATACAGGCTGCTCATTGTGCTAATGCACTCTGGCTTCCCAGAATGCATTTGAGAGCGTGAGAGGGACGGTGCACCTGGGACCTGCCACCAGCATTTTCACTGGAACGCAATCAAACACTTCACATTTAAACCCACAGCTAAGGTGAAGTTTCTATTTCACATAACACGCTTCTCTATGAACTGGAAGATGGGAAATGTGCCAACTCCACACAGTAAGGTGTAGCCATCCATCAGTGTACTGTGTCTGTGAGGTTGTGCAAACTTTAAACTGAGCTGCAACAACTAAATCTAGGAGAAAAAAAGGCAATTAGTAGGTATTGAAAATCTCTGGTGCTATTTGCAACTAAAAAAAAAACAACAAAAAAACTGTGCTTTCCACCTATTATCTTGTTCCTCACCTTGGTTTCACTGCAAAGCACTCACAAATCTTAGTTTATTCACGTACATTAAGAACAATAGCAGACAAATGTAATAGAAACATTGCATTATTGTAATCAAACAAGCACATACTGAGCCTTCACTATACCTCTAAGCTTTTTCTGCCAGTTCATCTCATTGAACAGGTCCTCTGCTCGCAGGAAGAAGTCATTGATCTTGCTCCCCTGCTCGTCTCTCTCAGTGGTGTAGTAGACCCGTAGCTTTGACTCCGAGGTCAGGAACTCACAGATGTTGGGCACGGGGAACACTATCTCCTCCATGGTGCGGTCCTGACGCACAATCTAAACAGAGATGTACACACGGAGTCAGTTCGAAGGGGCTCAGCGCAGGCCCACGTGGCCACATGTGTGACAATTTCTGTGCAAACATGCAGTCAATACAGTCAAAAAAAAAAAAAAGTTGTGTTTTCTGACTTCTATCTGAGCAGTGTGCTTGGCGTAGAACTCCAAGGCCTCATCTCCCTCTCCGCTGGCCCCTCCTGGTTTTAACATCATGCACAGCTCTTTGTTATGACGCGCCAACTATATAAAGGAGACATGGCCAACAGCACTCATCACACAAAGCAGCACAAAGATAACAAGTGTGACTCACGTCGTTCTTTTTAGAATTATATAACACTGTCTAACTAAAACGTTGTGGAAAGAAAGATCAGACCTGATGAGCTAAAATATAGATGTTGTGTCCAACATTTCGGGTGATGCAGCGTCATGTTCTTCTTCATCTCCGTTATCCTCCTCTTCCTTTGTTTCCTCAAACTCAGTCTCTCCCTGAAGGTAGGCCTTCTTTATCACCTCCACCTGCAAAGACACACATTACAAGCCCACACACCTTCACTGAGTCACAGTGTAACATGCAATATCACAACACAGCTAAAGCTGAGCAGATGCTGCTGCTGAGATGTCAGGAGAACATCAGTACAGGGTGAAAAGATAAAATGTACAAGACTGGCTACTCACCAGCTCCTTAGGCTTCATGTTGTACAAGATTCTCTCAGCATTCTCGCTGTCATGCCGGCTCTCCATGATAGCGAGCAGCAGCTTGGAAGCATTGTTCTGAGAGTTGAAAAAAGAGAAGTGAGGCAATAGAAAAGAGTAAAACAGACAGAATCGCTCTTTTCTGTCTTGGCATGAAAAAGCACAAAGGCGAGTCTAGAGGGAGTAACACTCTGGCACTTGTCTGTTTGGAAACTATCAGACATTTTTTTGGCAAGTATCAATTGAAGACCTTGATTTTAGGCAGATCCTCCACTTTCACCAGCAAAACCCACCTTGAGCTCCAGAACTAGATCGATCCTTTTCTTCCCAAGTGGGTTGATGTCATTAAGAATCAAGGCAATAATGATGTCAATACCATTAGACTCATGGGTAGCAATGCAATTCTGGAAAAACAGGAAAGAAGTATGAAAAAGATGTGGCTGAGCGGTCTGGAAGCTTCCTCTTTGTGTCATATCTTTTGTACCTGGTTCTCATGGCAGGGACCTTGGCAGTACTCTGTTAAACTCTCCAAAGTTTGATTGATGAGGGCAACGTTCTTCTCATTGATGTAGAGTCCCAGCAAACCAAGACCTCCTGTGGTGCTGCCACAGATACAGTCTAGGAACTGCAGGGTCTCACACACAAGGTTGTAATTGTTCTTTTTGTTTTGACAACGCAGGAAGTTCTGTGGAGTTGGGAAAAGAAAAAGGTTGCAAAGGGGGCAAGGGATGCAGTGACAAAGTCACAATTAACTGGAATTCAAAAATTGATCATAAAGTACATGGTTCAACAAAAGCTGAAATTTGTTTTGCATGTTTTTAGATTTGTTTATTTTTCTTTTACACCACAATCCAGCAAACTTGTGAATCGATAAGCATACGAATAAATAAAGATGCAAAACATCATCATCAAATTCATCGTCAAACCATCATACCAAAGTCCAAAAAAAACCCGAACATTTATTTTTGTTTGTGCAAACCGCTCCTTTAACAATACCCTAAAACTGTTACAAGGTTTCCCTCATTAACTTGCTTCAACAAAATTACCTTGGCCAATAAAATATTTTCAGTTACATTATCACAGGACACTAAAAGTTTATTTGAAGTGTTATGGAAACTGTTCAATTACCTTTTATATGCCACTTAAATATCTGCAGGCATCACTTTTAGGTTTTAAACTTTTTTTTTAATGGACTAACATTATCTAGCTGCTTTCTCTCTGGAACAGATCCTAAAACTGAAGAGTTTAATTTCAGAAACGTGCCCTTTGAATCTCAGTGGAAAAACAAAGCACAGAAAAAAAGAAAGCTGGAGACTCTCTGAACAACTGTGCAAGAAATGAAGCACATTTCACATCTCTCTACATATACAAAGTTTTATGCTATATTCTAAAGAAATGACACCTGGCATTTCATGCAATTAAATCATGACTGAGGAATTTGACATTCATATTAAGAAGGACCAGTCTATTACTTCTCAACTTTGTCTGAAGCCCACAGTGAAGGTGTATCAGAAGTCACCACTATTGATCTGAGGGAAAACAAAGCTATTCAAGCTCAGTGAGAACATCTGTTCAGGACATGTTTGAAAGAAACATATGATGCTCAGTATGTCCCACCTGTAGATCACGGTTGTGATTTTCACAAAGGAGCTGGAGGAAGCGAAGAATAGGCTGCATGATGACTATCACAAAACTCATCTCTCCCTCATCCTGGTTCTTGTCCCCAGCGCTGGGCTGGCCATCTGCTGAGGGAAAATGGTCTTCTGGGTCAGCTTCCCGCCGATAAGAGTTGAAGGCCTTTTTGGTGGCAGATGACGCCTCCAACAGTTGTTCTTTCACATCATCTGTCATAACCACTGCAGAGTCTCTTACTACATCAACAGTGGCACAAAACAAGGATACAACAATAACTTACTTAACTATCGATTCATAAATCCGTGTTCTACTCTGTATTTGAGAATAAATCTGAAACCTCAAACAGAACAACATCAGTTCGTGCATTTGAGGCACACGTGGTTTCTGACCTTTTTTGCGAGCGGGAACATCTTTGTCTAGGTTGTCGTCGTCTCTCTTTCTGTTTCCCAGGTCACTTGTGTTTACTGTAACAGTAGCTTTGATCTCCAGCTGAGCCGATTTCATGCGGTCATAAAAGACCCGGAAGAACTTCTCTGAATTCTTGTCATCAGTCAGACGGCAAAAGAATGAATGCTGGAGACATGACAGCAGTGGCGAGACCATATTATTGATTGTGTTATCTGGTGTAAGGTATGCTATGAGCTGGTGTAATTGGAAAGCAGTAAACTCAGGCCAAACAATGTCAAAAACAAGTTGAAAGAACCAAAGGAACAATGTCATAGGAAAAATAGATTTATTAGCTCACCAACCCATCAAACCTTTATCCGTAGATGTGAAGTTAAACTGCCTTGTTGCTCTTTTAGCTAGTCTTTATTTATTTTTTTGTTTCACAGTACCAGTAAAAACTCTGCACAAACCCCATATTAAGTATTGTCAATTATTAAAAAACATTTCTTCGAGCATTTTTTAAAATACTCATCAAAAAAATCAGAGGGGATATGAAACGCCCATCGTCTCCATTGTAAATGACACCTCGGATAAAATGAGCTTTTTAAGACGTTAATTTAAAATGTCTACAATTTTATAAAAGGTTTTAATTTTTACAATTTGATGCATTTAAAAAAAATAAAATCAAAGAATAATTTTTTGTCAGTGATTAACAGGATAGTTGTGGTCTTAAAAGTCTCAACATGTAAACTATCATCAGAACCCATTGTCTCATGTAACAAGGGAGGGGGGGGGGGGGGGTTAAATTGTTTGATGTGATAAAAGTAGTCTTGTCAGGGCCTTCACAAAATATTATATAACTATACAAGGAAGTCCTTATGTACTGACATAGGAGGATTTAAATCCCACTGCAAAATGAGGTCATGCAGAACTGGGGCATTTTCATGCCTGCCAGGTGCAATGTACACACCGTGCCCCAACCCACAGGGCTGTTTGGATTATGTAAGAACTGTTACTGCTGCAGCTTATGGTAAGGCTTTTATGTGCCAAAGTAGCCTTGCCACACTTGCAGGGTGAAACATGACAAGAGACTGGGAAGCCTTGCCAACCTACCCAAATAGAGGGACTGAAGTGGTGATGATTGGGGAGAGAAAAAAAAAGTGCTGGAGGCATAAGAGACACCATGGAGGGAATGAGGGGAAAAAAAAAACCACAAAACAAAACACACACAAAAACAGGTTATTGAAAAAGTGGAAAGGGGAGAGAATCTTATCAGGCAGTATCTAGGCCAGCCCTCAAAGTTTGTTACATAACCATGTGTCTTTTCAGGCTAGATGTAAAACTGGGCTACTGGTGGAAACAAATAAATGATAGTCACAAGGATGTTAAACAAAACGGACATAACAAGATCTGTTTGTCTTACTCCATGGCCTTGGCCCGACTGTTTCATAGTAAGAACTGTACATGCATTGGATTGTAATGTAAAACACACTCACTAAAAATTCATTAAAAATAAAAAAATAAAAAAAACCTAAAAAAAAAAATTAAGCAGCCAAAAAGAGAATCTATATATTTTATCACTGACGTGAGAAAAAGCAGAGCCAACACAGTTTTAGCTGACGTGCCTCCACAGCAACAACGATGATAACTGTAACTGTGCGCTTGCGCGGCAGAGCTCTGTGCCCCACCCTGGCCCTCCACCACTGAGCAGCAGGCCTCCTGCACGTACGCACTCTGCCAAAACTCAGGGACAAGGAGATAGCAGTGTGGGGAGAGGGGAACTGCCAAGCAAGGCCATCACGTAATAAACAACTTGATGATAGAGGGACAGGAGAGACAGGATTAGCTGCAGCACTGGCAACTGACTCACAGCTCACAACTCAGAGCATGCCTGAAGAGGGCAGGGTGGCTGGGGGGGACAGTAATGGTTCGTGCCTGTCTGTCTTTGCTCATATAACTCTGTCCTCTGAGCGTGGGCCTGCACGGGGGGAGAAGGCTGAGGAAGTGAGGAAGGCAGGGTGCAGGGGGTGAGGCAGAAGGCACAGGGCCAGGCTAACACGCATCAGTCAGACCGGAGAAAACACAGGAGCGCACTCACCATCGCTCCCTCACCCTTTACCATTACATAACTGGCACAGACACACAAACACTTGCACAGTGTACGCACACACAGACTGGAGAGTGCATACGCCAGTATGCCACTGACTTTTACACTCACAAAACTAGGTCAGCTGTCTCCGACATCAGCACATGCCAGTTTTGAGAAAACACACCCACATATCAAACACGATTCGCAATGCAGGATATTCTCCCAAACTCTGTGACCGCCAGTTTTGTTCTTATGTAATCTGAGTTATTTTTCATTACCTATAATATATTCCAGTACGCTGGAGCAGCACCAGACCAGCGGGGATATTTCATCTTTATTAGGGAGCTATTATATTTCACAATGGTAGAAGCAAGTTTGTTTGATTTACAGAGACTGGAGGCTGATTTATTGGGCTTTTTTATTTTCATTTTCACTATGCAGTGAAATATTCACCTGAACCAGGCCATACTGACAGAATCAATATTTTTAAAACCAGTTTCAAAGAACTGAACTTTAGTTTTGTGAATCGAGTGCGTCACTGAAACAAAGACGATGCCGGCACATAAAGACAGCAGGCCACAGTAAAGAAAACCCACAGCAACAAAACTTTCATTTTATGATTTCTTTAGAAATGTTTGTGACAATGAATCAAAAGTGAAAACCGGAACTTTCATGTCTAACCACGCTGCTGCCTCTTCAGTGTTTTCGATGTCAATCCTAACAAGCCAATTTACAAAACCTGCGCCTCCATGTCAAGACAGCATTTGTTCTGATAGCGCTGGAAAAAGCAAGGACACGAAGGTAGATACAACATTAAGGATGGAGTTACGCATGGCGGTCAGGGCAGACAGAGACTGGAGTGATAGTAACTTTGGAGGAAGGAGAGGGACAAGCATCTCAGGGCCCCTGTAGTGTTGGGTAAACACAGAGCCTGTCGGTATCTATGGAGACAAACCCTGAGTGGAATGAGACGAAGAGGAGCGGGGTGAGGTGGGGGCGGACAACACTGAAAAACAAGGTCACAGCGCTTTCCCTTCTCTCCTTCCGTTCCGCCACTTGGCATCAACAAAGGGATGTTATGTAACAGCTATTTATACTTGTGCTCCCTTTTCCTCTCACCCTCCCTCTCACGTCAGGCAGCACCACATGCAAACCAATTGGAGCTGCTGCATAGCTCTCCTCTCCGCCAAGACCTTTTCCTCTTCTTTCAATGCTTCCCTTATTCCACAAATCAGCCAAGTCTGTCAGAATTCTTCCTCGACAATTCTTTTTCAACGTGATTTAAGTCAATAAAGCCTTACTTTCAAATTCACTCAACTAACTAAACACACCTGCCAAAGAAATGCTTTGGAGGGAAATGGAGGCAGCATGCTATGTGGTGAGACAACAGATGGTTGACAAGTGAAAATGTCACAATCCGCCATGTCACAGCACAATTAAAGCTGTGCGAGCGCTGTCACAGCTGTCGCAGAAACAGCGGTTAGGAGGGTGGAGAGGAGAGAATAAGAGAAGAAAGCACCAAAATGCAATGCACTTTGAAGTCCTATAAGAAAATAATCCAAAATTATGTATTAAATTGAAAACAGGAAAAAAGAGAAAATTTTATCTAATTCACTAAAACTAAAAAAAAAAAAAAAAAGTGCAATGTTTTTTGAAAAATACATGCTCATTTTAATGCCAGAAACAAAGTTTAAGTTTGTTTAAAACAATAATGAATCAGCTTTTCTTTAAACAATAGTCTGTGAATGTTTGGGGGGTAAAATACATTTTTTTTTTTTTTTTTTTACTGGATTTCAGCTCCTTAACAGCTTGGGGGCTTGTTACATTTTCTAAGTCACAAAGTTCCATCGGTTTTCAGTGGAAGACAAGTCTGGACTGCAGGCAGGACAGTTTAACACCTGGACCCATTACAGAACCGCACTGTTGTAAAATGTGTGTAACGTGGTTTGGGATTCTCCTTGTGGAATTAAAAAGACCTTCCCTGAAAAAGAAGTCTAAATGACCATATATGTTGTAAGAAAGAGTTCATCCTCACACTATAACAGACACTTTTTATGAACTGTGAGGTGATAATATGATGAATGGTCCACCTCTTCTATATTGCAGATAACACATCATCCTTTACTTCCCAAAAGAACTTTAAATTTTTATTCATCAGATCTCAGGACAGTTTCACTTCACCTCAATCTATTTTTGACAAGCCCAAGCTCAGAGAAGGTGGTACAGTTTCTTGTCTTGTCTGTTGAATGTAGAGATTTTTCTGAATTCTCTGAATTTGTCATGTTATCCCATACTGGGATGCTCATTTTATGTTATTTTGTGTAACTGACCTATTGCCTGACACAAAACATAGTTAACTTTTACCTTTTATTTTAGTGATTCGGTTTGATTTGGATTTTTCTCTTTTTAAGTATGGCCATATTCATATTAGAGCATTAGCTTTATGTGACAGGATGAGGGTATAAGTGAGTGCAAAGAACTCAATGAATATGCAGATGAGATATTTGGTGTGATTTATTTTTGTGTGTGTTTTTTTGGTTTTCCAGTCTGGTTTTAAAATGCTGCACAGCACTGAAATTGCTCTTGTAAAAGTTTTTAATGATTTGTTACTGGCCACCGACTCTGGAAATTTTGCTGTCCTCATGCTTTTAGATCTCTGTAGACCACAACGTTCTTATTAGTTGCTTCAAATACTGTGTGGGTATTAGAGGTGTGGCTTTAGAATGGTTTAGTTGTCTTTTGTGAGACAAAACCTTCTCTGTGGACCTTGGTAACTTCGAGTCCTCTCCTACTCGTTCCAAGTTTGGTGTCCCACAAGGCTCTATTCTCGGCCCAATCTTGTTCTCTCTATACATGCTCCCATTAGGCTCAATCATCAGGAAACATGGTGTGCAGTTTCACTGTTGTGCAGATGATACTATATCTACCTCTGAAACCCACCAAAAATGGTCTGCAACCCCTCATGGACAGAGACATAAAATCCAGTTTCTGCCTCTTCTCGCTCATCAAATTAAACCCAAAGTCAGGAACTTGGGAGTGATAATCTATTAAGATTTTAAATTGTACCTTTAAATTAACTCAGTGGTCAAAGCTGTCTTCTTTCAGTTGAGACTTTTATCCAGAGTAAAGTTTTTTTTTTTTAGATTTTCATCAGTTTGAGAGACTGTTCTGACTATTGTAACTCCCTTATGTTGGAGCCAGCCAGGCCTTCCCTCTCCCACCTACAGCTGAACCAGAATGCTGCACCTCGTCCTTTAACAAGTAAATGGAAATGGGATCGCATATCTCCCCTTTTAGCATCCATTGACTGGCTATCAGTATGTTTTGGAATTGAGTTTAAGATTTTAGTATTTGTTTTTAAATTCTTGAACGGTCCACCATACATCTCTGATCTCCTTTGGCCTCATGTTTCTTCTAGGTCTCTCAGGTTGGTTGCCCAGCTTCTTTTAGTTGTCCAGCTTCTTTTAGTTGTCCCTAGATCGAGGCTTAAACAAAGAGGATATTGCACTTTTGCAGTTGTGGCACCTGAATTGTGGAATGCTCTTCCACTGTACATCCGTCTAGCCCTCCACACTGGGTGCTTTTAAATCATGCATTAAAACGTAGCTTTTTTAGTCTGGCTTTTAATACTACTTGAGAGATTTTCTTTTATATATATTTTTTTCCTTGAGTTATATGTCTTTACTGATTGAGATCACTGTTTGTGTGGGTATGTCACAATGTACAACACGTTGGTCAACATTTGTTGCTTTTAAATGTGCTTTATAAATACATTTGATTTGATTTGATAAAGGCTAAAAGTAAATAGTTAACTGTGCAATGTGAGAACAAGATGTCCAAAACCCAGCTGGTGCTCAGCATGGCACTTCAAATGAAGGTGGTGAAGAAAACCAACTCAGTAGATCACATTGACTTTAATTACAGGTTTCACATTCTCATATGCTGATGGCAGATTTTCGGAATGTTATCCAGTAACTTAAAGAATAAACATATTAGCACTGCAAAAGCCAACTCTGGCTCTGGAAGGCAGCTTTTCGTGCAGGAAAAGCTACTTCTTCGTGAACAAACGTAAGGATATAAGGTTGGGAGGAGCTCCAGTTTCTACCTCAATCCCCTCTGTGTTTCCTCATCCCGCCACCCAATCTCCCCACTGCCCCAGTTCTGGGGGCCCAGCATGACCCAGTTTGAGCTGGCAGGAGAACACGAGGGAACGAGGCTGGAATGTTTTGAAGGCTGAGACATTCCTCATTGTTCATTCACACAGCCCTTATGTAACACAGACTGATCACGTGACGTAGCTCTGCAGCAGTCGTGGGAAGCCAAAGCATTATCTGTGCCTCAGTGGCTTCCTCGCTCTAATCTGATTATGCAAGCGCCATGCTTACACAACAACACACAGACAGACGGACAAAATGGAAAGACGGCGAGATCAATTAGCGGATCAAGAGAGATACATAACAACACCTGCAGATAGTGCTCAGCATGGCTCGGGCTGAATTAAAAAAAAATGGGGGGGGGGGGATTTAACAAAAACTAACAGCAAAAAAAAAAAAAGAACAAAACACCTATTTGCACAGCTTCAGAGGCTTTTGTGTCCCAAGTCAAAAAATAAGTATATTCTTTACACACTGATCTACAAACTGATAATCTGAGCAGCTGTTCTGGTCTTTCTGCTATGTGATATAATGTAAGATATAAGGGGGAGAGGAGTCGCCTTGGTGATGCAGATATGCAGCCACAATGGCACACTGACCTACATACAACTCACTGTAATGAAAACTTCCATTCATAGTTGAGAATGATCTTCTCACTCATCACATTAAAGCAGGTTATCTATAATATATCAGCAATCTGGATGCTCTTCATAAAAGGGATAATTTTTATTAAATGATACAAACATGTTAATTTGCAGATTGCAGGGAGAAAAATGTTCTGTAATTCACATTTATGTGCTAGAGATTTGTGAATAACTGACCTGAATGGTGGTGTTTCCACCTTCGAGCAGTGCGATAGCCAAGAGAATGCTTTCTTGGAAGACTCGGTCACTAGTGGTGTTCATGATAAGATCAATAACCAGATCAGAAGCTCCTTCTTTGTCCAGGTGACACTGAACTTCTGCAAGGCTCATTTCTCCTCGACTCAGGCCACCTGGACCTCCTAGCCCTGCATGACCAAGACAAGGCAATAAGACAAATAAGAGAAGAGCATTTCAGGTATCCTGAATGTGAGATAAAGTCTTTAAGATCTATTCTATAGAACTGAAATTACATTTACACTGTAGTTATAAACTAAAACTATCTGGAGATATTTGGTAGAAAACTGGTATGAAACATGAACAACTGTGTGAAAAAGTACATCCTCTTTCAATTTTAAGGTTTCACATATCAGAACATTAAAATAATCTGGATTTTACCAAGATTTAAAATTCATACAACCTCAGATGAAAAACAACCCATGCCATATTACATTATTTCATTATTGATTTAACAAAAACCAGAAACCAGAACAAAACAAACAAACAAAAAACAACTGAAATGCTGAAGCATTGTGCAAAAACAAGAACTTCACCCAACTCCTGTTGGTATTGTTGCTTCAGTTCAAGGAGTTTTGTTTATGCACAGGTCTTCTTAAGGTCCTACCACCATATTTCAATAAGGTTGACATCTGGCCTTGATGCCTTGAATTCTTTTCCTCTTTAACCCTTTCAGTTGGAGACTAGCTGGTGTGTTTGTGATCATGTCCTTTTGCATGATTCAGTTTCAGCTACGCTTTAACTGTTGGACAAATGGCCTCACAATTGAATCCTTTAGTATGCAAATGAGTTGACAGATTAATCAATGACTCCAAGGTGCCCATAGTTCTGTGACTGCAAAGCAATCCCATATTATCAAGCCTACACCACCATGCCTGACAGTTGTGTTTCTGCTGATATGCTGAATTTGTTCTCACCAAACACGTAGCAGTAAATTATGGTCAAACATCCCAGTTCTTGTCTCGTTTGTCCAGAAGACATAGTCCTAGAAATACGATTTTCTCTTGGCAATCCTTCCAAAAAAAAAAAAAAGCTATCCTTGTGCAGTTTGTGCACAACTATATTATGTAAAAGTTTAAAAAAAAAATCATATTTTGATTTCATTTTAAATGTTTTGTGCCGAAATCTCCTCTAATACCTAACACAATAAACTGCAAAGCTCAATACTGATATGTTAATTTCAAACAGCATCCTAAAATGAAAGAGGCAAAAAAAAAAAAAGAAAAACTTCCTTTAAAATATAATTCCATTCATCACACATTAATTTATGATGAACTTTCACACAATGCTAAATGACTTACTAAAGCTCATCATAAACATATCCAGTATGGTGCAATTGTGCAGTTGTGTAAGTGACTGGACTTGACTGTGGCTTCACATTCCCTCCCTGGGGCCCCGACTCCAGGCTACATATGGAATTCTCATCCTGGCTCTCGTTTCTGCAACAGGTGCAAAGGCTTTTTTCACAGGAAATAGCAGCCTGTCTCCTAGCAACAGTAGGAGATTTATCATGGAGGGGAGGAGTATACTTCCTGTGCTCTGAAAAAGTGCCAGCTTTTTGGTGTACACGGGAAGGATGGTGAAATGGGATTGAGTGTAATCACCTCTCTTTAGCAGTTTAGTGAAAATACTTTTGGTTTAAATAACTGAGCTGCTTATCACAACTGTATGGAAAGGGTTATAAAATATGAATCCATTATGATGTCACACCCAGTTTTTGGAGTCCCTGACACTCCTAACATAGCAGACACAACTCAGATTGCAGATATTAAAAGTCAAACAGAAGCTCAAACAGAAGCAGAAAGACTGAACATGGCTGCATTGCCTCAGTATTTTGACTGTCAATAGTCACACAATTACCACATTATCATGTAGTGATAAGAATGTCGCGCTCTGCGTGCTCAAAGGGCAGCTGGGACAACAACTGTGGAGCTGATAACCAGCTCAGGGCCAGACAGACACAACAGCATCCTTGTGTTACATTTTAGCAAGACCTAAAGCAACGGGTTCATCATGACTCCATCAACTGATATAATGGCGATTATTACTGGCAGCAAAATATCCTTCTAGTTTGTCGGAGGCCCTTGGTAAATGCTTCACACAGGAATCAGCTCAGTTAGAGAAGTTCATAGTGGTGTACTCAGGGCCCTGTGTGCACAACTCAACAAAAACATCTGGTGAACTAAACATTTGTGTTTATTGTTGGAAATGAGCAACAACACTCCTAGAGTCCTACCTGATTGGGTTTTTCCTGGTCCTACTGGACTGAGAGGGCTATTGCCAAATGACGTCAAGCTGTCTCTCCGCCCACCACTGCGATGGAAGTTACCATAGTAACGGTTCACCAGAATTTGCCTCAGCGCTTCACCCTGTAAGGGGTAAAGAAAGGAAAAGACGTAATGATGTTATTTCAGGCATAGGAAGAGAAGGTTGTGTAACATCAGTGATATATTGTACATTTCAGTTCTTCATACAGTTTAAAACACCCCAGTCTCAGAAGATTATAGCCTGCCGACCATCAGGACCAAACCCTGTAATTGATTGTTCTGGAGGGAACGACATATCAATTTTTTAGTCTAAATATTTAGCGTTTTCAGAAATTTGTACAAAGACTCCAAAACTTTGAGACAAAGTGTAAAGTTTAATGCCACCTGCCACCCACATGACTGTTGTTTATTACAGGAAGAGTGGTCCTCTACAGAGACAATGTGAGATCCCAGGTTTTCACTTAGGCAGACCTCAGGGCAGCCCTCCCATACTGTGACTCATCCACTGCTGAGCATTCAGCAGCACGACTTTGCTGTTGTTATGGTAACCGCAGCCCATTGCTACCTGACAGACCTCCCATGGGGTAAAGTAAAGAAAATGAAAGAGAAGGGTAATTTTACATTTGTGAGCTACTATGCACAAATTATTGTCAACTGTGGGTGGCCTTTGAGAGATGACAGAGAAATTATGCAAGTTCTCTTCCGCAGTTATGCTCCAGGGGTCAGCTTTAGCTTGTGTAGGTGGTGTGTTTTATTGATAGGATGGCTAATCAACTGTATGCATTGTTCACAACAGCAAAGGTATATCAGTTCAAGTTAGAAAAATTCCTCCCTGTTCACATTGAAGAAACATTTCTTTGAAATTCCTCAGAATTTACGTCTGAAAATCTCTCAGTGAGCCATTCAGATTTATAAGGTGCTGTTGGCATCTCAGACTCATATCAGAGTAGTTAGACTGAATAAAGAGAAGTGGACAAATCCTTGGTGACGTCACCCACATCTTTCTGAATAGTAGCTTTTAAGACAACTTTTTAAGCCTATGGTGGATGCTATGTGAGGAGGGCCTGACTCTGCCCAACCCTAGTTAATCCAGCTAATGGATGGAACAAAACAGCCTATCTGAGTCAGATGGAACAGACCCAACTTAACTCAGTTTCCACCAACCACAAGCTACCTATTTTAGTTGTGTCCTCCTTTCAGATATTGTTTCAGTGACTACATTTAACATGGGGACTGCCAGAGCCAAAATGGGGACTGCCAGAGCCGAAATGAGGACTGTCAGAACTACGGCCAAACTCCATCAGAGCCACCATGGCCATCCGTCACGAGCTTAGCCTCGGCCCAGCTATGGAGCTCAGGCAGAAAAGACTACAGCAGCAGTGGTTGGACTGCAACTGTAACTTGGATGCTCTCAGGTGGCCTTGCATGGTCTGGGAGTGAAGGTGGCTTGTTTGAAGCAAGCAGCCAAAGTGGTAACCAGGTCAGCTGATGACTCGCCCCAAATTAGTGACCAGCTCGGACTACCCCAGCCATTTGAAGCCATGCTACATTTCCTATCTCATTAGCATAAAGTTCACCGGACATGCAGTGTTGAGAGACTGAAACCAGCAGTTTAACCAGCGAAAAGGAACTTTTGAACTTTTGATTCCAAAAGTGTGACAATTACATTTCATTAAGAAAAAGAGGCCACAATACGTTCCCTTTAAAAACAGATATAGGCCACAAGGGGTAAAAATTCAATGCTCATTAAACAAATCTGAATACAAAATAATCCAATTTTTAAAAATATTAAACAATTATGACTCATTATTCACTCAGTATCTTCATATTTTCCATCATGACTAGGGGGCAGCCTAGAGGGAACAGAGATGTTGCCCTGAAGGTGATTAACCAGAAACAAGAAGTTGGGAATTTTCAGTTGAGCTGCCGTGCTGTTTTAAGTACATACCCTCTTCTGGTCCGCCAACATTTTCACAGGTTGATTCTGATCCAGCTGCTGGTTGCAGTGAGCAGTGCAGGCACATTAACACAGACACAGAGTTAGTATTCATGCTGCACAGAGAGAGCAATTGTCAGGTTAATTACTACATCATGTATAGTTGTATCAAGTTGCCATGCAAAGGTCTTTCAGGGTGAGTTGCCATGCTTTTACTGCTGGGTCAGAAACTGGGGAAACATTATGGCTGTGGAGGATTTAGAGACAACACAAATAATGTGTACAGTTTAGTCTATTAAATAAAACAACACATTCAGGGTGATTAGATCTACTGCTTATTTAATTCTCAGTGAATTCTGCTGACTTAATTGTTTATGTTCTACAATCACAACCACAAATACGCTGATAACATTTTTTATTCCTTCAATCTCAAGACACCAACGCATATGAGATGTAACGCACAGGGCACAAAGTTTACTTGTCCAAAAGTGAACCTATATTTGAGAAGTAAAAAACACCACCATCAATTTTCAAAAATGTGTTTGAAATCTGCTTGAGCCGATTGTTACCAGACATCTTCCCCATATTTATCAGCAGCAGTTGTATTTGTTTTTAAACCTCCAGTGTGATCCCTCCAAGGTTCACTCCAGGAATTGTTATGCATGTTTTTAGTCTGGCCTTCATAAAGTGAAAAACACTCAGTTGGACTAAGTTTTTGTGACCGTCTTGGTCTGTGGAGGAAATAATACCCCTTCAACCTGTAAAGTGCTTTGGTCGTATGTCAAGATTGTTGCCCTGCTGTATTGAGACTTTGTAGGTTTTGGTAGCCAAATCCCACTCTCCAGAATGCTTCTGAAAAACTGGGCATTCATTTTGTTTTTTTCATCCTGCTGTTAATTCATTGATACTGGTAATGTTAATTTTACAATTTCATTTAAACCACACATGCTTATGTTGGAGGTGGCTGGCTTGACTGTTTTAGGGATACCAGTGCAGATGTTGTTGATCTACTAAGGCTTTTTTCACTGAGATTTCCTTCATTACCGACCAGGAAACGAGTACCTACATCCTTGAAAGTATTAATGGCTTGCTACTCAGTCATGAAAGGCATTTTCTTTTGCATGCAATTGTTTGTTAATCATCTGCAAGACTTGCAGAACAGGTTTCACCTCCTAGGTACACATGGTCTTTATTGATTTTTCCTTCCTTGGGAATTAATGGTGGAAACTACCTTTAATACTCTAAGGAGTTAGAATACAGACAGCATTCTTTGAAGGCATCCTGATGCCACTATTTTATGTTTAAAGCCAAAAGGAAGCAGATGGTTAGATTAGCATCTCAGCACAAATTGCATGCATTGCACAGAAGTTGCATGCATAAATGCATTGAAGCTATGGTTGACTGTTCTTAAAAAAAAAAAAAAAAAAAAAATCCTATGAAGACTACTAAAATCTCAACTAAAAGAGTTGACTCACAGTTTGACAAGCCTGTGTTAAACAGTAATCTCATAATTGAATGAACATTGAAACATGTTTTGCTTTTTGTAAGTGTTCATGGTTCATGCTTTTCATTCTGAACACCACAGATTCTCCGACTTTTACTGAAATTTCCACCGTATTTCTGAAGACAAAATGTAATATAATCTACAGCTCAAAAAGGAAGACAAAGCAAGACTTTAATACATAAGTCTGATTTGACTAACTTTGCAAACAGCTTACTATGAAAGCATCAAGATATATGTATTTTTTGTGTCTTAAAACATATCAACATGTCTTCAATACTCCATGTTAATATCAAGATAAATGAACTCAGCATGTATCCAGTATTTTTTAGATTTTATCTAAACTATATGATGCAATTTCAGCTCGTAGACACCGCTTTAAAGTTGTCAATTAAAAAACTGTTCTCAGTTTTAGCTTCTAAACACTGTAATGAAGCAGGGATGACTGGACTGACTTCGAAGAGTGATTTATTGAGCCGGCAGGGGAACTATGATGCAATTATCATTGGTCTGTGACCCACTGGCTAACAGCCATGTCACCAAGATTGTTCTGAAGGATCCAGAAAAAGAAAAAAAAAAAAATCTCACATAGGTATGTTGTCTCCATGAACCTGACAGAGACCTCAGAACCGTGTAGTTCAAATGCGCCTAACAACACTGGCAAATTTTTCCTTCATGCTTTTCCTAATTTACCAAAATGGCAAATTCTTTTATTATCTATGAAAAGAACATTAACCAACAAAACTGAAATCACACCTCAACTTCCAGTTAAAGTCAGCACTGAGTAATCAAAAGGAGCGGAGCTTTCAGTCTGAGCCTTATTCCGAGCAACCTGAAGAAAACTGATCAAAATTTTAAAGTGTCAAACATAGCTGTGTGCCGTTTTCTCCATTTCAGCTTTCTACTTTACTTTCTGGTTCTCCTGAACTGCATGAACTTAGATCGAAGGCCATTTCAGCACCTGTACACAATGTACAGTTTGTGTTTACGAATGAAAAATGAAACTGGTCAAAGGTGCTCCACATACATTGTTATGTAAACAGACTTATTAGGAGGGACAGGAGAGGGGAGGGGAGAGGCAAGCGGTGATGGCGTTAGAGTTACATAATCAATTCAAATGAAACTAGGCCACTAAACCAGTGACAGAGCTGTTTACAGTCGCCATCTGTCACCAAAAACACACAAAGTGAGAATTAGTGAAAGACAGAGAAAGAAAGCAAGAGAGAATGACAATCTGAACAGATTTGCACTCTGACAGTCGAGATGGCCTCACTGCGAGACAGAGACACTGCACTGAAGCTCAGTCTCAACCAAAAACATGACTACAGTTGCAAATGTGCTTTAATGAAAATGATGGACAAGATTTGAACATTAAACTGGGTAGAGACAAGTGCAGGCCCTGCTAGTAAGTTCAAGTTAAAGGAAAATCCACGAGAGCGTATCTTTACTTTTTTTTAAAAGATTTTTTTTGGCTCGTGTGGCCTTTATTTGCAGTGGAGAGACAGGAAAGTGGGCCAGAGAGAGAACGGGGAAGACACGCAGCAAAGCGCCGCAGGCCCGAAGTCGAACCAGCGACCGCTGCAGGACAGTAGCCTCTGTACATGGGCCGCCCGACCAAACCACTGAGTTACCTAGCAGCACTTGAACTGCTATTCTTCCAGAAGATATTCCTTCCTTCCATTTATTTATCTTTTTTCCAACACTCATGAACAGAGCTATCTAACACAGGGGTGGGCAATTAATTTTTACAAGGGGCCACATGAAAAACCTGAGTTGTGTCAGAGGGCCACGTCAACGATAACTTGAACTTAATCCTGCTCAACTTTCTTCCATTGTAAAATGCATTAAATTATATATTCTAAATAGCTGGTACTGGTAATTAGAAGAATACAATTATTCTGTAGATATTTATATTAGGCTCTGTGAAATTGTGGCATATAGGTCGAGTAAAAAAACAAAAATAATAATTAATAAGTCCAATTTATTCTTAACTTGTTAAATTCCTCAAACTGTGAATTACAACACATCTATAGAAACACATCAATAAAATGAATAATGTTTTAATGTTTTCCACCCTCATTTTACCAATTCCTTGTTGGGTTTGCAGTTTTGCTTGCAATGCATCAGCCTCTATTGCGCGCTCTTTATCAGACAGATTTCTGTATTTTTCCTCATGCTTGGTCGTGTAGTGCGGATTCAAATTATAATCTTTAAACAGCGATCTGTGTAGCACAAATCACGGCTTCACCTTTTAATTTCTGTAAAGAAATACTTAGCGGTCCATGTCTTGTTGAAAGCACGTCATTCCTTGTTAACTTTTCTTTTCTTAGCGTCAGCACACATTTTAACTGCAGCATAACTTAGCGCTGTTTACCTTCATGCACGTACGCTACACGGAAGTACTACGCCTTTCAAAATAAAAGCACCACAGTTGTATTGCACGCACGACATAGATTTTTTTTTAAATTTTTTTTTAATTAAGTTGTAATCAAATGTAATTTATGATTGGCCTCATGCGGGCCGGACAGAGACGCACAAAGGGCCGGATGTGGCCCCGCGGGCCGTATTTTGCCCAGGTCTGATCTAACAAGTCAAGTGAAAGTCTCCCACCGTCTACACATTTGGTTGTGTTGCAGCACCTTCTCACTTTTAGTAAGGCAACTCTAGTCCAGCAAGGTCGCCTGATTTGGCTAGGTTTCATGGTGGATTTTGTCCAGTTTGGACTCAAAATCAGCATATTAATAATCAACATAAGCTTTTCATCTGCAGGGGGATCATTTGAGAGTGCCTTCATTTGGATCATCCATGAACTATATGTTGTGACCTGAATTTGGGAAAGAGTTCAGTTTCAGCCCCCAGACTTGAGCTGGTATGTTTAGATTGAATATCCAGTGTCTGGACTGAATTATATCTTCTGATAATCTGACTTTCGGCCAATGTGGGAGCAAAATCACCTTGCCTACCTGGCCATAGAGCCCAGAGTGGAAGCTTCAAGTGTTTTTTAAACCATGAATTTTTTTCTCCTGGGCCTTGGATGGATACAAGAATTCTTGATCTTTTTGGTACTCCATTACTTAGCTTTTCCTATCAATATGCTACTGATCTGTGTGTCATTAAAGGCCTCAAATAAAATCTGTCAAGTTTCTTGCTGTGGATTAGAAAAAAATGAATAAAAAGTTTTTTAAAAAATGAGCCATATTTTCTACAAGAAATGTAATTTCTAATGCTCTGAACTGCAATACCACGTACTGCCCTGGTTTTCCTCCTATATAGTAACACACCTGATACTGGATCAAAATGGAGATACTGTGACAAAAGACAGTCATACTAAATCTTTCTTTAAAAAAAAAAAAAAAGTAGTCAACACAGCCCAAGTACACTTTACCCCAGTATGTACAAATCCATTCTCATCTTTACATCTCCAAGTGCTCCTCTAGAGTCTATAAAATGTTTTTTTTTCCAGCTTTGTTACCATTAATTAACAGCTTTAGATGTGAAATTTGTGTTCTTCAGAAGCCAGTAACAACCTTTTATATTATCTACACTATCTAATCATAGATTGATTGTCACCTAATTGATTATCTGTGCGGGTATGTGGCAAAGAGCTTTTTTCAAAAGAAATTGTCATTTTAAATTGATCTAGGATGAGATCTTAATACATGTATGAAAACCATTTGTTTCAGGTTCAATGCTCATCAGTATTGACTTGAACTGTAACAGAATTTTTTGTAAATCTTTTTACTTCAAAAAGACTTCAAAAGTTGATTTCTGACAATTCCATAAATAAATAAACACTAATTTGACCCAGAGGTGCAGATGACACCGACGCCAAGTTCAGCACTGGTTTAGCTCAGTATTAGCACCCTAATGGATCAACAAATCTTTTCCAAGTCTGTGACCACTGCCTTGGAGTGACCACATAAAACCAATGAGCAATATGCTGATCAGAGTAGACATGTGTAGCTAATCATACCCAGTCTGACCACAGACACCACAGAGTAACCCCTCATAGACACCACATCCTCCTCAGTATACTTCACCAAACTGGAATCTCCCTGGGGCAAACCCCTGTTCAGCCTCACACCTCTCAGTTCAACACTAGAAGAAATAAATATGTGCACGTACACACACACACTACATTCTGCCTTGTTTCTTTTGAAAGTGCATAAATAAACATCTCTCTCAGTCTTTTCAGTCTGAGACTGAGTCATGTTGAAGGCCGTGGTGGATGACATGAAAACTGGGGTTTACCACTTGAGTGCTGGTTATGCGCAGACAGAAAGGGTAGACTAAATTTGAAGGCTGTGTGTTCTCATTTTCATTGCAGCTGACCTACTTCTATACTAAACCTATAAAATGATTTTTTTTTTGTTTTGTTTTTGTCTTCACCAGAGAGGGCACTGCCCTGCTGAGATCTTTGAAGAAAAGTGAATTAGGGTGAAAAGTCAGAAAGAAGATTTTTCCTTTCAAGTCATTTCACTTTCTTCTGTATATGGAAGCAAAAAAAAAGCCATCCATTTTATTCTCAACAAAGAGGGCTTACATAACTGTTGACAGGACAGGCCAGTCAAGAAGCACAGGTGAAAAGGGGGGGCTTGGGAGTTAAGAAAAATAATTAAATAAAATAAATATATTTTGACCCTGACTCATTAGACCATGCAACATTTTTCCATCTTTTACTGTGTGAATTGTTTCCTGTTCTTAGCCGACAGGAGTTGCACCTGTTGTGGTCTTCTGCTGTTGTAGCCCACCTACTTCAAGGCTCAATGTGTTGTGCTTCCAGAGATGGTATTCTGCATACCTCGATTGTAGGAAGTGGTTATTTGAATTACCATTGCCTTTTAATTATCTCTCTCTCTCATATTTTACACACATAAACACACCCCTAATTCTGGAAAAGTTGGGACAAGACTTTCAAATCATATGAGCCGATATCCATGTTCTGTTGTGAATAAAAAACAAATATTTAAACTGAGATATTTTATGCACAAAATGAGTTTGTTTCAAGTTTGATGCATGCCAAAGGTCTCAAAATAGTTGGACAGGGCCATGTTTACCCATAGTGTTGCATCAACACAGTTTAAAGACATCTGGGCATCGAGGTTATGAGTTTCTGGAGTTGTGGTGTTGGAATTTGGTCTCTTTCTTGCCCGAAATAGGTTTCCAGCTACTGAAGAGTTTGAGGTATTTTTTGTTTAATGATGCTCCAATTGTTCTCTATAGGTTTCAGCACCGATTCAGCATCTGGACTCTTCTAGTAGCTGCAGTAATAATTGTGCTACTGAAACACACAAGTCCTTCCCTGAGATAGACGTTGCTCATACGGTATGTACTTTGACAAGAATGTCAATTTTTTGTTGAACACTTTCCTACTTTGAAACAGTCTATTTAAAATGAGTCTTGGTCCACAGGACACGACATGATTTCTGGATCATATTCAAATATGGCCTCCTTTATACATGATAGAGCTTTAGTTGGCATCTGCAGATGGCATGGTGGATTGTGTTTACTGACAGTGGTTTCTGGAAGTATTCCTGGGCCCATTTAATAATGTCATTGACACAATCATACCGATGAGTGATGCAGTGTCATCTGTGGACCTGAAGACCACAGGCATCCAATAAAGGTCTTCAGCCTTGTCCCTTACACACAGAGATGTCTTCAGTTTCTCTGAATCTTTGGATGATGTTATGCATTGTATATGATGAGATCTGCAAAGCCTTTACAATTTGTTGTTAAAGAACATTGTTTTTACAGCATTTTACAATCTTTTTATACACTCTTTGACAGATTGGAGAGCCTCTGCCCATTTTTACTTCTGAGAGACTCTGCCTCTCTAAAGCATCCCTTTTATAACTAATCATGTTATAAACCTGATATCAACTAACTTAATTAGCTCCTAGATTCCAGTTGAATATTTTAAAAATGTCTTGCTTTTTCAGGCATTTGTTCCCCCTGTGCCAGCTTTTGTAGAAGGCATCAAACTTGAAATTAGGAAAAAAGTGTAAAATTTTCACATTTTAAACATTTATTATTGTATCCATGTTCTGCTGTGGATAAAATATTGGCTCATGTGGTTTGAAACTCTTTCAGTTTTCAATTTATTCAAATAAAAAGAAATGTCCCAACTTCTCCGAAATTTGGGTTGAATATATGAGCTGTAAAAGAAGAATGCACTTGCTGTGCCTTCTCCTCCTTAGTGATGATCCTTTAATTCAAAAAATAAAAATGGGAGACAACACATAGTAACTGTGTATTTTGTCATTACACCCGGAGAAACATTCAATCACCAACTTCATTAAGTTAAAAACGAGTGCGTGTGTTTAAATCTGTATGGAAAAAGTGCGTGAGTGCACATGGACAGTACTGCATTTCAAAAATTGTAATACAGTGGTTGAATAGGGGCATATTAGGAAAAAGAGGTAGAAGAAACACATTTCACATTTGCATGTTAAAGCTGAAGTAAAGGATTCTCCTCTCCTGTCATCAACACCACAGCTGCACCCATGTGTAGACAGACAAATACAGCACTTGAAAGGCAGACTCATACAAACACCCACCAAACCACCACTCTCGTTCAAAAACTGCATTGATACGCAGGTGTGTGCACACACATGCATGCACACATCCCAGAAGGGGTAAACTGCCCTTCTACACTTTTATTGGAAATTACTGTTGAAGGTCACACATCAGCGGCGGGGCTGAGTTCCAGGAAAAAAAAGGCTGGTTCTTATGTAACCCCAGTGCAGAGTTGGCAGGGACCCAGGAATCGTGCAGCTCGCAGGCAAGTAAAACTAGGACACAGCCTCAATGACTGCCACAGCCTCTCACATTCATTAATACTCACAGACACACAGGAACAGAACACACACAGTCACAGTGCTCCCTATTGGTAAATGAAGGAGACACAGGGGAAACACCCTACGAAAGCTGAAAACCCACACACACAAAAAACACCTGTATGAACATAAAGGGAAAGCGACTACATATACTTACAGTCTTTGTTAAATGCTATTGAGAATGTGTAATTACAGTCATGGTGCAAAAGTACAGCCTCTTATTTCTGAGATGTTGTGAATCAGGACCTTAATAAATTCATATGGTAATAAGTCTTCAAATTTAGAAAGTACCCCTCAGATGAACAACAACGAACATATTTCACTGCGTCATTATCTATTTAATGAAAGTTAATCTAAGAGCAGCAGGATGTGTGTGGAAACACTAAATGCCTCTGATGATTCAGTAGCTTAGAGAACCATATTTGGCAGGATTAATTTGAAAGAATCGTTTTCTGCATGCTGTCAGTCTCTCAGGTTATTGTGGAGGAAGTTTTGCCCCTTTAAAGCTTTACCTCAGTTCATTGAGGTCTTCAGGCAGGAGTTTATGGAGTTTTCTTAAGGCTCCGCCACTGCAGTTCAATAGGGTTGCGGTCTGGACTTTGACTGGGTGATTGCAACATTTTGAATTCTTCAGCCAGCCATTCTGTGGTCAATTTGGTACTTTGCTTTGAATCATTTTTTTGTTGCGTGACCCAATTTTAGCCAAGCCTCGAGAGTCAAACAAAACGTCTCTTTGTTCGGTATCATCTGGACTATGTTCCGGTAGTCTTGTGGCTTTGTTGAGATGCAACTCTGTAAACCTAAACAGTGCTGTCATGTCATCATTAGAGAGAAGCAGCAGCCTCTTAGTAGCCCTTCCAAACAAGTTTTACATGTTCAGTCTTATTCCAGTTGTACCATCATGAACTTCAGCATTTAAGATGGTACCAGAGACCTGCAAAATCTGAAATGTGGGTTTGAATCTTTTACAATTCATTCATGCATGGTCTGACCTCAGGGCAAACTTGCTCAGACATTCACTTGTAGGAAGACTGAATGACTTTCATTTGTGAATAATCTTCCTGTCTGTGGAATAGTGGATTCAAAAGGCTTTGAAAATGGCCTCATAACTCTTCTCTTATTGATGAGAAGCAATAGTAGCTTCTCCAGGATCATTTCTGATATCCTTCCATCTTGTCATCAGGTTCATCACACAGCTTCAAGTGTTCTTTTACATTTATAGACCACCATGACCAGTAAGGGCAGTATATGGGCAAATATGATTGGGTGTTCAAAGTTCTTGATTTTGGGGCCTCGCATACACTACTACTTAACTACTAAAGTTTATCCAGTGTCAGAATTTAGCAATACAATATTAGCTGCGCACTAACATGATCAAGTAGAAGACTCACACTGTGCACTTTATTCATTTCAGGTAATTGTGGAGATGTTTTGCTCCTCGCTATCTGGTGCATTTCTCACGTATTTGTGTTAATCTGCATGCCGAAGGAATGTAGAATAACAAGTAGAACAACCACAGCAGAACAACTGCAGCATAAAGAAGAAGGAAAGCCTCCTGGTGCTCACAATTTGTCACATAAGCGGCTTTGGAGTTAGAATGTTTGTAAAATTCTGGTCAGGTTGAGACCATTACTTTCGCCGGGGGGGCAAATACACCAGTTTTACCTCATTGTTTTCCTGTGTGGCACACACCACTAACGCATACACTTAATTATTCCCCCCCACTCCCCACTCCTTTTTATGCCCACATGCATGACTGCCACCTAGAAGTCCATCATGTTTGGGTAACCTTTAATCAATCAAATGACATCAGAAAAAAAAAAAAGTTTCTAACCTTAAACTTTATGAATAAAAGCAGTCAGAATTTTATTTTTTAAAAACCTAAAGCAAATCCTGAAATAGTGTTACCAGTCAAAAGTGCCCAGGAGCAACATACTTATGAGGATATCCAAACAGCAATGAATGAGTATAACGAACTCATTAACTGGCTTGGATGATCCATGTTAACCCAGTTAACCACCAGCGCCTGTAGGAGACGCCGTGAAGTAAACAAGCGAACCTGAACGAAGTGGCAATGTCACCATCATACCTGTACTCTGCTAGGTGGGATTTTTTATTATTATGTTTTTTTTTTTTTTTAATCATTTTATATGCAGATGCTGAAGCTCATAGTGTGAAGAGGTCACCAACTTTCTGCAAAGTCAATCACTACAGACCTCCAAACTTCATGTGGCCTTCAGATTAGCTCAACAACAGCGTGCAGAGAGCTTCATGGATGGGTTTCCATGGTGGAGCAGCTGCATCCAAGCCATACATCACCAAGTACAATGCAAAGTGTTGGATGCAGTGGTGTAAAGCAGCCACCACTGGACTCTAGAGCAGTGGAGGAACGTTCTCTGGAGTAACGAATCACGCTTCATCTGGTAATCTGATGGAAGAGTCTGGATTTGGTGGTTGCCAGGAGAACGGTACTTTCTCTGACTGCATTTAGCCAAGCGTAAAGTTTGGTGGAGGGAGGATTATGGTGTGGGGTTGTTTTTCAGGAGCTGGGCTTGGCCCCTTAGTCCCAGTGAAAGGAACTCTGAATGCTTCAGCATATCAAGACATTTTGGACAATTCCATGCTCCCAACTTTGTGGGAACAGTTTGGAGCTGGACCCTTCCTCTTCCAACATAACTGTGCACCAGTGCACAAAGCAAGGTCCATAAAGACATGGATGGCAGAGTCTGGTGTGGATGAACTTGACTGGCCTGCACAGAGTCCTGACCTTGACCCGATAGAACACCTTTGGGATGAATTAGAGCAGAGACTGAAAGAGCCAGGCCTTCTCAACCAACATCAATGTGTGACCTTACAAATGCGCTTCTGGAAGAATGGTCAAAAATCCCCATAAACTCCTAAACCTTGTGGACAGCCTTCCCAGAAGAGTTGAAGCTGTTTTAGCTCTAAAGGGTGGACCCACGTCATATTGATTAGGAATGGGATGAAGTAAAGCTCATATGTGAGTCAAGGTATGGGAGCGAATACATTTGGCAACAAAGTGTGTATATAACAAAACAAGAGTAAATATGTTCATTTCAATGAATACAAAAAACTTTGAAACAAAAGTAAAACGAATAGTCAAGTCAAGTCAAGATGTGCATAACAGAATAACACATTTGACAGCTGGGTCTATTTTGAAAATGACTGTAGGAAAACATATCTTTTTGGTTGAGATTTGACCAGAAGAGACAGACGGCCTGATCTGGTGGGATGCTCTGGAGTTTTAGAGCCATTTTCATGTTGTTCACCTTGTTGTTTCTGATATTCATCTCATCATTATTGTTGAAATATAGAGTGCATGTGTCACAAAATGTCTGTTTTCTTGATGCTCGTAAATACTCTGGAAGATATTCATGCATGCAAATGTCCTGTGTGAGGACAGTGAGCAGACACAAATGCAGCTTAGGCACTGACTGAATCACATTGGAGCATGGAATAACCCAGCGCTATTGAGAAGCAAGCAGTCAGCCACAGCCCTCCTTCTCACCACTGTCAGGTGATATACAGTCAATGTTGCAGGTGTTTCAAACAGAATTAGCCTGCCCTTGTTTGCTAGTAGCTGTGTCCAGAGCCCCCACCAACTACAACTCAGCAACAGCAGCTGCTACAGTGCAGCCAGAGACTTTAAGCGGGAACACAGGCATAACAGACAGGAGCTGAGGGAAACAAAGGCATGAATAAAAGAAAAAGAGAGACAACCTTAGGCATATCCATCTCATCATCAAAGGCCCTGAGCTGAAAGAGAACAGAAGGTTTAAGGGATTAGATAACAATGAAAGAAGGAGGAAGGTAAAGCTGAGGTCAATGATACAGGATGACATGCTAGTTAAGTGAGCAAAGACCATTAACATACTTCAGCAGAACAGAAGAAAAATATTACTTAACGGGTATTCAGAAAGTGAGCAGAGTTAGTGCATTACTGTAGAGGTGACAGTGATTAGAAAGATTCTATTAAGTGACGAGCCAGTTCCCTTCGAAATAATAGCCCTTTGTGTATGTGATGCAGTATGTGTGTGTAATCGATATAATCGACTGACATTATTGTGTTATATTTGAAGTTGTACTGTTTCACACCACTGCTTTAGTTACAAGGACTTTCATCATGACTTAATCACATTCATCTCAGTTTAAAATTGAAGAAACCTTGAGTATGGGGGATAAAATCAAATTCAAAATATATTATACTACTGCAATTAAATTCCATAGTAAAAAAAAATGGTGTTTTACGTAATTCCTGAAAAGATGACATCATCGGGGTTGTACATCATCTTATGGTGGAGATGCATAATGAGCGTTCGTGGCAGCGTGTCCTTACCTTCTCTCCATAACCTCTGTCTTTAGTCATCATCTCTCGAAGTGTTTGCAGAACTTTGATGCACAGTCTCTCCTCATTTTCCTCCAACAACTGCTTGGTATGTTTGATCAGTCTGCACATACACATTAGTCAGTCAGTCTCATTTCCAGTTTATACAGTATTATTAATTACACACATACTTCCATTTCTTACTTGCATATAAAACCTCCACTCTCGCACTTCTTGCGTGAGTCAGTGTTTTCAGGGAACAGCAACTCAGGCCGATGCAGCACATCCACCAGAACTGACAGCTCAGCCTGGACCAATGGACGCAAGCGGTCCTCGAGGGCTGACACGATGTCCTTCAGTGCAATCATGGAAACATCTTTAATTGTCTGTAGAAATTAACTGACATGTGTAAGTGCAAATATATGCACACAGTCAATACCTGCAGCCTCTCAATGATGTTCCTATAGTCCCGCGAAGCGGTCACCACAGAGTCTCTGCGGGAAGCGTTGCGAACAGACAGTCTCCAGCTCATAGCTGTCTTCTGGACAATGTTGTTGGATTTCACAAACAGGTTGTTCACCTGGTTATCCAGGTCCACGGGGATGGCTATTGCTCTGCTTTTCGCTGGGGAATACACAAAGATATGCATATTATCTGCTGACTTGGACCATAAAATTAGGAATTACAACATGTTGATGCAAGGTTGAGGAAATGTGTCCATCTTACCGACATCAGAGAGTACTTTGATACAATTCTCGACAGAGCCCTTCTGGACTGGTATCAGCCAATGGCAGTGATAGACCCGGAACACCCCCTGCAACAACTGTACAAAGACTGGCTGCCTGGTCTGAGAGGAAGACAAAACAGTAAACAAATGGAGGCTTTTTATCATGTTCCCCAAGAGTTAGAAATAAGCCATCTTGTCTTCAGAGAAGGATAAAAGGTCCCCCAACAACTTGAAAGATACTCTCCTGTCCTGTTTAGCTCCAAAAATCATGACTACAGTGCTTTAATAAGATACACCCCTTGAAATGGTGCAAACTCTGAGCAGGAGGGACAGAAAGTGCAACAAAACCAGTACGTTGACTGATTAGTGGTTTGTTATTTTGCTGAAGACCCATCAACTGCAGACAGGTATTTGCCCAGATCTCACCCTCTGCAAACCTGTTATATTTCACCTATGTGACAGAAAACTCACACACACCATAGAGATATAGTTATTAACAAGGTTAAGCATTTTGTTTTACATCCCACAGAAATTGTCAGACACCAAACCCTGTTGCTGAAGAAAACTGCAAGAAATACCTGAAATATTTTCCTCAGTAGAGGAGCCTGCAGAGGACACAAGTGATGAAGAAATAAAGCATGCATGGAAAATAAACAAGATGAATAAAGCATGACATGATGTGTCAGCTGCTCTACTCTATGATGAATGAATGAACTATGAATTTTAAGAAATGCTACAGTTCAACCAGTTTGTAAAACAAGAGTGCACCATATAGCAGGCAACTTATATCACTGAAGGAAAAAAAGAGATTTTTAGATCCTTATGTTTAATTTTCTGTAACAGACATGACAAAATTTGCTTTCCTAGTTCAAAAGGGGACTTTTGAATATTTAAAAATGACATATCTCATTCAGGAAAACAGGATGCCAACTATCACATTCTTGACTCAATGGTTCTCTATCTGATAGTAAGCAGATTAGCTCTACAGGATCATGGCAGATGAATGCACATGAATGGGAAGTCTGAAGGAATATTTTCCCTCATTGCAGTTATGTGAATAAAACTCTGAGCAAGCAATGAATTTATCACCAAGACTGAAAGCACTCAGCGGTTCTAATCTTATAGTTGTGCTTAAGCGATGAGTGCTTTTTTCCGGAGTCATGGGATAACTTCTATGCAGTACATTACTTCCGTGCTGACAATAATTCTCCTGGACACACAAGGAAAAAAATTAAGAAAATAAAAAGAAAAGATGACACTCGAAATTAAAAAAAAAAAAAAAAAAAAGGCTGGAGGGCCCATATCCCAGAATTTAAAATAAATAAATAAATAAATATTTGGAATAAAATAAAAAAGGGTGGTATTTTTTTTATAGTGGAAAAGATATTAGCAATTTCTAAAAGTGTATCTTTTACTAATTTCAGCTTAACAGTCAATGATATGTTTCACATTATATCTCCTTAAAGGCACCAACACCAACAACTTCCCCCCATTTACTCTATCAGATAAGATAGGGAAGGATGCTTATGTAAAATCACTGATCATGTGTCTTTACAGTCACATTGTTGCAGATGGTTACCTGCAGGCTTGTACTCTGGTCAGAAAAAGGTGAGCTGAAGAAGGTGGTTGCGATGCTCATGACTGTCTCAGTCACGTAGCGCTCCAGAATGGTGTCTGCATGCTTACGGTCACTTGTATTATTGCATACCTAGACACAAAAATAAAAAGAATATAAATATTATACATATACATACAATACACACTATATATATATATATATATACATATATACATACATACATACATACATACATATATACACACACACACACAAGTCTAGGGTTCCTTACTCTGCAAATGTCAACTAGGAAGTTATCAAAGAGTTTCCACATGTGGTTGGAGGTGTAGATCTCCTTCATCTCAACCTCTGTGTCCACATAGCAGTGGTTAAGAAAGTTGATGTAAGCAATCTTCACCTAGAAAATTACAATCATGGTTAATGTAGGAGCCTGATGCAAAAAAGTATAAATTGTGGTAACATCTGCTTTTCCAAATGCATCAGAATTTTCACTTGATGTGCATTTTATAGTATCACACTTTTATTCTTGTACCTGCACACAATGCCAAGGAATTTTGTTGAGGACAAACTAAAAACAAAGGGTCGATTTTTTTTTTTTTTTGGTAGTTGACACATTTAAAGAAAGAATGTAATACATTTGTAAAGATAATAATGCATATAATTGATTTAAACCCAAAGAGAAAACCAAACCATCACTGATTAGAACTTCTGCTGCGTTTCTACATCAAAAGAAACAATATTTATAAGACTCGTCCATGTTACATGGCGCTGACTTATGATTGATTTATTCATTCACCAAAAATGAGATTTACAAATCAGTTTCTAAGACCCTGAATCAACTTAAAATGAGACATGATACTTTCTGTTATGAGTCTACTTCGGGCAGTAACACGCAAGACCAAATCAGAAGAAGCTGGAATATGGAAAATACAAATATGGAATATGGAAATAAAAATAAGATGCAATGATTCTTCTACTCAAACGTCTTTTGTCTTTGTGGACAGTTTGAACCAAAATCGTTTTATTTTAATTTCTTTATAATTGTCAACTTTATTTCATCCATTCCTATACATTCATTTTTGCATTCCATACCTTTTTTTTTTTTTTTACTCTTGCCTCTTTTTTTGAAGGTTTTTTTTCTTCTTTCTACAATGTGTCAAATCAGTGAAATGTGTGCAGAATGTGGCAGAATTTTGTTGAACAAAGAAATGGATTTGGAGGCAGCATACATTTTTCTATAATCTCAGACTAATTTTCAGCATGAATGTTGCATCACATAAGTGCAAATGACTTTTGCCACTGATACAGCCCCACACCATCACGGAGCCTGGTTTTGGATTTGTTACTAATAACAGTGTTGATGCTCTTCACTGCTGCTTTCTGATGCTTTCACTGAAGGCCCAGAGGACATGGAACTCATTCTTTATTCTGTCTGACCAAAATACACATTTTCACAGTGTAATGGTCCATCCCAGAGGTCCCCACAACCAGAGATGTTAAGATGTGTCCTGCTTATTTTTCCCCAAGCACACACATTACATCACAGCCTGTGTACCTAGAAAGATATGACTAACTGGGCTTCATGAGTTGTCTCTCACAGATGCCAGAACATATTTGTAGAGTGCTCATCTCACCTCAGGGATGCAGTCTTCATGGGTCACAACTCGCACTATGTCATCCAGTGGTAATAGAGAGTTACACTTTATCTCTGTATAGACGTTCTTGCCCTCAGTGCAGACAGCCAAAAGCTCCACCAGGTGTATGTGGTACATCAGTGGGCTGTTCTCATCCATGCGATCCCGCTCTGATCGCATCATCTGGACCAGAGTCTGGAAGGATGCACGATCGTTGTAGAAGATCAGAACATCTTCTCCAGCATTCACCAGCTATAGGGGGGGAATAAAAATTCCATTAGGACAAAAGGAGACTGTGTCATAACTGATACATGGAAAAGAACAGTGTGGAAATGAGAGATGACCTCTGCCATGACAATGTCTTGACACTTTTTGATGAACTTGTTCTCTGCTTTGACGATAGTCTGTAAGAACTTGAGGTACTGCACATTGCGACCGTGTGTTTCAATGCAGTGGACAAAATGCTGAACAACACGCTCATTGATCTCACTGCACAGTTGGAAGTTGTTCATAAAGATATGCTGCATGGTGATAGCTTCTAAGATCTAAACAGAAAGGGAGGGGGGGGGGAGGCAGAACATTAAATTGTTGTTGGCAGACAAAATCCTTTTCTGTAATACCACTGTGGTCATGCGATGTTGAATGATCAGGTCAGATAGCACACCCCTGGATTGAGAAAAAGATTGATGTGCTTGTGCAGCAGGGCTTGGTTCTGCTGGTTTCCTGCACAGAAGTTCTGCAGAAACTGATGGGCAAGCTTCATGATGTCCTGCATGCGTATATCTTCTCCCTGGAGGTTAAATTGGCTGAGGTGAAAGTTTGTCCATTTATAAACAAATTAAAAAATATATATTTTTGAAAATCATTGATACCTTTTCATAGGGGATCTGTAATAGCTCAAGAACCACAGCATGAGCTCCCATGTTCCTCAGTAGCCTCTGCTGCTGTTTCCTGCTCTTCCTACCTGATAGACCTTCTTGGACACATAACCTGCTGAGTCGCAGCAGGATCTAAGGGAACCATAAGCACAAAAAAATTAAAAAAAACATAATAAGATTAGGTATGTGGGAAAAAATCTGAAGACTATAAAACAACATCAGCAAAAAAGATGATTAAGCATTCTAACCGTCTTTTAGTATTAACTAAAAGTAGTAACATTGTTACCTCCTTTACAACCCTGTAGTTGTAACTGCTAGTGCTTTCTGCTTTCTTTGGTTTGTCTGAAGCCCCTGAGTCTCCCTGCAGAGGACAACATCTAATGTCAGAACATGTCCCTGTTCATGATGTATTGGTTTCCAGGAAGTGTCTTTTAATATATAGTGTAACATCATGCACCTTCTTATGATCTGGCTCAGAGGAGAGCACCTCTCCCCCATCCATGCCCTCATCAGGCCCCAGCCTCTTGTACACCCACAGCTCAGACTTCTCTACAATGGAGCGCAGCTGGTCCAGGTCTGATTTTATTTGTTTGTAATTTTCCACATCTTGGCTGGTGACCAGTAACTGTACCTGTTAGCACACAAATTTCAAAGATTTCAGAAAATATGAAATGCTGATGTATTTATTTGGTATCTCCAAACACTAGCTCAGTTTTATAATATGTATACAATTAATTAATGATTAACAATTGACTGGGAAAAGTTGCAAATAGGAAAAGTGCACAGACAGTAAAGTGAATGATAACAGCTTGTTTTAGTTTTGATGTCTGCAGCTGTGATACCTGCTTAAATGCCTGCAGGACCTCCTGCCTCTGGCTGAAGTGCCTAAAGAGTAGATGCAGAGCTCTGGACACCAGAGGAGGATAGTCATGCATAGTTAAGTGCAGCAGGACCCTCAAGAAGGTTCGACCACCATGATCATCCAGGTCCAGTGCAGTGTTCTCTTCACTTGACATACAAAAACACACAGTCAAATTAATAAAAAAAAAAACAAATAAAAAAACAACACCACCGCCCAATTTGACTTTGTGATTGAAACCAAGATTACCTTCCACCAAAAATCCCCTCTGCTTGTTCCTCTATCTGCTCAAAATCCAGAGCACCTGTGCGTTTGTAAAAGGATATCAGTAAAGTATCTGCTACATTCATCTCTACTGGCCCCACCATGCCACATAACACATTTGTTGGTTAATCTGACCTGGCATATTGTTAGGTCCTTCCACTGCTCCGGTTATAGACAACTCACTCTGAGAATTACTCTCATCAAACTCCCTCTTAAAGATAGACAATAGACAGGAGATCCTGTAGTCCAGACGGACATTCAGGATGAACTGCAGGACAAAATACAATAACAAGACACATTTATGCTTCATTTGTTCTACATGTTTGTATGGCTTAAACATGTAAAACTGAACGTCCTCCACCTGTAGGATCTCAATGATCTTGAGCTTGGTGTCCATGACAAGTATGTCCTGTTTCTCCGGTTCAAGCTGCGTCTTCACTGCATTTCCGTTTGAACTGCTGTTTGAAGTCGCAGGAAGGAAACCGCCTCCTCTCAGGACTACTTGGGACATCAGCTCCCCAACGCCATGAATGGACCTCATCACATTACTGCCTGAAGCAAACACACACAGAGATGCACAAATATGAGTATCAACTTCACATCCATCAGATTTATGTCCTCCTCCAACCATTCGGGGAACCGACTCTGACCTTTGCTTTCGTCTCCTTTCTCCAGCTTGTTGAAAGGAAAAATGGCACTCAAATGGACACAATCTAGAATAGCCAGCAGGATCTTGGTTAATCTCAGCAGGTCACTGAAGTTGTAGAAGCCAAAATAAATCAGGTTCCTGGCCAGATTCACCACCTAAGCAATGGAAAGTTTTAGTAAGGTTTTAGGAAGGTGTTAATTTCACCTTCAAAACTTATAGGAGTGTGACTTTGTATCCGACTGACCTCGAAGGTGAGCTTGTTCTTCTCTTTGTCCTGCAAAGGGGAAGCTCTGACAAACCACATCTCTGAGGTAGTTTTCAACAAACTCCATAGTCTGTGAGAATCTTTCCTTAATTTCATCTTTAGATGTCCCATCATTGTCATAACTACAAATTCAATGACAATTAGACAAACATGATGAAAGAAGTGCAAATATACAAGGGAAAATGTATTTCTGCCCACAAGAGAAGAAAACTTAACTTAAACAAAAATATATTTTAATTAGCCCATTTTCTCACTCATCAATGGCGATCTCTGACGGGATTTCAGACCACAGCCGTGCATATTTAACTGGTGTAACCTGCTCCTGAGGATCACGATCCACATGCATGTGCAGCATCATTCGACAGAAAGAAGCTCGCAGGTCATAGGGCAGATCCTCATCAGACATACATCGCAAGATCAGATCCACATCTAGCTGGCCAGAGATCTTGTTGATTGCTAGATACTGCCGGTCCAAACACATCCTGGCGAACAGGTTTAGCTGGTACCTGTAATGTTAACACAGGCGTTAAGTCAGATAAAAACGAAATCCCCAAAACCAAACAGTTTGATTTCACAGGAGACAAGTTAAATATGGCAAAATATAACAGTCTTCAACTCGTGGAAAATAAGGTATAGCAGTTACCTGTAGTAATTGAGCACTTCCTTGTCCTCCTTCTGGCCCTCCTTGGCATCCTGGGCCAGCTCTCTGATGCTTTTACTACGGATCTCTTTATTACTGTCCTTCCAGAAAAGCCACACCTCCTCCTCATCCTCCTCTGACTCCACGGAGTTCTCCCCCAGCGCCGCTCCCTCAATTTCAAACCTGGATAGCACCAATCTGCAAAAACGAATAGAAAAGAAATGACAAAACATGGCATTTAGACACCTCCACAGAGAGCAGAGCTGCTGATAGATTTTCTGCCAATTAACAGCCAATGATCCAGTCACCAGAGCAACACTTTTTACAACTTCATTAAAACAAGCATTTTCTTGCACCATTCACAATACCAGAGCAATTTTTTTCTTTTTCTTTTTACCACATTGCTACTCAATAGCAAGTACTTTAACTGGCTAGTACAATTTTAGTAAAGAAGTAAGTGAAATCAATGAATATTTTACAAAGTGCTTGTTGACATACTGAAGAAGACCAGATGAGGGATGACTCACTTAGTTTCTATGAGGATGTCTGAATTTGCTGGATCCAGAACAGCGTTACAGATGAGTTCTTGGGTCACAGGAATTGATTTATTCATTGACACACACAAGTCTGACAGGTAGTCCAGGAACCTAAATATTAACATAAAAATGCAGAATTATTTATTCCATGACTCTATGAGAAGAAGATCAACTAAAGCTCCAGAGTTTATCAGTCTAAAAAAAACAAAAACAAAACCATCAACCATCCTCCAAAAGAGTCCAATGTACCACTGGACCACATGTGATGGTAAACCATTGCAGCAGACCGTCATGTCATCACCAGATGGTCCTCACATTTTATACTAAAATGACATGCAGTGCCAAGAATTAAAAAAAAAAAAAAAAAAAAAAAAAACACAAACCTGGGCTCACGGTTCTTGCGGACCAGGCTGACAAACGTGTCGATTTCAGCAGCAGTAATATGTTTCTCCAGCAGCTTGCGGTTGTTATGGAGCAGAGCTGTGATTGTGTCTTCTGCCAGGACATCATAGCCAATCTGTTTCTGCATGAAGCGGAACTGCTTGGCGATATATTCCTGCAAGGAAGACACACATTCTGAGCACACCTAAGCAAACACAGCATGGCATAAATGAGGTGAAGAATAAAATAAATGTCTTGAGAAACTTAAGTCTTTACACTATCCCTTGAAAGAATAATCTTCTTAAGACAAAGTTCATTATCAATATAAACTATTTTTTATTATTTTGTTTATTGGTGGCCTCATGCAGAAACAGAGCATATTCACACTGGCCAGAAGATCTTAATATTTAACTTAAAACACCAACAGGTAGACTCTAATCTGTTTCAGAGAAATCAATGATTATTAGAAGAGGAGAAAGTTAAACACACTCGTTCTGTGTCTGTTTGTCATGATATGACGGTACGAAGATCAAACCAGATAAAGGGGCTTGGCAGGTGAGCTTTACATTACATCGGGGGCGGAGCCCACAATTCCATTATAAATTTAAGTATATTCTGTTTTCTCATTTCAGTGATGTCACAGAACAGTGCATAACTTCAATTAGACTGGAAAATGAAGAGCATCTTTTAAGAAACTGTGGTGACACGTACAGGGTCAACTGTACTGTTGGTTAGATTGTGGTAAGCTTAGCTGTGGTTTCCTGCAGCACTTCGTAGACCGCAGCATTTCAAACTTAACCCAAAACTGAGCTCCAAGCTGAATGTGACTGTACTGTCACAATAAGCACAGGTTCAGCTGATTTACAGATAAACTGGCTGTAGACCTGAACTTCCTACAGTCGATATCAAATCAGCTGTTTTCTACAAAAAAAAAAAAAAATACTAATTTACTGTAATAAATAAAGGACATTTATCAAATGATTTCATCCCAACTACCTAATTAAGCATTTAATCTGGATTGTCATAAATCTTGGAGTGAACTACACTTTAGGGCCACTTTAAGTTACAGAGGCTGACAAGACATGAAAGGGCATCCTTATAGCCTTGATAAACTACAAAAATCTGTTGCACTGTATTGTGATTTAACAAAGATGCCAAGGGTCACAAGCAGAAACAACATGAATATAATTACTACACCAAAAATATATGGACAAATGTTCCACATGATGTGTGTGAGTGTTCTGTACTGTGTAATAATCATGATTAATGAATAAGGCACTATGTTTCTGTTGTCATTTAGAAGCAGCACCCTGCATGGGCCTAAATGAGGGTCAAATTCAAGACGTAGGTATATGTTTTATTGGTGCACAAAAAGAACCATGCATTAAAATCACTGTGTTCAAAAAAACAAAACCAATTTCCATCAGGAAATCATCATTTTTTACTGCAAATCAGTGTGACCTCTGCTGTTCCCTTAGAGACCAGTTCAGAAATGTGTGGCTTCACCTTGCATAGTACCACTCTCATGTCATTTTCACAGCAAAGTCAGTCAGTTTACTGAACTTTCTTGACCTCCACTGAACCTCTGAGACTGATTCATTGAACCCCTCTGGTTCTGGAAACATGCAGAAAAGGAGACCTCTAGTGGTCGATGTGGCTTTTTTTTTTTTTTAAGGACTCAGCAACTGAGATCAAGCTATCCTTCAGCCATTGGTTAAATCTCAGGCACAAACATCAGCGCACTGAGATTTAGAAGTCACATGACTTTATGAGATCACATGAAGTTTAAGATGGGGCTGAGCTGTGAAGCTCAGCTATACAAGCAATGGTGTAATTGGCCCATACAGTTTAAACCTAGGAAAAAGAGATTTAAATGGCATTGAATAGAAAAAACAAATCTGACCATAGGACTTGATCCTTTCCATGTCATAAAATAAGATAAAATAAAATAAAATAAACTCCTTTGTGCTGCTTTAAAAAAAAATTCTTCAGAGAGATGGGACCAAAGTGGAGATGTTTGATCAGCACGAAGGCCTGATACAAGATGTTGAGTACTGTGTAGGAATGAGGTTTTGGTGCCACTATATTATATGTATATATAAATGTGAGACCATCTGTCTGACAGCTAAAGTTCACCTCAAATTCTCAAGAACATCAACAAATCTAAATCAGAATGGCTAAAAAGAAAAAAGAGAAAATTAAGGTGCTGCATTTGGCCGAATCAAAGTCCAGACCTCAACCTGAGTGAAAAGCTGTTGCAGGACCTTAGAGAGTTGTGACTGGGGACACAGCAACTCTCAGTGGTGCCCAACTCTGATGTTCCTTCATCATACCATAAACAACCAATCAAATGTCTTCCTGCTTTGAAACAGTCTCATTCAATTTCAACACTACTACTACTAGGTGTGGGGCCGCAATTTGACTGGAAAGCTGCAAATTCCCCAACTTTTGATGACAGAAATATTGACACTGCAAAGCACGGAACACACATTTCACCTCAGCAACACCTGACTTCACTCCATTCAAAGTGAATGGACAGCAACGATGAGGACACGTCCAACACGTACATGTGTGTGGGGGTAAATGAATGCCCACAAAACTCAATGAACAGAAGCAATGCGTTAAAGAAGTGTGGGCAAAATTACCTATGTCATATGGTGATGCACACAAAGATATTCAGGACCATGACAAATCCTACCTGATTCTTTCGGTAATCCTGCTGAGAATGACGCAAAACCCTATAACAGAGGCGGCAGATGTGTCTGAAGGGGGCATGACGCTGGTCAGCCAACTCCTCCAGCCGCAGCATGGGCCCATCCCCACTGTCTGTGAACGGAGCCTGCAGCAGCTTGAAGATCTGAAAGTGGGGGCGATGTTGTGACAATTATAACCACACTGAGCTTGAAGTCAAAGAAACATGCTGAGATAGATAGCAGAAGTGGCATGAATGCCACTTTGACTTAAAATTACAAAGATTTAAGGAGGAGGAACAATATTCATTGAAGCTCAAAAGGTTCACAATGACTAGACAATGTAATCTCTAGTGTGTTCAAAATGGCACTCTGACTGTACTAATGACATTACCTGTTTGAGAATATTCTGCTCTCTCATAAGTTTCTGTCGCTCTCTGTTGGGTTTGTTGACCATGATTTCGAGGACATCTTGGCCATTGTTGGGAATGTCCACCACAAAAAATACCAGATCTTCCAGAAGTTTGGTAACAGCTCTGATTGTATTTGCAAAAGATGCACAAAGTAAAAAAGACTAGCTTGCTTCCTGAATGAAATCTATAGTCCTCCTTCATTTACATTTATATATATATATTTTTACCTCCTCTCATTCTGTGTGATTGTGCCTTTTTCCAACTTTCCAGCAATAGAGGCCAGCACTTTACTGGCATCGTTTGCAAAGTCCAGGTCTCTCACTTCAGCAGGTGAGACGGGCACAATGGCGAAAGCCTCTTTGTCTTCTTTGTGCGCAGATGTGCCAATCTTAAACCAGAAAGAAATGAAAGATATGTTTCAGAGAATGGCTATAGACAGCTCCACCTACACCTCATAGTAAATCTAAAAACACAATACTTACAGCTCGCCATGCTTCCCAAATATATATATATTTTTTTAGCTAACAATAGTTGGTTGAGGCTTTTCATTACCTAAGAGACTCGTAAAAGCTCAAAAGCCCAACTGAATTTTAGTTAATAAGCTGCACAATTTTCTCGAGATAAAGATATAACACCATATGTACTGTCACTTACTCGCAGCATGACAGGTTTTTCCTCCTCCTTGTCAATTGGCTGGTTCGTGCTGTGAACCCATGTGTTGGTGCACAAGTGTCTGAGGCGCACGTATGAGTTTCTGAAAAGACATTTTTTTAGTTCAAATTTTTTTGCTTGCGTTTTTTTCGTGTTTGATTCACAAATACTTCATATTACATTAAGACTTGTAAAAAAAAAAAAGGTTTAAAGTGACTAACTGCAAACACTTAGCAGTGTTTTTTTAAATCCCCCACTATCAGCACATAAAAAATACACTATATTGCCAAAAGTATTCGCTCACCTGCCTTGACTCACATATGAGCTTTAACGACATCCCATTCCTGATCAATGTAACGTGGGTCCAGCCTTTGTAGCTAGAACGGATTCAACTCTTCCTTTTTTGGGGGCACTAGTGGCCTTTATTGACAGTGGAGATGGACAGGAAGGGGGGCAAAGACAGAATGGGGAGGACATGCAGCAAAGGGTCGCACGGGCTCGGAGTCGAACATGCGACTGCTGCATCAAGGACTGTAGCCTCTGTACATGAGCTGCCTACCCTAACCACGGCAGCACTGTGCCGCCCAGCTTCAACTCTTCTGGGAAGGCTGTCCACAAGATTTAGGAGTGTGTTTATGGGGATTTTTGACCATTCTTCCCGAAGCGCATTTGTGAGGCCAAACACTGATGTTGGCTGAGAAGGTCTGGCTCTCAGTCTCTGCTCTAATTCATCCCAAAGGTCTTCTATCAGGATGAGGTCAAGGTCAGGACTCTGTGCAGGCTAGTTAAGTTCATCCACACCAGACTCTTACCATCCATGTCTTTATGGACCTTGCTTTGTGCACTGGTGCACAGTCATGTTGGAAGAGGAAGGGTTCAGCTCCAAACTGTTCCCACATGAAGTTGGGAACATGGAATTGTCCAAAATGTCTTGGTTTGCTGAAGCATTCATAGTTCCTTTCACTGGAACTAAGGGGCCAAGCCCAGCTCCTAAAAACAACCCCACACCATAATAATAATCCCCCCTCCACCAAACTTTACACTTGGCTCAATGCAGTCAGATAAGTACCGTTCTCCTGGCAACCACCAAACCCAGACTCTTCCATCAGATTACCAGATGGAGAAGTGTGATTCTTCACTCCAGAGAACGTTCCTCCACTGCTCTAGAGTCCAGTGGTGGCTGCTTTACACCACTGCATCTGATGCTTTGCATTGCACTTGGTGATGTATGGCTTGGATGCAGCTGCTCCACCATAGAAACCCATTCATGAAGCTCTCTGGACACTGTTGTTGAGCTAATCTGAAGGCCACATGAAGTTTGAAGGTCTGTAGTGATTGACTCTGCAGAAAGTTGGTGACCTCTTCACACTATGTGCTTCAGCATCCTCTGACCCGCCCCCTCAGTTTACGTGTCATACCACTTCATGGCTGAGTTGCTGTCACTCCCAAACACTTTCCATTTCCTTATAATACAGCTGACAGTTGACTGTGGAATATTTAGGAGTGAGGAAATTTCATGACTGGATTTGTTGCACAGCTGGCATCCTATCACAGTTCCACACTGGAATTCACTGAGCTCCTGAGAGCGACCCATTCTTTCACAAATGATTGTAGAAACAGCCTGCATGCCTAGGTGCTTAATTTTAAACACCTGTGGTCATGGAAGTGTTTGGAACACCTGATTCTGATCATTTGGATGGGTGAGCAAACACTTTTGGCAATCTAGTGTATATTAATCTGACTCAGCATGCTCAAAAGCAAGTTGCAATGTAAGAAAAGGGAAGAGTATTTCTTCCTTGAGTAACTGAGAATATTTCTGGGATTTTGAAGAGAGGCATATGATGATAAGGTTGTAGTGGACAAAGCCTTGCATTACAAAACATAAACATACACTTGTTCAGTGGTCTACAGAGATGGGAAAAATACGATGGCCAGAGAAGTCGTTGCCAGCTGTATCCTGTACATCAGAGGGATGGTGGAGGCCTGAATGCTTGACCATGATGGGGAGGGTGATCTGAGGTGACTGCTATGCTTTAGGGTGACATTTTTTGGGGCGTGTTTGGGTAGACTTGTTCTCTTCGAGAGAAGGGTTACTACAAATCAATACCAAGTTTTGAGTGGCCTTTGATAAAGCATGAGCCATCAGCAAACCAGTCACCTAATAAAAATGAACATCCATTTCCTGAAGCAAAGCTTAATTTTTACATTTGTTTACTCAGCAGCAGATTCCATTTCATTGATTTATTATAAATGCTGTGAGTTTATGCTGTATGTACTTTGCAACAGTTATGAAACATATCACTCTTTATCAATCTTTACATACTCATTAACTCACAGAGATGAGTGTTTCATGCCAGAACAATTTCTTTTTTCTGCTGTTAAATCACTACATGCAGTACTTCCTTATTTGTGTCATCATCATGAATGAGAAGTGTACCTGCGTCATCATTATCAGTCTACACTCTTATCAACAGGTGATACTACAAGCTTTTCATGTGTATTTTACAGACTTATCAAGATGACGTTATATTACTGTGGAAGTCCCCTACTTGTCACGTTTCTGCCGTCTCGTTTTCATTGGAAGACGTGACACACGAGGTACCAGACAAGACATTTTTTCTACAGTCAAGTACATTGTCAAATACCAGTTTTCTTACCTAGGAACTAGCGAGTCTCCCCCTCTTAAGGTCGTAGGGTCAAGCTCAAATATGGAAGAGATGTCATTTCCATCAGGAACTGACACAAGTGTGTACATGACTTTGTCTTGGATATTTCGTAAACGGGCCCGCAAGGCGTCATGCTCTGAGTCAATCTGGAGGAAAAAAAAATTCATTCATTCTAGTTTGAAAGTAGAACAGTAAAACATCTTAACTTTGAGCAGCTGGTGAAAGGGTTAACAACCACTGCAGGGGAAAGATTGCTGGAAACTAAGCCAAGATACTGGTAATGTAAAGCTGTGTTCAACTAGCTTTTAAAATTCCCCATGATTTTGAAAAAAAAAAAAAAATCAAACAATTAGTTCTTCATTTTGTAAGGTAAATTTTTACATGGAATTGTCGTGCTCTTTATAAGAGGAGTAAAATAAGCCAACAATGATTGCCATGAATAGCTGAAAGACTGAAGACCATAAAAAATGTTTTTTTCAAAGAGATTTGTTAAGTAAACACTGTTGGAATCCCAGTGAAAACTGGAATCCCATTCCCCCATATTGAGTCCTATTTTCAAACATTAACTAACTATAATGATAAAGATGGAAGAAATAAATACTTCATTTTGGTCTGCTTTATCTCCACCCAGTAAAAGTTTGGTTAATGTCTTTTATTATTCAGCTGAAGTAAATAAGTAGAGGAGCAGATCATCCATGAGTTGGCTGACTTATTTATATTAGTGGTGACTGATCCAAATAAAAATCCATTTAATAGAAGTAAAGCCAGTGATTCTGAATGGTTTTCTAACTGGAGAGCGGGAATCAAGGCACTTGGGTCAGTGGATGTAAAAACAAACAAACAAACAGGAAGTATGCTATCAAGAAAGGGAACTGCAGCACACCAAATCTTTAAAGGAGATGCATTCATTGTAGAAGACTGCCACCTGCTGGTAGCTAAAATACTTGCAGTCTTCAAGATTTTTTTTTCTCCTTTTAATTTATTTCTTTATTTTGATTAGTGGCATACTTTTATGTTTCCTCCCCAGCAGCATTCCTCCTTCTTCAACTCATCACATTCACAGTCCAGAAAAGGCAAAGGCAGTCTTGTATTTATGTCATCAGTTGCACACTGAAGAAGCAGCAGGGTTTCCACGATAGATTCCTACAGCTCAGTTTTGAAATCTGCTCTGAAATCAGTTTGAGATGCTTTGAAATGCTGTGACATTTTCACACACATCCAAAGCAGCTATTCCGTACAGGATTTAAAAAACGTTTAACAACAGTAACTGGAATGAATTATACACAGTCACTTATTTATATTAGTGGGGACTGTTCCAGATAAAAAGCCATTTACTACAAGTAAACCCAGTGCTTCTGAATGGTTTGCTTACTGGAGAGCGGGAATCAAGGCATTCCTCTTCATACTCTGGGTTCACCTGAAAAAATACAAAAGTAATTGATTTATTGTATTTTGCTCATGTATTTTGACAGACAGACTGACTGACCAACCTCTGCAGCCAGGTAGTGTCCAGTGGCTAAGTGTTTGAACCTAAACAGGCTGTTCCAGTAACCTGCACCCCCTCGACACGGATCATGCTGTACAACCTGAGATAGGTGCACATTCAACACATTATGGTGTAAAACAAATGCTGGGAAACATTCACCATTTTTCTTTTATATTATTCAGTTATTCAGAAAACAGCTGAGCTGTACAGCACACATGTGGCAATGCCATCAGCGAAAGATCTTAAAATACTCTTGCTCACCTCTATCTCCCATAAGGCTTTGCTGCTCGTTGCCGAGGTAGCTGACTGCCGTCCAGTAGTGCGGAGAAAAACATATTGTTTTTTTCTGTGATCATCACATGTGAGGAATTTTTCCTGCTCTGCATGAAATAGCCGTACCACATCCCCCTGGACAACAGGAAAACAACTGTCACAACTGGAAAGATCCAAGTTAAAACTTTAAATAATCAACACTGCCCAACAAGAGAAAGATATCTCACGTGAGTCGACAGAATATTAGTACAGTATTGGTGCAATATTTTTTGAGATCTTGCTTGAGGCCAGTGTGAGATGACAGCAATGAACCGAGATGACATTTCTGAGAGCAACCAGACAGCATCTCAATACACTAGTACTTGTTCCCCATATTTCATTTTAGGAATGCTACTTGGCAGACCAAAAGATCAGCCTATTTTTTCATGTATGTGTGTGTGTGTGTGTGTAAAAGTTCCTAATATAGAGCCATTAAATAAAACTATATAAAGTCTCATTTGCAAACACCCACCGGAGATTGATTTCAAAAACGGACCAAACAAAGCAACCCACCCACTCAGATCCGATGAGCAACCTACAGCAACCTGAAACATCTACAGTCCGTAGTGCATGATTTCTTTAAATAAATAAATAAATGATTCACAAAAAAATCCTTTTTGAGAGCTTAATAGCAGGAAGACGCACCCCTTTTAGCACAACTTCCTGATTGTCGCTCCATTTCATAAACAAAACGATCTTCCAGCTTGTGTTACAGTTTACCGAGTTCACCTGAAAAACAAATAAAACACAGTAAGAAGGCATAGTTAGTGTCAGTTCCGACTAATTTTTCCCTCTATCTCCGTATTATCAAACAAAACAGTTTTCTTTCAAGACATGTGAATGTTTTAAACCTTCCTAAGAGGTAAACATCCTGACTTCTCCAATTTTGATTTAATATATTTATTTTATATATATTTGGTTTTTACATGATTACACTGACATTCATCCTTCGTGATTTCATTCTTAAGCTCAAACACTTAAAAATACTGTAAGAACCATAAGTAGGAAACGCACAAAATGCAAGCCTATCAACAAACTGCTTTGCATTTCTGTAAGACAACCGTGATGCCCCCTTTACAGCATCAGAGTAGTAGCGTTGCTAAGTAACCCAGAGCCAGTGCACCATTATGAGACAGTAGCAGGACAGCTCTCCAAATGCATTGACAGCTGCTTCGACTTTCTGGCTCACAGTGACACAACCCTGCGGCCAAACATCAGACAGCTGCAGACCAGCCACTGGTCAGGGTTAAAAAAGATAGAAACAACCAAACCTCATTACATCCCGGATTATCCACGAGCTGGTGTGTGCTAGCGTGAAGCGGCTGACCAGCGTTCACAGGGTTGAGGACAACTTTGTCCCCAATCACCACCTGCAGTCATACACAAAAAACACAATGTTGAAGAACAATATTTAAAAAAGCACAGCTGTGTATCATAACCTTAGTAGGAGCAGAGCTACCAAAGGTGGACTGTGGGGCCAAAGACCGACCAAAGAATAGACGCCATCACCCTGCATACATGAATTTATTCTGAGGTTTTGTCTGTACAGTGGGTGCTGCTGTTGAGTGTTGGGCTTTTATCACAGAATGAGTTACAGGCTTCTTGTGAGTAGGAGCACCTTTTTTTTTTTTTTTGCGAGGTGATTGAAAGCGGTGCTCCCCAGTGCCCTGCCAACGCTTTTCTGCTGGAAATTAAGATCACGTAAAACACTCCTTAATTCTGCCGTCTATCATCAAGTCATCCGTCATCTGAATGGATTATCTGGTCATTTGCAACTTTATTATCGAGTGCAAGGACTGGAAAATATATGTCATCCCAGACACCGTTTAAACCTACTTGGCGTGTGTACCACACCCACAGACATGCTGACTCACACTGTCCCCAATAGAGCGGAGTTTGTAGAAGGGCTGTATGTAGAACCAGGAGCCCTCGTTTCCAGCGGTGTCCAGCATCACCCTCATGGCGTTCTTCTCCAGCAGCGCCGGCAGACGTTTGTTCACCGTCAGGTATTTGTTGCTCTTGAGGTGAAGGAGCTGAACAAAAGCAAAATATCGTAAACTCAAGTTTATTACATACAAAAGGTTGTGCAAGCTACAAAAAAAAAGCAATCTGTGGGAGGAACCACCATAAATTCTACACACTTGCACGTATTTAATGCCCTGAGTGTTAATAGGGTTGCTGTGGGGGGACACTGATTAGGCCAATGTATATGTATATTATGTAGTGTAAGATAAGATAAGATACTCTTTATTGATCCCCCAAGGGGGAAATTCAGGTTTCAGTACATCCATCCAGAGAATACATATAGCACATACACAACAAGTCAACATAAGAGAGGGGTCAACGGTGTACTTGCTGAACTGCTGTAGAAGTTGGCTTTTTAACAAGGAGAGCAGCCTCCCGAGATTCTGTTTCTTCAGAAGACTTGCAGTGGCAACTGACAGTCCACTTATCATTTCATGGGAATGTTAGCAATGAACTGCAGCATATTTGTGTTGTATTTATTTGTGACTTGGTATTGCTGTCTTTAAGCATTTCTGTGTTCAATGAAAACATCAAAGTTCAGTTTAGATTTAAGAAATAACATTGGGGAATATGTGTAGGGATATATTACTAGTTTAATCAAGAGCATATTTTTTTCAGATTCAAAACAGGCTTTTCTTGTTTTCACACTGAGATTGTACTGCTCTTCTTCAGAGCTCTGCCTAAACCCTCAAATATTCTGTGCTTGCATGCAAATATGCTCTGCTTCACTTCAAAACTGCACTTCTGCACTCAAACTCACTGTTACATATACAAATGGCCTGCTTTCCAGTTTAAGCCCTTCTCCTCACACTTCTTTTTCTGTATGCTCATGAAACTTCTGCTCTAGGGTTGTAGCTTTTTGCTCTTTGATTTCATTGAAACAGCCCTGTTCCAGCCAACAGATGATCAAATGTGGTGCTGGCATTCCCTCCTGATGGTTAGTTGTTAAACTGGTTCAACAGATCTCTTACAAACAAAGATCACCCAAACCAGTGAAGGTAGAACATATTTCATCATGATGGTGCTGTCCAGAAGTATATCTGCAATTAATTTTAGGACTGTGTCAGGATGGCCGACCACTTGATGGCAACTTTCTGATTATTACTCTCTGAAGGAGAAATCAAAACATTATATAGCGTAGTCTCCTTGGAGATAAGGTCCTCTAACAGAGGCCTGGGAGCCTGAGGCTTCTGCGCAGGATCTTATCTGTTCCCAGTAACGCGCTCTTCTGGACAGAGATCTCAGATGTTCTCTGTCCAGAGAACATTTGGTATCTGCTGGAGCCACCAATCCAGCTTGGGGGTCACAGCTCCCAGTGTCCGGATCACTATTGTCCTATGTCCTGTTTGCTACAGTAAACAGATTAGCAAACCCTCCAGTTTACACTGCCCTCAGAACTCATTTCTACATTAAAGTGTAATGAGTTTGCAATATTCTTTAATGACAAAGTTCAAGGTATTAAAAATTCAATAATTTCCACAACACAAACAATTACACTTCTGCCAATTAGACACCTAGAGCTGACACATTTCATACCTGTAACTGACAAAACAGTCAGTTACAGGTGTGAATAGTCAATAGATCATCTGCATGTCTGTGTCCATCAATGTGCTGCATTGATGAGTTGCCTAGTTGATTTCTAAAATCTGTACTTAGCAGTTTGTTACCACAACTCACTGAATTAACTAACATCTCACTTCAGACTGGAACATTCCCAAAGGCCTTAAAAACTGCTGTCATTAAGCCTCATCTAAAGAAGAGCAGTCTTGATGCCACAGTACTGAAGAACTATTGGCCCATATCAAACCTGCCATTCCTTGGCAAAGACCTAGAAAAAGTGGTATACCAACAGCTTACTGACTTTCTCCTGTCTAACAAGGTTCTTGATAGTTTTCAATCAGGCTTCAGGCCCCACCACAGCACTGAGACAGCCCTGATCAAGGTGACAAACGATATTTGCCTGAACACAGGCGCAGGCAAAGTCTCAGTCTTAGTTTTGCTGGACCTAAACGCTGCCTTTGACACAGCTGACCATGTAATCTTATTACAGAGGTTAGAAGACTGGGTGGAAATCTCTGAAACTGCTTTAAACTGGTTCAGGTCCTATCAGGGACTGGAGATACTTTGTTGAAATTAGTAACTGTGTCTCAGACCAAATGGCCATGACCTGTGGGGTTCCCCAAGGGTCAATCCTGGGGGCCCTGTTGTTCAATCTGTATATGCTTTCATTAGGCCAGCTAATGCGCAGCTATAATGTGTCCTACCACAACTATGCAGATGATACTCAGATCTATGTGTCACTGACAGCAGGAGAACATGGGCCTGTAGATTCATTATGTCACTGCGTCAAACAGATCAGTGTATAGATGCAAAACAACTTTCTTCAGATAAACTCAAACAAAACTGAAGTCATTGTCTGTGGCCCACAGAAACAAAGAGAAAGTGTTATCAGTCACCTTGAGACTCTCCCTCTAGAACCTATGAATTAGGTCAGAAATTTAAGGGTAATATTGGATTCAGACTTGAACTTTAACAGCCACATTAAAGCAATAACATCAGCAGCTTTTTACCATCTAAAAAACATTGCCAGAATCAAAGGAATAGTGTCTAAACCAGATTTAGAAAGACTAATCCATGCATTCGTCTCCACCAGGTTAGACTACTGTAGCGACCTGCTCACTGGGCTCTCTAAACAAACTGTAAGACAGCTGCAGTACATCCAGAACGCTGCTGCACGAGTCCTGACTAGAACCAGGAAATACGACCATATTAGTCCAGTCCTGAGGTCTCTGCACTGGCTTCCTGTCACTCAGAGAATAGACTTTAAAACAGCTCTACTTGTGTACAAGTCTCTTCATGGTCTAGCCCCAAAGTACATCTCTGACATGTTAGAGCCATATGAACCAACCTGGACTCTGAGAACCTCAGGGAGTGGTCTCCTGCTGGTGCCCAGAGTCAGGACTAAACAAGGTGAAGCTGCATTTCAGTCTTATGCTCCTAAAATCTGGAACAGTCTTCCAGAAGATGTGAGACCGGCCTCAACTCTGACAATGTTCAGAAACAGTTCAGTTTAGATGTGCATATGACAACTGAAAGGGTTTTATCTGCACTCTTAATTTCTAATTTAACTTATTAATCATTATTTTTATGCTTGTATGATTTATGGAATGACTATTTGGCTTCTTGTGATTTTATGCATCTGTAAAGCACTTTGAATTGCCTTGTGTACGAATTGTGCTCTACAAATAAATTTGCCTTGCCTATTGGCACCACTGCTGCCTTCACACTCCACATTTTTTCCAGTTCTTCCTTCAAGCTTCTCGTGTTCTTTCTTTCTGATGTTGCCGTTGCTCAGTATGGCCACATCCACCACTACTGCTGTCGTCTGATGTTTATCCACCACTATGTCAGGCTGATTAGCCATCACCAGTTTGTCAGTTTGGATCCTACAGGATCTTGACCTGCTCATTCCCTTTGGAGGTGTCTCTCATCTTGACCCTGGGACCTTGAGTTCATACTCAGCACAGATGTTTCTGCGTATAATGCCTATTACCTGGTTGTGCTGCTGCATGTGTGCTTTGCCAGCCAGTGTCTTGCACCCTGCTGTGATGTGCTGCACTGTTTCAGGGGCGTCTTTGCACAGCCTGCAGACGGCTTCTATAGATCTTGTGTAAAAGGCCTATTCTGGATATATATGATATATATATATATATATAGATATATACACCATATGTTTCCAGTACTGTTGTTGTTGCATTAATTTGATTTACCAAACAGGAATTCCTCAACTCAGTGACAGATTGTACATATGCATCTATATGTGATGTCCTCACTTATGTTTTTATGACGTTAGAATGCAGCTAGTATTCAGTTTCTAAACACTGACATGTAGCGAGCTAAACCAATGGCATCATTGACTGGAACTGAGTAGAACTGAATTATAATGAACTAGATAGTATTCAACTGCAACTCAACTTAACCTTTTCTCTAAATGCCCTGCGACTTGGTACGAGAAACAGTAAATGTAAAACAACGCACTGGTCTCCTGAACTCATTTTTGCTAGAAATCATTCAGAGGGTTCAGTGAGAGGTAAAATGTTAGATATGAAAGACAAAAAATCCAGCTAAGAAAAAGAGAAGAATAAAACACTGAAAATTCAAGAACTTAATTTTCAATTTTCTCCTGCACTTTCATGTGCAGGAGAAACATGAGCCACCAGACTAGATGGCACAACACTGAGCATTAGTGCAGTGACACAATTCTGAGGTAAAGTGCAGTATATCTGCCTGCAAACAGACCTTTTAAGTGTGAGGGCAGAGTTTACAGGGGCAGTGATATGATGGAAGGAAGCCTACTCTCATATTCGGCCTTGGCAATAAAGATAACGATATACCCCCATAAATACCCTGCCAGACATATAAACTGGCCGTTTTTAAATTTAAGCATGATGGACTATTTGTGAGGTCAAATCCTCATCATTGATAGATATCAGAGCAGTTCTCAGTCTATTCACAAATGAGCAAATGTTAAAAGAAAGTTTAACTTGCTAATTACCAGGCTTCTATTTCTAAGGAACAAACCTGAATGACGTTCCCATACTGAATAACTGATCCAAGTAGTTTTTTGTTTTCAGAGTCATTTTGCTTCTTCTCCAAGTCAGCTGCATGCTGCGATGCAAAAAAGAGATAAGAGAAAAATTAACATCAAATATCAACTGCGTCGGAGCTCAGTACAACTAGTCATACACAAAAACACTACAATAAACATCCTGACAAGAAAAGAAATTATTACAGTACAGAAGTAGCAGAGTTCTAAATGTACATTTCATAAGAGGGGCTTTGACTGAAGCTCATGCTCACACAGCCATGGAAACACAGAAAAGATTGCAATCTTCCATTTTATGACTGTGTGGTCAGATAGATTGCTTTAAATGGTATTGTATTACAGCAGACAGAGAGGAAGGAAAGCCTAAAATGCAGAAAGGTATGACAGTAGTAGTGAAAGGTTCATGAAAAATGTCTATAAAAGGACTTACAGGGATTCTACCAGCAAATATCTCCTATAAAAGCTGCTCTTGAGCCATAATGTGAAATGCAAGGACAACCTTTCTGTACATTCACTTTGAATTCAGTGACAAGAAACAACACAAAACTTCTAAACAGCATGAAAAAAATAAATAAAAATAAAGAGTTCTGAAAGAGTCCAATCCGATGCGACTCTGTTCCATCTTTTATCTTGGGAGCTCAGAGGGCAGGATTGTGTTGAGACTGTTGTGAGGTGAACATGCCCTCCCTTCACTTACATGAAGCTTGTTGAGGAGCACTGCATCCGTGTTCCCTCCAGGCTTTGCCGCTTTCCAGAACTGCTTCTGGGCTGAGTAGCGATTCATGGGACACAGTTTGAACAGACAGTCTTCACAGAGACAGAGGGAGAAAAAAAGGGAAATAAAGATTAGCTTCAGTTAAATAAAACCATACATACCTGGGACACACAACAGGAAAAAAACTAAAAAATGTGTTAATGTTGAATGAGCGAAGCTGTGTGTGGACAGATCACACATAAAGCTTATCAAAAACCAACAGACATCACACATCTCAAATTCTAAAAAAAAAAAAAAAAAAAAAAAAAAAAAAAAAAAATAAAAAAAAAAAAAAAAAAAATATATATATCTTATATATATATATATATATATATATATATAGATATATATATATATATATATATATATATATATATATATCTATATATATATATATATATATCATATTTTGACACCAATATAATAAATTGCACCATTTTGGCAAGTCATGCTCTCAGAACAAAAAATAGATAATATTTCTTATGCACTTCTCTGTGGGCTGATCCAGGAAATGCGTGTGCTTGCATTTCAAACACACATTAATAATTCTCCTGAATGGAGATCAAAGGCCTTTGTCTGCTTCAGACCGCAGCGATGAGAGACAAGACAACGTATTTGTGTTCGCTCATGGTAAACATGGCAGCATGTGCTTAAATTCTGTGGTTAATAATAAAGAAAAAAGCAAAAACAATAAAACAACACTGTGTGTCTGTTTGAGGAGGCACATTAACTCATAAGTCATCGTCAGCTGAAGTTTTGCAACCACAGCAGCGGTGAGATGATGTTGTGATCAGTAGTGTCTGATTATGCAGGTCATTTTCATAAACTTGTCAGGAGGGAAACCAGGCCATTTATTTGCATGCGAACAGAGTTTTAACAAGTTCCTCTTCTGTCCCAGGAGAGTTCCTCTTCTTTTGCACTGGATGAAAGCTAAGTTTTATTGAACAAGCATAGATTAAGTGCTTTTCCTGTAGAGTTAAACCTCCACTCACAACAGTCTCCTCCCTCTGAGTCCTGGCTTTCCTCCGATTTCACCTCTCATCAGACCACAACTTTCTTTTCTGAGAGGGTGAAAAGTGGAGAAAAAGAACAATCTGTCCATCCTTCCCCTGTTCCGTCTCTCTCTGTCCTCCACTTCAGGCTGAAGCAACATGACCAAATAAGGCCAGACATGAGAAGGGGAGTTAGATGACAGAAAGAGAGAGGAGAGGGTGGGGACTCCTTATGTTCCCCCTTCGATATTCTGTCATCCCTCCTTCTTCTCTGTGATTTCCTACAACTATTTCACACACCACTTGTTCCCTCATGGCTAAATGGTTTTGGTTTCCTAAATCCTCTTCCTAAATCGCCCTACCTTTTCCGCCTCCTCATTAGATACAGTTTATTTAAGTTTGACCAGAACTACAGCAAGAAAACCAAAGGAAAGGAAGTGAAACAAAAATGAGGAAGACCACGGGGGAAAAAAAGAAAGAAAATGAAAGAATGTGAAACAGAGATAGCACAGAGAATGTAAGAAAATGAGGAGCTGGAGAAAAACAGTGGTCTCAGTGAGTTTAACATGCATTTACTGTATGTTTCCAACACGTTCACACAAACGGATGAAACAGCTGATACGGGTCATTGATCTTGCTCATAGTTATAAATGAGCAAACGCTGAGGGCTCTGGTCTAGGAAGTGACCTGCCTTGTACTTTCATGGTTTAATCATGCTCTAAACACACAATCACAGCATGTGACAGATAACTGAGCTACACTAAACATTTGCAATAATTACAGCTGTGAGTGAGAACATGTTCAAGAGCAGGCTGATAATTTCTTCTAGGGTCACTAGGCAGAACAAGTGGTGGGACTAGTCCAAAGGGCACAAAATGATTCATTAACATTCCTGCAGCCAGAAATTATCCTTCACTACCGGAACCTCGAAAGCATAAACATTACTTTATTTAGTGCTTGGATATCTTTTCAGACCAAACACAAAGCTAGCTTTGGTACTGGCTGACCCGATTGTGCCTGCAAACGCTGAAATGTGGAACACAGAGGCAAGTGTGGTAAAACCAGCAAAAACACTGAAATATTCCTGCAGCTGTTTGAAGTATAAAGCTGAGTAAACACTGAAATGTTGGTCACTTGTTTCATTGCCAAAGGCATTTATCATAATCCTATTTTGCAATATCAATATGAAACTTGAAACACTATTTTATCTGACAAATTCACCATAGTGTCTCCTTTTGTGGCAAATAAATTAGTAAAAAATGTTAAGTGTCAAATCCCCACACAGCTATAATTATTAGATTATCGTGTCGACGGAGCCTGTGCTGGGCTTACACACTCCCAATGACAGAAAGACAAAAACCAGGTACTTATCCATTACTGACCACAGAGCTGGATGGGTAATTGCGCAAACCACCACAAAATGTCCAATGTATGCAATTTTTAAATACATAATGGCAGCATATTGGACAGCACATGTCAAAAGAAGATATCAACAAAAATATCCCATTTTCTTTCTTTTACACACTTATGAGGGGAAAACTGACTCGATGATTTTCGATTCTCTTACTGCCTTCAAGTAAGGAACATAGATTGTTGCCTTCATCCTCTGTTTTATTTTCAATACTTGGTCCACCTGCTGATTGAAGGAAAGTCAGCGAACGATCCAATCTGGTTCTACTACAAACATCAGCTCTGCTGAAAAAAATCTCACCAAACTTCACAAGATTCAAGAAGAAGATCAAGAAGGTGTGTGCAGCCAGAATACAAATAAATATGAAGCCATTGTAGTACCAACAGAGACAGTTCATCACTGGGAAAGTTTTACTATAGAGCAAAACTTCCACAACAAAAGCAGCAAGAGAAGAGCAGCAAGTTTCATGTAAATCATTAAGATTTACATAATGACTACACAGAACGGAATAACTCACCTTCACAGTAAACAATTTAATTGTTTTTGTGCAGAAAAACTCAAGCCTAAATATCACAGGAGGACTTTCCTGTGACAATCCAGTTATATAAATTCCTTCACCTTTTATTCAATTTTAAAATCTAATTTAAATGGAATATTCTAACGTTGTTATTTAATTGTACAATTTCCACAATAATGAGAAAACCTTTTTTTTTCTTGCAGGGATTAATAAACATCTTATGGTTCTGATTCAGCTCAACCTCGTGTTGATGTCAGAAGGTCACTGCAGCACATCACAGAAGACCAGAGATCCTGACATGTTGTCTGATGCATAGTTAAATTTCCCTTTATGGGATAAATAAAGTATTTTTCATTCATTTTATTTCATTTCATTCATTCATAGCCAGTAGTGATCAAACACAAGCAGAGAAGCGTGCTCACACCTCTGCCACTGCTCTGTTCCACTCTTCTCTGCAGTAACTGGAGTACACAGCATGGACAATGACTTAGAAACACCTGGCTTGTAGAAATTGCTATTCACCCTAAGGTTCTTATCCTCTTGGATATACTGTAGATGTAGCCAATAACCACTTGTTGTGTATCTGGGACAACAGTTGAGTCCACAGATGGCAGCTGTCCTTGGCCGTGTATTACAGTACTGTTCCTTCCTTGATAGACCAAAGAGAAATATATAATCGTTAGAGGACAAAGGACAGAAGAGTTTCTGCTGTTCATCCCAGATGAGCCACCCAGCTCATCTGCCATCCATCTCAACAGACTGCACAGAGTTAATACTTAAAATACTTAGGTACATCTGAGATAATCAAAGCATAAATTGAAATAGGCAAGAGCATATATTTGACGGTGGAACAAGGAGACACTATGTACTGACTACAACAGACTGTAACAGCCTTCACATGCTACTAGTTTAAGATAAATGTTATACTGTTAAACAGAAGAAAATCAGGTCTTGTCCCATCATCCATTCATTTTTCAACAAAGAAAACATTTGATAACCTCTTCTTATCCAATTCCACTTCTCAATTGTAACTGGAGCTAAAAACAATGTGTAGCTGAACCAGAACATTGTTAGTTTTTGACACATTTCAGTGCACACCAAAGTTTCGGGACACAATAAAGATTCCTTCAAACTTATGAAGGAGCTAGAAGAACACCAAAGCAATTCCAGAGTGCTTGTACAAACCTGACTGCAAAAATGATAGAACACCCTCAAACATTAAACTTAAAAAGATGCAGCCATGAGAAAAAAGAAAAAAAAAAAGAATTTTTCAGTTCTATGGTTTTATGCATAAATACATAATATTTTTTTGAATTTATCTGGTCCTCACCAGATATTGAAATTAAGTAAATACAAACCCAGTTAAACAACATTACAGCATGTTACAAAATAAAAACATCCCAACATGCAGAACCACTGAGTGAAACAGTAGGTACATGTTGCAGAGCCATCTCTTCATCAATAACTTGAATGAATCATTTTCCAGATGGTGTCATTGGTTTCTCACATCACTGTGAAGGGATCTTTGCCCTCCAGTTCATTGACCTCTAAAGGCATTTCATTTATGCATTAATGTCACAGCATTTTAACCAGTTTTAGGTCTGGATCACAGGATCATCGCAACATTTTGATTCTTTTCTTTTTCCAGCCATTCATTTTGAATTTGCTGCTGTGTTTGGGATCATTGTCCAGTGGCGTGACCCAGTTTTTGTCAAGCTTTAGCCATCAGATGGCTTCACATCCGATTCTGGCATACCACGTTGTTCAGAGGAGTTAGTGATTGATTCACTGAGAGTAAAGTATACAGGCCCAGTGGCTGCTAAACAAACCAAAATCATCACCCCTCCACCACCGTGCTTGACAGTTGGTATGAGAATTGCTATAAGGCATCAGTACTGATGTGTGGTTTTCACCCAGTTTGGATCTGTGCAATCTAGCTGCACATCTCCACTTTGGTTTGTCCGTTGAAAAGGAATCTTTTCATAACCAACCCATTTCATGTTGCCATATTCTATTTAGACAGAAAAGGCTTTCTCCTGGCAGGATCTTCGAACAAGCCATAGCTGTGATGTTCTTTGCAGAACATGCAAACATGCAGTTAACATGCTAACTGTGGCTTGTAGAGTATGAGATGTAGGTTTTTTTTTGTATTTTTGTTTTTTCCTTTTTAATTTTTCATGAGGATAACATGAACTGCCGACCTGTCCAGGGTGTACCCCTGCCTTTCGCCCGAAGAGAGCTGGGAAAGACTCCAGCAGATCCCCTGAGACGCTGCAGAGGATTAAGCAGGCATAGATAATGGATGGATGGATGGATGATGGATTAGATGATTTCAGCTTGGGAAGATTGATTCTTCAAGACAGCTGCCAATCTTTCTCACTGTTGAAAAATGGACTCCAAATTGTTTGGAAATGGTCTTTTAACCCTTCTGAGCAGCAACAACCACTTCTGTAAGATCATTGCTAATTTTGTGAAAAACTGTATGGGACAATCAGTACAATAATTGATGAATAGATTTTTTCTATGGGATCGGGCTTTCACCATCAGCCATTCATCATATTAGGGGATATGGAGAAATGTCTGCACAACAGAGGGTCCAAACTGAAACTCGGTACTAAATTGCTGGTTGTCAGGTTCTGTTCTGACAATAGACAAAACCCAAGTACCACAAAGATACTATCTGCTGGGTGGCAGCACCAGTTGAAACTGGTCGTCACCTTTGCATTTGGGAATTTTGCGTGAAGCAACTATGTAAGCTCCTACTGATTCGAAAGGTGCAGATTTACCGTGAGGGTAAGGACAAAACAGGGGGAAAATATCAACGTGCTAAATCTCACAAGAAATTACACACCATGTTCCCGTCAATTTCGGCAAAAGAACAGATCAACAATGACTGCGAGATGAGAGGTGATCCTGTCTACTTCTACTGGAATAACTGGTGGAAGACTGAGTTCTCCTCCTTGCCTCTGTTACTGTTTGGCTTAAACTCGAGATCTAAAAAAAATGTTTAAAAAACATCCAGTAGTTCTGGCAATGACCTCCTTTTACATTCACAAACCTGCTGCAACATGTTCACATCACATTATCATTTCTAAAACGCAAATTTTGAGGCCAAAGTCCATAATTGCAGTCCGATTAAGCTTCTCTTAGAGTCCTGATGAAATTAAATGTCAATTAGTATTGGTGGCAGATGGTGTTTTAGTGCACATGACGTGGACCTTTTATCAAGTAAAAATCATAAAAATGTTTCACTTTGAAAATTAAACTGATGACCGCAATGATCCTCAAATGCTGAGAAAGATGATGTGATGCAAAGATAAAGTGGTAAGCACTCCAAACTTTGTTGTCACAGATTAGTGGCTAGGAATTCTTCCCAATAGCAGCAAAAATTTAAAAAAAAAACATGTTTTATCACTGCGTTTTTGTACCAATTTCAGTGGTTTTAAATTACTTGTGAATGATTTCAAAGATCATGAAAACTTGGGAGATGATCAAAGCCATCAGGATTCAGCTTTGTACCTTCATGCATATGAACAAACAAATTAAAATTAAAAACATGCAATTTTTGATGGACGTTTGATTAAGAACAGAAAATGTCGATCTCAAGGTGTCAGTGAAGTCAGAGGATCGGAAAAGTCTACAGGATTCAACCACAGCGAACTGTGAATGTCTCAACCACATTTCATCTTTATCTATCTAGGTGTTGAAGTTTTTTGGTCTTCCACCACTCCACTGGCAGGCTTAGATTTTCATCAACACTAATGAAAATATTTTACACACATTAAAACAAGTTAAAGAAAGAAATTGGTCACACTGATCCATAATAGAAAAGTACTGATCAAAGATTTTGTGCATGAGTGCACCGTGTCAGTGAGTTAAACACATGGGAAATGCAGGTCCTCTCTTTGGACCATAATAACTGCCATTTAACAGGCATGAACACACACTCAGCACCATTTAAAATGTCTCTTTATTATTACTATGGGAATGAAGAGTAATGACCCAGTAAAGAGGATGGCGTTAGAAAATACAGCATTCAATCTGCGCTGAAACATGCAACGGAAAAGGTTTGACACCATAGCGACCTCCAATTAAGACGTGTTGTGACTTCAAATAGCCAAGTGACAAAATATGAATCACAGTGACTGAAAATGAATATACAAAGCAGTTGTTGCTGTACTGTTTCTGCCGTCAGTGTGCTGGCTGCTGTTCAGTGAACTCTTCTGAACTCTGAAGTCAGCATGTGTAGGTGTCTCATGGTATTTCAACACACTGTCCAGGCAAAATACAAAGCAAGGCTCATGTCTCTGCAAACAGATACAGGCTATGTGACCGAGATTGTGATTGTGTGGAGGGTGTTGTGTTTACATTAGGGGGAAATGTTAGGCATACCTCAGCAGTGAGACTAAGACCCAGTGGTAATGGTTCATCTGGCCTGATGCCCTTATAGGATCCACTTAGTAGAATTATCTCTTTGCAAATGTGTCTTTTCTTTCAAAAAGCTGAGCACTAACCAAAATGGAGAAAGATAGAAAAGTATTTGCAGATGAAACATGAAGAACTCCCATTAGCTGCTCCCATTTGGTATGCCTCTGAATCAACACACTTGATTTTTATTTATATTAGGTGTTTTTGTTATTATTATTCCATATTAGACATGAGGTAATGTCACTTTTTATTATGCAGCTGTAGTGTTTTATTATTTAAAAGGTAGTATCAGGAAACTAAACATGTACAAATTAAATTTCTAATGTGATTTCTAAATATACCATTGACCTACAGATCATGAAAAAAAAAGCTATGGCCAAGCTTAATACCTTAATTTATGAGAACATTTGGCTTTCTGAATGTGAATTCTATTTCCCTGTGGTGTTGGACCGACCCGTAACATATGGGTTCCCTTCCTGGTAGGGCAAAACAATGAGCCCCTCACCCATCCATTCCCCCTCTGCAGACATAAGGAACCCTGGTCTGCTACTCTCCCAAAGTAACTTTTGTCACAGTTAAGAAAATTCCTTTTTGCATATATATGAGTGTTATTTTGCTTCAAATTCGGAAGAGACATTTCGATAAACAACAGAAGACTTAGAGGGTACTGTACTGTGTGTTCATTTTCGTAAGTGAGACAAATGAAAACTGAGTGTGGGATAAAGATTAAATGAGATAGAGGCCTTCCTGTGTGCGAGCCAAACGCAGCTCCCTCAATTCAATTATCATTGATGCTGAAAATAAACATAATTGGTATGATTTCTCTGCTGGAGTGAAGGTATGGTTTTAACCTTTTATTTGCTAGTCTGTCTGCAAGATTCTGAAAAAAACATCACAGCTGCATATCATGGTATTTAATGAAGAGATGGAACATGAGTAGAGGAAGAAAGTAATACATTTTAGCATGGGATCCCGACCCTATTTGCTTAAATCTGTGAAACAAGGCTTTGGCCTTGGTGGAGGACCATCTAGATAAGTCCTGAAAATGGTTTGGACTGCGCATGGCTGGAATTTTCTCCAATTATGTACAACTAATATGAATTCACCATGGTTCTTATGTTATATTTTACAGATTCATGTATCAAAAGTACCAAAGCTTATAAATAAAAGATGATGCTCGATCTAGTGAACCTCTGCTTCACAGAATGAACTTGACAGTTGAACACACAGCAACAAGACAAAGAGAAAGCCTTGTGTTTCACTGAAGTATCAGACTCCAGTCTGTGCTTATCATTCTTACAGCAGTTATGTCTATGGAGTAGATAACGACTGCTGGGACACCAGAGACCCACAGAAGAACCCGACTGTGTGGGTCACTCTGGAGATCAAAGCTCTCTTCTTTCAAAACACTGCACAGACTTCTCTACACCCTTGAGACTACAGATATAATTCCAAACGCAAAGTGTGAGCATGAGAATGGATGCCACCCAACACACTTCAAAGTCAAACTGACATTGAAAGAAAACAAGTTGATGTCAAGCTCTGTGTGTTTGAAGACAACTGCAAAGAAATATTGCACCAAAAAAAAAAAAAAGATGACATCAAAATATTTAGAGCAAACCACTTTTTACATGACTGATAAATGTGCAACATCTTTTCTCGGTGCCTGCATGGGCTTTTTTTCCCCCCCATGTGCTCCCCCCCCACAATCCAAGAACCATAAGAAGTGACTGTGAGTGTGGTGGTCATTAGTCTTGTTTTCTACTGTGTGGCTCTACCATGAATTGGCATCCTGTGCAGAGTGTACCCCACCTCTTACCTAATAACAGCTGGGATAGGCCCCATTCCCTACATGGTCCTGAACAGACTACAGCAGGCATAAAACATGGGCGGATGGATGATAAATGTGCCAATTATTTTCTAAACTGATAATTCTGGTAACATAATGCAGGACAAAAGGCAATATTTTTACAATTTAATGACAACTATCTACTATTCTCATGATAACCATCACTGATATGATGGCTGACTATTTTAGGGTTATAAGGGTGTACCACTGCCTCCACATGGCTTATACAGCAGAGGACATAGTTTAGCAAAATTTTCATATACTGTATAAAATGTGCAAATCAGCCACAGCTATGGAATAGCAGCCTCAACCAGCAGCACAAAAAACTGTTCAGTGAGGACTTAAAGAACATGACAAAAAGTCTTATGTGTTCACCCGGCCTGCAATCATCCCAGATAGCAATCTGATGGCATCTGTGTAAAGCTAGCCCAACCAACAAAGACCCCAGCCCAAAACCCACACAGTCCCAAAAGGATCTAGTGCAAATGTCCTGGTACCAGAAAACCCAAAGGACCTTCAAATGTTTGTTCCACACCCTGACAGGTCACAGCTCTTTTGGCAACATGAGGAAAACCCTGCTCAACATTCGGCACAAGGTCAGAACGTGACTTTGCTTTATCTGCATGTGCAGGTTTTTTTTGCCTCCGTTTTAATATGCAACATGTCGCCAAAACTCCACCAACCAATTTGTTAATTAAAGGAGACATATTCTTTTTTTCAAAACGTTATGCAATTCCTTCCTTTCGGTGTGCTTCTTTATTGAATCAGTCTTACAGCTGCTGAAAGTGATTGAAAATGTGCTCGTATCTGAATATGGCTGCACTTGTTCACACACAGTCACGCATGTTGTAAATACAGGGGAGGTTACAGAAGAACCATGGATACAGGAGGCAACAAGGAACATATACGACTTTCATTCTTACAAACACTGGATGCATGTGCATACAGGGACAAAATCGCCACAGACTGTCACAAAAAAGTAAGATGTCTTTCATTAATGTTCATTTTAACTGTTTGTAAACTCTCTGAATGATTCTACTTTGCTTTTGACATCATTTGTGTGTTTCTGATATACAGGTCACTGAAAGGAAAGTCTGCGTACATACAAATCCTCATAGGTATAAAATTACTTTCTTCATGAAGTTAAAAGACATATACTATTATTACACAGGATTCTAGTTTTACATTTATACAACATGCAATGTCTGCAGAGGCTTTTAGTGGCCCCCCGTCTGTTTCTTCTTCTGCTCTTGACAAACAGCTGCAATTTCCTTGCAACATTAATCAATGTCCATCTTTATTGTTTGGTTGTTGGTACAGTAAATCGACTTGTCAACTCTATTTAGAAGCTTGACTGCCAAACAAGCGCGGGCACTTACGTGATGCTACTGCACTGAAACCTGCTTGTGACAGCATATTCGTGCTTCTGACACTAACTGGAAAAAGGGACACAGCATTAAAGGCAAGTAGTACAGCCTAAAAAAGGAACGTATCTATGAGGAAAACAAACACCATGAGAACACATCAGCAATGATTATGTAATTACACTCTTTGCCAGAAGGATGAAACAAAAATCCTGCGCCACATATTCAAACTAATCAGTTTAAAGAGCAGGAGCTTCCTCATGCGTAGAAAAAGAAAGAACACCCTCTTTCAATTACAGGGCTTTATAAATCAGGACATACCAGGTCTTAAAACTGGGTAAAGACAACCTCAGATGAACACTTTTTATGCACCGTTGATCATCTGAGCTTTATTCACCTAACTTTTTGACACAAAAAGGACCACGTGATTTTTTTTATTATGCCTTAATTTATAGGATATTCAAATTTTAATATTGTACTTTTTCACAAAACTAAGAACTAACTGTGATTCTGAAGAGCAGGTACAGAACCTGAGACCTTAGAGAGGGTCCATTTCCTTTTCACATGAATGTACCTTCTTGATCCATCAAATGCAACTTGGCTATGTAGAAAGGGCCTGATCTGTTTTGCATGTTTCAGTCATGCACTTACGTCGCAGAATAAAGCCCAGTTATTGTTTTCTGACATTTATGACAAAACATGAACTATGAACACCTTCTCATACTGTACGTTCAGACACTCATAGTATAAAACTGGGCCAGACCTCTCCCAAGGGACATCAACTTCTAGCCTGGGAATTGTGGGTCATGAGTTCTACTTCCTGTACAGCAGCTAATAATAGCAATTTCAACAGAAGAAACAGCTGAAAACTTTTACAATGATGGCAACTTTGCTGTTGTCGTGTACCTCAGTGCTGATACTCTTCGTCCTCATCTCCTCAGACATAAATGAGCGAGTACACACGCAGCTAATGAGAACCTGCATGAACGCATAATATGCAGGCACGTGCACAAACACCCTTAACACAGACAAGTGTAGGCCTGTGAGTCCAGTGAGCTGAGATATTGTGGTCATCACCAAAGAAACATGGTACAACACATTCAGCAGAGTCTCTCACACAGTCAGCAGTATAAACACAGAGCAGTTGATGTTATGACTTCTGTATGCATGGAGAAGAAGCGAGTCGACGCGGCGCCTCTTACCTCTGAACTTCTTTGGAGGGTTGTTAAGGTCTCCAGCATCCGGCTGGACGACGCAGCGGTCATCCACCAGGCTGTGAACACGGGCACATCGAAGTATTGTTAAGCACATGATAAAATAACACTGCCACAATGTGCACAATCTGCAGTATGTCTTTTTGTGTGGGGGTTTTGTTTTTTAATATGTCATGTGACAACAGCACATGATCCGGTGGATGAATGGAGGACCCGATTGTAGCCTAGGTGATGTTTGGCACACAGATCCAGTAATGGCTGCACACTGAAGGTTTACAATGAAATTTTTATATATCAGAACATCAACCGTGTTATTTTCGCCTGAAAGTTCACCGGTGTGTTCCCAACAAAAAGTGTATCATGCCATCAGCAGTAAAGTGACAAAACAACCAAACTCATTTGAAATGTTAAGATGCACCAATTTCCAAGTTTTTCATAACAAAATTAAAGTACTGAATTGAACAGAATTTCCCATGCACTGAAATTATTAGGATAATTTAATCATCTAAATAATATTCTCAAGCAAAATACCTAAAGCTCTGAGGCTGCAGTTCCTCTAACGTAAATATTTGATCGTTTTCTCACTCTTCTCTGATCACAGACTGCTGAAACTAACACACAAGTAGTGCAAGAAAAAAAAAACATAGAATACATTATCTACTAAACACAGATGAGTGTAAACTTTTCTTAGGGACCAAAACAAGCTGAATTGAAGCCATTTTGAGTTGGAACAAATAAAGGTTTGGCCATTACCGTTAGCACATCATCAGAATAAATGATTTTTTTAAGCCTCTGACAAGATTTTAAAATGTCATTCCACTTAACAGGGTGTGGATAAGGCTCCTACAGATGAGCCAAGCTAATTTTAACTTAATATGTGCACATAAAGTGTATTTTAAAAAGACTGTTTGCACAGGAATGTCCTTAAGTTTGCACCAACCTTGTCTTGATTCTGTATAAGTCGACTACTGATGTCATGCAAAGTACTGTTCATAGATGCAAAGATGTTTTAATGACACAGTAGGTAAATACTGATCCTGTTCTATGAAAGCAGAGGCCATGAACTCTTCTCCTTTTGTGTTTCAGCAATGGACTTGTATAGCGTTATGACAACGTAGAAGCAAAAAAGAAGAACATTCCTATACAAACAGTAACTTTTATACACTTTTTGTGCAGATACAAGCTTAAAATGACATTTGTTAATCTGGAGGGTCCCTCTCCACACCATTACTTAAATGACATTTTTGAATCTCAGAGGCTTAGAATCACAATTTATTCTGATGTTGTTACTTGCCCTGAAGGATGACATTAAAAGCTTTTGATGCTGCAAACATACATTTATTTTAACACAGCTTCAATTACAGGCAACTGGGACAAAACAGTGATGGCGTTTCAAACTCAACTTGCCACACGTATTATCCTAATAAAATGAAAAGACTGGATTAATGACATCACACGCTACTTAACACTTAAAGAGATGAGGTATCATATACAGAATGATAACTTAAATTCTGCTATATCTGGCAACCTGTAATTACATTTGTTGCAAAAAATGAACTAATGACATTGTGAATTTATCTTCAGTTAACTGTCTAGCTGCCATTACCTGTAGTACTACACGGTGCTATCGTTTGTATAATATACATATGTCTCATTTTAGATGTATCTGCTGTCATTTTATTTATTTTATTTTATTTTATTTTAAATAATGGTGTGATTTGGGTGGCTGGGATATGGGTCATGTTTGTTTGCTTCATGTTAAAATGCAATAAAATACAATAAAAAAGACTTAAGACTTAAAATGGCTTCAATTTCACATCATTTTGGTCCTTAAAAAAACTTTACACTCATTATCATCTAGTAAGACCTAGGATTGATTTAAATCTGGAGTACCATTGCATCACCATGGAATCAAAAGTAAAACTGGGGATTGAGACTGCCTTGTGCATGGGACTGGCAGTATCAGATGAAATGTGAAGGTACATGGCCTCTGTACTTAATATCATTTCCTTAAAAGAATGCCCAGCAAGGTAAAACTGAAGCCAAGTGTGCCAGGTGCAAAATGTTGATTGAAGATGGTAGAAGACGGTTTGATTCCATGGTTCACCATCAGAAATGGCAAAAACGTCAATCCAAAAATAAAGAAAGAAATAAATAAATCATGGATTGTGCTGCAGTTGTAGCTCCCTTTAGAGCAGTGGTTCTCAACCTTTTTTGAACAAACGCCCCCCTCAGCCACCATGGTGCTCTAGTGGGAAGTGTGCGATCTGGGCCATAGTGTAACAATCTCATTCAACTTGACTGCTGTTAAGGTTTTTGAGCAGTAGTGATAGGTAACATTCTTTTGACGTGATTAGAAACATGACCATGTGGAGCATTTATTTTACATGTGAATGCTGGTAAAGAGGCAGGAGAAATGGAAGGAGTGAAGGAATGGAATGAAGGAGGTTGGTGAGAAGTGAATCCAGTGTACAGGCAGTGTTACTGCTGCATTTGATGGGTTTCGATACCTTGTTCTTAGTTGGGGTGAATGATGGAGATAATGCACCATTCACAGAGGATTTAGCCAAATGTTGCAGCAATATGAAAGTAATAGAAATGCAGGAGTAACAACCGCCTCCCAGATGGCTGGAATTAGAAAACGGGGTTGCCTCAGAGGGGGATGTGCCTTTAACCACTGGGCAAAACAAAACTGTACTGATGTTGCCAAATTTCACTGCGAGTAATTTGCTTTTTCTGTGTCTCTCCACAAAATAAGGAATTATTCTGGATTAGATGACCAGTGGGCAGCCTGGAATTTTTGGTGACGAATATAGCTTTTACTGGTCTGTAATAACACTAGTCTGGACACAGACCAAATCCCACATCCATTTCATTCCTTTTCCAGCAGAATGTCTGTAGTTGTCCAAACAGATCTATCTGCAGTTAGAGGCGTTACACCTCAAGGAACAACCGTTTTTATCTGGGAATAAAGTGAGAATCAGTCTGTTGAGAAGAAATGGCATAGTATGTGTGTGTGATCATTCCCATAACATGTAACTTGAACAACAGAGGATCTGGAGAATGCTGCTGAGTTGGTATTTGTGCACTGAGTGGGTGGCTCCTTTCCAAAACTCCCATGACAATTTTTGTAACCGAGTATGTGAGTGTTTGTTTTTATACAATGGAAGTGCCTAAACTCAAGAAAGGCCACGATGTCTTTATAATGACTCAGTCTCTGCTGTGGGTCATTCCATTTTTCATAAACCAGTGGGGGGGGGGGTTTATTCAGGACACTGAGCTGACAGGCCCGATACAATTTCTAAAGTTGGACACACTATCATTCTCCTTCTTATAATAACGTGTTAGTTCACAAAGCAAGAAAACAAATGCTGTGCTTTATGCAATCTATTTTCTGTTTTGGACGCTGCTGAAGAGCTGTTCTTTTTTTTTTTTTTTTTTTTCTATCTTAATTTAACTTCATTTTAAGTTTATTTGGTGAGATAATATATATACAGTGGTAAGATGTATATTATGTGAATCCCTTTAATATAATTAAGGGGATAATATATTTAACCAGTATTCTCCTCATCTAAGTCACAATAATAGACAATGTTGATAAATATCAGCTCTTGCCTTATTGAAAACATTGATTTAAACATACATAGTGCTGGAGGAAAAGGTTAATGAACCCACAGATCATTTACTTCAACAGTTAATTGGAGTCAGTAGTTTACACTCCTGGAGTCCAGCTCATGAAATGAGTTTGGGGGTGTACTTTGATGAAAGACACAAACATTTTAGGTTTGTTGTTCATGAGAAAAAACATTCACTGATGTCAGTCATGCCTTGCAAAAAGAAGGTCCCTGAAAACATACAGTCAAGAGACGTTTATCTGCATGAGGCTGGAAAGAGATACAAGAATCCTCCCAGTCTGTAGGCACACATAATCCACAGTTGGACAAACTGTGTATAAATGGAGACAGTTCAGTAATGTGGCTACTCTTCCTTTGGTGGACACCTAGCCAGGGGTTCATGCAGAATCCTCAGTTATGTACAGAAGAACCCACAAGTAACAGTTACACGCCTCTGTTCATGAGTCGACCATACGCAAGTCATTCAACTGGCAGGATGCCCATGGCATGGAGGAAGGCACTGCTCTTCAAAAGGGAAAAAGAAAAAAATATTCCTGCAGGCCTGAAGTATGCCAGAGAGCATCTTGGCGAACTACAATGCCACTGTGAAAATGTTTTGTGGATCAATGAAACAAAGGTTTAATTATTCTGGAAGGACACTCAAAAAGGGCACAGCTTACTGATCTCAAAATCATCAATTGGTGAAGTATGGAGAAAGGAACATCATAACTTGGGACTTGCTTAACCGCCTAAGACCCTGGATAACCTTCCGTTATGAAAGGGAAGATTATTTTCCAAGTTTACCAAAATATCCAACAGGGAAATGCCATGGAGGCTGTCTCACTGAAGCTTAGCCGGGGTTGGGCGATGCAACAGGACAATGACCCAAAGCGCTGAAGTATATCCACTACACAGCAGCTTCAGATCAGGGAAATTCAACCTTTTGGTGTGACCCAATCAGAGCACAGACCTAAAATCCATTTAGGTGTTGTGTGATGACCTTGAGAGAGCCATTAGCACCAGACAAATCTGTCTGAGCTGAAGCAGTTCTGTAAAGAGGAATGGTCCTCGTAAAAAAAAATATTCATGACTGATCCAGAGCAAAACAAAGGGCTTGCTTGAAGTCACTGCTGACTTTTTCCATTGGTACTGCAAATGGTTTAAAAAAAAAAAAAAAGCCAAGATCCCAACCATACTTTTGCAATATAAACCAATAAAATCACTGTATTATATACAAGCTTGTAATTAGTGTTCATAGTTTTATCTGTTTGATTCATTGTTTCAGAGGTAAAACCCTTTTAAATTTGATATTATTATTATCACTGCTGGCAATACATTTATATATTTCCAATAGTTGTATTGTGTTCTGTATTTAAAAAAAAGAAGATTTTCTAAATATGGATATATTTTTTTTCTGAGTTTACGGTTTACATTACATCTACTCCTCTGTTCTCAAACAATGCCACCGGCACACTTTTTTTTATTATTTTTAAATTATCATCATCATGGCGTTTCCTCTACTTTTCCTGTGTTTTCCACTTCAAAGCAACCATGTATTTTCACTGTGCAATCTTTTCTATGACACTATATGTGAGAAGTAGGTCTGATGGTGAAAACAATGTAGTAGAATGTGCAGATTTTACACTGGGTTTTACATACGGAGTACTAAAACAAAGTTTATCATTAACTGTGCATTTGCTTTCCCAACATTTCCTTTACTCCTAGCAGTGGCAGTAAAGGGGGCAGGCATGATGGCTGAAGTGACACTTCAAAGGCCTCATCTGCTTTCACAGCTTTCAACTGTAAGATAAAAACTACAGCTTTTTATCACTTCTTTTCCCCTTGATCCAATTCAATAACTGTCAACTGGGACTGATGCTGACATCACAAGAAAACAAGCACTCGTCAGGTTGCCCCCAATCATCTGATTAAAAGAAGAAGTCTCTGCTTGAAAAATAGGTTTGTTTGTTTGTTATCATTAAAACGTATAATTTGGCTCCTTTAAAACACTGCAAAGGAGCAAAGAAAAGTGTGGCTAAAACATAATATGTAGCCAGTGAGATAGAGACATACCCCAGAGTGCTGATGAAACCATTGGTGGATCCCTCTGCATACAGGGAGCAGATGTCCCCAATGTGCAAGAAGCTGGACATCTTATCAGACATGTTTGTTAGAGATAAGGGAGCACCTACAGATGAGGAAAGAAGGTGAGATTAAAAAAAAAAAAAAACACATACATACTTGTTTTAAGGTCTCATGGATGTTTGAGTGTTTGACATGACTGAAGTCTAAGATGCTGCAGCAACATCTAGATTTTAATTTCTGCCATGGTCATATTTGTGACAATGATATTCAGCCAGGTGGATTTAACAGTTATCTATTGTGTAGTTAGAATCTGCCTCTGTAAGTTGTGATGAAAGACCTGCGGGACACACTGCCGTCTGACTGCATATATTTGCATAGAAGCGGCAGGAAAAGAAAATACTCTGATGCTACTGTAACCTGTTGGTGTTGTGGTGCGGCTTAATGATTAGGAGCCGCAGCGACCAGGAAGGTCTGCGCACCTGGTGCAGGTCACCGTGAACCCACACATGCATTTTCACTGGGGTCAGGTTTTTAATCACTTCCGAAAGCACTGCTCCACAATAGAGGCAAATAAATCCTGAAAAAGTAAACAGTCAACTGTGAAACTGTGAATGTAACTGTTGCAAGCTCGAAAGGAGGGAAATGAGGATCCAGCGAGCGATAGCATCACACGGACGTGATTGTTTATTGAAGCTGTCGCACACCTGAAACTTGAAGGAACCCAGCGTTAGAGCTGTCCTCTTTATCTCCATCCGACCTGAAACCTCACAACTCCTTTCTAACCGCTGACAGGGCAGTCCTGTTGCTCTACCGCTGGAGAAACAAGGCTCCTTCACAATAAAGCTTTCACCGAGCTGTGAGCGTTTTGACAACCATGTAAGGAGAACTCAATCTTGTTTTTTTTTTTTTCTCCACCGAGAGAAAGAGGATAGAGAAAGGAAGAGAGGATGACCAACTGTGCGCTCAACTTTACCTCGGCTGTGGGGAAACGCTCAGATTTTCAGCTTTTTCTGGGGTAGCAAAGGCAACATGACTGTGCCTGTCCTCTCCACCGGGTCGAGAGTGAAATCGAGCCGTCAGCGACTGTAATAATCCGGGTTTTTTTGACAGCTTTCCGCGCCTGTTGGACTCCGCTGTCGCGCTCGCGGAGGCACTGGCGCCTGGCTCGCTGCCACTTCTTCTTCTTCTTCTTCTCTTCTCACGCGGGTGCTGTGTTGATAGCTGGGAAATGATGTCCACGCGGCCTCCAATTCTGAAATGTATTATAACTCTCACCATTACGTATATAGTGTACGAAAACATCTGTTTGAAAATAAAAAGGAAAACAATAGAAGCCTGCGTGTTTAGGTTATTTTCTTTCTCAATTGTGGTTTCAATTGAGTTACTTTGTTTAAATAAAAAAAAAAAAAGACACATGCTTTACTTGTAAGATCCAGTTGGGATGTTACTATTACTTTTTGTGGATTAACAGACAGGCATACGGAACAAATCCTCTTCGGTCAGGAAAGAGTTACACTTTGTAGCCTGCTGACTGACCACGTGACTTTGCGGAAGTAAGAGTAACAACAACATGAGCGAAGGCTGATTAGGTCCTTGCAAGGATGGTGCGCTACTTTTCCGCACTATTGATGGTTGGATTTGCGAATATTGTGTTCTGTCTTCAGAGTTCATGCGCGGCGGAGCAACAAGCCGCCTCCCCGGAGGGAGCAGCCGGCTGCGGCTGTGACAAGCTGAAGAGAGCCGCTGCCGCCGCGGGTCCCGGTGAAGGCGACCACCCGGCTGTCAAGTACTCCAGCAGCGCCAATGAGAAGTCCTCCGGGACCCACGGGGATGAGAAAGAGACAAAAAGTCAGGTGTGTGACGTTTTAAAAAAGAAGAGACGTATTTTTAAGCCCTTTAAAAGTGGACACAATTTCTCAGGGTCTTGGTGGAATGACTATGACATGTTTTGGTAAAAATACTGGATACAGTACAAAAGCAAACTTGTCAGCCACGTGTTTTCAGCCCTATTCACAGCAGCCTGTTTTAAGGGGGTGGAGTCAGCATCTCAGCCCAACTTTACCCCCTTCTCCTCTTAAGAGTGACTTCAGTTGTTATGGAAACAATGCTGCCAGACCTGAAGCAAGAACCTCAATATAACCTATCATATCTTATCTCAGCAATCCCTCTTAAATTTTGTTTAGTACATGCAGAGCGTGGTTTGACATAATCTTGGTTAAAGAAACAAGGGCTTTCACGAGAAAGCCAATGTCTGGGTGGTAGTGTGTTGCACAACAACCTGTATATGTCATTAAGCATTAATTGAGCGTTCAGATATGCAAGTGTCCATTTGCATATTTTCACTTTTTTAAAATCATGCAATTTATTCCAAAACAAAATAGCTTTTTGTGCATTCCTGTCCTGTCACAATCATGTAATGTTGTATTTTTAGATTTTTTTTTTCTTCTAGACTTTCCATATCTTTTATTGATTCCAAACCACAGAAGGTGTAATCCCCAAATTCTTTTAATTGTAGATTGAGAACTCTTAAATTGTTAAGCTCTTTGCCACAGGTTTTCACAGAGTGGGAAACCTCCATCTTTACTTCTGAAACATTCAGCCTTTCTCTGACGTTGTTTATACACACTCATCTCACTAACCTGTTTAGAATAATCTAATTACATGTGAGATGCTCTTCCAGCTTTTTTCAGCACCTCATAACCTTTTCCAGCTTCCATCCCAGATTTTTTTTTTTTTTAAATGAGCTGCCATGAATGCAATTTTGGTTCAAATTTTCACTTGTTTTTGTGTTGTGTTTTGTTTTAATTTTTCCAGTTAGACAGAGGGTATAAATTATTTGTAACATCTTTCCTTGTTTCCTATCATTGCTCTTCTGTCTTCTGAGTATGTGTTTGATTTAGCAGTAACCCCTTTAACATTTTCTACCAATTACATTTTCTGTTCTGGCTGGGCTGTACCTAGGAGCAGGTGATTGTTATAGAAAAGCCACGTGCCTCATAATCAGGGTGATGATGTTCCCTTAAAAAACTGCGAGACAATATTAGATTACAGGCCCTGAACAATACTCAACTGTTTAAAGGAAAGAGGCACTTGATGATGAAGAAACGCTGAAAAAGTTAACAGAGATGATATTTTCTAACAATGTACAATCTGGTAAATGCTGTTAATATCATTAGTCAGTACTTAAATTGATTATGTAAATAGCAAACACATGTGTAATTATCTTATAATTAGTTAAGTGGCTATTTTATTGTATTCCAAAATGATTTTTGTTGCTGCTGATTTTCCAACTGGACTGTGTATCCATTTGTTGGAGTCAGATGAAACCAAGTTCCCATCTTTTTACATGAATACCGCTCTTGATTTTTTTTCTATTCCTTCTCTCGTAGTTGAAATAGCTTGCTTGTACGGTTTGAGTGAAGTTTGTTTACTGCTTACAGATGGTGTGGATTTCTGGAGGAGAGTTTCTGATGGGAACAGACGACCCAGGCATCCCTGCAGATGGTGAAGGGCCTCAGAGGCCGGTGCATGTGGACTCCTTCTACATGGACGTCCTGGAAGTAACTAATGAACGGTTCCAAAGCTTCGTCCGTGCCACAGGATACATTACTGAGGTAAAAATAACTCAGCATTTAAAAATGACAAAATTACTTCTTTTTTTGATATTGTTCATGTAATCGTTTCATCTTTTATTTTGTTTTCAGGCAGAGAAATTTGGAGACTCCTTTGTTTTTGAGGGAATTTTAAGCGAGCATGTCAAAAATCAAGTCACCCAAGCAGTGAGTATATTTATTCACCGGTGAATTAACCATTACAAGGCATTTTGCTTGTGCTACGTGAGTAAACCACATTGCAAAAAGACATGTGTTCACCTTGATCGAAACAAAGTGAGGACACAGTGGCGTGTTTGCAGTCACATGCCACACGAAACCATGTAATAGCTCACAGATGCATGCCCACTCATGACTCGTGGTTGCCACGGAAACCTGTAGCGTTCAAGGTCATGGGGAGAAATTCGCAGGCTTTGTTTTCCGAGCTGGACAGGGTTTCTGCTTCCTGCTTTTTGACTTTTGCCTAAATGAAGACTTCTGTCACTTATTATGAAGAAACACCTTTACAGAGTTTTGTATACTGTTTAAAAATGTCGAGTAAAGAATACAATTATTCAAACCCAGAGAAGAATTAAAATGTACATTGATTTTCTAATTGCCCAGAAAGTTTGTTTAGGCTTGACATTACTTAAAAGAGCAAGAAAAGACTGTTACACGTTGATTATAGCAATGTTCAACACAGAACCTGAATTTCCCCCCTTGAAATGTTCAATAAAGTGTATCTTATCTTATCGTAGATTTCTCTGTTGTTGTTTTTTTTTGTTTGTTTGTTTTTATAGGTGTTTCAAGTCTTTTTTGCTTGTCTAGACAATAGTAGTCAACAGATCTGTCAGCCTAGAAAGTTTCCTTGCCATCCCTCTGTTCTCTTGTTTCTTCCTGCTTAGGCCTCAGATCTAGTACTAGCTGCGCCTCACTAAACTGTTTTTCTCCCCCTAAATTATTTATTGATGACCTTAACTGTTTGAGATTATAGTCTGGCTGGAAGTCAACTGATGCCCATTAGCAAGTATTTACTGATTGAAAGTTGATAAGATACAATAACTACATCAATAAAATAATAAAAATACTCATTAAACCTTTACAAAAAACAAATCTGGACCAGTGGAAGATTCTGGTTCCAGTTAATTGAGATAAAAATGATATAATCTTAGGCAGGAACATGGATATTTCACCACTTTTCTTGTTCAGCATGATGATGGAAATGCAGTACTTTAAACCTTTTTTTTTCTTGAGTTTCTGGGCCAGACAATGTTGTCAGAGCTTACAGCATCATGGGAAAAAAAAAGTCTTCTATATTAAGGATCTTGAGGAAAGCATGAAACAATCTGATGGAGGACTTAGCCTTGGGCGACACTGGACCCTCCAACAAAACAATGATATGAGCCATACAGCCAGAGCAGAAGGAGCATTGTGGAGTCCAGACCTGTGATGGCAGATAAAGGCCCTGCCATTAATTGCAAAGAAAGGGCATGTTTTCTTTTTTTTTAATGTGCTGAAGTAATGTAGAAATTGTGAAAATGCTAAAGGTGAAAATGAGAGATATTCCAGTACCTTTACTTGACTTTTTTTTTAACCATAGTAATAACACTGGAGGTTTGTCCAATGTTTGCTTAGCTGCAACAAAAATGTTTAGCAAATTAATTATTTGTAAAGGCCATGTTGAGATATTACTGTTAGAAAACAATAGACATTCCACATTGTCTTAGTCAACTTTGACATTGTTTGACTTTTAGTTGTAATTCTGTTTGTTTGTGTTTTTTTCATGAAGTAGTTTGAATCCTCTTCAGACAGTTTTAATGTTTTTAGAGTAATATTTATGACCACAGCTCTCACTTGCAAAGCCTTCCAAGTACCATGTTCATATTATACATACAGTATTTCTGGTTGTCGGTTGACATGAAGATATACTATATACTCCAGCTGTGTAAGAGTCTTGACAATATTCATAGATTGGCTGTAAGAGGCCCGAACACAACAGTCCTGCTCGGACAAAAGCCAGACAGCAGAATATTCACTGCTTCATCTCAGCTGTCAGGTGCAGCCTGACCATGTGGCTAACTGACTGCTGTGCACTCATTAATGCCTGTGTAATGTTGCTAATCTTAGTAATATTAGACTTGTCTAAAGACAGCGTGGGACAAATCCTGAATATGACTTGTTAGAGAAAACCAAAAAGAAAGTAAGAGAGAACCATCAATTCAGTAATCACTGTTTTTCCTTCTTTGTCTTTAGGTGGCCGCTGCCCCCTGGTGGCTCCCAGTTAAAGGGTCCAGCTGGAAGCACCCTGAGGGTCCAGACACCAACATCACAGACAGGTAGAAAAACACAGTATCACACATGTTAAATGCTTTGTCATTTCTTTTTTCAGAGGAACACAGAATTTAGGCCGAATATCAATCCCAAAATGAAAGTTGGCTCATCTCTCGTAGCAGCAATAAACAAAACAAGCAAGACTAACTGAAAAGGTGGTTCCAATAGGATGAATCATCCAGTTGTACACGTCTCCTGGGCAGACGCTGAGGCCTACTGCTCTTGGGCCAACAAGAGACTTCCCACTGAGGCAGAATGGGAGTATGCCTGCAGGGGTGGCTTGAAAGACAGGTGATGTGTGCTGTGAAGAAAATGTTAAATATGCCAATATGTTTGAGTGTGTTTTTAAATGATCCTCCTGGTATGTTTCTCCTGCACATAGACTTTACCCCTGGGGAAACAAGTTAAACCCGAAAGGACAACACTATGCCAACCTTTGGCAGGGGGATTTCCCAACTCACAACTCCGGAGAAGATGGATACATCAAAACTTCACCAGTAAGGGAAACGGAAAGAGGAAAACAAGATTTTATGGTCGTGGGTGTGTTCAGTAATGTTATATTTCAGGTTTGGTGAGGGAATGTGTGATTTGTAGAGGCTCTGCTGGAGGAGTCTCCCCAGAAATAAAAGGTGCTGGAGTTACAAATGTATGTGCTCAAAATCTTCAATACCTTTTTTTTTTCCTCAAAAGTTGATATTATATTCAAAATTATTAATGAAGTGTCTTTGACAAGCTTTATCCCAAATACCACAGGGATGTAGTAGAAAATTACCCTTTTCAACCACGTCCTTTCAGTTCTGCTAATAGCTGCCAGTTTAGGGGGTGGAGACGGCCACCTAACTCCTCTGCTCCACTCCACCACCTTGTGCTTCATTTGAAATCGAAGTTACAGCTTTGCAGTATCCATTGCAAGCTCCAACAACTGCAGCACAAAATTAATTTAGGTGGAGATAAAGATGGGGAGGCTGGCTGAAGATATGCATTTATGAAACCCCAATTCTAGTATGTGGCGCTAAAAGGCTTACTAAAATGTGTTTAGACAACTACTCTGTTGGTTAACATACATTTATATATTCAGAAAGTGCATTGTTGTAACATTTTTGTCCCCGTACCCTACAGGTGATGTCCTTTCCTCCAAATGGTTTTGGTCTGTATGACATGGTGGGAAATGCATGGGAATGGACCTCGGACTGGTGGGCTGTCCACCACACGACAGACAAGCAGCACAACCCAGTAAAAACAGCATACATATATGCTTTTTTCTTCCTTTACTGTGTTAAGTTTAGTTATGGCTTCACCATATCCTCTCTTTCAGACGGGTCCCTCTTCTGGAAGTGACAAAGTAAAGAAGGGAGGGTCATACATGTGCCACAAGGTAATGAGGGCAGATATTTCAGCACAGATAAACCTGAGTAATTTGACACTGTATGTAACATTACCTGCAAACTGGAAGGGTCACTAAATGAGATCTTTTCACACCCTGGTATGCCCAATTTGAGAAGTAGGGTTGTGTTTAATTCAGAGATCTTGGGCTGGTAATCACTTTAGACAGTGCTATACAGTATACGCTCTCAGGCACCGAAAAAAAATGAAAAATCGATTTTTTTTTCAACTAACTTGTTACCTTTTAAAGCAGTGAGAAATCATTTTCAAAGCTGTCCAAGGATTGGACTTTGCGGTTTAACGGAGTAAAATCTTCATCTTTTCTTCCCGTCTTCTTCAGTCTTATTGTTACAGATACAGATGTGCTGCTCGAAGCCAGAACACCCCAGACAGCTCAGCCTCCAATCTTGGTTTTCGCTGTGTTTCTCGAGAGAAACGATGACTGTACCTGCTTGCCTTGAACAAAGAGCTCCGTTATCATGCTGCTTTCTAAGCGCTGTGTTGAATGCAGGGTAAAAGAAGAGCAAGAAGGACAGGTTTGAATTTGCTGCCATTTCATTTTTCTGCATCTGAAGACTGTCTTGATAAAAAAAAAAAAATGGAATGACAGAAAAGATGTTTTAAGATAAAGTATATATATTAAAATGATGTCATAACCTGTCAGACTAATTAGATTAACATTTGCATTGATTATAGTGATGTGACATTTAAAAGAAAAATGTCATTGTTCTTAAAAGTTTCAGAAAGATCCTTTCACTTGTAATGTGGCATTATTGTTCAGATGGCAGCACAATAAAATAGTAGTGAATCCAAGCTGGCTGTAATAGCCCAAGACTCTGGATCCTGTAGCAAAATAAGAATCACTTCTTTTCAGCCTAAATTTGATCCTGATTGGCAGACAACATGGAATTTATGACTTTAAATGTACAACAATATGAAGAAGATCAGAGTTGGGGACTCCAGGAAAGTCTCTGGTGTCCACGCAAAGACCTTGTTGGCTTTTGACTTTAACTATAAGCAAAAGTAGCACCATGTGGACATTGGATCAACATCTTTACAACTGGCTCATAAGATGTGTGACAGTATTGAAACAGTAATTGTCCAGTTTTGCCATGTGATGTCATCATCAACCCAGAATGCTTTGGGCAGGTAAAGTAATGTGAGTTATGTGGGTTCAAAATATGTGATTCCCTGAGGATTTTTGCATTTCATGTTTTGTTGGTGTGTGTGTTTTGGTAGGAAAGGATAATTGAAGTCTTTAAGTCATATTAGTTGGGTCCTGTTTAACACCTTTGGAACATGGGTGGAGAGAAACCTTAATAATTCTCATCATGGTCTCTGTTGGGATCCGAGAGCCATTCAGTGGAAAAAACAGGCTCTTTGTGGTCTTGTCTTGTCTCTTGTTTTTCTTTTGTTTTTAAATAATGAGCAGAAGACAGAATTAAAGGTTCAAAGTGAATTCTTGTACATTGGTACTGTAAAGTTGCTATAAATTATTTTTTTCACACAACTGTCTTTCATAATGTATATACGTGTGTGTTCTACTGAGGATTTGTATCCTTTTTTTGATTGATTTGATATGACTTCATAAATTTCTCCAAAATTGGCATAATAAGACAAAATAAAAAAAAACTAACCAGAAAATAAAGGAAAATGCTTTTTTCTTAATTCCAATGAATATGTTTTTCTTCTTTGTGTGTTTTGAATATTTTAGGCTTAAATCATGCTTTCTGCATGATATTTACCCTATGTGGTGTGTAGTGGTAATGTGTATAATCCACCAGGGGGCAGCAGCTGTTCTTATCGATCGCTAATACCAAATATACAGCATATGAGCCAGACACACAGTATGAGTTCGGACTGTGAAGGTGGATCAGGGAAATGAGCACCATGTAGCTCTGAGGCTTAAGTTCCTCTTTGACATGCATTAAAATCCACCTCAAACTCAACTTGAATCTCAGATAACTGTGAGCACTTGTCTAACTTCTAAGAGTAAGGCCTCTGACAAAGAACAAAATGTTTGCAAAAGAACCAAATTTTTATTTAATATGTTGTCCACAATACATTTTGCATGTAAAAATGATGAACTAAGCAAAAAAGAAAAAAAACTATCCAAAGAACTCAGTTATTTGGGAAAACATTCCTATTTCACTTTAATAGCAAGAAAATGATGAAAAGGTTTTAAGAAATGTTTGTTTTTCTAGAATTAAACATTACATTTATTAGCAAACTAAAATCCTACTCTGTTGCAGTGTAATTCAAAGTTATAGTTGATACAACATTACTGCACAATTGCTAACATTCAGCAGATAGGTTAACAAGTCTAAACCTGCTGTCAGCTTTAAAATGAAGTTCATAGGAACTTGTTCATCTATGAGTGCACAACAAATTAGCTGTTCTAGAAAACAGAGAAAAACATTGATTTCTACTAATCCTGCAAGATGACAATCATCCCCTCCTGCGGTATAATTAATCTGAATGAAAATTAGTCAAAAATGCACCACAGAAAGAGCAACAGCAGAGCAACTAAGTCAACCTGGAGGCTAAATACAGCTTCCACCTTGAAGAGTCCAGAACAGTTAAGAAATACAGATTAAACAAAGGCGATACGCTATACTAATAAAAAATCTTACTCTTGAACACTCTGCCTCTTATTAGCAAAGCTGGGGATACAAAAAACATTTGCAACCTTAATTGACTTTTGCACCAAAATGGCAAAAGTGTGTCTTTTTGTGCTGCTGGAGAAGCACTGAGGCCTCTATAGTCAATCTTTACCACATGTAATAACTACGTGTGGTGTCAACAGGAGACGGTTTCACCTCTGTGGGGCCATCTTTGTCCTTCTCCCCCTCAGTCTCCCACAGATTAATAAGAGGAGGGTAGAGCTCATTGAGTGGGATAGAAGAGGTCTTCAGCATGTATTTTTTCAGGGAATGGTGATAGTTTTTCCTCTTCCATCTGCGGGCCATGTAGAAGCCCACAGTGGCCAGACTGAGGAAGGCCAGCATGGTCGACATGACAACAAGCACAGCCGCGCTCGGGTGCTGGTCGGACAGGTCCAGAGCAAACGTAGCGCTCCGAGTTGTCACGTTGACGCAAGACTTGTGCGTCTGCAAGTGGATGTTGGAAACTGTGAGGCACACTTCATACTCGGTAGCAGGCTGAAGGTGCGTGAGGTTGTACTCATGAACGTCTACAGGAACACGAGCTGTGTAGGTGATGTGTGGGTTGTCGATCTTCATGGTGGCTGAGGCCCATTTCAGATCAGAGGACATGACATTAGAGTTGACTTTCCAGGAGACCAGAATGGAATGGGATTCTGTCTGCTTCACATAGATTTTCATCACCTGAGCGCTGTCGAGCAGGGTCCCATTTATACGGACAGTGGTGACCCATGTGTCGGCACCCTCTGCGTTTTGGGCCACGCAGGTGTAACGACCAGAATCTTCCACCTGCACATGAGACAGCCAAAGAGTCCCCTCACTGGTTAAGTGATACCGCTCTGACACAGTGTCTGTTGTGATTTTGGTACCAAGAGGGGTCACCCAGTAGATCTCTGGTTCCGGTTCAGCCATCGCCCTACAGTCCAGTGCTACACTCATGCCCAGTTCAAGGTTCAAGTGGCTGGGGAAGGTGTTGTGGGATATGAGGGGGAGACACTGCTCTGTGGACTCGAGCAGTTTTAGTTCTCGCACCCGCTGGCCTCGGAGTTCAGGTGGGGAGGTGCACAGCATAGCCAGAGGCTCCATGAAGCGCACCGTGGTCCTGTTAGAACTCATCCACTGAATGACACAATCACATCGCAACGGATTGCTGTGAATGCTGATTTCCCGCAGGTTAGGCAAAGCTTCCACGGTGTGCTGGTAAATGGCAGTTAGAGCATTGTTGTTGAGCATCAGGCTCTCAAGCGAGGGCATGTCCCTAAATGCCAGCTTGTGGATGTAAGACAGTTTGGGGTTATTGGTGGCTTCCAGCTTTGTTAGTTCCGGCAGGTTGTCCAGAGCAAAACGATCAACAGACACCAACTCCATCATATTGTTGATTCCCCAACTCCTTAAGACGCACCATGTTTCTGAAGTCTCCTTCCTGAATTTTGTGAACAGGATTTTTGTTTAAATCCAAGAATTTGAGATTTGGAACTTTTTGAAGGGCAAGTTGAGGGATTCTGACCAGTTTGTTGTCATAGAAAGAAATGCTCTCCAGGTTATCTAACCCTACAAATGCATCTGCTGGAACATCAGTGAGATCCATTCCTGCCAGAACCAAACTCCTCAGGCTTCCCAGGGGTTTGAAGTTCATATCCAGGAGGCCAATAACTGGATTCTCCCCAACCATGAGAATTTCAAGATTAGGCGTTTCTTCAAACCAATGACTGTCCATTACATGAAGCCTATTTGAATTGAGGTGCAGCCGCAATAGGTTACGCAAGCCTGAAAAAGCCCGAGGAGAAATGGAGCTTATCTGGTTGTGGTTGATGTAGAGCTCTTGCAAGTTGGAGAGGTTTCCCAGGCAGTGATCAGGCAGCTCGGTGATCTGGTTCTCCTCTAGATGCAAGGTGGTCAGATGATTCATGTTTCTGAGTCCAATAGCTTCCACAGTGGTGAAGTTGTTCTGGGAAAAGTCCAGTTCTGTTAAGTTTAGCAGAGCCTGCAGCTCGCCATTGGTGTGAGAGATTGCGTTACTTTGGAGCAGTAGGACCTGGGTGTCTGCTGACATGTTGGTAGGGATGCGTGTCAGCTTCAAGTCATTACAATCCACTGTCATTGCCTCCTTGTAGGTTGACTGGGGGGTGAACCAAGGGCGGATTTCACATACACATAAACGAGGACATTCTTTGCCATTCACCGGTGCCAGAGAGGAGAGAAGAAATCCGATGCAGAGCGAGATTAGAGGAGCCCAAAGCTGAGAGCTGAGTGCCATGTTGGCTGCTCTCTCTGCATACAGAAGGGTTAGAAGAGGGCCAGTGTTTGGGAGAGGAATCTGAAGGGATGGTTCATGAGCATTAGACTCCTTTTTTTTTTCCTTCTTTTTGCTAACTAGCAGCTTCAGGTCCAGAACAGTGATTTCTAAGCCAGAGGAACAAATTTACATAGGGCAGGTCCAACAGACATGAAGTCACTTCCACCCTAAAAAAGAAGTGAAAGAGAGCAAAGAATTATTAAAGCAACAGTTTTTGAATGAAAGGGAGAAAAAAAGTTAACACCTGTTGAGCAAAACTGAAACACAGCAGAGAGAAGGAAAAGTCACATATACTGGACACTTTATTATTATTATTATTATTTGCATATGTTAAAAAACTAAAAGAAACAAAGGTAAGCAGTAGATTTCTACAGTACCACCTCACAGATATTTAGGAGACTAAGTTGACAACTCTAAAAGGGCAGATTGAATGTCAAATTCCTCTTATTTCTCCCTCTTCTGCTTTCATATTAATTGCTACAGCTTTTAAAAGGCTTTAACATGGCTAGACATTGTTTGATGTTATGCACAAGTTTAAGAAAATTGACTTCTGGATCTTGAAACAGGACAGGTAGCATGCCCCGTTACCCATGTACTCTCTGACCCAATGACTGTTGGGAATGGTTCCAGCCCCCCATACAATACTGAACAGGACAGGAGTGGTTTTAGAAAGTAGATCAGTTAATGTAATTTGAAGTCAACTTGCTGAGATAATTAATTAAAACAAAATCCATATAAGTATAAGTAACGTTTTTTTTTTTGTTTTTGTTTTTGTTTTTTTTTCTTTAACATGGTTTAATGTTACAACCATAGAAAGCTTCAGGAGTCCACAGAGCATTGTTTTCACCATCATATCCAACAACACCTTCCCTGGCCACTTGAACCTTGAACTGGGCGTGAATGTGGCACCGGTCTGGACCATGTTCCTGCAGAACACATTTAAAATTTGGGAATACAAATATTTTCCGTTATTTGAGCACATAGACTGGCAGAATTTATCGATCATGTAAAAACAATGTATCAGTGTCTGAAAATGAGAGAATCTATTTGAACTTTTTCCTCCATGACGAATGTGTCCCCTTTGGAGATTACGAACATATTGTTCTGTCTGGGTTGGTTTGATTATGTGCATACCAGCGTAATATCAGTTATCCTCTTGAACAAATGTGTGTGTGGGGGGGCACAGCCTCCTGCTCTGGCTGTGAGCTCATTACACAACAGGCTTAACATGCAGAGAGAGTGCACTCTTCACTTTTCATCACTCACTACTTATCACTGTTTTGTTTTTCTTTTTTTTCTTTCTCTTTATTTTCCTTTCCATATTTTCATTTTTTTGGGGGGGAAGGGGAGTGTTTTTACTTCAAAAAACAAAACAATAGCATATTTTTCTTTTGGACATGTTTTCTGTGGCCAGCCATCATACTGTATATTTTTTCTACATTACCCAGCCAATGATAGTTGACGTACAGTAAAGTTGCTCTTAAAAATATCATAATTTTGTTCAAATTTCTCTCACTATTTGTTTGGGGAATTTTGGTTCACTCTTCAACAAAGATCATTATGCTGATGCAGAACCTTTTCTTCTCATCATTTTCTAGCATTTTTCTTTTCTTAGACAGCATGATGTTTTAATTCATATTTAATTGAATCTCTTGTTCCCTTGAAGCCTTGTTTCTCATGTTACCGGCTGGCACACAAGCCCAAAGCATAATCACTCCTTCACTGAGCTGAACAAATAGACTGTTCTTTTTTTTTCCCTTTTAATAAAATTCAGAACTTTTGTGCCTAAAACATACCATCGCGAAATGTGTCAGACTTGTTTAGATTTTTCATTTGCAAAGCTGCACTGCTAGTATTATTTTATTGTTTATATTTGATTGTATGAAGGTAAGTGTGGCTTCTACAGCAGGACAGTCTACAGTCTACTCTTGTTAAATGATCTTTTGTAAGCCATTCTCTCTGGACGTTTTCTTGGTCTTTCAGTTTTGGACTTGGCCAGTCTTGTGAATGACCATCAATTACTTAGCTGCAACAGATAACGTGTAATTTTCTCATGACCTTCTCCTGCTTTGTGCCCATCAATTATTTGAGTCTTAGCTGCTTAGAGGAGCGCGTGACTCCTCAAGAATTGAGAAGATAAAGTTTGTATGCAATTTAAGAATTTGGGTCATGTGATATTTGTGATCAAGCCTCAGCCCTCAGAAGAACCTAATGTCTGAAATCTTGATAAGAGCTCAATGCAAGCTCTGATTTCTGTAGTGCCAAAATGTTTACAAAGTCCTAATTTCTTTTTATCACTCTAACTTTGCACTGAAATTAAAATGGAAAAAAAATACTGTAACTTATACTTAAAATGCTTATTTGTAACTTAAGCTCTTATATGGACTTATATGGATAAGTTCATTTTTAACACTTTGATGTTCAACAGTAACAGGTATTTCAACCTTTGGTACATTTGCATGGCTCCTTGTTATTCAGTGTGAGTATGTGTGTGCATGTGTGTGTGTGCAAGAGGGAGACTGAGAGAGAAACTGAGAGAGAAACAGAGAAAGATGTTGTTTCGCAACAGCCAAGTTCCTCTGATATTTACATAAAATAAACAGATTGTTTTCTCCATTTGCATGTGTTGTCTGTTTATGCCCTGCCACACATTGACACTTCACAGTTTTTTTTTCTGTTCATATTTGCATAAGCAACAATACAAAAGCAGCTCAACAAACGGGGAATGGGGGGAAAAAAAACACCATGGAAAAACAGCTTAACAAGGATGTTTCTATAAAGGCAGATATAACAGCAAGCGAGGAGAAAGCACACAAAAAAAAAAAAAAGAAGCTTTCAGCAAATGGATCATAAACTAACAGCAAAGTTACAGCAGAAGTTTAAGTAACCCATGTTGCTGTCTCTCTGAGTAAAAATGGTGCCTGGTAATCAGGTGACTGGACTCTACAATGACCCGATTAAACACTAATTGATCTGATTCCCTCTGTGTGACTAAAATGTGGCAGCACAGACCTTCTGCTGACTCCATTTATAGTTCTTGATTAGGAATAACTCACTAACAAGTGGCATCATCTGTTTTCAATCCTCCATAATTTGGTCTCTCAAAAATAATCTTTTCATATGTTGCTGATTTTAATTAACTGCCTATAAATAGAGTGCATACCCTGAACATTTTTCTGTCCCCTCTCTTCCACCATGTGTTGTGCTGCTGAAATTTTTAATTGGAGGAGACAGGCAGAGTAATCGCTGCTTTCATGCTGAGGCCATAAAACTCAGACACCTGGCACCGGGTTTTTGGCAGCTCGGCAGCACTACAGGGGACTGCATCCGTTTCCTCCTGTCTAACATTGTGTGTATGTGTTGACCTTATTGTCACTTTTGAGGTTTGCTGAGCACATATGCTTTTTTTTTTACTTTTTTTTTTATGATGACCTTTTTCATATTCACTGCAGTACACAAATTCCTCCTTGCACGCTCCTCTGTGCACTGATGGATGTGTACAGTTACCTGCAGAGTAAATCCACTGAAAATGGAACAGCAGCTTCCCACCAGTTCAAGACTGTTAACCCACTGCCACTTTTCTCTTTGTCTCAAAAATAACATTCCATCACATTTTAAAAGAATCTATTTCAAAGAGTGGAAATACTCTGTTACAAGTAAAATCCATGCATTAAGTAAACCACAAATGTATTAGCATTTGAATGTACTTAAAGGACGAGGCCTGTATGAACTCTTGCTCTCAATGAGTTGACAGGCATTAATGAGATTAATAGCCTGACTGCCAAGGCAGAGTCAAACTAGTTATGTACGAACACCTTTATGATGAAAATCTATTGCTTATTTCTTGTCGGAGGCAGAACAGAACAAAGACAATAAAAAAGTAGGCTTACGTGGCTATCTACAGTGCATCCATCTCTATACTCATCACAAAGTTCACATTTAGCTGGTGTATATTCTCAGTCATCCATGTCATGATAATCCTAAAAAGCTTCAAAAGAAGTGTCCTTTCAAGCCTTTTGGAAGTACACATTTGTCCCTATTCCATTACCACCCCCCTTTGAGTAGATGATTTTAATATGCAACTACACGCAGACTACTGGAAAGCAACAAACTAATCCTTCCATAGCTTGGTGTCATCTAGTCGCCTGTCTAAGCTGAAGCCTCCAGCAGTAGGATTTAGACTTTTTTTCTAACCCAGTTCCTATGACAGCACAGTCTCACAACAAAATGTGTCATAGATATTTTGGTCCACAGTGCAAAATGTAGCACTTTCAAAATAAAGGTTCAAATATTGTTGAATTAATAAACTTTCTGTACGTTTATGTTTACGTAACTCACAACTTGCCTTTAGTTTGCATTGTGTGAAACTGTCAAACATGTTCAAATGTGTAAAATCACCACATTTTGAAGGCTCCAAAAAATGTTACATGCTTACATTTTACTTTGCAAATCGTAACATGCCGATATGTTGTGCCACATGAAACTGAGACAAAGGAGACGTTGTACAACCATAACATGTTAAAAATGCCGGACAGTGTTATTACATCACAGATTTTCAGAGAAATCCTCCAGAGAAGAAAGTGTAAACTCAATCTGACTCAAAACTGTCCGTGAACATTTCACTTCCTTTACTTCACAGGGAGTCAAGGTTTGGATAGGGTATAACAGACATGTTATTATGACTGAATATCTATGAAAACCTGATGGAATTAAAGAAAGAAAAAGGGTTTGTCTTAAATATTAAACAGATAGCTTAATGTTTGCACTCCTTTTATAGAAATGTTAAGAGGGTAACTGGACTCGAGGTTCAAAATAAACTTCCCTAGCCAGTGAAGCGAATAAGATAATCAGTTTCAGTAAGAAGCCCCGAGAAACAGTGAGATCCAGGTCACTTGTCTTTAAATTTGTGCAGCTCAGGTGTTTTTTTTAATGTGCAAGCGCAATCTCTGATTTCAGTGGAAGACATTTAAAAAAAGACTGCTTATTTTTGAAAGATTTTGAGATGCATAGTGACACTATGATTTAGAGGAAATGCAGCTAATACATCACTTCACCATGAGTCATTAGCACAGAGAGGAGGGACCTCACTTGATAACACACTGCATCATTTTTCAGAGGAGACGATGCTTTCAGCAGTCTGTCCCCCTAACTCCAAGCCTTAAGGAGTTGACAGAGATTACAAGTGACGTTAATAATCTGCCTGCCAGAGCAGAGTCCCAGCAGTTATGTTCCAACACCTATATGCTGAAAGTCTAATGCCAATCTCTCCACTGAGGCAGAACAGAACAGACGCTATAAGAATGCATGTTTTCACCATCTGTTTCTGGTGCCCTTTGTCACACTTGGTGCAAAATATAAGCAGTGTTTCTGAATCAGCAGCATCACAACTGGCTCACAGACATGCCATCACCATGGCAACGTGTATGCCACCAGCATTTCTGTTTCATAACTAAATGAGAAGACATGTGAAGCTGTTTGTGCCTTGAGGTAGCTAAAATAATAAGAGTCAGAGCTACCGCTTGTGTGAGAGGGTTACTGCAACAGATCTCATATAACACAACAATAAGGAAAATAATCCACATTATTTCATGACCAGTAAACTCAGCGATATCTTTCACAAATGCATATATACCTGACTCTTTTCTTGTATTTTGTGCAATATTTTCATAGTGTATTTTAAGACTTTTGCACTAAAAATATAAGTTTACATGGATAAATAGCTTAAGCACAGAGTATAATGTTCTACAAAGCTGCAAAGAAGAACTGCCTGATGTTTGTCCATGTCCTCGTGGAGCTGCTCTGCCTGAGAAACATCCTGCTCCTGCACCATTAGTATGCAAGCGTTTCACTTCACATCACAGACGGCTTTGGTGCAGCTGCTGATAGCAGAGGTACAGCTGAGGAGGAGAAGGATGCATGTCCACCCGGTCAGGAAGACGGCAAATAGAGGAAGGAGATGGGGAGCTCTCCTTCAGCTGAAACGCAGCAGAAGTAATTTGATGAACTGAAAAAATAATCCAGCGCTTTGCACGGAAGTAAATTCAAATTATCCTGCGTACTTGAACACTGTCACTCAAGACCCAAAATTAAGTTCACAAGTTGCAGGGCTGCAAATTGTCTGCATGTCTGTTTACTCCAAATCCCTACAGCTTTATGTTCCTATGAAGCAGAGTTGGATCCTGAAGCAATTACCCCCCCACCCCCCCGCCCCTCCACACACATACACACATCCTCCCTCTCCACATCAGCTGTATGTGAAAATTCAATATGTTTTCATTGGAGCAGCGATCAATTGTTCTGTCAAAGTCTCGGATCTCAGGGGAACACTTACTTGAAACAATACAGGTGTCAGGGAAAATTTTCATAAACTTTGTTAATCGACCTACAAGGAATGACAGCAAGCCAAAATTGAAGCTCTGACAAAGTTACCATGGGCTTGTTTGTGCTTTTTATTTTTAAAAAAAAAAATGGCCCTGTTATCCCTTTCCCTCTATTACACATTTGATTCATCTCTGTTATCCTCTGGCAAATCTTATTTTAAAAAAATGCATATAATCTGTCTCCTGTTCAACAAAGGCAACCACCCCCCCCCCCAACTCAGTTACAACACAATGACATTTGGAAAGCGTTTCCACTTTTCCCTTCGGCTCACACTTCGACAAAAAAAAAAAAAAAAAAAAAAAAAAAAAAAGGGGGGGGGGGGGTCAGGTTGTTGCACCCTTGTCTCCACTCCTCTGCTGTGAGAACTCAGACACCAGCACATGCTGCAGAGTTGGGCCTATTGCGCACTCTGCTCGTACCCAAACACGCGCAGACGCACCAAGACGTGTCTTTGTTTCGGAATTTTCTCACACTCTCCATCACCAGAAGGAGACCCGTCACAGAGCTCCGGGCTGGTCGGGACTGGGGGGGAAGGACTGGGGGGAGGTGGCAGAGCACGCTGAACTAATGACTGGGTCGCCTTGGTTCACCACCAAGACAAAGTCAACACACAAAGTCGTGTGCAAGAAAGAAGATTAAATATCGCAGGTCTTGCAATGCATAACGTTTCTCTTAAACAAAACAAACCAAAAACATACCGTAAATACAGCTGCGCATCGACGCTGATGATCTCCTGCTCCCTGTGTTACTTTAACAGTGTAGCAGCAGAAATAAAGGTGACCCATCGATGCAGATTTCCAGTGTTTTCTCAAACTTCTGTGTAGAAACAGTTTTTCTATTGACTTTTTTTTTTTTTACGTGTCTCAGTTTCTGACATCTTTCTTACCCTCAGTCACGAAAACAGGTTTGAGCAGGCAGCTGTGCAGACAGTCGGGCTACAGCCCAGCTGTTCCAGCACAGCTCCGCACTGGCGACTGAGTCTGCACTTATTGGAAATGTTACACAATACTGTTGATGCCCCGGTCCGGTGGTAGCAGGGGCCCTGCAAGGTTAAGCACTGAACCAGGTGGAGATGTCGCTACACAATTACAGCCTCTTATTGGCTCTTCATCTTCTTCTTCTTCTTTTCTTCTGGCAAGGCACAATGTTTCCACTTAACAGGGATTATAGCGCACGTTTGCTCCATGTTTCTCTTTATCTGTTTCTCTTCCATGTGTGTATATCCAAATATCCAGACTTGTTTGGAGGTTTAATTATGATCATATCCCATAGTATGGATTGACTGCAAAGCTCACTATTCTTAAATTGCTGCTGAAACACATTTTTTATTAATCAGATCAATCAAACGCAATAAAACGCACAGGAAGGCAGCGCAGTCACTATGCTATGGATTTTTTTTTTAGAATCTATTTCCTATCTAAATCAATTTTTTTGTTTGTTCAGCGTCAGAACAGCGGTTCCTTAAAAAGCTGTAACACGAGTATCCACGGAAATGATTGTTTGATTTCATCTTTGTTTGAGCAGTTCCTAAAACACGTTTCCATCTTTATCATTCTGAACCGATCATTTGAAATATTTGGTTTGAAATGATGAACAGTCACAAAATTTGGCATATTCTGTGGACATCACAATTTGAGCACATGCATGAAACAAGCAGATGGCTCTCACCTATGAAGCGCTGTATCCACCGGAGCCTGAACGCGCCAGACTGCTGCAGCCTCCTGCTTCAGATACCAGCCAGCATCCGCAGCTCAGCGAGGTTGGGCGACAGGCGCAGATTGTGTTTTGGAGTATAAATAATCAGCTCTGTTCTCTGGAATAGCTAGACCTGTGGACAACACCCTGGGGCTGCCGCATCCGTTCACACGATGATGTTTCAGAGATGGTGGGGGGGGTGGGGGGGGTGGAAGCAGCAGCGCGCAGCTTCCAGAGTCGAACAGCTGCCCCCCCTGCGCAGGTCAGCTGGACTCCAACACGTCTATCACAGACTGTTGTGACCAAGCGGACAACCTCACCATCTGTTCTGTCATTGCTACCATGGGAACAAAAGTCCCACCCCACTGGCCACGAGGAGCTGTGCGCGATGATGGTGTGATGATGCTGGAAGGAAGAAGCAGAGGAATCCGAGGGCAAAGAGGAGATGCGCTGTTCCAGAGTTGCTGTTGGTGATCCCTTTGGCTGTTATTGATCAGGTCAGCCTTAACAAACTGCATTTATCTTTTTTTTTTCTAGGCTTGAAAGAGTATTTTAAGGAAGGATACCAAAAGACATGGAGTGTCATTGGTCCAATCATTTAAATTTAATGACCTTATAATTAATAATTCATAGTAATTATGAAACGAAATGGACTTCAAAGTGGATCACATGCATCTCTCTTTTCCTCTCTCCATCTTTCTCTCCTCTCTCTCTCTCACACACACACACACACACACACACACACACACACACAAGCACAGGCTCTTATTAGGACACTGTATTGGCTACAGTTCATTGTGGAAAGTCTTTCCAAGTCATCTCCCTGATCCTAATCAGTTCATGCCTAACTCAAACCTTAACCTGAACTCAACTAACATCTTACTCCACCCATAAACCACAATCCCTAAAATTATATTTCTTCTCACTCAAACCTCAGTTTGGTGACAGAGACAAGTGCTTGTGCTGACCAATATACACTTTCATTTCATGGAAATATCTATGTAGACGTAAGCCTGAACTTCTTCTTGCTTGAATAAAACCATTTACTACATTGGCATTGGCAGGTTTTTTTTTTGTTTGTTTTTTGTTTTAATAGTTTCTCACATCCATCTTAACATGCATCCTGTGATCCAGTCACTAGCAGACAGTACTATGTAAGTAGTCTTATGTCTCTACATCTAATAGACCTCTTGCAATTTTTCTTCTCCATTCTATACCTATGCAGATAAATAGACATCACATGCAACCAGATGTGGAAGACAAACGGGACATCACATTCAAGGACATGGATAATAGTATTACAGATTCAGACTTTAAAACATATCATTCCAGTTGATTTACACAGAGAGCAGTATTTTGAGAAATAAGCTATGTCATGTTATGTTGGTTTTACCCCTTTAAACTACTTTCTTTTCACTTGGTGATTTGATTGGATAGCATTTTGCTGAAGACCATAAAAAATAATGTAATCTCTCAAAATATTGCTCCAGATGGTATTCCCATGAAACTGGTCACTGCAGTGAGCTCACTAACATTAATAAACTATGCCTGACTCTGACTAAACCTCAGTATGTTTATTCTGCTGGCAGTTCTTATTGGCCATATAACTCATAGGAAGCTGAGGGTGCTCATAGCACAAGGTCATAGCCTCCTTCGCTATGGGATGATAATCATATGCAAAATCTCAGGATGTCCAGATAACGTAATCAGTAGATGATAATTTAAAATAATCTCTTGATTTGAGCATTTATAAAGAGGAGAGATGGCCAAACCATTAGTGCACTTATGTCCATCTGTCAGTTTTCCTCTGTGCTTTTATTCTTCTTCTTCACAATCACTCACATCTGAGTGACAGTGAACCTAATGCTTAGAATGAGGAATAATGTTCATGGTTCTAAAATGTACCTGTTCAGTGTTTACACGTCTCATATTTATGCACTGTGGTGGAATGTAATCAGACACAGATGCTGCCTGACACAAAGCACGTGTCAAAGATAGGCTTCTTTGCCATCTTTGTTGTATCTATGTTCAGCTTGCTGCAGTAGCTCTGTTGAGTTTTACAAGCTCTGTGGATATTTTTGAGTATACAAACAAGGTCATCTTCACTGATAATATTAGTTTTTGAAATATTTCCACCCTGGTCTGGATTCTGTGCTGCTTGAAGGATTTTCTAGGTTACTTTTTCATTGTTTTAACCACCTGTTATGATGAGTAACCATAGCAGCGAGAGAGCTGATTGACATTTCAATAAGTCAAATTATAGCAAAACTGAGACCCCAAATCCCCCATGAGTTGAAGAGGAGACGCTGCATATGCAGAGCAGGAGCAAAGTGAAGAGAGGGTTTAAACAAGCTCTTCCCTCCTTTATAATGGAGAACATGAGATCTAATAAGACAGGGGAGCTCAAAGCACTGACGAGGACAAATCTGGAGTTTCAGCCATCGAGTTGAATGAGTTTCACTGAGAAGTGGAGAGGAGCGCGAAAAGTAAGGGCACACACACATGGTGTAGTCCGGGACATGCTACTGTGAAACATCATTTCTGCAGGCCGGATGTTAGCTGTGCATTTCCGTCCCTATTATTTGCAGAGAGAGTTCACCAGTGTTATTATATCGGCAGTTTACATCCCGCCAGCAGCTTGAGCCATCAGCTCTGACGTCATAAGCTCTGCTTTTGCTAAGCTACAGACACAACAACCAAACACGTCCCTCTCAACCAAAACTCTCTCTTCCACATTTCTAACAATTTGTCAACTGCTCCACGAGAGAAAAAAAAAATTTGTTTTACACAAATGACAGACTGAGATGCATCCTGTGAGCCACATGGAGAGGACATCAATGCCATGACTAAGTGTGTGACTGGCTATATTAACTTCTGCATGGACAACACCATCCCCACTAGAACAGTGAGGTGCTTCCCCAGTAACAAACCCTAGATCACCAGTGACCTGAAAGAGCTCCTGAACAAGAATAAAAGAGCCTTCAGGGAGGGAGACAGGGAATTCATGGAAGTCAAGTTTAGAGACAACCAGGGCCGTCGCAAGGGGGGGGCGGGGCCCGGGGCAGACTTGAGATGCGAGGCCCTTTTCAGGATAACCTATTGACCTATTGGTCAAGTGTGAGGCCCGTCATAGGTACGTCACAGCGCGGGGCCCTGGGCGACCGCCCCCTTCGCCCCCCCCCTTGCGACGGTCCTGGAGACAACAACGAGGTATTCAGGAGAAAGCTGGAGAACAAGCTCCACAAAAAAAACGTAAGAGATGTGTGGTCAGGGATGAAGAAGATCACAGGCTTCAAGCAGAAGGAGGATGAGATCGATGGAAGTCTGGACAGAACCAATGAACTGAATGTGTTCTTCAACAGGTTCAGTTCAGAGACAAACTCAGCATCCACCCCCCCCAACCGCCCCCCAGTCAAACAGACCTCCAGACTGAACCATCATACACCTGCCTCAACGAACCAACAGTCATCTGGACAAAACAGGCAGCACAGTAAGGATAATGTTCTTCAGTTTGTCCAGTGCATTTAACACCATCCAGTCTGCTTTACTGCAAAAAGAAGAACTCCAGATGACACAGGTGGATGCCTCGAAAATCACCTGGATTACTGACTATCTGACAAACAGCTCACAGTTTGTGAGACTGAATGCTTGTGTGTGTCCGACCAGGTGGTCAGCAGCACAGGAGCCCCACAGGGGGGCTGGACTCTCTTTTTATCACTTTTTATATTTCCTTTTAAAAAGTTTTGATTGTGGGCAGCATGGTTCTAAATTGTCTGTAGGAGTGATTGTGAGTGTGTGTGGTTGTTCGTCTATGTGTGGCCCCGTGATGGACTGGTGACCTGTCCAGGGTGGACCCCTGCCTTTCACCTGAGGAGAGCTGGGATAGACTCCAGCTGATCCCCGTGACCCTGCAGAGGATTAAGCGAGTATAGACAATGGATGGATGGATGTTTTGATTGTGTTTCTTTTTATATATCTGCACTGTAGCTTTTACTTTAAAATCGTTGTTTTTAATTCTTTATCTTTGTTTTTAACTTACCTGTTTTTGTCAACTGTCTCTTTTCATTGTATTTGAATGTCTTGAAGCTGCGTAAAGCACTTTGAATTGCCTTGTTGCTGAAATGTGCTATACAAATAAACTTGCCTTGCCTTGCCTTGCCTTGCCTTGCCTTGCCTTGCCTTGCCTTGCCTTGCCGAGAACTGGTGGGCCGCTGTGTGGCATGGTGTGGGAACAGTCATCTAATAATTGTGGATTTTAGGAGAACCAGGACGAACAGAATTTCCATCACAGGAGAAGAAGTGGAGGTGGTGGAGGAGTATAAATACCCTGGTGTTGACCTGGACAACAGACTAGACTGGAGACACAACACTGATTCAGTTCAATTCAAAAATATTTTATTCATCCCCAAAGGGAAATGACTTGTGCAGTTGTCATGATTTAAGTCTCTTCAATGATTCATTATAGATTGTTGTAGCTGTGGGCAGGAAGGATCTCCTGTAGGGGTACATGTAGCAGCAGATCTAAAGAATCCTCTGACTGAAGACACTGTTGCTGAATCAATGTGTTGTGTAGAGGATGTTCAGCATCGTCCATGATGCTTTTCATTTTATGATCTATCCTCGTTTGCACCATCAGCTCTAAAGACTCCAGATTCCCAGAACAGAGCCAGCCTTCTTTATTAGTTTGTTCAGTTTTTTTAAATAATAAAACTCCTTTTGCAGTTTCTTGCACACATTATACAAAGGTTATATAAAATAAGTCTCCTTTTGAATGTAGAATTTCTTCCACCAACAATTTTTTAAAAAGAATCCCTCAGAATGGCAGTTTTGAGTCATTTTGCTCAGTAGTTAATGCAGTCAAGTAACTATTTATTCACACACAACAGATCATTATAATCACAGAGACAAATGTACATGTTACTGTAATGGTGTTCTTATCCTGTTTCAGAATACCTCCATAATATAACGTCTGTCCCCTCATTAGCTAAGCTGATAACACCCACCATCACTGCAGTGATAGAGTACTTTCACTTGCATGCAGCAGACCTCACAGGAGTAGCAGAGGTACAGAAATCATGCAGATGTGTGATGGAGTTTCTTTGACTGAAACAGTAATTGATTGCTTGTTTGAAACAATAACTAAACAACATTTTCTTCAATAAGAATATTACTGCAAAACATTTTTGACAAGAAACAAAAAGCAAGCACTCTAATTAGTTTCTTTGTAAAGCATTTCCCTAAGCACTGCTGCAAATGTATTTCCCCGCAACATGAATAATAAAGATGCATTCAAACACATGCAAGCACACACTTCCACAGGAGTCCATGTTGAAAAACCTTCCTTTAATCTCAGACCAGTCGTTTGTTTTCTTTTCCCTATTGCTCCTCATCCTCTTTGTCTGCTCTCTAAGGAAAGCAGTGAAAATGATGTTTCATCACTCTTTGTCTCCCAGCTTCTTCTTTGCCCAAAACAAAGCTACAGAAGAGCAACATGATCATCTCTGTAGTGAGAAGAAAATCTAGCAGATAGATGTTGAACAGATTTTATTCACTAGAATAATAACTTAGCAGATTCCTAGCAGGTACGTTTATTTTTAACACAAGGGGAATGAACCCTATTTTGCAGTTTGCAGTGTTTTTATCATTTTTAAGTTAGACACATTGGATGAAGTTAATAATCTTTTCTGCTTAGAAGGTTTGGGCCTCACTTACTGAAACAAAATAATTGGTTAAATGTGTGACTGGTAGTCTACTACTGTGTCGAAAAAGCTCAACACTGGTCAAGTTCATTTCTTATTGCCTTCAGCACTGAACACATGGGCCATTCATAAAAAGATAAGAGGTAGCTGTACTTTAAGTCCTGAAGCCGGATCATTCAGTGCTTAAATATTTTCATACAGACATTCTAAAAAGGATTTATTTAGATTAATAAAGAGTATTCTCAATGTGACATCCAAAACATTTAACGTCCCTTACCAACCAAGCAATATTTTTTACAGGGGTTTCCACATTTACATAGCTTATGTAACAATGTATGGTGTGAAGTATCAAATGGACTTTTTGCTGTCAATGTAAAGTCAGTCAAATTCTATTTATGTTGCAGTTGATATTTCCTAAACCTGTAAAAAAAAATATTCCTCTAGATATATTCTTAACCTCATGTCATCTTCCACTGAGGTCTAGAAAAGGTGCATACAAAAGGTACAGAGTTATGTTTGTGTGACTGCTATTTATTTTGCTGTTAGACATATAGAATAAGAGAAATATCCTTTAATCAACCTAATTAACAGTCCAACAAAATGGAATGCTGCTTTTTTTTCAAAAAGGCCATGCTATTAGAACTAAAGAAATGCCTGAAGGCAACTTTCCCAGTGTTTGGCTTGAAGAGCTTACTCTTAACTCTTAAAGTGATCGTTATTTGGGACAGTTTGGAACTTAAAGTTTCATTATGCAGCTGAGAGGTACATGAGGACGGCACGGTGTCATGTTTGTGCAGTCCAGAGGTCACAAAATACCATATCAGCATGATAAATGTTAATTTATCATTATGCAGCATGTTGTTTGATTAATAAGATACATTTATGTCACAATGATGTATTATCTACAATCTTAAATGCTACAAGATGCTGCAATCTTAAACTACAAAGTCTTTCAAGTTATTCTCACTTCTTCTAATATACGCTCTGATGGAGTAATCCATGTTGTTATTTTGTTGAATGGTTCCTACTTTAGATTTACTGATTTTACAGGGTAAGTATATGTGGCAAACGGAGGTAAAGTACAAATGCATAAACTACAACACTAGATATGATGTTTAAAATGTTCACAGTGTCGACTCCTGGTATTATTCTAACACCACGGAGATGTTGATGTTAATTCAGCAGTCAGAATGTGCGCATACGCACTATTTCCAACCGACAAATCATAATTTCCCCACCATTAACCTGCAGCGCTTGTGATGGAGTTGCCATGGCAACGACTCCCTACCAGGAATGCAGCATATCCACTGGTATATTAGATCTCCGATCACATAGCTCCCTCCATGGCCATCTGGGAAAACCAGTCCCACAGAAACACATGCCCTCCATTTTACCTTTTTCAAGTTCTAGCTGATGTCAGGACGAAGCTCATCATCTTCCAATTATTTATTTCATTTTTCCTTGTCAGTGCTTGTTTTTGATCATGTTTGTTTTCGCTAAAGTAAAGTGAAAATTGAGGACATAAACATAGAAGGAAAATGCCAGCTCTTGTGTAGACACACAGAGACTCAATATCACTGGATGAGGAATGATAAATCCCTCCGTTTTTAGCAGAAGCATTTGTCTGAGTTCACCCACAGTTTACTGAGAACACATACAGAAATGTTGACAGAGCAGGGAGGAGGCTGTTTAACTTTTAGAGATTAAACTGGCTTTAAAATGTGTGGCTTGATGCTGTCAGAAGATGCTGCTGGAACAGATACCTGCCTCTCAGCACATAGCACATTTGAACGTCACACACCATCCTCACCCTTATCAGCATCTGCCCAGCTTTTGCAATTGCTTCTGGGAAACTGCAAGTGGTATTTTATTGACACTCCCAAGCACACAAGGACACTTTTATGCGCCGTTTGATATAATCTAATGTATTTCATCAGAAGAACTAGTGAGATGTCTTTAGACACAGAACGACAATATGATGCAGTCCAACACAAACAACAACAAACAGCTTCAGAGGCTCTCCTCTCAGCTGGATCTGCACCTCTCAATCTCAACATAAATTGAACATTATATGCTTCGCTGAGTTTACTAAAGGGTCTTTAAATTGTATTGCAGTTGAGTTTACAGGTGATGTTCTGGGGAAATACTTTTGTGCACCTTCTTGCTGAGAGATGAGAAGATCAGTATTCTTTTTTTTTTTGCTTTCAGTTGATTTCCTCAGGAACAGCACATACATTTTTAATGAACATGTGGAATCAGCAGCCCTTTTCCTTACTGATGTTTTACAGAGGAGCAAAGAAAAAAAGCTGCCTGAAGCCAAATAATGGTGTTTGTTTTCTGGAAACTTTCAGACACGACTGGGGACGTGAACAGAACGAAGATGCTTTCATGTTGAATCATTGTAGAATTACCCGAAGTCTACCTCGTGCAGCTCCACAAGAAGACCGGGTAGAAGATGCCTTTACCATCTGTGTCTCATTAAGTAATTATTAGTGTGTTGAAATCATTGAACCATAAAAGCTGAGTTTCATCTCCAGAGACAGAAGCAAAGAAAAATGAGAAGGTTTATAGTTAATAATGAAATACATTTGCTTGGTTTTTGAATTTTGTAGGTCAGCATAACACAGAAAACCTTCACAGTTTCCACTGGAACGCTGCACATGTGATGGTACGACCTCAGCTAGTTATGATCCCAGGACCAATGAGACTTTCGATCTCTGACCAACGGTAGGTTACGATAGGTTACGATAGGTTACGATAGGTTACAGTAGATTACGGTAGGTTACGGTAGGTTACGGTAGGTTACGATAGGTTACGATAGGTTACGATAGGTTACGGTAGGTTACAGTAGGTTGCGGTAGGTTACGGTAGGTTACGATAGGTTACGGTAGGTTACGGTAGGTTGCGGTAGGTTACGATAGGTTACGGTAGGTTACGGTAGGTTACAGTAGGTTGCGGTAGGTTACGATAGGTTACGGTAGGTTACGATAGGTTACGGTAGGTTACGATAGGTTACGGTAGGTTACAGTAGGTTGTGGTAGGTTACGATAAGTTACGGTAGGTTACGGTAGGTGGCGATAGGTTACGGTAGGTTACAGTAAGTTGTGGTAGGTTACGATAGGTTATGGTAGGTTACAGTAGGTTGCGGTAGGTTACGATAGGTTACAGTAGGTTGTGGTAGGTTACGATAGGTTGCGGTAGGTTACAGTAAGTTGCAGTAGGTTACGATAGGTTACAGTAGGTTGTGGTAGGTTACGATAGGTTACAGTAGGTTGTGGTAGGTTACGATAGGTTATGGTAGGTTACAGTAGGTTGCGGTAGGTTACGATAGGTTACATAAGTTGTGGTAGGTTACGATAGGTTACGGTAGGTTACGGTAGGTTACGATAGGTGACACTCCAGCCACACATTACTGCTACCAGTGGGGCTGCAGAATCTTCTTCACCTTTGACAACATTGCTGTCAGCTGAACACGTTCTTCAAAATATACACATATGCACTCATGTGAAAGGAAAATGTAACCTATTTCAATGCTAAGTTCTGCATGTGGCATTATTCATTCAACAAAAACTAAGACAGAATGCAGAAGTACTGTGTGACCAATACTATGCACCTCAATATTCAGTAACTTTTAAAAGCCTTTACCTTCACCTTCACCTATACCGGTGACTTGAAGGCAGATAGAAGTCTCGACTCTGATTGTTTTCTTTTTCAACTGCCTGGTGCTTTTGGGACCGTTGTCCTGTTTCATAATTCAGTTTCAGCCAAGCTTCAGCTGTCAGACTGATCATCGTACAAGGCATACTTAAGCAGCCTTTTTCAAACTGTAGTGTTATGAACTTTAGGCTTGTAACTCTAAGATGTAGCCCTTTGTTTTGTTTGTTCTTGTTTTTGTTTTATTAATTTGACCTTGGTAGTCAGTTAGCAACTGTCTTGAATATTTTCTACTTGAGAAAAATCTTTCTTAATGGCTTTATAAACCTTTCCCAACTGACATGCAGCAACAATTGCTTCACTAAGAACATCAACACCATCCAAAAACAGTTCACTTTGGTTAACCCTGTAATTTGCCAGCTGTCTGCATTTTTCAGGTCATTAGAGCCGTCTGAGAAAGCAGAGTCTCTCTCAAAAACATGCAGCTCAGGACTCCGGGTCTTAACAAGTAGAACTGAGCATGTGCGCATTAGTAATTTTGCTTTTCAGCTCTTTTTGTGCTCATATTGAGAAAGGAAAATCTGTGTATCACCCCATCCTCCATCCCCACCCCCTCCCTCTCCTGCACCAGCTGAACAAAGACAACTGCTCTTTGTTGGCTACATGCTCTGTCTGAGACTTGGAGCTAGAATGTTTTTATTAATGCTGGTGGCGAAGATAGGAGTACTGCTGCAAATGTGCGTGTCTGTGGACAGCAGATATGTAAGGAAGTATTAATCCTAGAGAAAATGTCAGGCCTTGGGTCTCTCTTAAGATCATGGGTACCTTTTTGTAGACAATTCCAAAAAACACAGAATTAAGAGAGCTGAAGAAGCTGTCTCTATAAAAGAGCTTCACCCAGCACCTTTTCTTGTTCAAAACACTCTACAATTTTTTTTATTTTTTGCTGCTCTTGGTGCTTTAGCTTGAAAATATATAAATTTTACTTTGAAAAAGATGAGATGTTGTCAAAGATGCACCTCAAAGCCCTTCCATCCCAACATCTTACAAATGCTGTTTTTGCAAAAAAGTAAATGGACCCAGTGAGCACATGGATTGGGGTCAAATGACAGTCTTGGTCACCATAAGAGAAAAGAAACAAGCTAGAGTTATTCAGATCATGGTGATGGGGGTGAAGGTGGGGTGAAGGGAATGATGGAATTTTCTCTCTCTCTCTCTGTCTTTCTCAGCCCACCCACTTTTGTTGATATTTGCTGGGCTGCTGAGACAGGGTACCAGACTGCTCTCTGAAACTGTTCATTAAGGAGCGGCACAAGGGCTCTTTAACTAGTCTGCTCTTTATAAAACCTTTCTATGTCTCTATTTTTCCTATAACACGATGATTATGATTATATACCCTTAGGATTTTAGTTTACAGGAAAATAAAGAGTCCACCATATCTGGCTTGTGTGTGTCATGCTTCCAGTTTTTTTTTCCCTCCGTTATCTGGTCTTTCTTGTCTCCCCCCTTATCAGTTACATGTAGATCAAATGTGTCGTTTCCCTTCCATATAAAATGTTTTTGCTTCCTTTCTCTTGTGTCAGTTTTTGGTCTCAGCATCCAGTGTCCAGCAGTCTCCTAAATGTAACCTCTTAAGCCTCTGTTTGCCTTTGTGACATGGATTCCTCGCTCTGGTCGACTGATCTCCCAGCCATGTAAGGACTGAATAAATTACTGCTGACTACACCCACCTGTCTAGAGTCAAGCACTTCAGTCCAGACTGCTAAGTTTGTCATTAAAAGGATATCGTCACGAATTATAGCTTTTACTCAATGACAATTCATTATTAATTGAAGATGTCAGTGGATGAGGAGATGTCAGCTTTGTACCACGCATAAATGTAACAATGTACAAATTACATAAACCTCTCAGTAAATGAGATAATTTAACTCCATTTCCCAATTATTTTAAAGATAAAGCTGATGCCACAGAGAAGATAATGTGTGAGTGAAGGGCTGCCAAGGACAGAAAAGCTTCAGATTATTCAAATGAAAGCCTTTTAACCAATTAGAAACCCTTCAAATAATCAAAAAAACAAATATTTGCACATACACAGTTGCTGGTGTCCTTTAAGGGAATGTTGAAGCCATTTTGTAGGAACTGACCTCAGCAGGAGATCCCTGCAGGTGATCCCTGCTCACAACATACCATCAGTTTTGAAAGTAATTGCAGCTTCAAGATTCAGCACGGTTGTTTGAAGACATTTCAGGTTTAAAAAAAAAAAAAAAACAACTTAAATCAATACAAACTGCACTTCAAAGAGCTACATCAAAGAAGTGTTTCAACTCTACTGAGCCTCATTACGGTTTAATAATTAGTAAATACTGAGCAACGTATTCAGTTATGTGTAGCCCCGGCATTCACTTCTGCAGTGAACAACCAACAGCCTGCATAGTATCCATGACTTGGAGACACTAAGTGCATATCCAGATGCTTATTTTCTGTGAAGTCGCAGTTTGATACCCACACTTTGCTTTAATCAGTTTAATATACGTTTTCATATAAATACTGGCTTATAAGAGGCTCCTTTGTGTCACAAATTTGTGTCTCATTTACAATGAATGTAACTGTTGTTATCCGTTCTGTTGGTCACCACTCCTGCCGCTGTCTTTTTATAGCATCCTGCAGCCTGAACCAACTACAATGAAATGCTTTTCTGTCAAAGCTGACACAGTGTACTAGGGTGATTTCGTTGAATTTGTTTACTTTCATTCACTTTTAAAATTTTGGTTGCTTTGACAAACAATAAAACAGTTTGTGGCAACTTTGGTACTTGTTCAGGGGGCTGTTCAACACCCCATTACATGGCTTTTTCAGTGTTACACTGTGACATGATCAGTCCTTTCTCAGAGTAAAATGATGTACAGATAGAGAAAGAAACGGTGAGATCATCAGTCACACACTCAGATCAATGTCAGCCTCCTGTGGGGTCTTGCCACAGCAGTGTTGGCCTTCTCCTTCCCTCTCTACCTTCCCACTGCTGCGGTTCTTGTCACTCATCACATCCTGACAAACATGAATTTTAAATATTAACAAAGTCGTCAGACAAGAAGTGACACTCACCGTGAGACAGTGGCACAGACGGAGGGAGTAGTGGCTGCAGGAGGAAACTAGTTCAGTGAAACCACGTGCCATGCTGTGACTGAGGATGAGTAGAAAGTGAAAGATTCCAAAGGTTTGGCTTTTAAAATCTTTGTTAATTCAGTGGAAATTCAGAGGTGATGAAAATATTGAAAGACTGCATACAATTCAAGGAACAAGTTTGCTGTTTTTTCCCCTCCAAATTTTGTTTAAGTAAACAAAGGTTTCCATAACCCATCTGTGATGCCACAACTGCTAAACAAGCATCACCAATAAGAGAAGGAGGACACAGGGTTACACTGTGGGGCATGAAGAAGCTGAATAAGAGGAAACATGTGTCTGAGAATTTTCCCTCAGCCATAACAGATGAGAAATGTTAGCATATGGTCCTGTTGCACTACTACACCAACATCCAACATATATATCCATTTGACACAGAGCTAAAGGGAATACAGTCATGCCAGAAGCACATCTAAGACTTCTAAGACTAAAAGTCTATACCAGAATTGCATGTCGCTCCTGTCATAGAAATGAGGCAGTGTGCTCAGGCACATATGCGGTTCCCCAGTGAAGAGAATGGCTCCATTTGGTATTTAAATGGGTCAAACTGTGGTGATTTATTCATGCTCCGAGTCTTTAGTGTCACTCAGCTTGACAGGCAAGCTCTGGGCTCACCTACTATGAACAGAAATACTTCCTGCATCTCACTCTTTCTGGACACATATATATATATATATATATATATATATATATATACACATATATATTATCCTAAGGCCCTGTGATTAAGGGAGGGGAGGTATGTTAAATATTCAACCACACCAATTATTTTTTAGTTTTTCACTCCAATAAAATCCTATTTTTCAAGGACTTGGACTTTGTTATATTTTCTAGAGCAAACAACTGATAACTTAAAAAAATGTAGTAATCAAATATATTTGTGAGTTGCAGCTTAGATATAATAGCTCATGTATGTCATATATGACTTTAAGAAAAGAAAAAAGACCATAATTCTAAGTCTGAACAGGAACAAGAACAAAGAGATTTTTTAAAAAAAAAGAAAAACTATGTGTATATATTAGGGATGCAACGGTACTCGGTAAAATACGGTACGGTTCAGTACGACCTGCACGGGACAACGTGGGCTTTTATGGGCCCACTATTTCTGCCAATAATATTGATTGTTGATCATTCACACACCTACTACAGTATAAACTTATTACGCCTGACATGTCTTTACATATTTAAGGGGGTGGCCTAGGTAATAACATAAATAATACCAATGCAACAATACAAATAATAATGATGAATGATGTTCAGGGTGCCACATATGGTTTTTAATCTCACATTCAGCTTCAAGAGCAGCCTGGGGTTGATTTTCACAACATAGAAAACCTACAACAGCAATGTGCAAAAATTTGTAGTGCAAGAACAACAAAATGCGCTTGCTAGCAAACAGATGACCATCAAATATTAGCAATAACTTTGTTTTGAAGCCAAAAAGAAAAAAAGGGAGAAATATATAGGGCCAACCCTGAGAATCAACTTGAAGTTAAAGCTCAGACACAAATACAATATAGGCCAGATGAAAGATAAATCTCTCTCGTTTTAAACTAGCTAGCTATTAGCCTATGTTATTAACTGCTACACAAATCTCTTTGATTAACATTCCATGACATGCAAACATACCTTTATCTTGGCATTTTTTCTCTTCTTCCTCTTTCTTCCTCTTTCTTTTCTCTGCTCCTGAAGGATATGTCCTTTTTTGTGACATTTTTGCCCCTCAGCTACCTGCGCTTTGGACACTCAGTGCGCATTGCAGGAGGTACACATTACCAGCATAGCGGAGCTTTGACATAGAACGGCAGTAAGAATCACTAGGCCTACATCAGCAGCAACACTACATTTTTTTTTTTTTATTTTGTTTTATTTCATTTTTACAATAATATATCTTTGATCATACAGAAAGCATCACTCATACATGCAAAAAATAAAAAATAAAAATATTTTTTTGTTGATTACTCTTTGGGGCCCCGTACTGGCCGTGGGGCCCTAAGCAGGTGCTTAGTTCGCTTCTGCCTTGGGCCGGCTCTGCTGCAGAATGAATCATTGGATGCACATTTAAAGATCACAAGCAATTAATGTTCCTGTCCCTCCTCGACCACCAACAGTTTCAGACATATCGGAAATAATTTCCAGCATTCAACCTTTTCCAGCTTGACACCAGAGACAAAGATCTCCTTGATTTCCTCCACAGCAAACATCTGGATGAGATCATGCCACAGCTGTACAGACTGACGTGTCTGACTGTGACTATTCCCACATCCACCACAACTGCTGACCAGACATCCTCTGACCTCAAGAGAATAAAAACGTATGCAAGTAATAGGTGATGTGTAATCGAGAGGAGCCGTTTGTGCACGTCCACATGTGACCAGGTGGACGCACATTTATTCCATTTGGACACGCTCTTTTGGGCACCAGCTGCGAGTTGCGCTTTCCGCAAAGTCGGTATCTTGCGATCGCGGGTTTAGGGTCGCAGGTGGTCTAAAACTGTACCGAATCCATACTGAAACCGTGAAACAAAAACTGCGGTACGGACCGTACCGTGAGCCACCTGTACCGCTGCACCCCTAGTATGTAACTAACTTGCTCTGATGCCACTTTTGCTCCTGAATACTTCCTTCATCTGTTTGATTTCTGATATTGTTGTCAGACGAGTGCTACACTAGTCCTCTCAATGTCTCTTTGAAATCTTCAGACCGGTGCACCTGCTTTTATTGGCTGCAGGTCACCTGTATCGGTGAGTGAGACAAAAGAGCGGCCGCACTCTTCACTGCACTGAAGCATGAAAAAAAATCCTTTGAGAATTATATACACGTCCAGTTGCTGGCCCTGAGAGCTGCTTTGTATTATTCACATTTGGGAGGTGTGAATGAGGGAGAGAGGGGGAAAGAAGAGTAGAATAAGAGCAAAAGGCTGACCCATGATTCGCCTGTGGTGAGAAGCCTCACAAAGACCTTCTAACAATGTGTCCAGCAGGATGAGATTCTTATCAAGGTCACCAGACAAAAGAACAGGCTCTATTTCTTAGACATCCATAGCTTATAAAAGAGCCATTGCTCTTTATATGAATCATACATGTAGTTAACAAAAAAAGCAGCATTATCAGTACTATGCAATACACTGTATTCACTGTATTTTTGTCCTGAAGTCTTTTTTTGATCTCTTGCATTTCATGTGCTTCCTTCAAGTATGTAAGTACCTCTGTTTCCACTCTGTTCTGTTGCTGAGATGTTGCAAAATTCTTGAGTTTGCATTTTTAATGACTTTATTTAGAAATTCGGAGAGGTGGAAGAGGGGATTAGAGATGAAATTCAAAACAAATCCCTGAAAAGATTGAAACTGAGACATCCACATGGTTGGTCTCATAAGCCCAGGGCCAGAAGGGTAAACTATACGCACAGGTATAACAGCATGAGCATCATTTAAAACAGCAAAAATCAACAATGCTCTAAATAATGAATGGTTACAATACAGACAATAACACAGATTAATATCATCACTGTAAGATTTTTTTTTTTTTATTTCCTCCTAATGTTTTCTTCTTCATAATGTTATGAAGAGTGTATGCAAGAAGCATCTCCTTGTGTTTAATTTAGTCTTGTCCACCTGCAGGTGCCGAGTACAAAAGTAGAGCCAACGAGAGCTGGCACAGTTTTGTAGGCCTGGGAAGTCCACAGTAATTACACTAATACACCACCCTCTAAGCAGGATCATTTGTTTAGCCTCCAATAGGGCCCACCAGATGGTCCCCTGAGCTCAGTGTTCCTCCATATTTATGAGATGAAGTTTGACCCTGCCACCTCTGAAGGGCTGACCTCTACCCTGGACTCTATAAGGCATCAATAGGATGTGGAAGAGGGCTGAGGCAGAGGCATTGCACCAGGCGCACCAACCCCCGCCTACAGCCGCACGGGTGAGTGCCAGACTCCTCTGAGTGAAAACATTTGGATGTGTGTGAGCACCAGGGTGAGCCAAGCCTGGTGAGCTTTCACATGAGTTCCCAGGCTCTGATGGGGCGTCGACTCTGCAAGCGAACATCTGTCCTAACCTCACAGAGTCCCTTACACCAAAGGATGGGTGGTGTTTGAGTGCACTGACAAAGCCAAAAAAGTCTGGCTAATGATGTCACAGCATGCCATCAGTGTTTAAGAGTGTTTCATTGAACTCTGACCTGCTGAAGGATGTTTTCCTGAGCACAGAAAACCTGTGGGAACAGTGCGTGTGATCATGAGTCACACAGAATAAACACAGTATTTGTACTTCAGAATGAATAAGTTGATTTTCTCACAACAATATATCATGTTGCTGATTGCTACTTAAATCCACGATCTTCATGATTGTGGATGGTTTCTTGTGCACACGTAATGATAAATATAGCCACAAGCAGCACTGCAGCAACTCTGGTTAAGTGACTGTGACAGCAGTCACTTAAGGCCCTGCCTACAATTCAAGCCTTGTATATGTACACAAAATCTAAGATGTTTATCTCAAATGGTCCATGAGATACTGACATATCTGAGTCGTGAACAGTGTACCCATCCACATTACCAAGTTTTGTAAAGCTTGGATAATTAATTCACTGGATACAAAGCAGAAAGCAACTCTGGGCAACACCCACACATTTATTTTTGTTCATTTCATTTTTTTCTATTTTTTTTAACAACTGTCTCTCTGTATATTAATGGTAGTTGCCATTTGGCAAAATCTTTTTTTTTCCAAGTCAGATATACATACAATCTTATATTGCAGCAGATGTCAGTAGTCTCATGCACATGTGGAAATGAGAGTGAATGTGTCCTTCGCCAGTACTCTTTGACAACACCCACAAATCTAATTGGTGCATAACCTTGAGATGATTTGATCAATGAAACATCTCTCAAAGAGTTTTTCTCAGGGTAGTCTCCAGATGATTTGCCCTAAAGGTTTGAAAATTGAACGGGCTCAGAATAGTTTGTTTGTTTTCCCTTTTTATTTTTTTTGGAAAAAGGATGAGCATTTCTATAAAAAAAAAAAAAGGGCAACAAACCATGTATTGAATATGTCATCTTTCAAGGAATCTGAGAAAAACTAATTTTGTTCTACTGCCTGAAGCAGCTCACTAATTAACTAGTATGTAAATGTATTTATAACAGCGCCCCCTAGAGACTGATTTGCTTCACATTTGGTACATAGCTCCTATGCGTCAGTAGGAAGGAGCTTACTTTCATAAAGATTGGCCATTTTCAGTGGCTGATATTGGAAATTGGATTTGACTGGCAGCTGTTGGCCATCTGGAAGGGCGGGCTAATGGACGCTTTAAGAAATTATGTTTGAACATTCTTCTGAGATACTGGCCTTTGAGTCATGATTGCCCAAGTGCCCACATTTTATTGCTACATGACTGAAATATATCAACTATTCAAATCACAGAAAAAGTAGTTTTTACCAGCATTGTTTGGAGATAAGGCTAGGAAAAGTGTTTTTGTGAGGAGAAAAGGAGCCAGTGGGTGACAGGTGTGACTAATCAGGTAAAGAGGAGTGAGAACTGGTGTGGGAGACAAGAGGAAGGATGAAGCAGACATACTCTACAACATGTGGCTTTTTTTTCAGACATGCGTGGAAAATCTTTGGATATTCATATGGATAGCTGAACCTTCGTGAGAGACTAAAACTAAAACATTGTGGTCACCAAAGAAAGCAAACACCATTTCTGGCACAAACACCTGACCCCCAAAAGACTGTCCCCACAGTAAAATATGGTAGTGACACTGTGGAGATGTTTTTCACCAGCAGAGCCCTGGAAATTGCTCAGAATTGAAGCAAAGATTGATGGTACTAAATTGTAGCAAACCAATGGGGAAAATCTGTTTCAGTCTTCCGGAGAGGAGAGGCGAAGACAAAGGGTAACTTTTCAACATGACAATGACCCTAAGCATGCTCCAAAAGCAACAGTCAAGGAAAATATTTAAAACTCTTTTTGCCGGTGACGCGGTCTTGTTGGCGTTATTGAGCTGCAAACTCAAGCTCTTTCTCTGCAGTAGTCTGCAGCAAAGCAAATATAAAGATATTTGAAGAACTTTGTTGGCTGAACTCTCTAAGGGAGGAAGTATATAAAAATACATGTCATTTTTCTAAAGAGTGTACGTGACGCTGTGTAATCAGGAGAGAGAGGGTAGACGTTGAGGATAATATTTTTCCCATTATGTGCTGCAGCAGGTCGGTGGAATATTTTACTGAACATTACAGTGACTGTGGTTCAGACGTGTGTGTCTTTATATCACCATGTGGTTTTGATTGAAGCCCTAACGAAGATGGCACCAAAAAAAAAAAAAAAAAGCATTTGTATGTAATACTACCAAGGACACAAAAGTGCTGTGGCTAAAGTAAACATGAAATCTCACAGGAGGAAAGGTTTACTACTCTTACTGTCTTTGAAAAAAAATGTCAGTGAGGTGGTTCTTCATAATGATCTCATCATATTTTGCTGCAATAGTTCACAGGCGGTGTGCCTGCAAAGATGAACCAGAGTGAAGATAACACAGCACATCCATCTGACTAATTGGCTCTACAGTGCAGACAAAGGAGGAAACTGCGATTTATGTGGTCTGAGAGTGCAGTTTTTGGCTTTGAAAATATTCATTCTTCACTATCAGCTCACACTTACATCTTAATTCAGAGTCCATTTACCAATTAAAATAGTTAATCCATGTTCTCGGCTAAGACATTGTGTGTGCGGTTTCCAGCTAATATGATGATAGAGATCTCAAATCCATAAGCCCTTTGTGACTATTTACTTCTTGCAGAGCTGTGTGTTGTAGTGTATTGTGTTACATGGACAGAAGGAACACAAACATGTCGCCCCAGGGTGATGCCACATCTGGCAGGCCAAAAGCCTTCTGGGTGTGTTTGTATAAGCCGATTACGTACCACCCAGAGATGATCATAGAACATTTTATTTTGAGCTGCCACAAAATAACCACCAATAATCTGCACCATGACTTCTAGTGTTCATATATTTCATATGTTTGTGGACTTTCTCTTCAACAGAGAAATTCATTGTTTTAGTGTCTTTTGCACAAACTGGTGTCCTGGGATAATGTTGCACACAGTGCTGCCATACTCTATCCATTACACAGGGTGGAAATGGCCTGTAAATGCCTGTCACAGCTCTGCTGCCATGGATCCATGTTGCAATTTCCACATCACGCTTTTCACTTATATTGCTGCCACTGTAGATGTGTCCTTTGTTGTAAGAAGATCTTGTGCAGAGGTGTCAAACTCCAGTCCTCGAGGGCCGCTGTCTTGCACGTCTTAGATGGTTTCCTGCTTCAGCATACCTGATTCAAATGAATTAATCATTAACAGACTTGTGCAGACCTGGATGACATGCCGATGGTGATCCATTCATTTGAATCAGGTGCACTGAAGCAGGGAAACATCTAAAAAGTGCAGGACAGCGGCTGCAGGACTGGAGTTTGACAACTGTGATCAAGTGAGTAGCTCAAGCAGAAAGTTTGACATTGACATTGTAGAAAGTGTCCAACTATAAGGCAACTGACCACTCTGATATCATTATTTCTATGTTCTATGTATTTTCCTAATCCAGCCATATAAACTTGAATGTTTTCCTTTTTAATTATTAAATCATTCTCAGGTTATATGGATGTAATTTGTGGGTGCAGCATAACATGGTAAATCCAGGATTCTTAGGCACACTCATTAACTCAGGTAAAATGGATAGAATAAGAGGTTAAACCCAGAATAAAGGGTCCATATTTGTAAAATTGTTACGAGACGAAGAGTTGAGGACCCATATGCAGGAGGCTGTTAGACTGGAGAAGCTGGTAAAGTCCCTTTATTTTAGCAAAAAACCCAGCACCGCAGGATATCCAAAAGAACAAAGCTGGAAAGACAAAGGGGAAAAACAGTAGCCCACAGCAGAGACACACAAGTAGTAAAACAGATGGACTACCAGGTATAAATAAAGACAAAGCAATATATACTAAGGGAGGCTGACAAGACACAGGTGTAAACAATCAGAGGCCTGTTGCATAAAAGTAGAAATAAGAAATCTGGGATGTTTGAGAAAGCAGGGTTTTAACATGTTCTGCTGGGTTAGATTGAGACAATCATATATATATATATATATATATATATATATATATATATATATATATAGGATATATATATCCTATATATATATATGCGTGCGTGCGTGTATAAAATCTTCCAGGGGCCAGGATAATGTGCCAGAAGGGTATCTGATTATAGGGCATAGGTGATGATGGAGGACTCTTCACACCCTCTCCACGACACAGTGATCAAACAACAGAGTGTGTTCAGCAAGAGGCTTCTTCAGGTCCGTTGCAAGACAGAAAGATACAGAAGATCATTCCTGCCAGCAGCCATCAGCCTCCACAACAAGACATCCTACTATTATTAATTCAATATTATTAATGCTATCATTTATTTATTGTTGAAAAAAAAAACCTTACTAGAATGTTGAATTTCTCTTCTGGGATTAATAAAGTATTTTTCATTCATTCATTTAATTTTCATAGGTGTTGATAGCTTGGACCTTGTTTTTTCCACTCAGCTGACTCTTGACCTGGCTCACCCTTTGTGGCTGTGACTGACTTCTCTCCCACCTCCTCATGATTGCCATCTGCCAACGTGATCCCCAGGTATTTATAGCTATGGATTAGAGGTCCCAGGCTCAAGATGGGGGACACCTCCAAAGGTGATTGAGAACAAGCGGGTCAAGATCCTGTAGAACTTCCAGATCAAAGCTGACAAACCTGACACGGTGGTGGTGGATAAACATCAGAGGACAGCAGTGGTGGTGGATGTGGCCATCCTGAGTGATATCAACATCAGAAAAAAGGAACACGAGAAGCTGGAGAAATACCAAGGGCTGAAGGAAGAACTGGAAAAAATGTGGGTGTGGAGGCAGCAGAGGTGCCAATAGTGATCAAGGGACTGGGAGCTGTGATACCCAATCTGGATTAGTGGCTCCAGCAGATACCAGGAACAACATCTTAGATCTCTGTCCAGAACCATCTGTGGTATATAGATTATAACTGTCTCTTTATCAGCATCAAAGCATCCAACCATAATATCAGAAACATTGTCCTGTGTCTTCACCATCCTGCACCATTTCCTTTTGCTTAAACATCAGAAGATGACCTGTCCAGGCTATACCTGTGCCTTTCTCACCAAAGGAAGCTAAGATAGGCTCCAGCACATCTTGTGACCCTGAATAGGAATTAGCGGGCACAGATAATGGACAGACAGACAGATGGAAACCATTCAATTATCATTCAGTACCAGGCTGTTGTCAGATTCTGCTGCTCAGTAAGTGCTTTACCCCTGCGCTACAGCTGGAACTCAAATGCTTGTAATGATGATTTGGTATAAAATCAGCATCAAGACTGAGCCTTTGAGCAGCAAAGATGAGCAGAAGATCTTAACTTTGTTGACAAATCTGTGTGAAAATAATTACAAAGGGTGCAAGAGTGCAAGCCAAAGGTTGAAACTCGTGATCTCCAGTTCCTCAGTATCAATAACCATCATTCATCAACAGCTGATATAACCACATGGACAAGAGAATGCTGTGACAAACCTTTGTCAAACAGTAAAACATGATGCTTCGTTTGCAAAGCAACTTGAATCTTTATTGTGCAAAAAGAAGCATTACATTAACCTTGTCCAGAGCATTTCATTTGTCAAAATAACAACTGAAATGCTTAATTGCTTGTTTTCTTCAATATTGACATTTTTTTTCTGTTGTGAGAATATATAGCATCATTGAAATCATCATTGTACCAGTTTTGGCCTGAAATGTAAAGATTTTCACATTTAAACAAGTAAAATGATAGTAAAAAAATACCATCTGCAAAGACTTTAAAAATTATGGCTTTTTTTCCATATTGACTCAGCTTTATTTGATTTGGAATTGTATAATCCCATAACACATATTGCTGGTTTCTTTCAGTTTTTCTATTTCTTAATTATCTTTTTTCTTTTTCTTAGAAAGGAAGAGTTGTCTAGCTGACGTGGAGCCTCCCTGCCATCAGCTAAAACCAGCCAAAGTAAGCTTTGGCTACCATGCTGGTTCTCTCTTCCAACAACTCATAGCTGGTGGCTTCTGGCTCCATGTCACACATGAGCAATGATGGATTTAGCTCATGAAGCTTCCGTGGTCATCATGGCAGAAGTGACTAAGAGACTGTAGAAAGTAATGACTGAAGAAAAAAAGGGATCATGGCTGAGTAATAGATCATACAAGAGAAGGACAGTGTCGTAAAAGCAATTTCACCTCTGCACCTGAGCAAAAAATTACAGGAGTTGCTTTGTGCTATTTAAAGGAATATTTTGAAATAATAAATTGGATAGCAATTGAACTCAACTGGTGCTTGGAGGCCAACATGGAAAATCCTACAAATTAGTTATTCATTATTTATAATTAAAAAAAGAAAAACAAATCCCTTTTGTCTGTGTATGTTGTCACTGCATCACATAGGTATCTATACATTTTCCTGTCCATAGTGGCAGAGATGTTATTCAGTCATCTAATAAAGAGTCCTTGAACTGACTGTGACTCTTTGCTAATGCAATAGTGTGGATTTGTCCGTGCAGACACTTCAGCCTTGAATCTCATTCCCGTGTAGTTGGGATCAAAGGTCACACATCCCAGTATCACACAGATGGTAAGGGAACACTAAGATCCACGGTTCCACTGAGAGCATTTGATTCATTACCTGAAACAGGAGAACTGGGATAAATGGGGAGAAGAGCAAGGCAAAGGTGTGGTAAATGATCCCTCGGGCTTAGGTACAGCCCATGCTGCATTAGCCTTGTAATGAAGCACTGAGAGGCTTCAAATAGCGTGAGATCTTTCAATCAGAGTGAAGATTAAATTGAGGGAATTGAGTGTTGTGAGGCAATGTAAAGATCAAATACATCCTCAGTATTCAATATCACTGAAATGCTCCCAGTCATAGGATTGATTGAAAAAACAACAACAACGAAAAAAAAACTCTGACTTGCGCAGTACATTCTATCGGTGCATCTGCATTTTTTTATTGCAATGCCTCATTAAGATTTTGAGCGGTCTTGATCAGTGCAATAATGATGAAAATGCATGTACTTGTGTTGCATGTAATTTATCAACCCACCAAACAGTTTGGAGTCGTTTATCAAAGATACATTCATTATACTTTCTTTTCAAATGAAGTAGCACAAGAACAGGCACTTGATAATTGCTGAGACAGCAGACAGTTCACAGCAAAGTCACTGCAATGTTCTATAACTACAGACTTTCATAACTTTTAAACACAAACATTCAAGCGTGGATGCATACCTAAAACCGTCCACATACGCCTTGATAGTATTAAAAAAAAAACTACAAGAGACTGACCTGCCAATCATGTGATTGTTCTATGATGATTGATTGGTTCCACTCTGTGTCCCCACATCATCAGTCAGAGGGCGGAGAAACTGTCTTCATCAATATTAATTTATTTTTCTCATCAATATTCATACCCTCATCTTTATTCATCACTGGTTACACACAACAGATTAAGGAGCTTTGTGTGCTTTTTCTGCGGATCATGGGCTGAGATGACAGGATGGAGGACTGCCATGGTCTTCCTGAAAGTAAACTGAGCAGGATGTTCTCTTTGAGATAATTGGTGTACTCCCATGGCATATTGTACCTCTTGAGGAATCTCAGATGTTGCATATCTTCTATAAGTCTGTGGTAGAGAGTGAAATTTCATCTGCAGTCTGTTTGGGGTGGCAGCATTGCAGCCAGTGACATAGATTTTAAAAAAAGGGAAAGGATTTTGAAAGCAAAAGGGCATTGCATGCAGAACAATATTTCATATCAAGAAAAATATATATGTGATGTGTGAATTGAATTCAAAAAGTTAGTTTCCAAATCCAGATGTTTTTCTTGACGTTAAGTTGAATCTCATCTCTGCTGATGAGTCTTGATCAGCGTGACAGCTTCGCAACCTTCACATTAAATGAGCATATGGTCCATCCATTTGATCAAAAATCTAAATTCTATGGGTTTTTGAATGATTACACTGTACACTGAGGACTCTAGACTTCAGTGTTACTCAAAATTATGAAGTTGAGGCAACTGGGAAGATGAACACAGTTGGACAGTCATGCACTGTTCAGGTTCTACAAGTTTTAACACTTTTAATGGACTTTCATTGAGATGGATTTTTAACATTCAGTTCCTGCCATGAGAACAAACCTCCGATCTCAAGGGAAGAGCTGCCTCTTGTCAGCTGTGCTCTGACAGTGGTACTGTTATACCAGGAATTAAAGCTGGGTTTTTTTTGTGAAAGCTGGCAATCCGTCCATCTGGGTTGACGGCAAACAAGCAGCTAAAGGAGACCTGGAAAAATAGCTAAGACTGCCTTACCACTTAACACCAACAACTATGTATGGAGGAAGCTGATGAAAGAAAGTGGTATGAGAACCTGATGAAGCAGTGCCTGAGCTGAGGATGGATGGCCTGCTGTGAACCAGTCGAAGTTCTGATGGAGAGGCTCTGGAGAACGGTCAATCCTAAAAGCATTTAACATGCTGGACATCATTGTGGAAGCCAAGAAATCAGCTGGACAATTGCTTTGCACTGTATGTGACTTGGAACAGACGTCTGACTGGCACCAGAGAAACAGGCAGCAGTATTCCAGTTCTAGCATCCATACACCAGTTTAAAAGACAGAATCAGTATTTACATTCATTTTGGTTGTTTTTAAACATTTGAATGATCTGCTGCTAAGCAAATTTATCCCTGCCCTGACTCTACCACCAGACCTTTTAGGTTCCTCAGATCATATCTTTTAAACATTACTTGATCAAGATTAGTCTGAAAGTTTTTCCTTTGCAGCAGCCTCTCCGTTTGATACAGACTTCTACTTCCGATTAAATGTGCCCCATCTAATGAAACATTGAAGACACATCTAAAGGAGCACATTCTCCATGGCTTTTAACTGCACTCTTTAGTTGGCCTATTTAAAGCATTCTCCTATTTAATGTTAAGACTTTTATTGTTTGTGCCATTGTTTTGCCTTGTGTTTAGTGTATAGCACTTTACTCAGTTTGATGGTGCAGAAAGAGCAAATAGGCGGATATGGACTGTTACACCCCTGTGCTACAATGGTCTTGCAGTGACAGTGCAATACTCTTTGGGCAGTGTAAGGGCCCCATTGTTTGAACTTCACACATCTAAAAAGATGCACATAAAAGCCATGTCTTTGGTAATTTGCATTTGGGTCACCACCCCCTCGCTGCCCAAGGTTACTGTGCTCTCTTGTGCAGTTGCTTCTTTATCACTTTATTCCCCAGAGATTAACTCAAAATGTACTTTTTATGCTAATAACACTATACAGCAATGTATTCCATCACCAAAGAATGGATCAATACTGTAAACACATAGTTAATCTTGTGCATGTAGATTTAACTCCCATATGTGATTTGAATTGTACACAAGTAGAAGTCCTGTTGTGTTATTCCTCAAAGCTCTGCAAGTCTTTGAGTTGAATCAAATCAAAACACTTTATTTGTCCCCGAGGGGCAATTTGAAGGGCACAAGGAGCAGCATTAAAAGACAAATAGGACATCAACAACATAAAAAACATACAAACATACATAGGGTGTACAGTTAAAAATATCCAAGAGGATATTGAGAGGAAGGTATATTCTCAGAATAGAGGGTGCTCATCTTAACAAGACTGGGCTTGCTCTCTCTCATCATTCATTATCACTTTCAGAGGGTGATTCAGTCGGCTGACAGCATTTTGATTAGAAAGCCACATAGAAGGATGTGGATTCTTTAGGGATGATTTTTTTTTGTTTTGTTTTGTTTTTTTTCACTTTTTCTGAAAAAAGGGTGCAATTTCCCTTTGTTTGTATTGTGGCTTCACAATAGGAAGCAGGAGCAAACGTGTCATGATGGAGATGAGTGGGTGGCTGGTACAACATTACAAATATATTATTGCACCTTCTCTGTGCTTGTTATGAATATGTTTCTTATCTAATGAGCCAAATGTTTTGTTTTGTTTTATATGATCATCTTTGAATTTGCCTGTTCTGCTTGCAAGTGCAGTGTATTTGTGTCTATGTGTTGGCTTGCATGTGTTGTTTTTTTTTTTTTATCTTCAACAATATGTGTACATACATGTGCGTGTTATATCATTTGGACCATGGACCTAAGGAAATGACCCAAGTTGTCTCCTTTTATCTCAGTTGATCCATTTCCTGTAGAAGTTGTGGACTGCTGTAATCAGCTGAAAGTTTTTTTTTTTTTTACTATTATTATTATATGCAGTCCCAGAGCCCTATGTTTTTCAGTCAGAAAAGTTTTTAAAAAGAATTGCTGCTGTGACAGTAGGCTCAAGATGCACCGTCTCTCCAAATGTGCCGGACACAGTGCCATGGGCACGGCTCCTCCTCAGAGACCTCAGCAGGTCTAACTTCCTGACTGTATTGTAATGCAACTTTCACTGTCTTCATGTACCCTACAATTTATGAAAATTCAAAGTAGCACTGCATAAATTCCAGTGACTCATGAACTTGACCATATTCCTCCACTTTAAGCCTTTACATAATAAACCCTATAATCCAGCAGGCAGGCCTCCACATTTGCAAGAATTAACAAAATCCTTAAGAAATAGAGCCCTTTCCTTGCCCAACCACATTTGAAACCCTTATCTGCTCTAAAGGAAGGTGCCCACTTGTGATTTCCAAATTCAGACTTAAAGCCTATTTATTCGCACTGACATAAAGCTGTGTATGACTTTCTAAATTTGATGGGATTAGACAACCTCTACAGCTCAGGCCCAGTTTTGGCTTATAGCTACTTTATTTGAATACGGTACTCCTTACTGTATTTAATCAGATTGATTTTCAGGAAATCTGCCAAACTAATTACAAATGTGTCAGTGTTGACACCAACTGTTATTATTGTATGTGACCCATAATAGTTGTTTGATGGCAATAAACAATGAGTGGCAGTAAATCTTCACAGTGGTATTACTGTATATTTTCAGCGAAAACTATTGCAGATGACAAGATGCTATGATGAGTGCCAGTCAAGCTTCAAATAAAGGAAAACAAAAATAGCAAATATATGTATATACAGCAGACAATGTGGAGACTATGAACAAAATTCACTTTAAGACTCCTGCAGCCCAGAGACACATACACAGCCTGGCCAAAAAAAAAGTTGCCAACTGGATTTACTAAGCAAATAGGTACGAGCCTCCTATTGGATAATTACTGCATTGGAGATTATCTTTCAACTAGCAGCAAGTGATTTAACCTCAATCAGATGTTAGTCTGATTGAGAAGGGTCAAATCATTGGCATGCATCAAGCAGAGAAAACGACTAAGGAGATTGCAGAAATTTCCAATATTGGGTTAAGAACTGTCCAACGCATTATTAAAAACTGGAAGGAAAGTGGGGACCCATCGTCTTCAAGGAGGAAATGTGGCTGGAAAAAAAAATCCTCAATGATTGTAATCGGCGATCACTTAAAACGTTTGGTGAGATCAAATTAAAAAAAAACAACAGTAGAACTCAGGGCTGTTTAATAGTGAAAGTAAGAGCATTTCCACACGTATGATGTGAAGGAAACTCAAGGGATTGGGACTGAACAGCTGTGTTAGCCTTAAGAAAACCATTAATCAGTGAGGCTGACTAGAAAAAAGGTTTCAATTTGCTAGGGAGCATAAAGATTGGACTCTGGATCAATGGAAGGAGGTCATGTGGTCTGATGAGTCCAGACTGACCCTGTTCCAGAGTGATGGGCGCATCAGGGTAAGAAGAGAGGCAGATAAAGTGATGCTCCCATCATGCCTAGTGCCTACTGTACCAGCCTGTGGGGGCAGTGTTCTGATCTGGGGTTGCTGCAGTTGTTCAGGTCCAGGTTCAGCAACAGTATGAGCTCAAAGAATGAGGTGACCTGACTACCTGAATATACTGAATGACCAGGTTATTCCAACAATGGATTTTTTTTTCTTCCCTGATGGCACGGGTATATTCCAAGATGACAATTCCAGGATTCATCGGGCTCAAATTGTGAAAGACTGGTTCAGGGAGCATGAGACGTCATTTTCACACATGGATTGGCCATCACAGAGTCCAGACCTGAACCCCATTGAGGATCTTTGGGATGTGGTGGAGAAGGCTTTGCGCAGCTGTCAGACTACCATCATCAATGGAAGATCTTGGTGAAAAATGAATGCAACACTGGATGGAAACTAAATCTTGTGGCATTGCAGAAGTTTATCGAAACAATGCCACAGCGAATGCATACCATAAATCAAAGCCAACAAAATATTAGAGTGTATGATCTTTTTTTTTTTTGGTGGCGACTTTTTTTTTTGGCCAGGCAGTGTATATACAGACTGTATTATTGTGCAGCCTGGAGATTTCTCTAGTTAGTAAGTGAGTTTCTTTTTATGCTCGTTTGTTTAAATGTCATTCTGTGACAAATCTTCCACTGTCTTCTATTGTCTTCTTTTTCACTCTCGCTATAAAACATTGCCGAGCCAGTCCACTCAGCCTTTCTCTGACTGCTCTGTAATTCTTTAAAAGTTGAAAGACTGTTCAGAATGCAGAACTAGATTTGTCAATTGTCAAGTCAGAACTGGAGAAACCCATATGAGCATTATAATGATTTATATTTGTCTCTTATAGAGTTCATGCAAAACTCAACACATACTCTGTGCAGGCAACATGCAGGCTGGCAATTCAAAAACAAACTAAGTTAATGTGCAAATTATTCCAGCGGCACAAATACACACAGATGTGTTCTGAGTCCGTCCAGGGCAACGATTCTGTCTTTATAACCCCAGCTTCTCATCATTGTCACTACATTTCAGTCAGGATCATTTTGTCACATCAGATCTTATTTCTATCTGTGCAGAGTTTATTTAGCTTTGTGCCTTTGCTTGGCGACTTTCCTGCCTTTCCAGGTGCATCCCTGGACGGTCTGCACGAATCAGGAACCACAGACATGTGTTTTGCCAAGTCAGATAAACTCCTTAAAGGAGAGAATGCTGCAAGTAAAATCCAATCTGCTTGCTTTCATCGTGCACAAAACAATTAACACCAAAAGGAAAGTGTGGCTGCCTGCTCAGCTTGTTTTGCTTTGTCCCTTCTCTCTCTCTTTTTATCCTGTTTGCCCTGTGACGGGACAGGAAGGATCTGATTAAGAACACAATCAGCAGGATGGCTGGCCTCCTGCCTTCTAATCAAATCACAGCAGTAGTTTACCAAGTATTGTCTCTAACTGGGATTTAATGAGAATTTTGCATTTGTGATCTCTATTGAAATTTAATAGCTGGAACCAGAGGGTACAGGTAATTGTATCTGCATCTTTGTGCCAAGTCAGAGGAAACAACAGCAGGAAAGGTGAGGTGAGACTTGTCTTCGGCTTGGAAACATTCCCCCAACAGATGTTCAACCTCTGCTGTTTTCCTGAGAACGGCTTTCCATCTGGGTGCTTTGCCCTTGAATGTGTGTTTGGAACATGAAAGTGGTGGAGTGAGCCGAGTGCCTGTCCTTGAACTGCTGTGGAAGACTCCAGTCAGAGCACCTCTGGCACCGCTCTCACCCCACTCAGGTGTCTGAACAAAACTGAAACCTCTGCCTCCATGAGAAGCCAAGGGGTAAAACACATAAAATAAAATAAAAAACTCCATATAGATGATCATATGTGTACAAATATATTTTTTCAGCAGAAAAAATATCTGACACAAACCTGTCTGACACAATGATAAAACACTTAAGTTCACGTGAAAGACACCAGACAGTAATTTGCTTTGTTTCTACATTTTCTTTTCCACATGTCTTTGTGCAGCAACAGTGTTGTACCTGAACGTTCATTAAACCGAAAGTTCACGAACTAGTTCATACTTTGTGCGAACGTGAACTGTACGCGCTCTCTTTCCCCTTTCATTTGGGCAATTGTGATTGACGCTTTTTCAAAGATCACTCACGGTCAAAAACGTGCCAGGTTTCCTGCGAACCCCAAATACACCACAAACGAGCCTAATATGCATCTGCGGAAAGCAATCAAACATGGCAACACGGGCTGTCGCTTCTGACACGCTAACAATTGCGTCATCAAATGTTTAAAACAAGCATGGAAAGATGAAAGCTGCAGTCGCCCAGAGCCGGAGGAGCGCCCTGATTCCAGAGATTACACTGTAATATTTGGAGTCGGGGATTGAAATATTGACCTGTTTTTGTCTTATAATTAAGACCATTTGACAGCAAGTTTTTCCTCATATTTTTAATCTACTGTAGAAAGAAGCTGAAAGGGAAATTATAGTTTTACATGGACTGTCCCTTCAATGCTAATGTGAACCCTGGTTGGTTAAGGATTCCGAATTGGACACAGTTTTCGACAGATAAAGTGGGTAAAATACCTTGCTGTCTGTGGTGGTGTAGTATATGAGCAGTGGCAATCATTTTGACAAATAATTGCTCGCAGCAACATTAAAAAATATTTTTTTTAAAGATACTAAAAAGGAACTATTTGGTTCATTTTTTTAAATGGTGAACTCTTGTTCCAAATTTTGAATATGACCATGAACTGAACTAGTTCATTTTAATTTCTGTGAACTATGAACTTAACTTGTTCATGTAGAAAGTGAACCCTTGCAGCAATACCTGTGTCACAGCAGGGACCCAGTCCATTTAACAGTTTCATGCAAAAGCAGAATACCATGAAAATCCACATACCAAGCGTTTGATGAACCACCATGAATTTATGAGGTTGGAGTTGTTTTAGATGGTAAAAAGTAACCCATCTATAGCCCTCCCAGTGAGTCGCTGTTATCCTGACTCCCTGATGCTCTGACAGAGCAGTGAAGGTAAGACACTAACTACTCATATGTACTTCACAAAATACTTTTTAAACAATCCTTTAAGGCCATAAAAATCCAGTTACTGTGATAGATCTTGCAGTGTCTCATGTCAGCCTATATGGAGTGTGCTGTGGGACGCTTTGTTGGTGATGGGTATGAAAATGAGCCACATGTTGAGAACATGTGACAAAATGACCTCTGGAGTGAGGAGCCTCGGCGTGTGTTGGTAACTTGCTACTCTGGTCAAAGCTGTGCTGGAAAAACTGATGAATAATTGATTTTACACTTAATGGGGGCATTTGTGCTATGTATAACAATGTGTGTACTTGCTGACAATAGCTGCACAGGTCCTCTGCATGACAAAGCATCACCATTTTGCTGAAACTGTTTTTCTGTGTTGTAAATTCAGAAAATGGACACCCTTGTCCCATCCTCCAAATTTCTTGCAAGAATGTTTTCCATGTGACACGATATAATGAGAACTCGATTGTGCATTAAAAATGTCCGAAAAGTCATCACCGCAACACGTCAGGGTGTCTGTCGGTTGGCTGGTAACATTATTCCTGCAAACCAAATTAACAATATAATACCGTCAACCGTAATCCCTTGAACGCATGACAAGCAGCCAGTAGGAGAGACTGAATCTATTAATATTTATGGCTCCATCCGGCACTGAACAGAGAAATGGACTCGATTAGCAAGTCTAATGCTTTTCAGTGGAAGGGAATTGATACAGTATCCAAGAACCCAAAAAAATCAGACGAGTGCTGCCTTGAGGGTTCAGTTTAGCTCTGACTGGCTCTATTTTAAAGACTTTACCTTGTGATGCTCTAAACTCCCACATTTAGGATTTGCCTCACACATGTAGCGTTCTCACTTAATTTATTAATTTCTAATATCGGGGCACCACCCTTTTTTCCTAGATAAATAAGAAAACTATAATTTATCAGTCTCTTATCTGAATCTCAATTCTTCTTATCTGGATTGGCCAGGTAAATCAATCAAGGATTTACGGATAATTTTACAAACATTTATTTAGACAAAGACACAAAACACAGACAAACATAATGCAGTTATATATAGGTATCATATTAGTCTGGATTGTTATTACCTAGAAGCTGGGCTGGAGAGCAGGAAAGTTAATGAAAAAGAACGAAAGAGGAAGGAAAGAAAAACAAAAAACAAGGTACCAGATTTTGATTGGAGCTTAAAGCAAAAAGAGCTCTTTATCATGGAATGGCTTATAAACTAAAAAAAAAAAAAAAAGTTAAATAAAGAAATGGGGGGGAAAGTCTGGAACAAAAATGATCTGCTTAACAATGAACGGCGCGCAGGCCGTGGTGTAGTTGTGCAGTACTTGACTAAGCTGGAGACTGGAGACACCAAAATGACAGAGACCTTACCAGACTTTTAGGAAAGTGAAGCCTAGACTGGAAAACTGGCTGGACTTAAATGTCAGATTTTTTTTTTGTAAATTATTAGGTGTAAACATTCTTTGCTGTCAAGATGGAAGAGTGCTGCGAACAAAAATTCATCCAATGTCGCCTATATTAGTCTTTTTTTCCCCTCTTTCCAATACATTTCTAGTTATAAACTTTTTATTTTTTTCACGACTGTGCTCTCTCTGTCCAGAGAACAAACATAGGGTGATATGCTAAGTGTTGCTTTCCACCAGTAAGAAACTCCTTTAGAAAAATCTGCTCTACGTGTGTGTTTTCAGTGGCTTGTACACTCATGCACACATGTTGTGTGTTGCTATGAACTACCTGCCCTTGAGCTGGGTCATGGTCTCAGCAGAGAAGGGCTCTTGTAACTGTGAGTGTGCACTCACCGTGTGCACCGGCTATCTACTGCAGCACCAGAATGAAAGCACCAGTAATGAGGCTCCCCTGTTGTTAAAATTCATTTTCTATAATTCAGTTACAAGCAGCAGGGACGAGCAGCAAGGAAAGGAATAGCAATTTGACAATGATGCTGCAATGTGATGACTCTTGTGAAAAAATATGGTCTCTTTTATTGGTGTGGCTCGGTTTTAGTTGAGTCCCATTTCCCCTGGTGTACAGAAATAAAAATCATAAAAATCAAATCAGGAACATCTTGAATTAAACATTTAACTGTGCATCATTACAGTCAATAGACCACAGAAACAAAATGCAAAACCTTAATGGTGAAATATCTGGATGAAATGATCTATACATGCGTCTGCCATGCAGAGAAGAATTATTTAGTACTGCATCTGACATAAATGAGAATAAAACTTTGACTCCAGTGACTTGGAGGTGGTCTGATAAAAATTTAATATGCTTTTCAAATCCTGTACTAAGCATGATTCAAGGAAAAGCATTAGCCAAAAGCTGAGACTTCAGACTGCTCTTATCACTTATATTCAAGCAGATTTTTCTGCTCTTGTGAGATCAGTTCATCTTCTTTTAATGATCATCTGCTTAAAGAATAGTACACACAACAGGTCAAAGGGTGATCTTCTTGGCACTTTAAGTATTAGTGGGAACATCAATTATAGTCTTGTGGTTGGAAAATATTGACATTTATGTCACAAAATAAGCAGGTGATAAGTGTAATTATGGATTTAAATGAACGCAGACCAGATATGAAAGTTTCTTTTCTGGTTCAACATACCATCTTAAAAGAAAAGGACCCTGGGCCTGAGGAAGAGTTTTGGTTATAAAGATGGCATGACACTGACCATCATTCTGGTTACAAGTTTGCAGTGGAAATGTATTTCCAAAAGGAAGCACAGCAGGAGACTCCCAAAGCCAAGTATAAGCCACTTTAACTTGAAGCAAATTATTCCTCACATCAGTTCCGTGTTTTAAGGGGATTAAAAACTTACTCTCACTACTCACTGGCTTGACTGTCCTTCATTCAAATCTTTGCAGTCACATGAGTTAAACCTCCTTTCCAGTTATAAGACCAGTCATCTATCTCCCTCTGACTCATTTGCTCAAATGTGAGCCTCTCCACCAGAGATCACAGGCCGGAACAGATGAGAGGAAGCACACATCAGTGTTGACATATGAACTTACGCTGCACGGAAAACAGACAAGCGGTGGGTGACATTGAGAATCTATGCAGAAATATTTTTAATAAAGTGTGCCTTTTGAGCACAGATCTTCTTAGGATTTCATAGTAATCATATGGGAAACAGAACAAATGTGAGAGAGATTTACAGATACTCGCAAAGGTGGGAATAGTTTGGAAAATGCCCACAGAGTGTCCTTGCTGCCATGTCCTTGTAAGAGAAGTTGAACCCAACTGATTAATGAACCAGGAGTGAGAAACACACACAAAGGCCAGTAGGTGCTTTGGGAATAAATTCATCACACTTTATTTTGTGTGACCCCAGCTCATGTAGTGGCTATAAAGGAGCTGCACAATACAATCTCAGCACATTGTAGCAGTGTAGTAAAAAACACATACACACACACACATACACACAAAAGCCATCCTCAGCAGATGACAAAGCCCAGAGCTACTGTAAGATCTCAAAACAATCATTTCTAGCTGGATTCTTATTGGAATGAGTATGACTGAGGGGGGGACTGGGGGACCCTACAGTATCTGTGCATGCATGATAAATGTTGTAGAGACCTACATCAATTTACACAGACACAATAGTGTCCTTAAGGGGACAATAAAGGTGAAGGTGATGCTTGGTTTAGATAAGGGTTAATATTAATCTAGATGTAGTTAAAGAGTCCGACTATTTGATAACTGGGAAGGTCTCTCTTTTTCTTTTGTTTATATTTCTGTATTTACTCTCAGTGTAATTGAATCTAATAAAGTGTCAGACTAGAGCACAACAGCCTGAAGGATATGGTGGGCTGATACTGAGGATGCTGTGTGAAGAAGGTGCTCGTGAGGTGACTAGGCCATCTCTCTGAAAGCTTGCAGGTGCTGGTTAAACATGCCAACACTTTCTTTAGCTGTAAGAAGTTGCTTTTCACACCACTGAACCAGAGTCTGCTGCAACAGTTCCACGCGTAATCGTTCGACCTGGGCGATCTGTGAAAAGCACATTACATAAGCGTTGACATGCACAGCATATGGAAGTCAACAGACAATAATCTGATCTGCAGACAGTCATGTGAAGAACGGGGAGTTGAGTGGCACGTTGGATGTTTTACCTCTTGTTTTGCAACGTCACAAATCTGCTGAAACTCTGTCTCTGTTGCTTTCTTCACCTCTTCCATCTGAGAAATACAGAGGACATCCTCAGACACTGTTGTCGTCATGAAATATTTTCCCTTTGTGCTCTTTACTGAACTGTACATGCAGAATGCTACTGACACCTGGTGGTCACATGACAACTGCGCAACTACATTAGTGATGTGATCCCCTCATGCAGCGATGCAAACACTCACAGCGGTCTTCCGTACAGGCTTGGCCTTCTCTGCATTTTTTATGGCATTCTCCAACTCCACCAGTTTACAGGTTCTCCTGAAGAGCATTTCCTTCATTGAACATTACAGATAAATTACACCCATGAACAACTTTTTTCATGGGTTTCTTTAGTCTGAATTGTTTGAATGATACTTTAAAAGTAGAAAGCACACCTTTTCTGCCTCCTGGTAGCGAGACTCCAGGTCCAGACCCAGTCCAAGAGTGCTCACGTCGTTCACAGCAGAAGTCATCATACTTTTCTGCCCACACATAAGAACAATGTGTGCCATAGTAGTGATAGCCCGCTTGATACTGTATATACATATATTCAATATATATATTAAAAGAACAAATTTGTTACCTTAATAGAATCAAAGACTTCTGATAATTTCACACAAACCCTGTAAGAAGAAGAAGAAAGTGGTTTTAACCTGTATATTTCATTTTCAGTCCGTGTTTTCAAAAATCTGCTCTGGCAGGTCATCAGCCAACGCTCTATTAAGAGTCCTGGCGCTAAACTGTTCTCTCTGCAGTCCAGATGTGTCACCAAGCATTTGGCACTTCATGAAAGCAAAAATACAACAAAGTAAACCCAAACAGTTGAATTCCTTTGTTTTGTACCTTTCACTTGGTCTCCACAGTTCAAAATTATAGGTCACTATCAAATTTCTTATTATTCTGTTTGTTGTTTGTTTATTATTTTTTTCATACAGCTGCACCGACTTTACTTGGAAACAGGGCTGAAAATTAAGCATTTAGAGGCATCAAATTTAATAAATCCCATAAAGGTCTGGGAACAATAACGTGAGTTTGTTTGTTTTTTTTCCTTACCTTGAGAAAGCCTGTTTTTCAGGATCCTCCCCTGTCTCCACACAGAGGTGTAAAGCAGTTGAAAAGTGCCCGCAGGCCACAGCAATTTCTGCAAATAGAACATCCGACTCAGAGTCGCCACCTGGTAATATCTCCTGTGAGGATTAACATTAGAGCACTAGAAATCCTCCCATAGATATAAACTGCTGTCAATTCTGAATAAAGTCTGTGGTGTCAAACTGACTGCATGTCCAAACCAAAATGAAAGGGTTTCCTACTTTGCTCTGTTAGCACCACGTCCAGGAATTTCTGCAACGGAAAGCAAAGTTAAAACAAATAAATATATAACACAGTGGGTGTGGAAGAAGGAGGTGGGGAGGAGGACAGAGACAAAACAGTAACCGACTCACCTCGGCTGCCATCTTGGTGTGTACCGTTAAAACAATGTTGTGATCACGTTCAGTTTGAAAGAAGTCATCCACATCCTGCAGACACAGTCATGACAGCTTTAAAACCCCACGTTCTCAAACATGTCAAGTCTGCCTGTGTGACTTTCAGACTCATACCTTATGGCCCTCTTTCCTCATCCCCTCCACAGCTTGACTCAGTCGGTTGAAAAGGTTTTTCCTCGATCTCTGTCTGCCTGGAGGCTGGACACATGAATATGAAGAGTATGACATGATATGAAAGAATATTATATATATATATATATATATATATATATATATATATATATATATATATATATGTACACATATAATGCTATTTAACAGTAAAAAAAAAAACAAAAAAAAAACAGAGCAATGCAACTTTATTATGTATGGAATAAGGAATAAGTGAGAGGATTTTTATGTTCCATGTCAGTAAACCAAAAATACTGACCAATGTCTACTAATGTTGACTTGTGTTGTCGAAAAAACATCATGTGTTTGGTGTTTAACGTACTAGTCACATGAAAATCTCTCCCATAAAGTAATTTTAGTTAAAGTTTAACCATTTATAATGTATGTCTCATAAAAAGGTATCTCATTACACTCTTCCTTTTACTGGGGCTTAGTCTAAAAACGAATATTGAAAAAAAAAAAAAAGGGAAAATCTATTTGTGTCCACTTACATCCGTATTAGTCAGGAAGATGTCCACAGCTTTATTTTTGCTGAGTATGCTGTGTGCAGCGACCTGCCTGAGGAACATTTCCAGTGCTTTGCAGTACGGCTGCCACTCTCCTAAAGCAAGGAAACCTGCAAATAACAACATCAACAACATTTAGATTTTCTGAACACATTAGCAACTGGAACTTAGAAACTGGCGGATTTAAATGTTTAACAGTCATTTTAAAAGAGTCCTTCAGTGCTGAGGTGGTCTTCAGATGCACTCACCAAGCTGCTTCACGACTTTAGCAGATGCATTCACCTGCGCCCTCGCAGGCAGAGGAGGGAACTTAAAAACAAGGGAGTACAGTTACACTTCAGTGCATACTTTCTCTCAAAACAAATATGGTTATCCCAATAGTTCTCACTTAAAGAACTTCACACAAGGAAGAAGAATATTATTGAATATCCTTGAAAGCAGCATCAACAGCAAAAAACTTCCAACTGGACCACAAAGCTTCTCCTTAACTCTCTGCAGAACTGGGCAGCTCATAAAACCCTAGAACAGGGACATCCTTCTTTATTACAAAAAAGAAGGATGTTTGGAAGCACAGGAACGTACTGAAAGTGCCAACATAAATATAAATGACACAATGAATGAACAATTACTCCATTCAAATAATCAAATATTAGCAAATCAGTCAGTGTGTTTATAAAATGAGAGATTGATAATTCTGCTTTAACTTTCTTTTTTTTTCTTATTTTCATATTTACTCATTCTGAATTCAGATTATTATCAAATTTTAAATGAATACATCCTTTTTTTAATCCATTTATCCAATATTAATATTTTCATTTATTTGGTTTGTTGTGTATCATCGAGAGAATATTCACATGTCATGTTCATAATTTTACTGACCTGTTACTCCCCGGCTACACACTGGATTCATTAGACAATTAAGAAATAAAATACACACTATCACTCCCTGTATCCCGGATACATCTTCCTGAGAGAACAGGTGCTGCTGTAGCCATTCAAAGTCATCATAGGTCCGGTCCACATGGTACTCCCCAGTTCCAGACAGCTAGAACGGACAACAGGGATAAGACGTCATCCAGACCGTCAGATTTTGTCACTTCGGTGTATGTGGAATTAATCACGATCTAAAAATGAATCTTTGCAGTAAGGGTTAAATAGTTTTCACACCTTTTGAGATACAATTATAAAGGTGAGCGTGTCCCCATCTTGCAGGACCTCTGTAACCTTGATGTTATGGGCATGAACATTCAGATCAGAGGAAAGATTCTTTGCCTCCTCCTGCAAAACAAAACAAACAAAAAAAAAAGAATGAAGACAATCAGAGTAATCAGTGTCAGCTGGGTTTGAATGTACATTCGTATTAAATTTAAAAAAGGAGAAAAAAAGACTCATTAAATGTTACTTCCACGCTGACATGAATGTCACATGACACTCACAAGTTTGCAAAAACTGCAACTATTTCACGTGCACTTACCATCATTTTTAAGCTTGCAGGCTGTTTCAAGTCTCTTTTTTCTGTTCTACTAAATTTTCAGTCTCCTTTAATCTCAATGAACGAGCATAAAACTGTAAAGATCTTTGTCTGTTAGCGTTAGTGTGCTCAAGCTCCAGCTGCTGAGAAGGCACAGGATATCCTCTGGGTCAAAGTGCACTGTGGTCCTGCGAGGAATGGAACAAAACTGTGCCAAATCTAAAGTGCTAGCGCAGGAAAATGGATGAGTAAATGCAGTTTAGTCAGTAACTCTGGATCTTTGACACACCCACACAGGAAAAGCGCCATAACGGTCCAGTCAGTTATCTAGTCGTCAGCTTTACAACCTCACAGCCACTGAATTTACAAGCTCTCCTATATAAGGGGGCAGAAGGTATACTTTGCCAAGGGTATATTTAAGAAAATACTACATACTGATTCCAAGTTAAAAATCAGCCTTTATTATAAACATTAGGAAATTTAGTAAACATCACTGACATACTGAATATAAGAAGAAGAAAAAACAATTAGACATCTAATGAAAATACTCCTCCTCATTGTCATCCATGTCTTCAAAATAAAAGCTGAAATCAGGCCCCTGAAAACTGTGACGTTCAAACAGAAAATCTTCATCCTCAAAGAAGTGCAAGTGCTGATGTAGCTCCTCCACAAAGGGCATATCATCCAGGTCTGAGAAGAAGTCTGAGAAACTGAAGTGGAAGTTTGTGTCATGTTCATGTTCATGTTCATAGTCAGCAGAGGCCTCGTTTTCCAGGAAAGCTTCATGGCCCACACTGTCATACAGCCTCCTCTTCTCCTTATCAGAGAGAACAGAGTAGGCTGGTGGAGGAGAAAAATAAAGGCGTTAGGAAGAAACAGTCTATAACTTCAGATTATGAGTGATATTCACCAAAACTGCACTGACGTCATCCGCAGGTGTATGAGACTGTGGCATGATGACAGTTTGGTATTTAATGCATCGTTTACCTTCAGCAATCTCCCTGAAAACCGCCTCTGCGTCGGCGCTCTTGTTCTTATCTGGGTGGTACCTCACTGCCAGTCTGCGAAAAGACTGTTTTATCTGGCTTTCCCGTTGCCGTTTGCGAAACATGAAGGATGTCATAGTAACTTTTTATCGTCTCTGAAGCTGCGCCAGGCGCGACTGCAACCAAGCAGAACCACACAAACGTGCAGGCTTTCATCCAGAGGAGAGCACCCTGTGTTGCCATGTTGAGTTCCTGAAACGAAGTGCGAACAACTCAGGATGCATACGATAATACAGCTGCTGCCTTGCGGTTTAACAGTTTATTTCCATATTTCCATATAGCTATCTAATCTAGGTGACAGTAGAAACAGGTGTTTCGCGTCTGTTTCAGCTCCTCAACTTACAAAATTCGATGTAAAAGGCCGTCAGAGCGCATGCAGCCCCATTCACAACCCCTGCTACATCATATAAATACATATTCAGAAAGTATACGAATTATTTCCTGGTTAAAAGCAGAAGTTAGGCAGTTACACGTGTACGCAGTTCACTACTTCCACCACAAGAGGGCGGAACGCAACAGTCCAAGGGGAAGGTACGAGGAAGACGGCGGTCTTCTTCGTTGGTACAGCAGGACGCATCAGGAATGGTGGTAAACAGCACGGGGGCCTTGAGGTTGAGTCACGAGCCTGATTGTTGTTGTCAGCCGAAATATATGTAGTTTTCAGGGAATCGCGGAACGTCGTTTCTTATTATGAGCCACTCTAATTCTTTCTCGTTCTGGTAAGATAATGCAGGCATCTGGTAAGGGCGCCTGAGAGCGTTGGTTAGCGATTAGCTTTAAAGCGACCGCGGCGAGCGAAGTTGCACCATTTTAGGACTGACTAGCTTTCAAAAACAGTGCAGCATAGAGGGATTTATCAAACCACACAGGGCTCCAGGATTCAGTCCACCTTTTATTTTGAGTTGCTTTATGGAAGCATGAGCTTCTGTCCGTCCTCACCTGGTAACAACACTGGTGGAGCTTATTATTTACGAGGTTTTGTCACGTGTAATTTAGCGCTACTGCTGCTGTCTGTCATTATGCTGGCATGTTTTATGTTAGTATTTGTATCCTATTTTGTTTCTTAATCCATTCTGTCAACTCCTTTGTTGTATTTCTGTCTTGCAGATCAATGCACAGGAGATTGTATTACTCCAAACAAAGGCAACCTATGACCTTCTGACCTATGTATGTGCACATTTGTCAGGTCAAGTCAGCATCCCCCACATACACATGAGTCCTATTTTCTCTCTGAGCTGGGCCGAGCGCTATGCCTGACCGGGACGCTTCTTACCTGTCAGGTGGTGGCGGGACTGGTGGTGGCCTGGGTGAAGAAGGGGGGCCTGGGTCTGGTTTGGCAGGGGGATCAGCAGACGGCAGAGGAGCTTCAGGAGGAAGTGTTGGGGGGAACGTCTCAGGCTCAGGGGGCATGGGTGGAGGAGGGGCGCTCGGAAACAGCAATGGTTGTGGGAACGGCGGGGGCGGGGGGCAAGGTGCAGGACTGGCATTGGACGGCGTCTGTAGGGATTTCATACGCAACGTCTGCAAGAGAGGGAAGCGTTGTCGCTTTAGACACCCAGACTTTAATGAGGTGCCTGACTTGGGAGTGCAAAAGAATGAATTCATCTTCTGTCATGACCATCAGAATAAGGAGTGTATGCGTGCCAACTGCCGCTTTGTCCATGGATCCAAAGAGGATGAGGACTACTACAAGAAAACAGGAGAGTTACCGCTCAGACTAAGAGGGAAGGTTGCTGCACGACTTGGTCTGTCCCCAATGGATCTGCCCCATAGCCGAGGAGAGGTTCCTATCTGCAGAGACTTCCTCAAGGGAGAGTGCCAGAGAGGCAATAAATGTAAATTCCGTCATGTGAAAAAAGACTATGAATATGAGCCTTCCAGAACTGGAGTGGGTGGTGTAATGGGACAGGGTGCCAGTGGAGTGGTGAATGCTGGGGGAGGGATAGGTGGAGGAGGTGGTGCCTTTGGAGGAATGCAAGGGCTTGTCGGAGGTGGTGGTGTCGGTAATATGATGGGGACAGGTTGCCCCAGCTTGGGGGGTTGTAGAGATCCAGGTATCTCAGGAGTTGGTGGAGTAGGGGGAGGTGGGATGAGTGGTTGCCTGTCCGTTAGCTCTTCGGGTCAGCGACGATACGACAGGAACACCTGTTCAGTGTATGACCCTCTGCTTGAGAGTGGGCTGTTTGAGGCAGGTTCCTTGGAGGCTTCTATGGACCACACCGCGCTGCAGCTGAAGAGGCGGCGGTTGGAGGGGCTTCGGCTGACAGATGGGAGCGGAGGTGGGCATTACGAGTTGGGAGTTCAAGCCACGTTGCCACCTCGTCCTCTGGAATACAGATTCCTCGAGGAAGAAAATGCGCTACTGAGGAAGAGAGTGGAAGAGCTGAAGAAGCAGGTAAGAATAAGAACTTCAAAATGTACATACTGCAGGCTTAAAAGATCTGACCACATTCCCCCAAATGTATGTTTTTTTTAAAAAACTTTTTAAACAATCTTTTAATACTACTACAAAAAAATAAGTGTTTTAAATGAAAGCATTTTAAATAAAAATCTTTGGCGGTCACAGCTTAGTGATGTTGCGTCTTAGTCGATCTGTGTTACGCATACTTTGGGGAAAAATATAACACAGAAAATTATTTTGATCCAATGCAGGACCGAGTAGCCCGGTGTCTTTGAGTCCCAACAAAAAAATATAATCAGAAAAATTCTGCCTATATGACTGCGGGTTAGTAAAACCATTGTCTTCATGTTACAGCATGTCATCCCACTTCCAACGAACCAGGGAAGGTATGCAAATAAAAAAACATTGCAGTAATTTCAAATTATGTAAATCCTGTATGTCATAGAAATTGATATATTGATAACACATGAACTATTAATGGTAAAAAAGTTATTTTTATTTATTTATTTTGTTTGTTGTTGTGCTCAGTTTGAGTTTGATGCCATTGTCAGTTGGCATATTAAGATTGCCTTGTCATTTTTTCTTTTGCAACATTCAGTGATTTCCAAGACAGAATCATGTCTGTTTTTGATGCAGTGCAGGCTGAAGATCACAAAGATCTCTTTAAATCTTTTGTTTGTTTTTATACAGAATTTTTTTGGATTCTTTGGATCATTAAATGGCATGTAGCATAGATCCTAATTAAACAGTTTCTTCAGAAAAACATTTTTGCTGGACTGCTCAAATTCCGTGAACAGCAGTATCAGAATGTTTTATATTTAAGCATCACATACACGATGTTGGATCATGACTGCCTGTTTGTGAGTTTCTCCTTAAACTGGATCATCTAGCCTAAGACATTCTTAATCTAATATTACACAAGAATGTTAATCTTAGATGGATTTAATGTCAACAAGACACTAAATGAGCAAAGACATTTCAAACCTCTTTTACACTCAAGGAGCTAATTTTGTGTGTGTGCGTGCGTGTGCCCCTTTTAAAATAGAACTCGTGGATTACATTTTATGGAGAAATGAGTAATGAAGAAGTCGTGCTAAAAATTAAGTTGCTGACAGATTCCAAAAAGAATAAAAGGGTTGTTTGTGAGATGAAATGTATGTATAAACTACTGTATGTGAATTTATGCTGAAGTTTATCTTCTTGTATCAACTGTGTTTTGATAGTTGTTTTTGTCTAGTCATATAATTTTATGAGCACTCACATTTTTTTCCTGATGCTTTTCATGTGTTCCTCAGGTTTCCAATCTCATTGCAACAAATGAGGTTCTTCTGGAGCAGAACGCCCAGTTCCGCAGTCAGGCCAAGGTGATGACTCTATCTACCACTCCCGCTCCTGCTGAGCAGAATCTGGCGCCCCCTGTGGGTGCAGTTAGCTCCTACAATCACAGCATTGCTCAGACTCACACAACTCTGAGCAGTGCAGGACTGCAGCCTCGGCCTGTCACTCAGCAAGACCTGGTCGCTCCCACCGGCGCTCCTGCGGCACCCCCGACCAATGCAGCGCCACCTACAGCTCCTCCACCACACCTCAACCCTGAGATCACCCCGCTCTCAGCTGCCCTCGCACAGACCATTGCCCAAGGAATGGCACCGCCTGTTTCTATGGCGCAGGTGGCTGTATCCGTGGCACCAGTGGCGGTGTCCATGACACAGCCTCTTCCTGGAATCACCATGAGTCACGCCACCACCCCAATGGTGTCGTACCCCATTGCCAGTCAAAGCATGAGGATCACCACCCTGCCTCACTGAAGTTTTTCAGCCCCCCTGAGTCACAGGGTCAAATTCTAAGTGGGAATTTTAAACATGGAAGTTTTTTATTTTTATGTGTTTGAGACTGGACTGATTACAGAAATGTGACAGCAGTAAGATGCAGACACTTGTCTTTGTCCACCAGAGGACAGAATAAACATGTCCTCAAATCACTACTCCGTGTTCTGTGTCAACATTACAAATATAATTTTCCTGAAGACTGACTGATCTGTGAACTATGGCAAAGGTCTGCGTACTAAAGGGATCTTTTCATTCATAAATGGCAGCAAACTGAAAGATTTGTGAAGTCATGGATAGTGTTTGAACATTTTCTGCAAGACTGCTCGCCGTCCACCTGGGAACATAAAGAACAGAAAGTAGTTTGTGTTTATATCTTTTGTGGGTTGTTACGATGTAAATTAACTTTGGTACTTTGCACATAAAAAAACAGTAATAACCACTTGATAATGAATCTTGTATCTGTCTCTTTCTATGCTTTTGCACTTTTCTTTTCACAGTTACTCGTGTAGTTGCAGCTGACATAGATGGCGATGCATTAGTAATGTATAGGCAAACATAGTTTCAAGTAGCAAACAGTCATAATATCCTATTGCTCAATTTGTTTTGGAGGAGGCACACTGAGTAAACTTGAACATAATCTCTGTTTCTTCATGAGCCCCATATCCATGTGTATCTTTAAACAACCGACGCCTTTTACACTGGCTTAACATAAGAAGAAGGATTCATCCCAGCTCCAGTGTTCTTTAAAGTCTAACACAAAATCTTGTGACCTGGTTAAGATGATAAAAAAATGTACTGTTTTTTTCCCATTGATTTTGATGGCTGTTTCCTGATGCACAGTATCACATTTAGATAGCTGGAATTTCTGAGTATTATTATTTCAAGATTTGCAAACATTTTTGTAGTTTAATACTTGAAAACAATTTGAGCTTTTAACATTGAAAAAAAATATGTTGCCAAAAAAAAAAAAAAATACTGCAATTCTGAAGAGTAAAACATCTGCAAAACGAGAAAATTCTTAAGAAACCTTTCATCTTCTATTATCAAAGGTCTAAAAGCGATCCACATTTATTTTTTAGAGTCCTAATTAAGTTACAAGCCGAGAAAGGAGAAACATTTGACTGGTTAATTGGTTGGCGATTATTCGCCATTTTTATAATAATTTATGTTGTTTACGTTAAAGAGTCAGAATCCAGCATTTTCTGTTCTTTCGTATCACACAATGGAAAGTAAATATGGATTTTATCAAAACTTAATAAAACAGCAAGCCCAAGGGTGCGTAAAACTTTCGCACATAATAAAGCTGAAATCCCTACAGTAATCAGATCTGATGGGTCTCACAAACTGGCGTTAGACCTGATAAGTATTGGCTCCACTAGACGAAACTACATCTTGATATATTTTTTTCAACCTTTCTTTAAAGGATTCACTTTGGGGGTAGGGTTAAAAAAAAACAAGCTCTATTAAACTACAGTAATTCCAGTAATTATCTTAAGGTGGGCAGTATGACGCAGCAGCAAGAAAACCAAACGCTTTTTCTTTTTTCTGTCAGTGGGCGTGTTTTCGTCCAACTAACGGGTCTGGGTGAGGCACAGGATTTTTCCTGGGGTCGTGCTTATTCGTTACAACCGCGACTACTTCGCAATAGTTGAACGTTTTAATGCGACATGAACGAACTGTGATTAAGCGACGGTATCAGAACCGCAGCACGTGCAGCTGTGTCGTTGGACGGTAGTTAACGTTAAGACATGAAACTCTAACCTTTGGGTAAGTTTCTCCGCAGTTTTTTTTTTTTTTTTTTAAATCGAGTATCTTTCGTCTAGCGGTATTATATTTCGGTTTCAGCGCACAGTACAATGCAAAGCGACAAAGGCGAGTCGACTGAAGCCAAAGGCGCCGACTGTGCGCTCGCGAGCGGCGCCGAGGAGAAAGCGCTGCGTAACGTGGAGGAAAAAATGCCCAAGCCGAAGGGGATAAGTGCTGTCGCAGTGCTGTGGACCTTCGGGAAATGTCTGGGCGCTTTGCTCCCCGTCTACCTTGCCGGTTACTACCGAGTAAGCACCAGTCTGCTGGTGTTCGGCATGATGGTCTACACGGGATGGAAACACGCCCGAGAAGCGAAGGAGGAGCGCCTCAAGTCAGCGATACAGCTTCTCAACACCGAAGAGGACTATACATCCACCAAAGTGTCCAAAATCAAGCGAGACCTTCCTGCGTGGGTAAGACAGAAGTCAGCACGCGACTGTCAGGACAGCTGGCTGTCAGCAGACATCTTACCTGGCTCACTATGACCTAAAACATAAGACCTTTGCAGTGGACATCAAAGTCACAATATCCATATATGGCTTTACAGGATGTGATAGTTGGAATAGAAAACTAAGCAATAATCATTGTCTGACATAAACTCAGACGAAAATAAATCACAGGTTATAATTTATTGCCGTAAAAGTCAGGATGGACTAGAGGTTCATCATAAAAGATGCACATGTCAGTTTTAATCAATACTTTCCCACTGCACCATTACTACGGTACTTTAAAACTTGCTAAATTTGCTTTAAACTTATTTAAGAGTACTTTGGACAATTCCTAGTCCATTACAAAAAGTTCAAAACCACGCAAACATAGTGTGTCTGCAGTAGTCAAAGAGCCCTTGCAGGTTCAGAAATACATCAACAGGAGTTATTGGAGGCGATGAGCCCATATTAACCTGCTCTGACATCTTGCCACACCCAGACTGAGGTTCCTGTGAGTTCCCGATTGCTTGCAGCATGCGCTCCCTTATTAATTTATCGAAAAACAGAAGAGCACTTCTGTATTGTTCTCCAGTGCCCATCGGTCCTTTCATTTATCCATCAATCCATCCATCCATTTCTTCCTACTCATCCACCAAACAGCAAATAGAATTGTTCAAATTCTTTCTAATAAAGAAAAAAAATCTGAATTGGAAAAACATTTCAAACACTTAAATTGCAAAAATAGCTTCACATCTGATGTTAAACAAAATATTTCAATGTAACCTTTGAACTGAGATTCCCTTTATCTATATTCTAAATGTTTGCTTTCTCTTCACACGAGATATGAAAAAAATGCGCACTGAGTTACATCAGCACTTTACCTGATTACATTTCCAGATTGACTTCCTCTTTGAATAATTTCCCCATGCTGTTGTGTGTTTGCTATTGTCAAGGTAGGATTTAATTACCTCCCTGCATTATGTTTTTTTTCCCCCTCAGATAAACTTTCCAGATGTTGAGAAAGTGGAATGGCTAAATAAGGTAAGATACCAGCCTTTTCTTATTTACTTAATCTTTTCATTGATCATGTGATTCTCCATTCTTTTTTTAAACTCAACAGTCCATTCAGTAACCCAGCTGTTGTGCTGACTGACACATTGTAGCGTTTGGCAGGTTAGTAGCGGGTGGGCAGCTGATAGATGGTAGCTCTGATGCTGCTGCCATGTTCCTGAAAAGACCACACCCACCCCACAGCTCTCCGTCTCTGCTGCAGAGAGCAGGCGGAGCGCCAGGCAACTCTCTCAGCATTTCCACTTCATTGCTGTCGACCAGGCTGACAGGAAGGAGGAGGAGGAGCTTTTCTTTGTCTTTAAACAAAATAAAGCTGCAGTCTCTTTGCACTTCTAGCCCAGAGAAACTAAGGCCACATGCAAAAATAACACTTTTCATGCTTACAGTACCACGAGACTTGAGTTTCAGATGACAAACAAAGCACTGGTTTGAGAAGTGTTCCTGGGAGGGGGGGGTCAGCAGATTCCCTCTGCCCTCCACAGGAGCAGGCAGCCAATGACTCACTCCCCACTTATGCCAGACTATAACCGATTGTGGGTTTTCTTTTTTTTTTTTTCTACAGTCGCACGCAACCAAAAACAGCCTCTGCTTTCAAATTCTTTCCCAGTAAGAATGCAGTTGAAGTCTAAACAAGTTTATAAAATGCATTACTGCTCAGTTTAAGGTTTAACCCTAACTCGCTCTACATAGTGCAACAAAATTCATTGTCACACAGCACTCAGGACCCAAACAGTGGAGTAGCAGCTGCAAACGTTCAACAGGCTCCAGTTGTCTCTGTCATTCTGTTGCTTATTTAAGACAAGGCAACTTGGCACATACTTTTGGAACTGAGATGCTAAAATGTTAAAGTTTACTGAAAGTAGCTGTCCAAGGCTTCAGGCCTACAGATTGTATGTGATTTCTCTTGCATGTTAAAGCATCTTTGGTCCGTGTCCTTCATTCTCTGATCAGGTACTGCAGCAGGTGTGGCCTTTTGTTGGCCAGTACCTTGAGAAGCTGCTGGTAGAAACCATTGCACCATCTATCAGAGGCTCGAGCAACCACCTCCAGACCTTCAGCTTCACTAAGGTGGACATGGGAGACAAGGTGATCCTGAGCATAAGTGCTCTCTGATACCGATTTATTGATTCACACAGATTATTCGTCTAATGTTTTTTGGTGCAAACAAATGGCCTTTCTGTTTGCCTTAGGCCATGAAAGTTGTGGGAATCAAGGCACACACAGAGAATGACAAGGGACAAGTCCTGCTAGATCTATACATCAGGTGACTGAAATCCTTTGGACTATGTTCTTGCTTGTGTGTTAGGGCTTTTGTTGGTTTTGTTGTAGGTGACATTTCTGTTCTTGCATCCTCAGCTATGTCGGCAACGTAGAGATCAATGTTGAAGTGAAAAGATACTTTTGCAAAGCTGGAGTCGACGGCATACAGGTGTGTTCTCTTATCCATTTTAAACAGCATTATACATTTCTAATCGGAAGAAGGAGTCTGTCTTTATGTGAGCTGCAATAATCTCTTTTTTCTCTCTCTGTTTCTCTGCCTTTAGCTCCATGGGATGATGCGGGTGATTCTGGAGCCTCTGATTGGTGACGTGCCAATAGTGGGTGCGGTCACTATGTTTTTCATCCAGCGGCCTGTAGGTTCATTTGCAGTCACCTCTATTTGTCCTTTTCTTGTTGACCTCAACCCCCATTACTGAGAATACCATTTGGCCCTGAATAGCCCCGTATGCCTTTCATCTTATTGATTTCCTTTCAGTCCTGATTGATTTACTCTATGTTCTTCTATCTTATTTCTTCTCAGAAACTGGACATCAATTGGACTGGATTGACTAATTTGTTGGACATTCCTGGACTGAAGTAAGTACAACATTACCTCACATGGAGTTACACATTAGTAATGACCACAGCTTCCTTTTTCAACTTAATGTGAGATGTTTTAAGTGTTTCCACTGAGATTGCTCTGATTCATTGCAGCGTCATGTCAGACAGTATGATTATGGATGCCATTGCCTCATTCTTGGTGCTGCCCAACCGTCTGGTTGTCCCATTGGTCCCTGGTTTGCATGTGGCTCAACTACGCTGTCCTTTGCCCAGGGTGAAGCCTCAAAAACCCACCTGCAGATTGAGACAGCAAGACCAAAGATTTCATGAAACACCATAATTATTATCTTCTTTTTGTTTCTCAGGGTGTGGTACGTATCCATTTGCTGGAGGCTCAAAATCTGGTGGCCAAAGACAGCTACGTGAAAGGGGTGATGGCTGGCTTGTCTGACCCGTATGCGATATTAAGGGTGGGCCCACAGACCTTCACCTCCCAGCACATTGATAACACAGACTCTCCCAAGTGGGGAGAGATGTATGAGGTGAGAATAAATAAAAATAATTTGGAACATTTGAGATTTGTGCCATCCCAACACCGCTTGCACAGATTTTGTGAGTTCCATGTATTGCATTTGTGTATATCACATTCATGTATACAACATTTCACATTTGAGGGATTTGACTCATACAGTGATGACAAAGTTCATTTATGATTCAAATTCAAGCAGACATCTTCCACAGAAATCCCTCTGTCAGTCGTCATGTCCTTATGTGTGCTGTGCATCAGGTTATTGTCCATGAAGTGCCTGGTCAGGAGTTGGAGGTGGAGGTTTATGACAAAGACCCAGACCAGGATGATTTTCTAGGAAGGTACATGTTCATAATCCATATTTTTGTTTGCTCTTGTTAAATCTCACATGCTCACGCTTTACCATTCATTTGTCAACCACCATGAGCAGTGGGAAAGACTACAACATTTTAGTGAAATGTTTAATTTAATTGAAGTTCCAGAATCTGGTGTCTCTGCTTTTAATACTATTACTGTTTTATTATTTTATTATTATTACTGTTATTAGCTGTATTATAAGCTTACTTAATACTTTTCCTTGATGTAGGACCAAATTGGATTTGGGTATTGTGAAGAAATCAATAGCTGTCGATGATGTAAGTGGAAAACTGTTATTGACTTAACCACATTTCTGTAAACAACTTTTTAAATCTTTGGATTGACAACGTTTGCCTGTAACTTCCCTCCCAGTGGTTTACTCTGAAAGACACTCCTTCTGGACGGGTTCATTTCAAACTGGAGTGGTTGGCCTTGCTGCCTAACACTGATCAACTAGAGCAGGTTTGACACTGTCATCTTTTCTGATATTTTTGGTCATTCTTTACTGTAATTGATCTTCTTTACCATTCAGAAGTCTCATTCCTGGAGTGAGACAATTACACAGGGCTTAAGATATTCCAGCACCGTGTTGGATTTCCAGTGTGTGTGTTTGGCTGAGGTGGGGAAATCTTATATTTAGAAAATGGCTCATTGACATAACTTTTGAGTTCATGAGTACATCTGCCAATGATATGAGAGGAACACAACTCTCTCTCAAACTAACTTTATTAGTCAATCAGATGTAGAACAAGGCGAGGTCTGGAAAAATGTGCTTATTCCAAGTCCTATGTTGCAGAGATGCTCGATTGCCCGAGCAGAGAGACGCATCGTCGGAAAGTAGGATGGAGAGTAAAATCATGAATTCTGGGGAAGATGCCCTCCTAACTGATAAAGAATTAAAAATGGCACTGGGTGTGAATAGATGAGAGGGAAAGACGATTAGCCTTTTGGTAGCTGGTGTAAGAAGGTTAGAGAAGCAGATGTTTGCTTCTGCTCTTTGTGCTCGGGAGAGCTAGTATATGTAACTCGCTATAAAAAAGTGCCATGTCACAAACCAGACCTCGCTCATAGAGCAGCTGTTTGGACCCTACAACACACAATGCAGTTACCGGGAGCAACCACCACAGCTGATGTACCAGCATCAATGACTGACCATGTCTGTAACGTGAAAATACGAGTGTGCAGGTTCATCCCAGAGCACGATTTGTCATTCAAGTTCTCCCAACCTCTGGTAAATTTATGCAAAAAAAATAGCTGAAGACAAAATAGCTCTGACAAAACTGTTGATTTCTAATTAACATGCAGCTATTTGAATGCACATGAAACAACACCTGAGTTTAAAAAATAGTTTAATGTATTGGTTGTTAATTAAATAGTTATTTTATTGTTATATTTTTTTGTTTTCTATTAATTTCCTAGAATTTAATTTACCATTATTTCTTTTCATGGAAATGTTGCCATATAAAATTCAAGTATTATTTATGGTCCACTGTTGCACTTTATAGTTGGGGTGGCTGTAGCTCAGTTGGTAGAGCGGGTCGTCCAGTCACCGGAAGGTTGGCGGTTCGATCCCGGCTCCAACTGTCTACATGCCAAAGTGTCCTTGGGCAAGACACTGAACCCCAACTTGCCTCCAGTGGGCCTGGCAGCGCCTTGCATGGCAGCAGCCGCCCACTGGTGTATGAATGTGTGTGTGAATGGTTGAATATGAGGCCTCTGTAAAGCGCTTTGGGGGCACCATGATGGTGTCTGAAAAGCACTATATAAGTGCAGTCCATTTATCTTTTTACAAAATAAATAGTCCATAATATTTGGAGTTGATGCATTTTGTCATGAACCCTCAACTGAATGGTTATGAATCAGATTTCATCCTGCCTGACTGAATTTCACATTTCCTTATAACATGTCACCTTGTGATTGTTGGTCATCTTGTAAGCTGTCAAGGGCAAAGCTTAGCAGCAAAACTTGATATCAAAACTATCCTAAACGCTACATGTGTTAACTACCATGTTGTAGTAACAACCCCCACTTCAACCACACACAACACACACACACACACACACACACAACAGTTCTGACTCAGGATCTTTTTTTGCCATAACCCCTGATTACAGTTTGAAAAAAAACATTTTTTTTTAATTCCCCCTAGATCCTAAAGAGGAATGAAAGTATTACCAGCAAGACTTCTGATCCACCTTCTTCTGCCATCTTGGTTGTGTACCTGGACAAGGCAGAGGCACTTCCCGTGAGTCACATATCTCTACCCTCTGCCCACATTCGTGCCTTGTTTAGAGCTGCTTCCTGTCTGTGGTTAAACTGAGGAACAACAGTAACTGCCTTTGCCTCCAATCTCAGTCATTCTGTTGAAACATGAAAGAATGAAGCTAACCTGATCCAAGACCATTAAAAACACATTTCCCCTTCTGCTAATTTCCTCTGGCATGTGGAGCAGAAAAAGGAACAGATGTAACTAAACCATTTGAGTGGTGCCCAATTTCTGTGGTTTTTTTGCACACTTCCTGATTATGCCATACAGTCTCATGCTTTCTTTGTTTCTTTGTTGCTATAGTAGCATTAAACACACTATTGTTGATAACCACGTGGTTTTGTAATACAGAAGTGTGTTTACTATGCCACTCTTGGTTACAAAATGGCAGTGTGCTTGTGACTTTCAGTGCATTCATATTTGCCCACAACTGTGTATCTTTTAGATGAAGAAGGGAAATAAGGAACCAAATCCCATGGTGCAGGTCTCTGTGCAGGATGTCACTAAGGAGAGCAAGGTATATTTGCTGGAAGAGCCAATTTACCCATTATGATCTAATGTAATGTGTGCTTTTATCTCTCAGGCCTGGGGGGAACATTTTAAGACACTCATCAAAAAATATGTGAATGGAAATATATAAGGGCAAAATCAAGAAACCTTCCAAAATGTTTCTTTGCCTTTTTAAAACAAAGCCTTAAAGTCTGAGGGCAATATGATATCATAGATCGTGTTTCATTTGTTTGCTTTTAAAATGCATGCTCTTTATTCATGTTTTTAGACTTGTTACACCACCATTAATCCAGAATGGGAAGATGCTTTTACCTTCTTCATCCAAGATCCTCGCAAACAGGACATAGACATTCAGGTAACAGTTAATATGATTACATTCAATACACTGCTTCTTGTGTTTCACAGTCGGTTAGTCTGATGGTGTTAATTTGGTTTTTCTCGATCAGGTGAAGGACGCTGACCGTGTGCAGACTTTGGGCAGTCTGACCATTCCTCTGTCCCGCCTACTGGCCAATTCCAATCTGTCTCTGGACCAGTGGTTCCAGTTGGAAAACTCTGGATCAGCCAGTCGCGTCTACATCAACGCAGTTCTCAGGGTAAATGGCAATATATCATCTTCTCAATTGTAATAAAAAAAAATATTTATGTGCACACACACACACACACATATATATATATATATATATATATATATATATATATGTGTGTGTGTGTGTGTGTGTGTGTGTGCGTGTGTATATAAACCATAATTAATCTGAAGTTTTTGTCATAGCTTATCACTTTTTCTATTTGAACAGACCTTGTGGTTAGATGAGGAGCGTATTTCATCCGAAGTATCATCAAATCTAACCGCTGGATCGTCCAAACAGCTGGCCCAGCAGAGCTCCCCTCATCCCAGTTTTGCCACAGAGGTAGTTCATGACATTACAATTTTGGAGTCTTCATTTACAGTTAAAAGTTATTGAGGGTTTTTTTGTTGTTGTTGTTTAAGTTTTATTTTATCAATTCAAATAATTCATAAATTTTTCTTTTCCAGGGATTGCTTAGAATTCACTTGTTGGCGGGCCAGAATCTTGTTCCAAAGGACAACCTGATGGGTGGCATGGTGAAAGGCAAGAGTGACCCCTATGTCAAGATCAACATTGGAGGCGAAACCTTCACAAGTCATGTTATCAAGAGCAGTCTTAACCCCACCTGGAATGAGATGTATGAGGTCAGTACGAACTGAACTGGTGTTTTCAAGCAGGATTGGAAGCAACATATATTCATAAATAACATGCTGAAAACAAGTAATTAGTTAAAGAACATCACTTGTGTGTGACTTTGTTTCAGGTCATTTTAACCCAACTTCCAGGGCAGGAGCTGCATGTGGAGGTGTTTGATAAAGACATGGACATGAAGGATGACTTCATGGGCAGGTAAGTATGTGTGATTCAATTAACAAGTGTGGTTATTAGATTTTTGATGGTTTATTCTAATCTAAAATTTCTTGGCATCCAGGATGAAGATCGGTCTAAAGGACATCATTGACACTCAGTATACTGATCAGGTAGGCAGGTGCTAATTGAAGGTTTATGAGGGTGGTAGAGGGTGGAGTTAGTAGTTTTTTATTTTACTCCTGCACTGGACCATCCATAGGTATGCTTTAATGCCATCTTGAAAATTATTTCATGAAGGAAATCTATGAGTGTTTCTTATTTGGACCATTTTTAGTTGTTATCACTTTAAAATGTTTTTTCTTTCTTTCTCAGTGGTACACTCTTAGTGATGTGAAGTCTGGTCGGCTTCACCTGATACTTGAATGGGTTCCAACAGCATCAGAGGCAGACAGGTTGGATGACGTGAGTGTTTTCAAATCTAGTCATGGACTGATGAATACTTGGTGGTGATTTTGATTCATAAAGTGTAGTTCTTTCCTCTGGCTGTAGGTTCTTCGGTTCTACTCCAGACAGTCCTTCCAGAACAAGGCAATGCCTTCTGCTGGTCTACTGTTTGTTTATGTCGACCAAGCAGATGGCTTACCGGTGGGTCTTTTAATTCTGTTGTTTTTATTTTTATTTAACCTTTATTTATACAGGTAAGACACATTGAGATCAATATCTCATTTTCAAGTGTGACCTGTTCAATAATAAATCACAATAAAATACATATAAAACAATCAATATAGTTATAAAAAAAAACCAAAACATAAAATAATAAATATGTTAACAAATACAGTTAAAAGTGGTCAGCATTAACACACCATAGAGGCTCTCTCTGTCTCGTTGTGATGGATAATTTGTAAAATAAGCAGCTAGCTTTGGGAACTTTCAGAGAATAGTATAGCCAGCTTCTTTTTCCGTTTAGGTGAAAAAGAGTGGAAAGGATCCGAAAGTAGGAGCGGAGTTAACTCTGGGAGAAATGTCTCGTAAAACTACAGTAAGACCCAAAACCAACCTTCACTGATTGGAATACACACTGCTTTATCTCTCAGTTTTTTCTTACTCTTACATTTCTTCTGAAGGTGTGTGATCGTACAACATCACCTCAGTGGAATGAGGCATTCTGTTTCCTGGTTCGTGACCCCAGAGAAGATATCCTTGTAATTAAGGTCAGCAGTCTGTCAGATGGAAAGAGGGAGATCCCTTTAAGTAAAAATGATTCTGCACTTAGACTCAGCATTATATCCTTTTCCAGCTCTCTCACACCTGGACGCTGCCCATTGGTTCTCTGGTTATTCCTGTCAGAGAGCTGCTTTCTGAACCAGAGCTTTTCCTGGACCAGTGGTTCCATCTGGATGGAGCCTCACCGGAGAGCCAGGTCTTATTGAGGGCTGAGCTCAAGGTACAACATCTGAGTATTTCCTGTTGATCATATATTTATCTTAACATGTCTTTCAGTTAGCCGTTTATAAATTACTTCCCGATCCCTTTTGTAGAACATCCAATTCTCTGTAATGCCCTTTTTCTTTCTTTTGTGGCTCTCAAGACAGTTTTTTTTCTGATAAGTTGTTTCAGTGATAACAATAATTATGCAAACTGATAATCAAATTAAATTAATTACAGATGCTGATTCCTAGCAAATGCCCTGGTACTACTGAAAAGGCTAAGGTCACTCCAGCATCAGACCCTCCCTCAGCTAAGCGTCAACAGGAGACAGACACAGTGCTCAGGTATGGTAGTTATTTAAAAAAATAAAAAATAATTATTTCCTTCATATTTCTGAATTATCTCTTAAATTTGCCTTATTGATGGTCTTTATGTTTTTAGTTCAAGTTCAGTGGATACTCCTCCCGTGGAGACTATTGTCCCTTCAGTAACTTTGGAAGAAGAAATTCAGGAGAGAGAGGAAAAAGAAGCTGCAGCTGATGTTAATGAAGATATTGTGCAAGAATCACCAAGCCCTGCCATAACACAGCCCCCTCATACTTCTCCAGACCTCACCTTTGCCAGAGAGGTAATGTCAAAAGTATTGATTTACAGTAGCATATGCAAAAAAGAGGGCCTGACCAGCTTTCATTGAGCATAAAAGTACATGTTTACTGTAAATACATCCACCCATGCAGGGACTACTGAGAATCATCCTGTTGGAGGCCCAGAGTCTGATTGCTAAAGACAACCTGATGGGGGGTATGGTGAAGGGCAAGAGTGACCCCTATGCTAAAATCAGTGTCGGAGAGGTCCATTTTAAAAGTAATGTGGTGAAGGAAAATCTTAACCCAGTCTGGAATGAGATGTATGAGGTGTGTATGAAGAGTTGCACATTTTAAAAGAAATAGTCCTCCCTTCCCCCTGTCACTTTATTAATTTGTTTGAACTGCTCGGTGTTCCCTCAGGTGGTACTGAGGCCTCAGTCAGGGCAGGAGGTGCAAGTGGAACTGTTTGATAAAGATATGGACAAAGACGACTTCTTAGGCAGGTGGGCGTTAATGTGGAGGCTTCCTTTTTTCAACAATGTCAGGAACGTTCCTCATGTTTTGTAGTATGCTAACTTCCCAAAAACATATATGTTTTGACCATCATTCATTTTTTTAGATCAGATACAAACATCAGCATGTAGCATTTAGAATGAACTTCCCAAATCATCTATTGTTAAAATACCTATTAATTCACTTGTCACATTGCTCATGTTTTTGTCTGTTTATTCCTCTATGGTGAACAGGTTTAAAATCAGTGTGTCAGACATAATCCGTTTCCAGTATGCAGACCAGGTGTGTTTCACAGTTTATGATATAAATACATGTTCTTTCGGTGTTTTTGTGGACTGTGACTCAGTAAGTGAGCACCTCTGTTTCAGTGGTACACCCTGAATGACGTGAAGTCTGGTCGAGTTCGTCTGATCCTAGAGTGGGTTCCAACAGTGGCGAATAATGACACCCTGGACCAAGTTAGTGCAATTTATATCATTTGTCAATGTTTCTTAGATTATTGCCATACATATTCTTATATTTTTTGTCTATTATTTGTCTTTTTTATAAGTGCTGTATTTTAAATGTTATCCCCACCTGTCTAGATTCTGCTCTCATGAGTACTGAGTCACTTTAGTGTTTTTATTTCATTCATGACTACAGGTGATGCAGATGCAGTCTCTCCAGTCTTATCATAACAAGGCTGTTCCCTCTGCAGCACTGTTTTTTGTTTATGTGGATAGAGCACATTCGCTGCCTGTGAGTCCCTTGCAGTTTTGTATACTAAAACAATATGTACACTGAAACTGAAACAGCAAGATATCTGGCTGAATTTTAAAACATACAAAGTAAAATCCTTTTACATTGTAATTACTGAACTGAAAAAAAAACATGACATTTTTAATGAGACAGAATACAAGCTAGTCATATAATTGTATGTGTCTTTCTCATCCAGTTTAAGAAAAGTGGAAAGGAGCCCAAAGCTGGAGCTGAGCTTGTTTTTGGTAACACAACTTACAGAACAAAGGTATGACATTAATGTTGCACATATAAAAGCCAAGACAATCTTTGCTTATGTAAATTAAGAGCTGCATGAAGCAATGCATAGCAATCCCCTGTTAAGCTATTGACAGGGGATTTGCCAGCAAAACTTCATGGAGAACCAAACAATTAAATTGAGGTGTCTTAAAAAATAAAGTATATCCTTATTGTTGTGTGATCAGGTCTATTCACCACTCTTCCTCATTTTTTTTTCTGTCTGAAGGTGTGTGATCGCTCTAGATCACCTCAGTGGAGCGAGGCATTTTATTTTCTGGTTCATGACCCCAATGAGGAGATGCTCATTGTGAAGGTGGATGCTCTGAGTGTTTCACATTATTAACAAACCACATTTCAAACTTTTGATTTTTTTTATTCCACATCCTGACAGAAATTCTAACTGTGTTCTGGTATCTGAAGCTATCCAGTGCATGGGACCAGCCAATGGGATCTCTGGTTGTTCCTGTGAGAGCACTGCTGTCTGAACCACAGCTGGTCCTGGACCAGTGGATGCATCTAGATGGAGCCTTGCCTGAAAGTGAAATCCTCCTAAGGGCTGAACTCAAGGTATGAGCAGATTTATGCACTCAGTTTAGTGCCATGGTGAAGACAGAGACCAACTGGACTTGTGTTCTTGACAGATCCTTAATACACGGATGACAGAGGTTCCGAAGACATCAGCAGCTGGTTCAAAGAAAGAAGTTATGATCACACCCACTGAAAAAGCACCCAAGGCAGCTATTGAGGAGGAAAATAGCTCCGACCAGCCAGAAAACAAGTAAGTCGTGTATTTGAGTTGGAAATTAGACCTGCTGGTGTAACAGAATTTAGAAACTGTCAAAATCACACTGAAAAGTGAAAAGTTATGATAGTTTTAAAGCAGACTATTATGTTTTATAACTGCAGCAGCGTGTGCTTTCAGGTCTCTTGCAGTGACAGACCAGCTTGTACATCCTGAAGTACTAGTGCCACATCCTGCCATCTCCACAGCAGAGGTTACTCCCGCTGAACCAGCTGCAAGTCAAACCGCGATTGATACATTCCCTTCTACTACAGTATGTCACATCACCTAAAACACAGCAATTAATATGTCCTCAGTGTCAATTTTCACCTTCATTACCATTTTATAATTATCTATCAGCTGGTGGAAGGACCAACAGATACACTTGAGCATCCCACAGACCCAAACACAGCTGTTGAAGACTTTGAACCACAGCAAATCCAAACAGAAGGGTAAGTTATCGCTGCAACAAATATTTATTATTTTATATAGTTTTTCTTCCTGTTATAACAGACATGAAAAAAAAAACTGTAATAATTTATGCTTTTGTGTGTGCATGTGTATTTATGTGTGAATGCAGTACTGGTCTAGACAGTCTAGCACAATCCACAGTCACAGGTCTTCCCACTGACACGATGTCAGCTGAAGTCTCAGAAATCCCTGAAGTTGGTCTTCCACCACACACTGCACCAAGTCAGGTCTTTGGTAAAGAGGTGGGTTTGATTATGATGTCTCTTTATGTCTTGAGTGGAGTGAATATTTACCTTAAAACAACCATCACTTTCTTTTTAAACATCTTGCATGCAAGCATTTTTGATATTTTTTAGATAATAAGCATTTCAGTCATCAGTGCACAGTAACTTGCAGGATCCTCACTCCAGTGCAAAAGTCAATTTACAGCATGATGGAGGCTTTACATGATTAAAGCAGAAATCTATAATCAGTAAAAAAAAAAAAATAGAAGAAAAAAAGTTTTTAAAAACTGTGCTGTTTAATAACCTAGTAACCAGACTTTCCATTGAATATGTGTCAACCAGTCAGTCAGGCGGCTGTCTTCCCTTAGCTGGGTCTGTTGTCTCATTTGTTTAATGTTAAAAACAAGAGTTTTGTGAAAGGACAGGACATTTAATTGAAAAGATTCAATACAATCTGTTGGTTTCCTTCTGTAGCCTGAATTTTATGACATACCATCATAGCGGTGAAATAATATTCAGATTTGTTTGAATTGAATTGTATTTAAATAGACTAGTACCGAACCTGTTTGCTTTCTCTGTAGAGTTGCCCTGAGATGTCATTTGTTGTGAATTGGTCCTATAGAAGTAAACCGAACTGTGTTTGATAATTTTTCACTCTGAGTGTTATATATCAATACATTTATTTTGCTCCCAATCATTTGATGTGTGAGTAGCTGGTGAAGATGAGGCTTTAGGCCTTTTGTCTTGAAATAAATACTCACTCCTTTTTTCCAAACAACATGAATGTTCCACTTCCTCTTGTTTGAAAATATCACACAAAGTTTTGCTGGTGTTATGTAAGCTTCTGTTGGATTTGGTTTGTTGTCTCTTGAACTTTGCACATGTTGATGTGTCATGTTAGCTTGTATGGAAAAAGAAGAACTTCCTAAAGCTCAAAATAAGAATTAAGGTGTGCCAGACATTTGATCATTTATACATGGTCAGCGTGGCTGAGTTGATGAGGACTTGGGTTGTTTTTAAGTGAAATGAATTGGATTGAACTGAATTAAAATTTGATTTGGAGTATATGTATTTTTAGTCTTTATATTTTGTCACACCTCACATCCTCGTCCTGTAGGGGTTGCTGAGGATCCACCTGCTGGAGGCCCAGAATCTGGTTGCCAAGGACAACCTAATGGGGGGCATGGTGAAGGGAAAGAGTGATCCATACGTCAAAATCAGTGTTGGGGGAGTAACATTTAAGAGTCATACTATCAAAGAGAATCTAAACCCAACATGGAATGAAATGTATGAGGTAAATAGTTCATGCATTAATTAATTTATTAATTTGGATTTTCCTGTTTTGTAATTTTTCTAGAAATGTTTACATTTTTTGTGTTTATTTTTTCTTTTTTAACAGGTGGTTTTGAGTGGGAACAGCGATCAAGACATCAAGTTTGAAGCATTTGATAAGGATTTAGATTCTGATGACTTCCTGGGAAGGTCTGTTTAAAGCACAATGTACAGAAATAAAAAGCATTGAAGATAAGTCTAAAGTCCTGTGTTTGGTGTTCTGGCTGTGTGGAACACTTATGATTTCTTTCAACCTTAAAGCAAAAACATCATCTCTTTCTGAAGTTTTGAAGATCTTACTTTATTACAGTATTTCACTTTCACTGAGCTATTTTCTCAGGCTAAACCAAACCATTAAAAATAATTATAATGCAAATTACCAAAAGAAGCGATTAATTTGTTTACAGTTGAGCTGACCAGCAAGCAACATAAACTATTTACGTCAGTTGAATACGTAATCTTAGCGACAGAGCAGGGAGGTTCAAACATAGTCAAAGCACTGATATATGTCACTAGTTAATTAAATATTTACAGAAGGAGTATAAAGAACAGTAAATTATATAGTCTACAATAATGTAGTGTCTACATGTGTGCTGTTTTTCTTGAGTGACATGTAGGAAAAAAAGGGAACTTGAGTTAAAACCTTGATGTTGTTAATCATTTGCCTTCTCTTGTTTACAGATTCAGTGTTAAGCTAAATGAGGTCATCAGATCACAGTACACAGACCAGGTTAGTCAGTAACCCCTGATCTCAAGTTTCACCTTGTGATTTCCAAACTTAGTATTGTGTCATTTCCCTAAATGAGGAACATTTTTCTGCTCTGTGTTGCAGTGGTTCACTCTGAAGGATGTGAAGTCTGGGCGAGTTCACGTGATACTCGAGTGGGTTCCTTTAGTGTCAAATTCCAGCCACACTTGAACAGGTTGGCTTTTCTACTTCTTTACAGCTTGATTATTCTCTACTTTTTAAAAGTGGTGGCTTCTGAAATAATCCTGCTGAAAAAACTGCAAGCACATAAAGTCCATTGTTCACACTGCAACCTATTCTGTTGATGCACTCCTTGTTTTAGGTACTGCAGCTTCAGTCTCTCCAGTGTTATCAGAACAAAGCTGTCCCGTCTGCAGCTCTGCTCTTTGTTTACATAGAGGCAGCAGACTCACTGCCTGTAAGTCACCTATAGTTTATTTAATCTCTGTGCAACAATTGTCAAATATGAAACTACATATCATATAACTTGAGTGCTTCTCTTTTACCATATAGTTAAAGAAGAGTGGAAAAGAACCCAAAGCAGGAGCTGAGCTTGTTCTGGGTGAAACAACCTATAAAACCAAAGTGAGACTTTTGATGCCTGTTGTTCTGTGTTCTTAGTTATTATTATTATTGATTTTCAATTTATTAACTTTTTAATAAAATAACTTTGTTTTTGTCATCATACCTTCTTCAGCTGTGTGAGCGCAGTTCCAGTCCTCAGTGGAATGAGTCTTTCTACTTCCTGGTCCATGACCCTAAACGTCAGATGCTTCTAGTGAAGGTAAGAGTTCATTTTCAGCTTCTTTTTTTTTTTTTTTCTTTTTGTAGGTTTTTATATCTGCTGTTTTTTACTGCATGGATTTATGGTTTCATTTTACATTAGCCTATATTTATTACTGGTTATGTTCCAGTGAAATAACCTTTCTTTTGCATTGCAGTTGTCCAGTGGCTGGGATCAGCCAATGGGATCTCTGGTGGTCCCGGTTAAGCAGCTGCTGGCAGAGCCTAAGTTGGTCCTGGACAAGTGGTTCCACCTGGATGGAGCCTTACCAGACAGTCAGATCCTGCTGAGGGCTGAACTGAAGGTGATAACATATGAGAACCAAAAGCATAGGATCTGATTTTTAGCTAACAAACACTGAGTCAAACTCAACACTCCTATTCAATAGATTCTGAATTCCAAAATGGTGGATATGATCGATGCGGGAACTCTGCCATGTGCTGCCCCTGGACCTGGAAATGGGCAATTGAAGATGTCTCTTTCATATGCCTCACAAGAGAAAAAGCTTGTTGTCATCATCCATGCCTGCAGGTTTGTGCCAAAACACTCAAACGCTGTGTTCATATCAGCTTTTCTGAAGGATTATTAATTTTATTGAAGGCTTCATTAAAGATTAAGTTTATTGCTTGTTTGTTTTGGGTTTTTTTCCGTAAGAGGTGGAGTAATACAAGTATATATGCATTTTCACAAAGTTAACAGTTAAACACATCTGTATCTTCAGCTAGAGAAGGAAAAGATCACACTGAGTTAAATTACACAATTATGATTATGACTTTTATTTAAGAAGTGCTGTTTTCTCTGCACACAGAGGTCTGTTGTCACAAAGTAAGGAGGGCATAGACAGCTATGTCTCTCTCATGCTGCTGCCAGATAAAAGCAAGGCCACCAAGAGAAAAACAGCAGTTAAAAAAAGAGACCTCAACCCAGAATACAATGAAAGGTAAAATCAATGTCTCTATGTTTCTGTCCAAGCATCATCATCCTGGAATATTCTTATCATCTTTGTCTGTCTTTTTAAGATTTGAGTATGATCTGCCTGAAGCGGAGACAAGATTCAGGCGCCTCAGCGCATCAGTGAAAAATAATTCAGCCTCATTCAGAAGCCCAGATGTCATAGGACAGGTTTGTTTGAAACTATGCATCTTCTGACATGACTTCAAATGCAGTAGATCACATCTCACAAGACAACGACAAGAGTATTCAGAAGTGTCAGGGCTACTCCACAACAGTTGCAGATACTACTGGATGCACTCAGGCAGTATACAGACAGTAGTAGGTCGCCCAGCTAGTAACTGCACTTTCATTGCATGATGGTTTTTGAAAAGTGTATTGTTTCTAATGTTTTCACTCTAAAACACACTGAAAATGTGCAGAATCATTGTTAACACACCTGCTGCTTCGACGTTCCTGTTTTTTAGGTTCAGATCGAGTTGGCTCAGATTGACCTGACGTCTGGAGTCACACAGTGGTGAGCAGAGCATATTCAGTTTAACCTAGACTTTGTTTATTTAAGTAATAAACCTTGAGATATTTAGCGTCAAATGGTTTACTGAGTTCAGCAGAAAGTTAAATAGTAAATGATGATCAATTATAGAGGACTGAAAATTGTTTAAGCTGGTTACTTAGTTGAAAACAACACAATGACTGTTAACTATACGTTAAACCTGATTTAGAAAAAAAATCAGCTATTTAAAAAATATCATTTGGAAATTCCTTACCACAATGATTTCTCATTTTCAACTTTTAATAACTTGTCTCAGAACTTTTTATCATAAGATACAAAGTTTGATAGCTGGAACTTAATTTGAGCAGGAAAATGTGTTTAAAATATCTTTTTTTTTCAAGATCTTAAAAAAATTAGAATTGTTTTTCTTACTTTGATTCATTCATTTAATAAATGTGCTGTCACTTTCTTTTCTTTTTCTTTGGTTGTCAGTCACCATCATTTGTTTTAAGATGACTAAATGACTGTTACTTTATTTATTCCAGGTTCACTCTGAATGACGAAGCTGAATAGATGTTCTGCTTGCTCATCTTGTACGACAGCGAAGACAATTTAATTACTCAACTGTGCTCTCCACTGCTACTCACACTGATGCCTTCTCCTGTTCACCTCTGCACATCTGTGGCAGCTTTACCTGCAACCACCCAGCTCACTGTGTAATAACGGAAAGTGTAAAAGTGGACTGCACTGTATGCACATCCACGCACCAAAGATAAGTAGATAACATAGTGAGGTAAGAAAAGATATCATGTTAAGAAGTTATGATCAAGGGCTGTGTTTCTGTGCAAGAAAATTATGTTTAAAGATGGTGTAGAGTAAGTGAAAGATTAAGTGGCCAATGAAGAACGATGTCAGATTTTATTGCTTTATTGCTGCAAGAATGTTTTAAGTTTGATATTGCTTGAAGTGCAGTAACAGTTTAGATTTTAGTTTTGTATTTATCATTAATGAATGTTGATACCACTTCAGTGTTCTGAATCTTATTTTATATCAGGCTTGCGTTCAAATATTATCAGTTTTTTTCACAGCAAACTTTCTGTTTATTGTTTTGTTTTTACAGTTAGGACATCCGTTCACTTCACAGTTATATGTTTGATGTGAATATTTACAAAGACAGCATATCGGATAAAAATTGTTTGTTGAAAGATATAATGAAAGTAAACAGATTTTGCACACCTCACTCTGTATTTTTATTTTTTTGAGCCATTTTTGGGTCCATAGTAATGTTGGTGAAAACCATTTTTTTCTCAGATGTACCATCTCTGTTGGCTTAGATGTTGGTCTGCGAACAAAATGTTTCCTCGCATAGTTAACATATTTAACAAGGATATTTCATTCAACCTTAACATTTTTTGTTCAAAAGTGGTTTAACAACAAAATAATTCATCATTCAATTTCAACCAAAATTGCAAAACAAAACAAAACCAAAAAAAACTCTCCAGCCCAGCTCATGGCGTGTTTGACTTTTGCAGTCATCTTTTATCAGGTGTTTTTTTTTTTTTTGCGTTAATTTGTCGTCCTTGATGCTAACAGTATTTTCTTTTTATGAAACAGAATACGTGAGAAGTATTCAGTAAAAACAAAAAAGTGTTCACCTGGGCGCGTCATTCGTCTTCTGTTCCGTTTCATGACAGGTGGTAAACCAGCTGAAGGATACATTACTGCCACCTAGTGGAGGGAAGAGTGGACAGTGCAGTGCCAGTGCAGATACTCAGTCATCCAGATCATGGTAGTTCTGAAAATCTTGAATAAAAGCTACTGGGTTTTTTTTTCCCCCTGATTTTCTTGGTTCTTGGCTTTTCTCCTCAGTTCTGACTGATGGTGGGTTTGGGGCTTTTAGGCTGTTTTGGGCCATACATATATATGAATCATTCAAATCCCATATATTTCACTGACCCATCCACCCATCAGATCCTAATATATATAACTACCCGGATCTGCGCCAGAGTCTGACCATATACTTTCAAAAAAAGATTTATAATTTCCAGAAAATCAAGTGCTCATACAGGTTACTGTCAGAGAGCCTTCAAAATTGTGTCTCAACACCAGAGAGCATGTTGTTAATATGTGTGTCCCAGTTGAAAATGAGTCAGCTGCTTTCATACTGAGGAACAGCTGTGGAGTCACAGAGATACTTTCACTTTTATTTATGTGGAGTAGCTATTTAAGTCATTGCTGCAGGAGCTACAGTTACTGGTTGTATCAGACTGTGCGTGGAAGGACTGGTTTTGAAGCAAACAGGTGAGCGGTATGCGGATTTTAGTCGCGTTTACCGTCCTGCATTTATACTCAAACTGAAATTGATACTCCCACAGTAGGTCGTGTTAAAACTTTATTAACCAACTGACAAAAGCAGGAATCTAGAGATCATTTCCTGTGACCCTGACTGATTTCGGAGTGAAATAGTTATTTTAAATGGGCTACGTCAGTGGGATTGTTTGACAGTAATTACTGACATATATACATTGGCTTTGTTTAACAGAAACAAGGCTGTCAAAATGTCAGGCTACTTCCAAGATGCATATGAGCCCATGGACATGGATTTCATCAGCCAACTAGTCCATCTGAATTTTTTTTTCTTTTTTTTTTGTATACCATAAGATCAGGTCCAAGTAGTGAAGTTCATAGAAGATTGTGTTAAACCAGTGTGGTTTGTCCAGCCTTCATTCTATTTGTGAACATGTAAAATAGAACCATTTCACTTGTTCAAAGGTTCAAGTTCAAAAACCGTAACTCTTAGAGTGATCAGGTAATAATAGTATTTAAAACGATCATGCATTTTACCCGAGAAATATTCTCAAGATTTTTTTATTGTTTGATTTTCACTGATCACTCATGATGCACTTCTCAACTTCTCAAACTTTTTCAATGTAACTTTTCATACTTTTTCAAAGATACTTCATTGTTGCTTGTATTTGACATGCCCTTTTTTCATGTTCACAGATAGAATAAAAGTTTCTCAAATCACTACTGTGTCAAAACTGTGACTTTTGGTGTGGACCTTGTCTAAGGTGGCCAAAAATCATAAGGCTTGAAAAAAAATGTGCAGGTGACCTTTAGCCATTTCCTTTTAAATCCCTAATCAGAGACTACAAAGTGAAAACAGCACCATACAAGTGATCTGTGTTTTATTTTGTTCATGCAAAGTTAGTACCTCTTTTAAAACCCATTTTTTGTGTAAAAACATTGTTATCATCTGATCACAGAGGGACTTAGTAAACGGGAAATGCAAACTCATACAAACAAGAATATATAACTTTTCTCAACATGCCATTATTTTTTGAACAAACATTAAGAAAAAAAAACATGTGGGCATTACTAAGTTTCCCCTTGGTTCAAACTTGTGTTTACTTTTAGCATTAATATAAAAATCAATTTTTTGGCCCAAGCCTACTGTCCACGCACCGCGGACCCAGTCGCCACCGCCAAGCACCTCCCCTCGTCCTCAAGGTGGTCAACGCACATTTGCCTGATCCCGTTCCCGAGGTGGTGGATGCACCTCCCCTCATCTCCGAGGTGGTCGCCGCACCCTCGTCCAAGTCCCTTCCATAGGGAACCATGGACAAAAAGACTGCATTACAAAAGTCTGTCTTTAGTTTGCATTTATTAGGTTTTAGGAAATGAAAATTTAAGTTACAAGGATAATAATTTATACACGTTTTCCCAAAACTATGAGCTTGTGCATTCATTAATTACTCTGTACAAGAAACAGGCTTTTTATATTGAAACAGATGTATAGATTTTTACACAGATCACCATCAACTTATCATCAAAATCTACAAGAGTCTGTTAGTGATCTATTCATTTGAATCAGCTGTGTTGGAGGAGGAAATATGCAAAGCATGCAGGCCAGTGACCCTGGAGGACCTGGACTGGGGGACACTGGTATAATTAACACAATACAGATATTTATTCATGTAATAACAAGTGAGTATTTGTTTCAATTATCCTCAATCCCACTGCTTTTAATGTTTAATTAGCATATGATACAGGTGGCATATTGGACATTAATTCAATAGAAATTGTTTATGAAGCTAAATTCTTTAGCTGGATTGTTTGAGATTTAATGCAAGTCTTTCATGCCAATTCAGTGTTTTATTAATTTTTTTTTAGGGTTGCACTGGTTTGTAACAGCATCTAGATGTAGCTGTACTGTATCTCTAAGTGGGCAGAAATTGATCATCAACAGAGAAAGAAAATAGATCTAGATATCCCTGCAGAGTTGCTTTGACAAAAACACACATTAACTGGACTGCTCAGTTTAAAAGAAGCATCTCCACAGACGGGAGTGCTGTGATAAAGATTAAAACTCCAGGTGCCGTATACTGTAACTGGATTTTAATTTTCACATTGTTTCAGTTAGGTCCTAAGTGACCATCTGGTCACTCACCCTGGGTTTTTTTGAAACGACATACTCTACTATCAGTGAATACTGATTTAGCCAAACGTAGACCACAGTATACAGTCCAGTACAGTCCAGTAGCTGGATGGTGTGTTCCTTCCAGGAGAGACTAAAGTAGACCACTCTACTTCATAAACTATATTCCATGATGCAACAGGAGATTCCAAAAGATGGTCACACTGGTCATGTGACTGTGACTGGTTATGTTGTAGCATAATTGGTTTTATGGTGACATACAACGTTATGACAATAACTATCATCTCTTTTATAGCATCTAAGAAAACAAAATTTGTCAAACTTTCAATATAACTGGTTTTGCATTTTTTGAGTGGAAGCAAAAGGTTGATTTAGTCTCTTTTCTTCTTTTTAAGGTTTGAGCGATCATCGGAAACTAAAAACAACAAAAGCTCATCAAACAGTGACTATAATGTCTGGCAGATTGACACTGTTAGAGCACACTTTTCAGGACGATTATGAAAAGGAGTCTGAAGAGAACTGTTGTGTCTCAGTGTTTCATTTCTGGTATGTGAACCAAATCTACAAGGAAGAAATTAAACATATAGAGAGAAAGAATGGAGTTAAAACTATAGCACACGTCAATGTGACATTTAAAGCTGACCGGGAAGATGGAAGCCCACACACAGCCCTTTCTGAGTTCGCAAACCTTGTCCAGAATGGCTTAACTGAAGTCAACAGCTCAGTTATTCCACTAAAGTTTGTAGATCCAGATCAGTGGAGTGATGCACTGAAAGTTGTTCAGAAAAGCGAAAACAAGCTTTTGCTTCTTCTGTCCTCAGAAGAAGTTACTGTAGGTGGACCAAGTCATAGTCAAGAAGCCTTCAGCGCAACCTTGAATGCAATGCAGAAAACAACTGCCTCTTTCAAAGAGTGTAAAGCTGCACCTCAAAATACATCACTGAAGACTTGCAAGGCCATCCAAGAGCTTCTTGTTGATGCAGACCGGACCACGAAGGAGAGCTGCTGCACTTTAGATACACAAGTACCAGCGGTCAAAGCTGAGTATAAAACCCTCTGTGATAACGTTAATGCAATGCAGAAAACATGTACAACAGTGGGGGCAACAGCAGGAGACAGTAAAGATGAAACCTGCCCTATATGTCTGGGTTCATTAATCAATAAGAAACAACTGAAGTGTAAACATGAATTTTGTGAGAAATGTCTGCAAACGGCAAATAAATACAGTGGACCCATCTGTCCTGTATGCAAAGATGTCTTTGGATGTGATGGAGGGAGACCAGCCAGCTGGAACAATGACATGGCAAAAAAGTCCTTCATCTCTCCCTGGATTCTCAGACTGTGGCCACATAGTCATCGTCTATGATATTCCAAATGGAGTACAAACGGTATTTTTACTCAATATTTGAAGATCTGTCAGCTGTCAGTCAGGGAATTGATTTCCAGAACGTTTAGATGTGTTTTTTTAAATGCATCAAAAAAGTTAAATCTGTAACTTGTTAATTTGTTTGAACCTTTATTTAACAGACACAAGTCATCCGTGACAATATTCACTCTAAAGGTGAGAGTTTAATGCCAGCAACCCACTCCAAAAAGTTTGGAGAGGCTCAGATTTTATTCTGTAATAAACAGATTATTCTTTAATAGCTGAGGGATATAAAAGGAGCATCTACAAGGATGACTTGTGACTGACCGTAATGTCCCAAAAATCTAAATCAAAAATAGTTCCAAAAACTATAAGACTGGGAATCAGTTCTCTAATGATTACAATGTGCTATTAACAGGAAAGATCATATCACACAATAATTAATATACATTGCTCTCAGTTCGTTTTAGCTGTGTTGTTGGCAAAAAACTTGAAATTTGTTTAACATTTAATAATGAAGGCCATTGATTGATACTGCAAACCAAGTCTTTTGTACTGATTTTGGTCCAGTAAAAGTTCAAAGAAATCTAAGGATTTTTTTTGTGTTTTGCAAAGTTTTCCAACTTTTCTACCAGTGAGGTTTGTCATTTTTGTGACACAGCTGTCAGCTAACTCTGTCGTCCATTCTCCCTGGCAGGAAAAGCATCCCAAACCTGGACAGTACTACACTGGCACTCGCAGAACCGCATATCTTCCAGACAACAGTGAGGGCAAAGAAGTGCTACAACTACTGAAGAAAGCATTTGACCAGAAGTTGATCTTCACTGTTGGGACTTCCAGAACGACTGGGTTGGAGAGCCAGGTGACCTGGAGTGACATTTCTCACAAGACGTCCATGTCAGGAGGACCACAGCGGTACATTACTTTAGTGTGGTCTTTTAGTAATTTATATCCTTTGTTAGTGTTAAATCTGTTGAAATGTTTCATATGAAAATATATTCTTTTTCCTCCACAGTTTTGGGTATCCTGACCCCAGCTACATAGAAAGAGTCAAGAAGGAGCTTAAGACTAAAGGTGTTGAGTAAATTTAACACTGACTAAGGTCTCGGTATAACAATTTTACAACCCCAAATAAGAAACCGTGTAGGGACAATATGAAAAATGGGAATTAAAAAAATATTAACTGATACTTTCATATATGGAACCTAAAGATCGACAAAGATTTCCCAAAGTAATTCCACGTCCATGCAGTGATATAAATGATGGTTCTCGATGTTTTACCACCTAAGAGCTTGGAGATCTCAGGTGTCCTGTTTAAGATAGTCTCCTTGCTCTTTTCTCACTGAAATTCCTTCAGATTCCTTCAATGATTTTATGCACAATAGAAGGAGAAATATGCAAATTCTGCATATAAATTTTGTAATCCTCTTTTTAGTAACATTATTTTTAAACAATTCAATGATTTTCTCACACATTAGCAGAAAAACTGCAGCTCCTCAAACTCTCATGCTGCATTTGAACTAATTAATGTTACAGGAACCAGTTTCCAACAGCTTATTTTGATGACTTCACATACAACCAGTAAAGGTTGCATTGATGTGCAAAATGAAACATTCACAGCTAAAGAATTTAAGTTATGTAAGTTAATGTGTTACCCTCTAATATTCTATTTTTTTGTTGTTGTTGTTTGAGGGATAAACTTTTTCAGCATGCATAAAATTTAAAAAAAAAAAAGCTCATTTGAATGTGTATGGTGTCACATGACTGATGTTACTTGCTGTTTACCGAATAAATTATTAAATTACTCAACTCTTAATTGTTACCTTATTGTCCACTTTAAATATAGGTTGTAAACAAAATAAAAAACATTTTCTTGTCAAATTCTGTTAGTTAGAGCCGGTTATGCAGTCCACATGTGACTGGATGGACGCACAATGACGCGATTTGGACGCGCTCTTTTACGCGCCGACATGCCAGTTGCGCTTTCCACAAACTCGGTATCTTGCGGTACCTGTATCCTATAATCCTATAAGTAATTTTTCTAAACAAAGTCTTTTGCTGCTGTGCTATTTAGAGAGAGAGATTACAGGGATTAAACTGAAATTAAAAAGCCAGCTGCTGTATATTTACTGTATACTCATCATTCATACATTCATGCTCCTATATATTATATATTATATAAAATATTTGTGGTGTAAAATACATCTGCAGTAACAGAGCAGTGATTGTGGTCGATGCGTAACAGGAATCAGCTGCTGGGACTCATGACGCAGTTTCAACACTTTCACTTTCACTTATCAGGAAGAGCGACTGAAAGCTGCTGAGACGGTGAGTCCTGTGGAAAAGACTGCCGACATTTATAGAAGAGCTGTATTAGTGTTCAAATAACATTAGTTTGGTCATAAGGAGACGTTAGAATATTCATGAAAAGTTCAGGACGTAAGAAAAGAGAATAATAATGGTCGAGTCCACGCTGGCGTCGAGTTGCCGTAACCGAAAGTATTTTCAAGCCGTAGTTATCGGCCAACATTTTTTTTTTTTAGCATAGTTTTACATGAACGGGCTCGATTACAACTGATATGTCAATGTTTGCAGGGCTTTAAAGGCAGGAGACCGTTAAAATGTCTGATCAAGCCGGAGACACAGATATACCGATGGAAGTGGACCCTAACCCAGAAAAGGTAAGCTCCTCTCAGAATCTCTGTTGAGGACAGCTCACGGTGATAGTGGTTTAATAGTGGCTTTGACTGTGTTTGGATCTATTGGTTTATCTCAAATATCCCCCATTGTTGCTATAGTTGAATATTCTGAAAGATTAATCTGTGTAAAATGCATCACGCTGCCTTTGGTAAAAGAAACGAGGTCAACGTCCTGTTCACTCATTATCGACTGGTAACGTTTTATTGTCAACAGTAAAGAAGTTAAAATCTGTTAATATAGTTGCTCATTAACCACGAGATGAAAAAATATACTTGTTGTATACTTTGGTATCAATGTACAGACTTAAAAATTGGTTTTGTAATTTTGAATGAATTAAAAAAAACTTACTTTCAAAGGATTCACTTTGATCAGGATGCTTTACATATTTTATTCAATATTTTCAGGATGGGATTACTTCAGTGAAGGACACAGATAAAGCTCTATGTTATCTGTCATTAGAGTGGTCAGAGTCTGATCCACAAAAGAGAAAGATAATTGATCTCCAGAAAACTCTCCAGAGTTGGTTTAACAAAAACACAAGTAAACTGAACTGCTCAGTTAAGAAGATCTTGACAGATGGGGGTGCTGAGATCGAGATTACACCTGCTCCAGGTGCAGTAAGGACTCTGTTTATGGGTTTTTTTTTATGATAACAGGCATATTATTATTATTATTATTATTTTACTGATTTCTGTATTAATGTTTGTTTTGAATCATTATGGTGGAATAATTCATTTTGTGTTTTTCCTTATTATCATCTTTATTTTAAGACATGAATGACACGAGTCTTCAGAAACTGAAGGATCAAAAACTCAACATGAAAGATGATACAACCGTGATAATTATGTCAGTCAACCTGGCACATTCACAGCCGGATTCCCAAACACCAGACAGTACTTCAACGAGTGTTTCTCCTCTCTCTGTGCCAGTGCCTCAAGCTGTACGTCCAGTTTTATAGATAATTTAAAATTTCAATGACAATAAATACCAACTAAGTTGAAATTCTGTCTTTTTTTTTTTGTCTAGGATGATGATGTGCAAATGATAGATCAGAGCGACCCAGGAAACACTGACATGAAATGTCTCATCTCAGTGATTCATTACTTGTATGTGAGCAACATCTGCAAGGAGGAAATTAAACGTATAGAGGAAAAGTATGGGGGGAAAATTAAGGCAGAGGTCAATGTGACTTTTGAGGCTGACCGGAAAGTTGACCATCAAAGCGCCCTTTCTGAGTTTACAAACCTTGCTCAGAAAAATGTATCTGAAGCCAGTGGCATAGTTATTCCACTCAGGTTTGTTGATCCAGATCAGTGGGGTGATGCACTGAAAGCCTTCCAGAGAAATAAGGACAAACTCATGCTTATGATGCATTCAGAAGAACTTGCTGTATGTGGACCGAGCGATTGTAAAGATGAATTCAGTACAATTTTAAATGCAATGCAGAAAACAGAAAAAGCGCATGACCCTGCACCTCAAGACACGTCTTTCAAGATACACATGACTATCAAAGACCCTCTAGTTGATAAAGGACTGATCATGGAAGAGAGCAGGTGGAAGCTGTTGACTACTTCTTTTGGTGAGCAGGTAGCAAAGATAAAAGCTAAGTTTGATGTGGACTTTAAAGATTCCAACATCAGTCAAGGCAAGGTCATTGTTAAAACTTTCTATCAAAGACCTGAAGGAAACGCCTCCATGGAGAGCCATGCTGTCAGAGCTCTTCTGTATCTGTACCAGAAGACTGCCACATCCATCCTCAACTTCACCCAGCCCAATGGTGCCACTGGTTTCAATGGCTCACTTAAGAACCTGAGCAGTGGTTATGAGCGCTCCAATGGACCTGTGCTGAATACGCATTCAGCACTGCAGAACCCAGAAGCACGTACAGGAGGGGGAGCAACAGCAGGAGACAGTAAAGATGAAACCTGCCCTATATGTCTGGATTTGTTAACCAATAAGAAACAACTGAAGTGTAAACATGAATTTTGCGAGGAATGCCTGCAAAATGCAAATAAATACAGTGGGCCCATCTGTCCTGTATGCAAAGATGTCTTTGGTGTGATGGAGGGAGACCAGCCAGCTGGAAAAATGACATGGCAAAAAAGTCCTACATCTCTCCCTGGATTCTCAGGCTGGGGTCACATAGCCATCTATTATGATATTCCAAGTGGAGTACAAATGGTATTTTTCTTCAATATTTGAACATTTGGCAATAGCTAATTAATTATTTTTGATTTGTTTTTGATGCTGTTAGGTAATTATGTCTTCCATTCTGCCTGGCAGGAAAAGCATCCTAATCCTGGCCAGTCCTTCAGGGGTACTAGCAGAATGGCATATCTTCCAGACAACAAAGAGGGCAATGAGGTGCTTAAACTGTTAAATAAAGCTTTTGAGCAGAAGCTGATTTTTACGGTTGGGGCATCCAGAACAACTGGGATAGAAAACCAGGTGACCTGGAATGACATTCATCACAAGACATCCATGACAGGCGGACCACAGAAGTAATGTGATATCTTTGTACTTTCCTTTCTTTATCAGTGTTAAATCTGCTGGAATGTTTAAAACTCTGAACATCTTCTTCTCCTACAGCTTTGGATATCCTGACAGGGATTATCTGGCAAGAGTCAAGGAGGAGCTGAAGGCCAAAGGGATTGTGTGAATTTGACGTCTCAGCAAAAGATATTTTCCCAAAAATGTACTTGTTAATTAATGGTAATTAAATGATTCAATCTTTTCTCTTCATCATAAATAATTGAAATGATTACTAAGGGTTGCTTTAAAGGCAGGGTAGGCCATTCTATGCAGTTTCCCATCCAGAACACTTTTTGACATGTTTTGTAACAAAATCATCTGCTCTATGTGAAAGTTCTTAACAGTGTCTGAATATATCTATCTGTCACATCATCAAAAATCCCTTACCCTGCCTTTAAGGGGCAGTCACAGCTCCAGCGTGTTTGGCAACATGTATAATGTTCACATATTAAGCAGAAGTTTATATGAAAGATTTTGTTCCTTAAATATCAATGACATGTGTAAAACAAAACTAAGGACTTGTTTATTTTTTAAATATTTTCTGTTTCATTTGCTCTCTTTTTGGAAGTGTTGTCTAGCTGCAGTGATCATCCATCTTTCTTAAGAACAAAGTAACTTTGGGCTTCAGTCACAGTGGGACGACTGTATTGTTTTAAAGCACTATGTCATGTATCAGCAACAATGAAACAAGCTGACAGCTACACTGGACAACTTGGAGACTGACTCAAAGAAAAAAAAGAGACTGGCTGAGCAAAAGACCAGACAAAAGTAAATGTTAGACAGTGTTATAAAAGTGACTTAACCTTCACTGCCTAAAGGGTGCAGATGCGTAAATATCCAAAATGCTAAAAATAGCTTTTTTTTGTGCTGCTTAAACAGAAGAATAAAACTTACACATGAATGTAACCTGATAAAACATGACATGTGATCTGATTTACTGCTAATAAATGATGGAATGACCCAACACAAACTCATCTCATTATTCTTTACTTTTTAATGGAAGGTTGTTTTAAAAAGAAAAAAAAAAGACCCAAAGACGTGTTTCCTGTACATTTTTAAAATTTTATTTAGAACAATATTTGTTATTCAGTTTGTATCGTACTCCAGCAAATATTAAACATTATTCTCTTTCCAGAAGAAAGTCTGAGCCTCCATGCATGTTGTACTATAAAAGCTATGTGAAATTATTCATTTAAAAAAAACGGACTAATCAAAAAAAGAAAATGCATGAATGATTCTGCAAAAATGTTCTTTAGGTAAAATGATTGTACTTCTCTCTCAATTAAAGACGACATATACAACAGCATAAAATATCACTCGACAGGTAAGCAAAGTGAAAATTTGTTAATGTAGTTACATTGAAAACGTGTGGTACTTTGCACATGCATTAAAATATGGCTGACACATTTCTGACAGAAGCAGCATTTTGGGACAGAGGCTGAACGTAAGGACGTGTCAGAGCGACCAGAATGGTAGCGTTAGCAGCAGCAGGCCACAGAGGAGAACAAGAGATCAGAAAGAGCTCAAGAAGAACAGAAAACTGCTGAAGACACAATGAACATAATGCACTTTAGACTGAGTCATTACAAAACTGAACATACAGACTTTGATTCTCTAAAGGCAGAAAGAAACATTTTTTTCACAAAGCCGGACAGACATAATCTGGTCTCTACAAAAATGGAGTGGAGAAGTAAAAATGAAACTTTTACAAAATGAAATCAAATTACACGGATTACTCTCAGAGACCCTTCTAAATTTAATTTCAACATCTATAATAACAGAGCAGGTTGTTAATATGTGTGTCCCAGTCAGCTGCTTTCATGGAGAGAAGCAGCTATGGAGTCACTGAGATACTTTCACTTTTATTTATGTTTAGTATTTGAGTAGTTGGTCCAGGAGCTACAGTTACTTAGTGGTCTGACTGTCAAAATATCAGACTCTTTCTAAGATGCATATGAGCACATGGACATTGGTTTCATGCTTATGATGCAGTGAATGAACTCAAGTATGCACTGAAAGCATTATTGGGGGTGGGGGAGGGGTGATGGGGGCTTTTAAAGTCAACTGGGAAGTGGGAAGGCAGACAGCCCTTTCTGAGTTCACCAACCTTGTCCAGAATATCTGAACTCAACAGCTCAGTTATTAAATTTGTAGATCCAGATCAGTACTGAAAGTCATTTAGAAAAGCGAGATCAATCTTTTATTTCTTCTCTCCTCAGAAGAAGTAAACACAATAATAATACAATAGTAAATATGCGTTGCTCTCAAATTGTTTTGGCTGTGTTGTTGGCAAACAAATTTGAAATTTGTTTATATTTTAAGAATGAAGGCCATTGATTAATACTGCAAATCAATTCTTTTGCACTGATTTTGGTCCAGTAAAAGTTCAAAGATCTAATTTTCTTTGTGTGTTTTTCTGAAAGTTTTCCAACTTTTCTACCAGTGAGGTTTGTCATTTTTGTGACACAGCTGTCAGCTAACTCTGTCGTCCATTCTCCCTGGCAGGAAAAGCATTCCAAACCTGGACAGTACTACACTGGCACTTGCAGAACCGCATATCTTCCAGACAACAGTGAGGGCAAAGAAGTGCTACAACTACTGAAGAAAGCATTTGACCAGCCAGTCTGCAGCCTGGTTCTCATCCATGGTCTGGTCCTCAGCCAGCCTCCAGCCTGGTTCTCATCCATGGTCTGGTCCTCAGCCAGCCTCCAGCCTGGTTCTCATCCATGGTCTGGTCCTCAGCCAGCCTCCAGCCTGGTTCTCATCCATGGTCTGGTCCTCAGCCAGCCTCCAGCCTGGTTCTCATCCATGGTCTGGTCCTCAGCCAGCCTCCAGCCTGGTTCTCATCTGTGGTCTGGTCCTCAGCCAGCCTCCAGCCTGGTTCTCATCCATGGTCTGGTCCTCAGCCAGCCTCCAGCCTGGTTCTCATCCATGGTCTGGTCCTCAGCCAGCCTCCAGCCTGGTTCTCATCCATGGTATGTTCCTCAGCCAGCCTCCAGCCTGGTTCTCATCCATGGTCTGGTCCTCAGCCAGCCTCCAGCCTGGTTCTCATCCATGGTCTGGTCCTCAGCCAGCCTCCAGCCTGGTTCTCATCCATGGTATGGTCCTCAGCCAGCCTCCAGCCTGGTTCTCATCCATGGTCTGGTCCTCAGCCAGCCTCCAGCCTGGTTCTCATCCATGGTTTGGTCCTCAGCCAGCCTCCAGCCTGGTTCTCAGCCATGGTCTGGTCCTCAGCCAGCCTCCAGCCTGGTTCTCATCCATGGTCTGGTCCTCAGCCAGCCTCCAGCCTGGTTCTCATCTGTGGTCTGGTCCTCAGCCAGCTCCAGCCTGGTTCTCATCTGTGGTCTGGTCCTGAGCCAGCCTCCAGCCTGGTTCTCACCCATGGTATGTTCCTCAGCCAGCCTCCAGCCTGGTTCTCATCCATGGTCTGGTCCTCAGCCAGCCTCCAGCCTGGTTTTCATCCATGGTCTGGTCCTCAGCCAGCCTCCAGCCTGGTTCTCATCCATGGTCTGGTCCTCAGCCAGCCTCCAGCCTGGTTCTCATCCATGGTCTGGTCCTCAGCCAGCTGCAGCCTGGTTCTCACCCATGGTATGTTCCTCAGCCAGCCTCCAGCCTGGTTCTCATCCATGGTCTGGTCCTCAGCCAGCCTCCAGCCTGGTTTCATCCATGGTCTGGTCCTCAGCCAGCCTCCAGCCTGGTTCTCATCCATGGTCTGGTCCTCAGCCAGCTGCAGCCTGGTTCTCATCTGTGGTCTGGTCCTCAGCCTGGTTCTCATCCATGGTCTGGTCTCAGCCAGCCTCCAGCCTGGTTCTCATCCATGGTCTGGTCCTCAGCCAGCCTCCAGCCTGGTTCTCATCCATGGTCTGGTCCTCAGCCAGCCTCCAGCCTGGTTCTCATCTGTGGTCTGGTCCTCAGCCAGCCTCCAGCCTGGTTCTCATCTGTGGTCTGGTCTGATCAGCCAGCCTCCAGCCTGGTTCTCACCATGGTATGGTTCCTAGCCAGCCTCCAGCCTGGTTCTCATCCATGGTCTGGTCCTCAGCCAGCCTCCAGCCTGGTTCTCATCCATGGTCTGGTCCTCAGCCAGCCTCCAGCCTGGTTCTCATCCATGGTCTGGTCCTCAGCCAGCCTCCAGCCTGGTTCTCATCCATGGTCTGGTCCTCAGCCAGCCTCCAGCCTGGTTCTCATCCATGGTCTGGTCCTCAGCCAGCCTCCAGCCTGGTTCTCAGCCATGGTCTGGTCCTCAGCCAGCCTCCAGCCTGGTTCTCATCTGTGGTCTGGTCCTCAGCCAGCCTCCAGCCTGGTTCTCATCTGTGGTCTGGTCCTGAGCCAGCCTCCAGCCTGGTTCTCACCCATGGTATGTTCCTCAGCCAGCCTCCAGCCTGGTTCTCATCCATGGTCTGGTCCTCAGCCAGCCTGGTTCTCATCCATGGTCTGGTCCTCAGCCAGCCTCCAGCCTGGTTCTCATCCATGGTCTGGTCCTCAGCCAGCCTCCAGCCTGGTTCTCATCCATGGTCTGGTCCTCAGCCAGCTGCAGCCTGGTTCTCATCTGTGGTCTGGTCCTATGCCAGCCTCCAGCCTGGTTCTCATCCATGGTCTGGTCCTCAGCCAGCCTCCAGCCTGGTTCTCATCCATGGTCTGGTCCTCAGCCAGCTGCAGCCTGGTTCTCATCTGTGGTCTGGTCCTATGCCAGCCTCCAGCCTGGTTCTCATCTGTGGTCTGGTCCTCAGCCAGCCTCCAGCCTGGTTCTCATCTGTGGTCTGGTCCTGAGCCAGCCTCCAGCCTGGTTCTCACCCATGGTATGTTCCTCAGCCAGCCTCCAGCCTGGTTCTCATCCATGGTCTGGTCCTCAGCCAGCCTCCAGCCTGGTTCTCATCCATGGTCTGGTCCTCAGCCAGCCTCCAGCCTGGTTCTCATCCATGGTCTGGTCCTCAGCCAGCCTCCAGCCTGGTTCTCATCCATGGTCTGGTCCTCAGCCAGCCTCCAGCCTGGTTCTCATCCATGGTCTGGTCCTCAGCCAGCCTCCAGCCTGGTTCTCATCTGTGGTCTGGTCCTATGCCAGCCTCCAGCCTGGTTCTCATCCATGGTCTGGTCCTCAGCCAGCCTCCAGCCTGGTTCTCAGCCATGGTCTGGTCCTCAGCCAGCCTCCAGCCTGGTTCTCAGCCATGGTCTGGTCCTCAGCCCAGCCTGGTCTCATCCATGGTCTGGTCCTCAGCCAGCCTCTAGCCTGGTTCTCATCCATGGTCTGGTCCTCAGCCAGCCTCCAGCCTGGTTCTCAGCCATGGTCTGGTCCTCAGCCAGCCTCCAGCCTGGTCCTACGGTGGCCGGCGAGACCTCAGAGCAAGAAAGGCCGAGAATGGTGGTCTGAAATCGCATCGGCTCGGTCAGGGACCTGGGAGTGCTGCCCTGGAGGTAGTACTTTGACATGTAACTTGTAATAATAACCAGCTAGTTATTGAGAGCATCTGCAGGCTGCAGCAGCACCAGCCTAGCCTACATATTGAACATGTCATTGATTCTGAACTTTCAGTTGGATTCAGGTTCTGACACAAAGAGGAAAAAGGCAAGTTGGTTCCATCACATTGGCTGAGAAAGGGGAACTGGTAACTCTGGTGTGTGCAGTGAATGCTGCTGGGGACGCTGCACCTCCCATGTTTGTCTTTCCCAGAGTAAAGTTTAAAGACTGCTTCATGATCAATGCACTTACAGGAGCAAAGGGTACCTCCACCAGAACAGGATGGATGAATGAAGATACCTGGGCCGAGTTCCTTGATCACCTGATAAAGCACACTTACTGCACCCCTGACCACCCCATGCTGCTAAATAATGGACAATCTTAAAGCTCACATATCATTCAAGGCAGTAGAAATAGCCAAGAGGAATGGTATTGTTATGCTGACTCTCACACATCCCATCGCATGCAGCCTCTCGACGTGGCCGTGTACGGTCCATTCAAAGCCTAATACGGCCGAGCTCTCGATGGGTGGATGAGATCGAATCCTGGCAAAACAGTCACCATCTACCAGGTTGCAAGAGTTGTGAACCAAGCCTTCATGACAACAGTGACATCACGTAACATCACTTCTGGGTTTAGGTCCACTGGGATTTTCCAATACAATTGTGACATTTTCCCCGATGAAGCGTTTGCACCATCCATTCCGTCAGACCGGCCAAACCCTGAGCTACGGCCTGCTGCCGGGGATGGTCCATCTCCAGCAGACGGCCTGCACCCTGCAGATGATCCGCCTGAAAATGAACCTCCCGCTGCAGATAAGTCACCCCCACCCCCCACCCCCCATACTAATTCACCCACTCCCACGCAAGCTGAAATCATTGCACTTCCAAAATGCACCCCCAGAAAACAAACCACACAGAAGCGCATGAGGACCACCATCCTCACCAATACTGAGGTAACCGCATGGCATGCCTTTGTCATTGTCAATTTTGCAACCAAACTCAGGAATGTCCGTTACATTGGTAAGGTTAAGAGTGTTGACGGTGATGAAATACTCACACAATTCCTGAAGAATCCAGGGAAACGGGAAAGTGTGGCAGAGACCCATTTTTGCCATAAACCAAAAGGATGTGGCACATGTTCCTAAAAGCGATGTTGTGAGGAAGCTGCCGCAACCTACGAGCCCTGGAGGGACCACGTGAAGAGAGCAGCTCTTCATCTTTCCGTGCAGCCTTCAGGGCTGGAATGTGGAAGGCCTCGCTCTGGAGCGAGGGGTGTCCTAATCTGAGTTCCCCTACTGTGGAAGTGGTTCTTTTCTCTCATTTGAATGGTGAATAAAACATTTTGAATGATATTTTGTTGTATTTGTGTTTGTTCAGTTACCTTCAGAATGGAGAAAAAGTAAGTGGATCATTTTACCCCTAGCAGGGTCAGTTTACCCCCTTGAAATCTGGGTTTTGTCTCAGTTTACCCCCATAGGTGGGTATTTGCTTGCACTTCCTCGTCCTAGAGACTGCCTCTGCGAGAGAGAGCCCTGAAATCACGTTTGTTGCAATTAAACATCTGTGTTGGACTGAGCCGACCAAGATTGTCCTTTCCAACAAAGAATAGGCTGCCAGAATCTTTGAGGAAAGATTTTAACACTTGTCATCCTATGAATTTGTGATCTCGAGATAAAGGCACTGAAAGAGATAATTGTAAGTATGGCCTGTCTCAGCTTCCGTACAAATCAAACCATACTAAAATAAAATTATTTATCAGTTTTTAAAATGTGTCTCTAGTCATACTTAACTGTTGAGAAATCAAATTGCACATCTCTGTGGGTTCAATAATCCCTGCAGGGCTGCATCCAGTGTTTGACATCTGTAGTTGAGAATTTACAATCTTTGTTGAGAACTCACTATCATGGTGACGCAGTTTATTTTTAGCGTACAACACTTTCGCTTTCACTTCAGGAAAAGCGAGGAAGAAGCTGCTGCAACGGTGAGTCTTGTGTAAAGACTGCAAAAACCTTATTTAAGTTACTTAAGTTCCGCAGCCTATTTATGTTTACGTTTTTTAAAAAAAAAATAGTTTGGAGATAACGACACGTTGTGCACTTTGGAGTATAAAAATTGCCATGATTGCAACTCATACTACTGACATGTCAGTGTAAAGGAAGAAGACAGTTATGATGTATTGGCAAGCCCAACGCGCAGATGTACCGATGGAGGTGGACAGCCGTGAACAGGTACGCTCCTCTGGGATTCTCTGAGAAGGACAATCCATAATAGTTCAATAATAGTTTGACTGTGTTTGAATTTATTTATCGTAAATATCCTGTCCTCCCTCACTGTTGCTGTCGAGTATTCTAAGAATGAAATTGTGTAAAATGCATCATGCTGTAATAAACCTGTAGATATAGTCAGTTATAAACCATGAGATAAGGCAATGTTAATGTGTAATGTATGCTGTCTTCAGTTTAACAAATGAAAAGTTTAAACGACAGCAAAACTGATTTTGTAATGTTTAATTAATTAAAATGGATTATTTTCAAAGGCTACACTTTGATCAGGACGCTTATATTATTATTATTATTATTTTTATATATATTTTCAGGATGGGATGACTTTAGTGAAGGACACAGATAAAGCTCTACTTTATCTCTCATTAAACTGGTCAGAGTCTGATCAACAAAGGAGAAAGAAAAATGATCTCGAGATAACTCTCCAAAGTTGGTTTAACAAAAACACAAGTAAACTGGACTGCTCAGTTAAGAAGATCTTGACAGATGGGGGTGCTGAGATCGAGATTACACCTGCTCCAGGTGCAGTATGACTCTGTTTGTTTTTTTTTTATTGCTACAGACAGTTCTCACGTGACCATGTGGTTACTCATTTTATAACATCTGAGATTTTTTTTTTTTTTTGCTACTTTCTGTATTATTTTTTTTTGTTTGTTTTGAAACATTTTGGGAGTAAACAAAATCATTTTGTGTTTTTCTTCTTTTAAGGTCTGAGAGATCTTCAAAAACTGAAAGGTCAAACACTCAGGTTGAAAAATGATGCAACTGTGACCATTATGTCGGTTAGTCTGGGACCACTAGAGCAGGCTTCTGACAAGCATAAAAAGGAGTCTGAAGAGAACTGTTGTGTCTCAGTGTTTCATTTCTGGTATGTGAACCAAATCTACAAGGAAGAAATTAAACGTATAGAGAGAAAGAATGGAGTTAAAACTATAGCACACGTCAATGTGACATTTAAAGCTGACCAGGAAGATGGAAGCCCACACACAGCCCTTTCTGAGTTCACAAACCTTGTCCAGAATGGCTTAACTGAAGTCAGCAGCTCAGTTATTCCACTAAAGTTCGTAGATCCAGATCAGTGGAGTGATGCACTGAAAGTTGTTCAGAAAAGTGAGAACAAGCTTTTGCTTCTTCTGTCCTCAGAAGAAGTTACTGTAGGTGGACCAGGTCATAGTCAAGAAGCCTTCAGCGCAACCTTGAATGCAATGCAGAAAACAACTGCCTCTTTAAATGAGTGTAAAGCTGCACCTCAAAATACATCACTGAAGACTTGCAAGGCCACCCAAGAGCTTCTTGTTGATGCAGACCGGACCACGAAGGAGAGCTGCTGCACTTTAGATACACAAGTACCAGCGGTCAAAGCTGAGTATAACGTGGACACCAATATCAATCAAGGCAAAGTTGATATTAACACTTTCTATAAAGGACCTGAAGGAAACGTGTCCGTCAGAGATCTTCAAAATTTGTTCCAGAATATCGTCCACAGTTTGAACAAGTCCGATGGTGCCACTGGTTTTAGTGGCTCATTGAAGAACCTGAGCAGTGGTTATCATTCTGAGGATTCCTCCAGTGGACCTGCGCAAAATACACATTCAAAAGTGCAAAACACTGACAGTAAAGACAGTGCAGATGAAACCTGCCCTATATGTCTGGATTCATTAACCAATAAGAAACAACTGAAATGTAAACATGCATTTTGCGAGGAATGCCTGCAAAATGCAAATAAATACAGTGGGCCCATCTGTCCTGTATGCAAAGATGTCTTTGGTGTGATGGAGGGAGACCAGCCAGCTGGAACAATGACATGGCAAAAAAGTCCTACACCTCTCCCTGGATTCTCAGGCCGGGGTCACATAGCCATCTATTACAATATTCCAAGTGGAGTACAAACGGTATTTTTCTTCAATATTTGAACATTTGGCAATAGTTAATTAGTTATTTTTTATTTGTTTTTGATGCTGTTAGGTAATTATGTCTTCCGTTCTGCCTGACAGGAAAAGCATCCTAATCCTGGACAGTCCTTCAGGGGTACTAGCAGAATGGCATATCTTCCAGACAACAAAGAGGGCAATGAGGTGCTTAAACTGTTAAATAAAGCTTTTAACCAAAAGCTGATTTTTACGGTTGGGGCATCCAGAACAACTGGGATAGAAAACCAGGTGACCTGGAATGACATTCATCACAAGACATCCATGAGAGGCGGACCACAGAAGTAATGTGATATCTTTGTAGTTTCCTTTCTTTATCAGTGTTAAATCTGCTGGGATGTTTAAAACTCTGAACATCTTCTTCTCCTACAGCTTTGGATATCCTGACAGGGATTATCTGGCAAGAGTCAAGGAGGAGCTGAAGGCCAAAGGGATTGTGTGAATTTGACGTCTCAGCAAAAGATATTTCCCAAAAATGTACTAATTAATTAATGGTAATTAAATGATTCAATCTTTTCTCTTCATCATAAATAATTGAAATGATTACTAAGGGTTGCTTTAAAGGCAGGGTAGGCCATTCTATGCAGTTTCCCAGTCAGAACACTTTTTGTAACAAAATCATCTGCTCTATGTGAAAGTTCTTAACTGTGTCCATTTCCTCACCCTGGAGGGAGGGGGAAGCTTGGTCTCACAGTTTTGAATATTTCTATCTGTCACATCATCAAAAATCACTTACCCTGCCTTTAAGGGGCAGTCACAGCTCCAGCGTGTTTGGCAACATGTATAATGTTCACATATTAAGCAGAAGTTTATATGAAAGATTTTGTTCCTTAAATATCAATGACATGTGTAAAACAAAACTAAGGACTTGTTTATTTTTAAAATATTTTCTGTTTCATTTGCTCTTTTTTTTAGAAGTGTTGTCTAGCTGCAGTGATTGTCCGTCTTTCTTATAAGCAAAGTTAACTGTGTAAATATCCAAAGTGCTAAAAATAATTTTTTTTGTGCTGCTTAAACAGAAGAATAAAACTTACACATGAATGTAACCTGATAAAACATGACATGTGATCTGATTTATTGCTAATAAATGATGGAATGACCCAACACAAACTAATCTCATTATTCTTTACTTTTTAATGGAAGGTTGTTTTAAAAAGAAAAAAAACTCAAAGACTTGTTTCCTGTACATTTTTAAAATTTTATTTAGAACAATATTTGTTATTCAGTTTGTATCGTACTCCAGCAAATATTAAACATTATTCTCTTTCCAGAAGAAAGTCTGAGCCTCCATGCATGTTGTACTATAAAAGCTATGTGAAATTCTTCATTAAAAAAAAACGACGGACTAATCAAAAAAAGAAAAAAAATGATGCAAAAAAAAAATGCAAAATGAATGTTCTTTAGGTAAAATGATTGTACTTCTCTCTCAATTAAAGACAACATATACAACAGCATAAAATAACACTCGACAGGTAAGCAAAGTGAAAATTTGTTAATGTCGTTACATTGAAAACGTGTGGTACTTTGCACATGCATTAAAATATGGCTGACACATTTCTGACAGAAGCAGCATTTTGGGACAGAGGCTGAACGTAAGGACGTGTCAGAGCGACCAGAATGGTAGCGTTAGCAGCAGCAGGCCACAGAGGAGAACAAGAGATCAGAAAGAGCTCAAGAAGAACTGAAAACTGCTGAAGACACAATGAACATAATGCACTTTAGACTGAGTCATTACAAAACTGAACATACAGACTTTGATTCTCTAAAGGCAGAAAGATACATTTTTTTCACAAAGCCGGACAGACATAATCTGGTCTCTACAAAAATGGAGTGGAGAAGTAAAAGTCCAACAAAAGATCCAGCTAAATCCTTCGTCTCATTTTGTCTGAACTGCAGCCTCCCTTTCCCTCTGGCAGGCGACCTTTGTAACAGCCAGATACTGTAGACATTACACTATAATTAAAAATCTTTTAACCGCAGTCGCCTTCTTGCTCTTTACCAGCTGAGGCCACCCAAACTATCACTTTCCACTTGTAATCTCCATCCATGGAATGTTTAACTCAAATCCAACTTCCTCTTTCTCCAGCTACACAATCCCGCACTAATTTGCCTCCAGTTCTCTCACATCACCAACACGTGAGCTCCAACTGAGTGATCAAAACAAACATATCTCATTTACATCTAACGGTAAAAAGCCTAGAGTACACACTATACCATAAAATGTGATATTCTGTGCAAGGAAGACAACACAATCATTTTTATGAACATTGTTCTCTGAGGAATATGTGGAAAATACTGTAGTTGCCATCAGGTATTGACATTTTGCATGTGCTATACACAAACACTGCTATCACAAATCAGTCTCACACAATCTTGCTGAGAAACTTAGCAAGACAACACATGTACCGCTTTAGAAAACTTTGCGTTGTGCCTTTTCTGCTCAAAGTCAACACAAACAACAAACAGTTGGCACTGGTGAAATGGAAAAAAAATCTTTTTGTTTCTCTCATCTATACAATTCATACAAAAATAAAAAATGAAAACTGCTCCAATGATAGCATCTTTTCTTCTGATTTACTTGTTTCCATTTCATTTTGTACAGAGGTAGTGGCTATTTAGGCAAAGGGTAAGGGACAAAGTGTAAATTAAAAATCTCTCATAGAAAATGTTTGTTTTTGACCAGAGGAATCTCTAAAGAACTAAATATAATACTGCAATCACATACAAAAGTAGTCCTTCATTTTTGTACATTTTATACAGTGTTCACACTTTTTCTTTTTATTCTTTTTTCTTGTTTTTTTTTTTAGCAATTTTCTCTCACTTTTTATTTAATTTTGTAGTTTTTCTTTAAAAGGCAAGAAGAGGGGTGTGCTTGGGACTGTATGATCCAGGCTGATGGACAGTCTATGCCAGTGGGTCCACTAGGGGCTCCTCATCTCCACGCGATAGCAGTTCTTTCTTCTCATCTGTGCTGGCCAGAGAGTTGCGACTGTTGTGAGCTCCCATGTACAGAGTGGCATAAACTGGGTTCGTGAAGTTGGTTGGCTGAAGAATCAGAATCATAATCAGAATCAGAATCAGAATCAGAATCAGAATGGCTTTATTGATCCCTGAGGAGAAACTGCTTTATACATTACAGTTGCTCCTACACAAATGCTTAAGAAAAAAAAAAGAGTACCACGGTTCAAAATCAAGTATAAGTACAACAAATGAACGTAAAGATAGTTAAGTCAGCTAGTAGTTAATATGTATGAGGTTGTCTGAGCAGATGTATTGGTATTTTTCTCTACCTTGTCTGGGTCCAGTGTGAAGTCTGCATCTAGCAGTTCCCCAGCGTCATCATCAGGCTCGCCTTCATAGATCTTGTAAGCGGGATTCCCGATCTCAACATTCATTGCCCCATTTGTCATCCTTTGGTGCTGGAAGCCCTTCGCCCTACATAAAATATCAAAAGCACAGTCATACTTTTGTTTCGATTGAAACATTATAGAAGTCTGAAGAGGGCAAGCGGGGACATAGCCACATTATGAAGGAAGGGAAGAGGCAATACATGACTTTCACCACCATCCAGGCTAAGCAACAACACAGGCACCAACACAAAACCAGCATTCATCCAGATTTTTCAGGTTGCATGTTCCAGTCTGAGCTTGGAGGAATGCTGCTGGACTCTCCATCTCTCAGTATGAGAAACACTCTCACACTAGCAGAGAACAATATGACACAGTACGATGGATAACAATGAGAAATCTAAAGCACTTGCTAACATAAACAGATCTATTCAATATTTTTTTTTTAATAGATCTGCCATGGAGCTGCTGTGAAGAGGGAAACTGATACTGTTGGAGCGAGATGGCTCACAGCTCCCGTGAAAGTCAGTAAAAAAAAAAAAAAAAATAGCGGCACACTGATCACAGGACCAAACACTGCACAGCAACCAATACTTATGATCAAGAGAAAGAGAGGGCATCAGAGTGCAGAACAGAAGAAAACATGTAACCCTGGCAACCATTACCGCAAGCGCCTGGAGCCGGTTTTTCCGGGCCGGCTAGACCTGAGGAGCAAAAGAGATGCCATTACAGAGAGGAGAGTAAAAGTGACGATGGACGGAAGAGAAAGGAAAGAAAGTTGGAAGAGGAGAGAGACGATGCAAAAAAGGGGGTCTCCACCTGCGTCATATTTTGGAGGCCTGAGAGTCAGACTGTTACTCACCCCCTCATTCTTCTCCTGTACCACAGTAGTGCTCCTGCAGCCAGGAGAACCAGCAGCAACAGAATCAACACCGTGATCACAATGGAGGCTGTGCCTGCATTCACACAGATGTATCAATATAAAGCCATGTTGAGTTAGCCACATCATATGAAATTCAACCGTTAATGTCACTGAAGTTAAAGCTGAAGGCAGTGACTTACGTCCACCTGACCCTGAGCCGTCACTACTACTGGCCATGGACTCACAGCGATGCCCACTCCAACCAGGGGAACATCTACATGCACACACGAACACCAAAGAGGAGATACAACTGAGACATTTATATCCAGAGGTACAATGGAGATGTTAAGACTGACAATGAAGACACTCCTCCTCACCTGCACTCTGGAAGGCGGCTTATGGGATTTATAAAGCACTGGCCATTTGCACAGTACTCATTTGTATCACATGTGTAACAGCTGGGTTGGATCCTGCCATTTGTGCAGCTTTTGGAAATTGAAAAAAAAAAAAAAAGTTTAAGTAGCAACAACAGATATCTCTGCATGCACACATTTGTTTGGCTGTGATGTGAGCTGAATTGTTGTCCGTAAGCGCTCTTACCGACAGGTGAATTCCCCGGTTGATGAAAAGCCGTTGCTGGGGATACATTCGCCGTCACGACAGTAGTGACACCTGTCGATTTCACATGTGTCGCCAATGTACTGGGGCAGACATCGGCAGAATTTAGAGCTGTTTTCTCTCTGCAGGCATGTACCTTGATTGAGACAGAAGCCTTCGCAGCTTCCTGCTCGCACACACACACACACACACACAATAAATAAACACTACTTATCTGCTACATCACACTCTGAAACACTGACTGAAACTGTGCTTTTATTATTGTTTCAACGCATTTCAATAATTTACACGTGCATGTCAGATAGACAGCAAGAGAGCTCACCGTACTGGCACTGGTCACCCAGGAAGTCTGGGGGGCACTGACAGGTTGGCTGGTTTCCAACACTGACGGTACAGTTGCCTCCATTTTTGCAGTAATCCTTACAAGTGTGCAGGTTACAGTTTGGCCCTGTAAAGCCCGTCAGGCATCGACAGGTGGGAGAGCCTGGTGGGAAGACATGCATAGGAATGGATGTGGAAAAGAAAGAACAGTGGTTGAAAGGGGTGATACTTGAAACATGTGTTATATTAAACCATATCTTAAACCTAATTTGTGATGTCTATATGCTACCTGTAAGCGAAGGTGTGCACGTCCCTCCGTTCTTGCAATAGTCCCTGCATTGATCAATTTCACATCGATCCCCACCATAATTCGGCTGGCAGCGACACTTGGGTTGCTTGTGGGCATTTAGGAAACAGCTGCCACCATTCATACACTGGATTAAGCAAGGACCACTGGGAGGAGCTGTAAGTGACAATGTCTGTCAGTCACATCTGAGGACTTAAAGGGCTGGATTGAGCATGCTCAAGATATAGGAGAGTATCTGCTCACTCACAGATAGGAGATAACGTGGGCGTGGGCTGCTCCACACACGTGCCGTTGTCCAGTGTGCGTCCGTTGGGACAGGTGCAGACTGGTCCGCTGGGGCTGAGCAGACAGAGCCATTCACATTTCTTCCTGTCACAGGGATTATTCACTGAAGGAAAAAGAAAGAGAAGCAATACCGAAAATGAGGAACTTCAGAGAAAACTGTTTTCACCCCTTCCAGTAAGCTTGCACTGGTAAGAATTATATATATTTACTCACATTCAGGTTGTTTGTGTCGGTGGTGCAAAACTATGTCTGTGGCATGGTTCATTCCGGTTGTCAGGTTTGCAATGGCGCCTTTGCCAAACTTATTCACTCTGAAGACATAGTTATTGATGTAGGTGACACCGTAGATGTAGTCCTCAAACACATCAATGCTGAATGGGTGATGGAGTTCTGTGAGGAAAATCCACAAAATGGCCCTTGACTGATTAAAAACTGATAACTAATATTGATAATAACATCATTGTAATGATAGGCCACTCAACTGTTTTTAATGCCGTTTATCGCCACGACTGCATTCGCTGCCGTTCAGCCTCACGCTGCAAATCAAGGACAGTTTAGTGTCGGCCCAGTATAGACGCTCATTGAAGTAGTCCACTGCCAGACCTGCACAAAGAGAGAGAATTATGGGGAAATGTTTAAAAGACAAGTCACATTTTGTGTTTAGCAGATGATCAGGCAGAAGTGTTTGTTTTACCGGTTGGCCACTGAATGTTTTCTTCAACCAACGTTTCTCTCATGGTTCCATCCATAGCAGCTGTTTCAATCTTGGGGTGGTTGCCCCAATCTGTCCAGTACATTTTCCTAAAGAATGACAAGTATATAAATAATTCATTTGTCAATATTTTTACACAAATCACATCTCAGTCTACATTCCTTTTTGCACTTATTCCACATTTCACTGAACTCCCACCCCTTACTCACCCTCTCTGGGGGTCAACTACAATAGCATGAGGCTCATCAATCATGCCAGAGATCAGAGTTTTGCGGTGGCGTCCTCCACTGATCTGGGCCACCTCGATGACATCCCTACCAGAGTCAGTCCAGTACAAGTTCCCTGCCACCCAGTCCACAGCGATGCCACGGGGCATCTTCAGATCTGGAATCTGAATATATTTTTAAAAAAAAAAAAAAAAAAAAAAAAGGACGCACATGCTTTACTTCCTCTTATTTATAGCCTCTACAGCATCTGAATGCTAATAAACAAAACAAATACACATAACACTTACCTCAAGGTTGGTGACCCTAGAGTCAGTCTGGCGTCTGTTACGGTTGCTGTTTTGGGAGGAGGAGGAAGAGGAAGAAGGCAAATCATAGGAAGAAATACGCCCCGTGTGCCAGTTTGTCCAGTAAATGCGATTTGTCTTCACATGCAGGTCCATGGCATCGATGCGCACATTGGCATCCCCCTGCAAGATCTGGTCGTAGCGCCAGCTTGGCATGGAAGGGTCGAGGGTGCGGATTTCATTGTCATCAGCAATATACAACACGCCCTGAACTGGAGATGCACAGAAAATTATAACAGAAGAATAAGATGATGATTAGACTTTTGGAGTATTCTGTGTATTTGGTACTTTGTGTATACAATAGTATCCAGCTTTCTCATGTTTCTTGTCAACACAGTGGGTGGAACGTGATCAAAACCTGGATCACACTCAAAACTGTGATACTAGAGGAACACAAATGCACTGATTGTTAAACATTTGGAAAGATCACCATTGGGTCCCAAAATACTCACCATCAGCCTTGCAGGTGTTATTTATTCTTCTGAAGTTCTTGTAGCAGGTGCACTTGTAGGAACCCTTAGTGTTGTTGCACATGTGGGAACACACACCAAACTCCTTGCACTCATTCTTATCTGTAAAACAGCCCAAGGCCACATGGCACATGTTGCACAAGGTTTCATTTCTTGGCACTTGAACAACCTGCAGCCACAACATAAAGGATCGAGATAAAAATAAAGATGAGCCAGTTCAGAGAAAACTGTACCTTCACATCGGTTTTGTCTGTTGGACTGGAAGCCTGGCTTGCAGGAGCAGAAGGAGTCAGTGCCGTTCACCACACAGTGCGCTTCATCTCCATCTCCACACATCGTCCTGTTGCTGTGGCAGTCATTCAGCACGGTGTCTGGAGGCAAAGGAACAAGCAGCATGTAGTCAAACTGATAACTATACAAAATAGACAAAGTGGTTATCATAAAAATATACCTTTCTTATTGCAGTTGATTTCATCAGAACCATAGTCCTCGCAGTCGTTGAAATAGTTGCAGCGCAAAGAAGAGCTGATGCAACGACCATTGGAGCACTGGAACTCATTCTTTTGACAAACTGGTGTAGAAGGAGGTGTTGCTGGAAAACAACAGGGGTCGCAAGGTGGTTACTGGGCTGCTTATCATGAGAGAAAGTCATACCAGACCCCACTGACTGTGACTTATACCCGAATGCAAATAAAGAAAAATGTCTTCATGTATGCATGATCCATCATAACAGTAAATTCCTATGACCTTTTCTCTTTGTCAGTCTTTTAATCGAGGGTTAAAAAAAAACTTACGACAGTTGACTTCATCGCTGTTGTCTCCACAGTTGTTCACACCATCACAGCGTTTTGAGACTGGCAGACAAACCCGGTCATTATGACAACGGAACTGCCTTGTGGGTGGACACTGGAATTTAACTAAAGACCAAATGAGAGGTTCATTAATGAAAGACAGTGATTTCTGCACAAGCAGAATATCAACATGTTAAATACAGTAATTCTCACCGCACTCTTCTGGGTTCTCATCAGAGTTGTCTCCACAGTCGTCCTCACCATCACACCTCCAGCCAAGGGGCTTACAAAGAGTGTTGTTGCACTGGAACTCATCCAGGGGGCAATGTCTACCCACTGAAACACCAGAATGAGAGACAATACATTACAATAGCTGCTGGATGTGTTGAATCTCTTTATAATTTGAGAAGTACCCAGGAGGAAAAGAACTGTATCCTCTCACCACCGCTGTCACATCTCTCCTCGTCACTGCCGTCCATGCAGTCGGCATCTGCATCACAGCGCCAGCGGATGGGAATGCAATGACCACTTTTGCACTGGAACTGATCATTGTCACACTTCACATCGCAGCCATTCTGAAGCAAAAACACAGGATTCCTTTCATTTACAACCCTGACATGTCAGATTTTGGAGCTGAAAGCTGATCGGGAGAATGAGTGATACCTCATCTGAACCATCAGCACAATCGTGGTCCCCATCGCACTTCCATCGCCCAGCAATGCAGCGGCCATTTGTGCAGGAAAACTCGCTCTCTGAACACTTCCGAGGCTCTGAGGACAGAGAGAAGACTGCTTAGAAGGGTGGAAGAGGATCATTTGGAAAGTGCAGAGGCTAGAGGCGAGAAGCAAGGAGAGGCATAAAGAAAGGAAAAGAGAAGGGGGGGGTAGAGTAGAGTGGAAAAGTAACATAAGGTGCTCTGCTGAGAGCTAGGCATACATGAATAAAAAAAAGACAGATCATTTACATCATAGGGAGGATCTCAATGGGCACAGGGGTGGGGGCAGTACACTATGTGTAGCAGAGGAGCTACAAGAGATGGAAGGATCAAAAAAGAAGCACAAAGCTTGCAGAACAAATAACAAGCTAGGGGAACAACAAGACCGGGTAGTTGATCTGAAACTGTGACAACACCTACCTCTGGCTCACAGCAACTGGACAGTGTGAAATGCAAAACAGACATGAGATGATGTGAGATGTGCAAATGGTCATAGAACTAAATATAACAGACAGTGAAAGGTGATGCATCGCAGACTACTATAACCAGCTGTTTTCGAAGTGTCTGCTAGCAACAGAGCTTGTGGACACTCGCCAGCCACTTTGTTAGATGCACTTGTTCCATTGCTCATTGACGCAAATATCTATTTGTCCAGTCACATGGCTGGCTGTATCTTCAATGCATGTAGGTATGTAAGCAAGATCAAAATTACCTGCTGAAGGCAAAGAGAACATTGGAATGAAGAAGAAAGTAGGGGTGCACGATTTGGGGTGGGCAGGTAATTATAACATCATTCCGATAAGTCCGATATCACGACAATAGCCCCGATAACATATATATTTTTGTCAACACGGCAGTGCCTCGCTTCCACTGAGACCTGAATGAATGTTATGTTTCAAGTGTTGTTGGGATAATAAGAAAAACGATTTCTCAATAAGGAAAATCAAGAATACCCCCTCCCGCCAGATTGTTAACTCGGTCATAATTTTGGTTGTTGCTGATTTGAATTGATATTCCCAGTATTTTCCCATGTTACAAAGGCCGAAAGAACGATTAACAAACGAGGGAATGTGGGAATTTACGTTACACCTTGAATGCAGCATGCGGCACAGCGTGCTGAGGAAAACAAACAACATGGCGGCGATTGCATGGAACTTCGTTAAAGTTTCCGAAGAAGATAGTTTGCTGGTTATTTATGACAAATGCTCCAAGCGAATTCCAAGAGAAGGGAAAAATAGCACAAACTTTAATACATCAAACCTGATCAGCCATCTGAAATGTAACCATTCGCTTTGACGGAGTTTTGAAATCGTATGAGGACGCCCGAGCTGCTAAAGATGCTAACGTGAGCAAGCCAGCAGTAAGCTCCCTCTCCTCTCATCTCTCTCATCTAAAGCTTCCATGAGAAAAAAAAAAAAAAACAATAAAAAAAAACTGCTGAACCTCATTTACTTTAATTGAAGGCATTCATTTGAATGGAGCCACAAGCCAAAATCCTTTAAACGTAATTTTTTGTTACTATGGAGTGTACTTGAATCTACTTTGAATCTAACTTGTGTCAGTGCATTATTTTCTATGTATATTTATTTTTTTGTAAACTTCTGGAATGCACATTTTCAGTTTGTAATTCTGATGCATGTATTTCCATCAGTTCAAAAAGCCTTTATTTTTTGTATTAGTCAGTAAAGCAGCTTATTTAAGTTGATGTGAGATATCAAATAGGTTTGTTTGATAGCTCTATGAAAATGTTTGAGAGGCTTGCCAATAGTTTTTCATTGGAAAAAAAAAATCTGTTCATTTAAAGAGTCAAAACTGTTTTTGGTTGTTCATAGTATTAATGTAATGTTAGGTATATCTGTGTTATCGGTTATTGGTATCAGCTGTTAGGAGCTGAAAGTTATTGGTTACTGGTATCGGTTTTAAAAAACAGTTATCATGCATCCCTAGAAGAAAAGTCATTTAAGTGTCTTTAAACGTGACATGGTTGTTGGTGTCAGATGGGCTGGTCTGGTTATTTCACAACCTGCTGATTTATACACAAACATCTCTAATGTTTACAGAGAATGGTTTGAAAATGCAAAAATAAATTGTTAGAGGCATTTTTATAGGCAAAAATGCATTGTCATTTTTTTTTTATTGTAATTTTCATCACTGCCAGATGTCGGAGGAGAATGGCCAGACTGGTTTGTTAAGGTAGAACTGTAGCTAAAACATCCACTTTACACAACCAAGGTATGTAGACAACTGTCTCTGAATGTACAACACGTCAAACCTTGAAGCAGAATGAGAATACTTCTGTGAGCTAAGAACGTCTGATGGCTACATCCAGCAGGATAACATGCCATGTCACAAAGTTCACATAATCTCAAACTAGTCTCTTGAATCTGACTATGGGGATATTCTGTTCAAAGGACCCCCACACTCACCATGTATTGATGCAGCATGTCTTGATGGAACAACTTTGACTGAACACCTTTGAACAGGAGTTTGTATCTTGGATGTGCAGCTGACACATCTGCAGTAACTATCTGATACTATCATGTCAAAACTGATCTCAAGATCTCAAGGAATGTTTCCAGCACTTTGTTAAATCTACGCCACAAAGAGTAAAGGTGGTTTTAAAAGCAAAAAGGAGCTCCAACACAGGACTGTCCAGGTGTACCTACTGAAGTGGCTGGTGAGTGTAAATATCTTGTTTTTTATACACACAATGGGCTGTGCTTGTGGCTGTGTGAACAGGCAGTTTAGCACCTCAAGGAAAGAAAAAGGAAAGAAAACCTACCACACTTGTCTTCATCAGAATTATCCCCACAGTCGTTGTCGTAATCACACTGCCAGCGGCCAGGCACACAGCGGTTGTTTTTACACCGAAACTGGTAAGGCTCACATGTCCGCTCATCTGTGCATAAACAAACAACTTCAAGTGATGCCAACGTATTCTACGTTTAGTCACCTTCAGTATCTCTCTCTCCTTACCGCACTCCTCCTGGGGTTCATCTGAAGCATCTCCGCAGTCTGCTTCGCCGTCACATTTCCAGAGTGCTGGGATGCAGCGCCCCGAGTCTTTACAGCGGAACTCATCCACACCACATGTCATTTGAGCTGAACCAGAAAGGATTTAATCAGTTAGACACGAGCTTTTTCAAGTCTTCTTTCAAGTTTCATCTTTTGTAGATTTTTTTAAATTTTTTTATTTAACCGATTACATTTAATTGCAGGCCCATTTTCATGCTGCAGAGCAGACATTTTTTTTTCATGAGCAGAGGTGCTGTTTGTTGTCGCAGTGAAAAGCCTCGACTTACTGCAATTGGCAGGCTCGTCAGATCCATCCACACAGTCGTTGTCTCTGTCACACACCCACACCCGTGGGATACAGCGCTTACTGATGGCGCACTGGAACTGGTTGGGGGCACATGTAACCTCCGCTGGAACAGAGACGCACAGATGAGACCATTTACAACACTTAAAAGTTTGATCATAATTCCACATTTCACAGCAAGCCTTTAGTCCTTCTGCTGCTTACTAGCAACTGCTGTGCTCAGGAACCAACACCACTGTGATTTTCATTTCCATACAACCTTCAAGTTAAAGATGTTCAAATGTGAATTTGACCTTGGGACAAAACATTTTAGCATTTTATGTAATCTCTCTCTGTGGAGTGCAAATATGCTCTGTAAATGTCATGGTAATTACATTATGTAACATGTACTGGCTCATGGGTATTGCTAAAGGAAAGGTCAAAATGGACAGAGATGCTCTTGGGAGCATCAAATGGTTCCTGTGTTAATTATACAGGATGTACAAGAGGAAAGCGTGTGGAAAAAAAAGGTCATTACAATCAGCAGGGCTTATCATTTGGGGGACAAATTTTAATGGTAGAAAGGTGTTTCTCTGATTAGAACTGTTGCTCAATAAACATGTAATGATATGCAAAATCCCATCCTTAGGCTGCTGGTCCTTGCAGGGCAAAATTAAGAAAAAGCAGGTAACCTGAGTGAACTAGATAGTGTCTTTCCAGACTTACGACAGTCTTTTTCATCCTCTCCATCCCCACAGTTGTCCTGTCCATTGCAACGGAAGATGCCGGGGATGCAGCGACTGGGATGGGTACATTTGAACTGACTCGGCAGGCACACATGGATGTCTGAAAAATATAAATTCAATGAATGTTGAGTAACAAATGAGAACTTTTTAAATTTTGATTTGGGATCTATAAATGTAAGTACCGCAGTTGGCCTCGTCAGAGTTGTCCTGGCAGTCATCGTCTCCATCACAGATGTAGGCTGGGTTGGTACAGATGCCGGTGCCACACTGGAATTGGCCTGGTCTGCACTTAAACTCAGCTACAGGGAGAACAGCAACTTGTTATCAGCAATGAAGATTAAAAGGCAACAGTTATAAATGATTGCATTCCGGCTGCATTCATCACTTACGACAGTCTGCAGGTTCGTCTGAACGGTCCCCACAATCATCTTCTGTGTCACACTTCCACCAAAATGGAATGCACTTGTCATTTTTGCAAACAAACTGAATAGGAAGATGAGAAAATATCATATTAAATATATATAAATAAACATTATTATTATTATTATTATTATTCAGTTAAATCATATGTTATGTGTTAAAGCAGAAGTGCAACTAAAAACAGTCCCAAGCAGGCTCACCTGACTAGCGGTACAGTTGGACAAGCACTGTTTACCATCGGCTGCTAGGTAAAAGTTAGTGGGACATGCACACTTGTAGCCCCCCCAGGCGAGAGTAAACAGAGGTTACTGCAACCTCCATTGTTGGTCTGGCATGGGTGGTCTGCCACTGAAAACCAGAAAACAGAAATGTAAACAAATAAAATTAAGGATAACCAGGGTATGTGACATAAAACGATCCACATATGGTTGTTATTGATGGCTGTCTTGCTCGCACCTTCGGGCTGGCGGTAGGGGTGGTAAATATGGATGTCCATCGGTCTGTGTAGGGTGCTGATCAGCATGGTCTTGTTGGTCCCCTGTGTCTTATGAGCCCTGTTGATGGACTTCGTTTCCCAGTCTGTCCAGTAGATGTACTCCTCGAACAGAGTCATGGCAAAGATGTGGGGGATGTCCTGAGCCAGAACTACAAGTTTTTCAGGCACAAAGACAAATACAGGGAGTTAGTAAGAATATCTGGAAAAGTGGAAAAAAGATCATTTTCGTGTGTGTGATACCTGTGTGTCTGTTGCTTCCATCCAGGCTGGCAAACGCAATGTAGTCCTCTCGTGCATCAGCCCAATAGATGCGGTCATTGACAAAGTCCAGAGTCAGACCATTGGGCCAGGTTATCTTGTCCTGTATGATGACATTCCTATCGGTGCCATCCATCCCGATCCTCCCAATGTGGGCGTTGTCACCCCAGTCAGACCAGTACAAGTACCTGTCAGGGATGTTCTGTATGAGTTTGGTTGATCGCTTGCATGAAATCACGAAGTAAAATTCCTTAATTGTCTGAGTTTATGCAGTTGTTATCAAAAATAAAGGCTTTCAAATACACTGAAACATTTTTAATATTAACAGATTGTTTTTTTTTAACTGACCATTGAGGAAGAACATTACATCAGTGTTGTTGCAATCCTTTGACTCTCCAAACAGAATTTCTGTGTGCTACTCTTACCCATAGCGCACATCCACAGCCACAGCACGTGGCTCCTTCAGGCCGCTGTTGACCAGAACTGTCCGGTAGGCTCCATTCAGCTTTGACACCTCAATAGTATCCCGTCCCTTATCACACCAGTATAGGTTTCCTCCCACCCAGTCAACCGCTAGACCGTCAGGGTTGCTGAGTAAGGTGCGGTGAAGTACCTGATAAAGTAATACGGAGAATGAACTTTTTGAGTGACTGAGTGATTTTTTATTTTTTAATTTTTTACTGCATACACACACAGACACAAATGAACACTCATTTAAAATGTAGTTTTGACATCTAGAGGGCAGGCATTTGTTACCATTTCCTTTTACTGCCCCCTTATCTTGCCTGCACTTTCACACTGACCTGAACATCGCTGCCGTTGATGTGCATGCGCCGGATCATGCTGCCCTGCGTGTTCACATCTGTCCAATAAATCATCTGCTGACGATAGTCGAAGTCCAGCGCCACGGCATTATTTAAGCCCTGTCAAAGTACAGAAGCTGCTTTAGTCGAGGATCGATATAAACTACTGCTGGATGGTTTGCAGGAACTTTTCACACCTATCAAAAAGATGCAAAGGCCTCACCTGCTTGAGGAGTGTGTAGTTGGAGCCATCCAAGTTGAGCTTCCTCAGGTAATAGCGGTTGGCAAAGATGAGGAAAGGCTCCTCATCTACAGGATAACATGATATATGAGTGGATTTATATTAAAGACTTGGCTGAATGTTATTAATCTGTTTTCGGTTCTTACCAGAAATGGATTTGCATATTGTTGGGTTCTCAGGACTGAGCTGGTATCCCTTAACACACAAACAATGGAAACTGCCGTGTGTGTTGATGCAGCGCTGAGTGCACGGGTAAGTGGTGGTACATTCATCGATGTCAATGCACGTCTTCCCATCATCCTTCAAGTGGAAGCCAGGGTGGCATCTGCACTGTAAGGGAGCAAAGCGAAGAGCAGCTAAAGCAAAAGGCAGTGCTTCTTATTTTTTGCTAATCTATTTCATTGCATGTTGCTTGCTTACCTTAAACCCTATTTTAAGGTCTTCACAGAGCTGAGAGCAGCCACTCAGTTTGCTGTTCAGGCACTCATTGATAAAGCAATTTAGCTCATCAGAGCCATCCCCACAGTCATCTTTATGGTCACAGAGCAATGACTCGTCGATGCAGTTTCCATTTTTGCAGGTATAGGCAGTGTCATTGCATTTCTTCTCTGTTCAAATAAATAAGGTAATGAAGTGAGAAAATGTCAATCAGTGCAGCTGGATTTTAAAGCCTCAGTAAGTAATCTCAGTCTGCTCAGAGTGCATTTCATTTGGCAATAAAAGATCAAAAGTATGAAGGTTTTATTCTTTCTCATGACCATTAACATATTTACTTTGAATAGATGTGCCCTCAGCATATTTGTTTTACACATTTAAAATGAAGAGGAGGGTGTGTCCAAAACTTTGTGTGGAACTGCACTTAATTAGGTAAATACAAATCTGTGTTATAGATAACACATCAGGAAGCCTAAAAGACTTTGGAAACACAAATGCATGCACATGAGGCCCCGTTAACCAACACAGACATAAAAACAACAGCTTTTTGGGCGTGAAGAAAAAAAAACAATGTTTGATACTTAAAAAACAGAAAAAAGAAAAAAAAATAATTCAACATCATTCATTTCATCTGTCAGTGAATTTGAGGTTTAAAAGAGAAATGATCCTCAATTAGAATCTATATGTTTGTATTGAGATGATTCATTCTCAAAACCCTGTGTGGTAAAGATTCAGAGGTTTCGATTTTTTTTTTTAGCATTAAACAGGAAAGTTAAAACTCATAAGGCATGACGGGCAGTATTCAAAGTCAGTGATGGCTAGAGCAACTCAAAGGTTAAGTGGGTAAATTTGGCACATGTACAAATTTAATAGACAACCTCTAGCGGACATGAAAAGAAGGGCATGTGTGATTGTAACCTGAAGCAGTGCAGTGTGGGTTTTTCGGAGCTTCATCTGAGTGGTCGTGGCAATCAAAGTCTCCATCACACTCCCACGAACTCTGAATGAGACAGCGCCCGTTGGCACAGCGGAACTCATTGGGTCCACATGTTGGATACTCTGTAGTGACAAACAACCCGTGCTGTTAAAGAAGAGCAAGGAAGCAGGAGAGAGTTTTTTAAAGCCACCTACATCAGTGATAAGAGGTCATGGGTCCACTTACCGCACTCTGGGGACTCATCTGAACCATCACTGCAGTCTTTGTCATGGTCACACATAAAGTGCTTCGGAATACACTGTCGGTTCTGGCACATGAACTCATTGATGCTGCATGTGTTGTTGAAGACTGAGATGAAGAAAGATTTGGTCATTGAAAGAGTTTTCTGCTCCTACAGTGTAAAGGTCTTCCAATGACACTCAGAGGTGTTGACCCTGTTCAATCCCAGCATGAACTCACCACAGCCAGCTTTGACACTCTCATCAGCTCCATCTGGACAGTCTCTGTCGCCGTCGCACTTCCAATGCCGAGGAATACACGTATGTGATCCAGGGCACTGGAAGGCCTCTGGACTGCAGGTTTTAGTCTCTGCGATGGAAAAAGTTTAGGGAGGTAATATAACCAATCTTTTAGCTGTTCAGAGCACCATCAATGAATCATAAAACAAAGCAATAAAAATAAAATAAAATAAATACAAATTCTTTTGACCTACTGTATGTCAGGACTATTATTTTCCCACAGATAACCGCTGTCAATATACTTCCTCATCTAAACTTATCAGCATTAACTGTTTGCTTTCACTAAATATTTGCCCCAACACTCACTGCACTTGCTGTCCTCGTCTGTGCCGTCACCACAATCATCAGCCCCATCACAAAGCCAACGGCTGGGAATGCAGCGATGGTTCCCACACTCAAACTGGGACGCAGAGCAAAACTTATCTGAAGGATCAGAGACAATGTGTAAAGGGTGAAAATCCGGCAGTGAAATAAAGGCATGGCCCGTTGTTGCTCTTCAGGTTGCTTAGGTCCTTACCGCAGTGAGCTTCGTCTGCTCCATTCTCACAGTCATTCTCCTTATCGCATGTCCAGCTCATTGGGATACAACGGCCACTGGGACAGGCAAAGAAGGGTGTCGGACACGTTGTTTTCCCTTTCCCTGACAGAGCAACCGAAGAGCGATTAGTTAAAAATAAAACTGAATAAAGGAAAAAATTATGAATCCACGATTAGATCAAAAGATACAAAAACACGTTTTTTTAAGAATAATTAACCCCAAAGCATTAAGTCAATTTATGAAAAGAGTCATTGTTATTTGTTTCTCTTCCTTCTGAGATAATCCAAACTGGTGAAAATTACCTGGGCAGTTTCTTTCATCTGAGAAGTCTCCACAGTCATTGGCGCCATCACACTGCCAGGAGGGTGCATAGCAAAGTGTGGTGAACTCACACTTTTGAAATGTCACTCCTTTCACTCCCAGATGGAAGTAGGTAGAACAGTCGGTAGCAGCTTTATGACGAGAAAAACAGAACAACGTGTGGGCAAAGTTCTGACCCCTGCATCACATTTAAGTATTCTGACCGAATCGATTCGAACTTACTGCAGTTCATTTCATCGCTAGCATCTTCGCAGTCCACTACCTGGTTACACTTGCTGGAGTTGGAGATGCAGCTTCCATCTCTGCACTGGAACTGATCTGCTGTGCACAGTGTGGCTGAGACGCAAGAGACAAAGGGACGGTGTTTAGGTGTATATTAGGTGTTTATTTGATTTTACGTGTCTTTTAGTGTTTGAAAATGGACAGGATTTATTATACATTTTTTTTTAGTTTTCACCTTTATTTAGTGGGGTTTAAATATGTTTTGTCCATGTAAAGGATCTGAGGAGTTGTTCTGTCTCAAACATACACTGCTGCTGAACTGCCTGAAATGTGCTGTTTGTAGTCCTAGTTTGTAGTCAGAGGACAGCACCTCCTCAAAACGGTTCTGTTGGAGGTCACTTCCTGTTAAAAGGGTTTTTTTTTAATTTCCACTGCCAGACAAAAAACATTCCAGCTCAGAACACGAGACTGAACCTAGGGGAAGATTTGATACCATCTATTGGTTTCCTTAGCTAGAAGAACTGGAATTATATGAACCCAGTTATAATTAACTGGACTAAATTCAATGAATTGGACTATAGTGAAATGGGTTTAATTGCATTGTAACTGGACTTAAGCGGACTGTATATAATTAGATTTACACTGAACTGGTTTGCTTTCTCTCTAAAGTGCCCTGAGACAATGTTTGTGGTGAATTGTTGCCATACAAATAAACTGAACTGAATGAAATTAAGCATAGTATTGGGCTCTCTGACGAGAAGGCTTGACTCACTGTTACAGAACAGCTCATCAGAACTGTCTCCACAGTCGTCCCGTTCGTTGCACCAGGAGCTGTGCTCCACACAGCGGCCATTCACACATCGTCTGTAGCCCTTCTTGCACACACGGGTGGCTGAGGACCAGACAGGCTCAAATTACAAACACCAGCAAGTAAAATTAGTTTTAAAGTATTCTGATGAACAGAAAGTTTCTACTTGACCACAGTAGGACTGTTTCTCATCAGACTTGTCCTTGCAGTGGGGCATGCCATCACAAGTTAGTGTGTAGTTGATGCAGTCTCCATTTCCACACTCAAACTCGTCAATGCTGTTGCACGTAGTGTTGAGGGCTGCAACACAAAATAGGAAAAGACACTGTTAGTTGATTTTTGCAACCTAAGGCATGCTGTGTAAAGGCAGCAACTAGACGCTGTATTTGGTTCCAAAAAAACAAAAAAAAATCAGCTGTCTTATTACCAATGCAAGTGTTGTCTTCCAAAAGCTTCCGGTCGCCACGACAACTGCAGTTGACCCTTCCCTCAGAGGTCAGCAGACAAAGGTCCTGACATCCTCCATTGTTGACGCGACACAGAGAGAACTCACCTGTGCAGACGTGTGGAGAGTCGACCTCTTAAACATGAACATACATGTAAGAAGTGACTGATCTCCAGACACACCAGCTGACCATATTGAGTTGTCCTCATCTCTGGATCAGCTTCCCCTTTAATCTAAGACTTGATAAGACCTTAAAAGTTGCTACTGAATATCAAGCCCTTCAAATAGGCATTCGGTTAAACAAGCTTTAAATATGAACTTTGTTAAATCCTCTTGCTCTTATCATGTCATTATTTCACACTGTGTTCACCACATTTTATGGTTCGCCATGTTGATTTTGCAGCACTTGGCTCTACCCATGCTGTTTCCACATGAGTTATTTAAATAAATTTAACATTGACCCCAGTGCAACCACATTAGCAGGCAGACACACTTCGGCATGATGCATAATTCTATGCGATTCAATCGAAATAGGACTTGCAGCCACTCCGGGAGGCTCCCTGCTTGCCTGGTCTCAGTGGGTATTGGAGTGCGAGACAGAAAAGCAAATGAGGCAACTTGAGAGGGAAGATGTGGCAGAGAAAATAACATAAGACTGCACTGATTTAAGAGGAGACAAGCAATGGATGACAAAATAAAATGAGAAAAAGAGTTACATTTTTAGGATATTATCTCAATTCCTTCCCAGTAAACTGTTATTTTTTAAGACAGATTTTGTATATTTTTTATTAATTTCTGTGCTGACAGCAAAATCAAAATTTATATCATGAAAAATGATAAAAATTTGATCCACATCAAGCAGTTGTACACATTATCCTTTTAGCATCATAAGATCACCATAGACAGCTGCAACGACAACCACACTACAAACATCTACTTTTTATTGTGTGTGAAGACTTACAGTTGTTGGTGTCATTGGCCACCGCAACGATACCCATTGGCTGTTGGGGGATGTCGGCACGCAGCACTTTCATGTCCCCCCCTGTGTATTTGTCAGCCCGAAGCACTGCCCTCCTCACCCAGTCAGTCCAGAAGATGTAGTCTCCGTACACGGCCAGACCAAACGGGTGGACAGGCTCATTCTTCAGCACCACCTGTAGGGGGCAGCACAACCGTAATCAAAATCCCAGATGAGCACAAGAAATCTCAGCCTCACAAATAACGTGAAAGAACAAAAAACTATTATGCATAATTCCTACCAACAAATAAAGACAAAGACATACAGCAGTCCAAAGACTTGAATTCAATGACCATATCACTCACATAGCGCCGACTGCCATCGTACTCGCAGCGCTCAATCTTGTCCAGTGTGGCATCAGAGAAATAAAGTTTTTCAGCACGGTGGTCTATGGCCAGGCCGTTAGGGGTTCTGATGTCTGTGCCAATGATCACGAGGACATTGGCACCATTCAGTGTGGCACGCATAATACTGGGAGACTGCTCATTCCAGTTGGTCCAAAACATCAGGCTGCAGAATGAGAAAAAAATCAGGGAGGTAAACAGATATTTAAGAATTTTGCATAATCTATATGCGGTGGTAAATGCAAATGGTCTAAATGGACAGGTGAATCAGCTCTTACCCTTGACACTCATCAAGAACAAAGGCCCTTGGGTGGTCATCTCCAGACATGGTGACCACAGTGTGCCGGTCAACAGCTCCCCAGCTGCTCTGATCCACAGTGTGGCGGGAGATGGTTGAGGTCGTGTAGCTGGTCCAGTACAACATATCCCATCCCCTGTGGTATGCCAAACCCTCCACTGAGCCCACATCTGGAAAAGAAAGAAGGAAAAAGACAGAGGATGATGGGAAAGAGCAAAGAGATCAAGAGGAGAAAAAAAGACAAGATGAAAAGAGGGAAAGGAAAAGAAATACTTCAGTCCCAGCGTCATGTTAAAAGGCCAAGTGTGGACAATCTGGCAGCAGCTCAGTGTTGGCTGACAGCTGCGTGGCAGCAGAGTCAGACCTCTGAACATGACAGTTTGGTATTAATGACAAAGAACACTGTGTGATTCAAGGCTTTTATCCAGCAAATAGCTAAGTGAAAAGGTCACTGACTGGCGTATTTATTTCCACTGCACTACCTCATCAACAGATGAAAAGTAAGAGGAACTTTTTTTTCTGGTCCGCAGACTTCAGCAAGAGGTGGCGAGCGTCTTGCCTGCAAGCAGGCCAGAGGACACACAAGAGTCAGCCAAGATGGAAGAACACAAAGTTCTGTAGCAACAGACAGAGACCAGCTGCTGTGCTGCTCAGAGGGGATACATGCACACGCACGTGCAGTACATGGCCTTCATGAACAGGCAAATAGCTCCAACAACAAATGCTCAGTTCTAGCCAATAACATGTTACTGGACCAGAACTGTGAGTGTATGATGATCAGAGTGGCCTTTTCTTACGCCTGGATATGATCTCACTCTATCACAGCTCCAGCCGAGGGAGCAGCAAAGTTCACCACCAGGTGAGACACTTAACACTGAACCTCAAGATCTCCACTGCAACGGCACAGACGTGAAACCTCGTTCGTGTGGTGCTTGCCATGAGAGGAAAAAAAGAAGTGAAGCGGCAACAAAAAGATGCAGTGCACAAAAACAAACAGCTCAGAGTTTCTTGCTCTCATAAATCACGCCAGTATAAAAATCGATGGAGCACAACATAAAATCCATTTTCCCTCATTTCCTCTTTCTTTGGCGCTGATAATGAATTGCAAATGGCTACATGCATCACTCCCTACTTAAACTCTTCCTTTTTACTTAACCTTATCTTTGCAACGTTCTTGACCGGAGCCTGTGTACGTGTCCATTAATTTGTTTTGTGAATAATACAGATGAGCTCAATTTATAAGTCTTGAAGGTGGTTAAAATAGCATTGACTTTATGATATATTTGTAGTAGGTATGATAGCAGTTAAGTGTTTCGTATCAGGCGGGTCAGTCAATAATTACCTAGATGAAGGCCAAAACTATTTTAGCCTTGCTCTTTTTGTGTATTAGCAAGCTCTGTGTTGGTTTTGCAATTGTATGTATGAGAACAGTGCAACTAAACAGGTCACAGATCTTTTCAGAAAAGGAGTTGAAACACTGAAGTATGGGAAAAACCTATGTTAGGCCCCATTAGGCACTCCCACAGAGAGCTCACCAGCCAATCTTTGTTCTGCTCTATCATTATCAGTCCAGAGTTCACCTTCCGTTTACTCTGTTTAGTCTTCCCTCTTGCCATCAAGCTATTCACCTCCTCTGCCTGCCCGTGCGCCCGTTATGCTTCTCAGGAGATCCCTCTCTTGGAGCAGGATAACATGCTCCCTATGGACTGATTGACATGTTATGTGGAATTGCTGCCTGCTCTGAGGTGACAGGAAATCACGATCTACAACTCAACTCTTATTCAACCAAAACAGGAGACCAAAGAGGAAGAATAAATATCCCAGCAGCGAGGAAGAAGGGAGGATTGTGCCTCTACCAGAGGGCTCTGCTGTTCATTTGTTCATTTTACGCTGCCAGAAGCAGAGGAAGCTTGATTCTCACGAGGCTTGATTCATATTCAGCACATGCGAAGGAGTTTTAACTATAAAGACGGCATTTTGATGTTATATCTGTAGGTATATGTGTATTTAACAATCAACTTCTGTTCTTAATAATTCACAGAAATTGTCAACGCTCTTCATCTCAAATCTGTGTAATGTTATTTCTGAGTGCACTTTTATGGTCCCAGAGTATGAGTAATCATTCCCTGCATGTATTATCAGCAGTTTTATAACCGTGTAAATGTAATGAACCAGCATCTGTGTCTTGACAGCAGCAAGAATGACAGTTGAGGACAGGATGCTGAACTCTACAGGTTCAGAGGGTCTGCTGGGGAACAGCAGCAACACTGGCCTGACCAATGTGGAGCAGGTCCTCGTCCCAATACTGGATGCTATAATTCTGATACTGGGAGTCTGTGGGCACACTGTGGTGATAGTGATCCTGTGTGGACGATGGAGAAGACGATTTGGACATCTTGGACTTTCTCCTCAAAGCTCAACAGCATGCGCAGGAACGGACATCCTCCTGCTGGCGCTGAGCGCCGCAGACCTGCTCTTGCTCTCCACGCTCCCCTTCCACGCTGTTGCCATCGCCATGCAAGAGTGGCCGTTTGGGATATTTATGTGTCGCCTGGTTGGTTTCTTGGGATCCGCCTGCTCTTCAGCCAGCATCTTCACTCTGGCCACACTGGCTGTGTGCCGCTATCTGACTGTTGTGAAGCCCACCAAAGCTTACAGCCTACTCACCCCTCGCAGGGTTTCTGCAGTTGCTGTGTTGCTCTGGGTGCCAGCCTGCTGTCTTGGTGCACCCCAATTTGTTTTTCGCTCCCTTGGAAACCCAAAACAAGCCTCTAGTGAACTGGCTTGCTTTGCTTTTCAGTCTCAGCGAGACCAGTTGATCTATGGACTGTTTCACTTTCTCATGGCTTTCTTCCTTCCACTGGTCACCATTGCAGTGGCATACGGCAGCATCTACGTGTTCCTGCGTGGGGGTCAGCACGCTGGCAGGGCCCCCCAGGTGGAGCGCTACCAGAGCAAAGTGACACTGACAACTGCCATGCTGGTACTGGCCTTTACCCTGTGCTGGCTGCCCTCCTACGGACTTACTTTGGCCTTACTGGCAAATAAAAGTTCAGAAGCCACTGGAGCCTCGCCTCGTTATGGTCCCTTCAGTGTGTTTGCACGACTTACGGCAATCTCCTCAACAGTGATGAACCCCATCCTCTATGTGCTAATGTCCCAAAAGTTCAGAGAGGACGTACTGAGGCTGTTCCAGAGGGAAGGGCAGAGAGCAAATGTCACTGTGGCCATGTCTGCTGCCTGACACTATTACTGTACGGGCCCTAAAAAGATCACAAGGTTTTCTCTGAAAACTGCTTTACTGCTTTAAAGGCACAGCAGGAGAAACAATCCTGAATCACGCACTCCTTGTAAAACTGATTAAAGTAAAGACACTTGGTAAAACATTAACACCGCACCTGTGTTTCCTTGTTCTGAGATAAGATGCATTAAAATCTATTTGTCTCTGGACCTCTGCACCCTATTCTTAAAGCGCAGATTAAAAATAAATGTAATTTCACTTTTCTTGCAAGTTTGGCAACAGCTTGAGAAATAAAGACTTCCTGGTTTTGTTTAGATGAGCAGAAACCCCTGCAGCTTTATTCTCTTGAAAAATATCTCATTCAGGAGGTAGCATTAAATAACTTGACAAATGAGGAGCCTACTGAAGGAGCAGGGAGGGACATACTGAGGAAACAGCTAACGTGACAGACAACATGAAAAATCAAATGTAAGGAAAGAGAAAACTCACTCTCTACTACAGTCTTGCGGTTAGATCCATCATCACTGATTTGCTGGATGTTCCCAAAATGAATGTCACTGAAGAAGATACGATTCGCTCCTTTCCCTCCTCCTCCTCTGTAATCAAATGTGAGTGCAATGACGTTCTTCATGTGCTCGGGGTCCTCGAATGGTTTGATGGGTGCATTGAGGTTGTTTTCGTCTGACAGGTGGACACTCTTAAGTATGGTGCGTTCAGAGTAGAGAAGGTAGCCATCATAGTCACGACAGCTGCAGCCATCTTCAGCCAGCATGCCATGAGCACAAGCACATGTACGCTGCTTGTTGCCACGGTAAAGACACAGCTGCTGGCACCCGCCATTCTTGTCTTTGCACACATTTGTTCCTATAGACAGACAAAATTCATGATTTTTGTTACATATACTTTCATAAGTAATAACTCCACATATGTTTTGTCTATTAAATTACATTATATATTCTTTAGAGGTCCACAACTTGAGCAACTCTGAGCTCATGCATTTCAAACAGGCTGTGAGTACCTTGCTGCCTGGCCCTGTTGAAGACCTTGATGTCTTTGAGCTGCACCCCAATGCCAGTTCTCAGTGAGATGGAGTCTGTGGCATTATCCTTGCTGCCTCTCTTTATGGAGCCGTTAGCATGTGTCCTGTGTTAAAAAGCAGAGGAGCAGATGAGACTTGAAGAAATATATACAGTCATGGAAAAAATTATTAGACCACCCTTGTTTTCTTGGTACAACTAAAGGTACATTTGTTTGGACAAACATAACAATAACCACAAAGATTGCTCATAAGAGTTTTATTTAAGAGCTGATATCTTACCATTTTCAATGGTTTTCTTGATTATAACCTAAATCACTTAAGTTTTTACATCAATAGCTATGGCATTGTACTGCCAAAAACACTGCTTTTATGCATTCAGTGTTTTCTTTTCTGTCTGTTTTAGTCACATGATGACGCTTAGTGGTACCAGGTATTAAAATGAACAAGAAAGTGAAGAAAAAATGGTGGTCTAATAATTTTTTCCATGACTGTATATATATATATATATGTATATATATATATATATATATATATATATATATATATATATATATATATATATATATATATATATATATATATATATATATATATAGAGAGAGAGAGAGAGAGAGAGAGAGAGAGAGAGAGAGAATATACATAGAGAAAGAGAAAGACTTATCCTAACTCCTTACCTATCACTCCAATAGATGTAGCTCTCAAACACAGACACAGAGAACATGTCCATGTTGTTGTTGGCCAGCACCACCTCCCTATTTTCTCCAGTCTCGAGGTTAATGCGCTCAATCTTGTCAGTCCTAGCGTCACACCAGTATAGCAGACCCTCCTACATACATACACAGAGTAACGATGGCACTGATATGTCCACTTCCAGCTGTGTGGCTCGGGGATTTTATATACAGTATATATATTATACATGTTTAACAAAAAGATCTGCTAAGGTGTACCTCATAGTCAATGGAGATGCCGTTGGGCCAGCTGATACTGACATTGACCAGGATGTCCCTCATTGAGCCATCCAGGCGAGACCGTTCAATGCGAGGATACTGGCCCCACTCTGTCCAGAACAGGTAGCTACACGCACAAACACAGCAAAACTCAGAGGCAGTTTCCCCAGTAATCAATGCAAGGATAACATACAGAGGTAAAAGTTGCACAGAGTTGCTCGTTCTCACCCTTTCTCAGGATGGACAGTGATGGCACGTGGTTTGTCCAGGCCCTGGAGAAATCACCACATAGCGGAAGGAGCCATTTAGTCGTGCAACCTCAATGACGTCAAAACCTTGGTCTGTCCAATAAATGTTTCCTGGGGAGGACAGCAGTGAAAAACTGATGCACTGGCATTTCTACGCACATGTTGCATGAATAGTGTAGAGATCTTCACCCTGCTTGACCACCCTGTGATGTTAATTCACCAATAAATAACAATGAATAATATTTTTTTTCTCCTGTCCTGCTTTTTGTAGGTCTCTGTTGTATTATTGTAGCAAAGCACCTTATGTTCACCTGCCTGCTTTTAACAGTGACAGACAGTAAGGAAGAACATGATCTGAAACAACATTTACCAGTATGTGTGACTGAAGCTGTTTGAAGCGATACACATACAGTGTGCTGTAGGCCGATACACTTGACTTTGTACATCCCATTTAATCATGTTACAGTGCAGACCTAATTTTAGTTATTTTTCAGATGTTCCAGCAGTGTATTCTAACATTAAGCAACTTTTACTGTATTTCTACAATATTTTGCTAGTAAATTAAAAAAAAAGAAAAAATTTAAAATAATAAATTAAAGAAACAGCATATGTGTTTTGGGGACTGCGGTGTCTTTTTTTACACATCTGTGTGCTTTTTTACACATCTGTGGTGCTTTTTTACACATCTGTGGTGTCTCTCACCAGCTATCCAGTCAACAGCGATGCCCTCTACCCTGCCAATGCCATTGGTTACCACATCCTCTCTCCAGGTTTGATCTCTTTTGGCTCTGCTGATGGTGCTCAGACCCATATCCACCCAGTAGATTGTGTCATTGTCTGTGAACAAAAAAAAACAAACAAACAAACAAGGAAAAATAAAGCCTCTCTAGCACATATATAAGACGTTGCAGTTAACATGTCAAAATTGGGAAACGCATTTTTTATAATTTAAGACTTAAACATTTTACCAGCATGGAAATCTATGCCCACAGCAAGGGAGGTTCCAGACACCGGCACCAGGGCATCGGACTTGTCTGATGGATCCAAAGGAATACCACGAATGCCCTCATGCACTGAGTATAGCAGGAAAGAGCCCACACCTGCAAAAGGCAAATCCAAAATTGGGCTTTCAAAAACTTTGTGTCACAGGACTTTATCGTCATTTTCATCAGTTTTTGAAACCACATTTGTTTGAAGTCAAGCTCCTTATTCGCGCATGAATGCGTCGTACCTTCACAAGACTGCTGCCCTCTTCGCAGGCTGTACCCTGCTGTGCACATGCAGGCTCTAGACGTAGGGGAGGTAGGGAGACACAGCTGGGAACAGTCTCCATTGTTATTACTGCAGAGATTGGTGCCTGAGAACACAAAAGCACAAAGATAAATACAAAAAAATCAAAGGCGAATAATTCCACTATATATTTTATTATTATTATATAATTTTTTTTGTCAAGCAATTTAAAAAAGTACAGGCTGAGAAAAAGTGTGCCACCTTTCTGTACGGTTTCATTGTAGATTTTCATGTGCATCATGGGAGAAGTGCTGTTCCTCAACACTTTCCAGTTGCCACCATCTTTCTTGTCACAGGTTCCTATCTGGTCAGTTCCTTGGTCTGCCCACCACAACTTATCTCCTACAATAGACAGGTTAACAATTTTTAGAATCCACTTTTAAGTCAAACAGATAAGTATAAAACATGGTCCTATCCAGCTCAGCAATGTAATTGGCCTTCTGTTTGAACTGAAAATGTCCCGAAATCCTACCCATGATGGCCAGAGCAGTAGCCTTGATCAGCTTGCCCTTGACCCCTTCAAGCACTTCCAGCCCAGAGCCATCCAAGTTCGGTTGATGGTGCTGTTTCCTGAGCTGATCCAGTAGAGCTGCTTAGCATCAAAGTCAATGGAAAGGCCTTAAAAGTAAGGATGAAAGCGTTTAGGTGTTAACATTTGCCCTGTCACTAGAGAGAGCTGTCTCATAATGCCTATACATTAAAAGCCTCTCACCAATAGGGCCTTTCTGGTTGGTAAAGAGGATGCTGCGGTTGGTGCCATCTGTGTTGGCCATGCTGATGTTGTCCCCATCTGTCCAGTACAACTTCCTGATGAAGACAGTGGAGCAGAGAAAGAACTTTTAGTGCATCAGATTCCTTGGTGATCAAACTTAGGCAACATCCAACATGCTCCCAAAAAACATTCAGGCCTCACATAATGGAGTCCGTTGTGCAGTATTTAGAAAGATTTTACAGACTTTTCCAAAACATACTGAGGTTACTTGGCACGCGGAAATAATCTATTCTAATTTATATCTTTTGTCCTCAAGGCTTGGGAGAGTTCAAGGATGAGCCATCTCATGAATAGAATGAATAGCAAGCTTTTCTCAAGGTAGCCTTGTTTATTTGCCTTTGAGATTTCAAAACGTTATAATCTGATACTTCTATGACTTAATATTATTGGTAGATATTTATCACAATGTGACTGTACTTAGACAGCATGTGGTTTATGGGTGTCCTCTGCCCTTCTGTCCACTTCCTGTAAATTCCAACCACATACATCACACACCCTTCAATATATTTGTTTGTTGTTGTCTTTAAATGAAGCCCATGTGGCATTTAAACTCCCACATTGTCCTGTTTCTGTGTAAATGCATCCAGAACTTTTCGTGGCGCAGACTTCTTTGATCCAGCCTACTCTTAGTCGGGGTCAAGTTTATTTGTGTGGCAGAAAGAGCAAACAGCCCCAGCGTATGGATCTAGCATCTGCTTCTTATTTTCCCCTCAGATCGGAAGCATTCCTCCGCTTAAGTTGGCTAAGGCCTTCAAAGAGAAGGACTTCATTCACCTCAATAACTCAAAAGCACACATATTCCAGCAGAACAGAACTAATTGTATATATGCAGACAGTGTTTCAGTCCTCTGCTGCATTGAGGGAAGACTGAGTCCAGGTTCTATTTGGAGATAGAGGGGAGGATGTTTCAGAAAGGGAGACAGGCGAGGAAAAAAAATGGATGTTTAAAACAGGGAAGGAGGGGACAGGATGTTAAATAAACACGGAAAGAAAGACTGAGGAGAAACTGAAAAGAAACAGAAAGGATGAGAAGCATTGGCTCTGAATAATTCATATAAAGTTTATCTAAGTACAGAGACTTTCAAATGATGAAAAAAGAGCAACAGGGGAAAAGATGACATGAGGGGAGAAAAACTGAAGTGAATTCCTGAGTAACAAAACGCTCAAAGGTTAGCAACCGTCTACTGCATTCTAAATAAGTCACAGTGTGAAGAGGGGAAGCTGAAAGCCAGACTTTGTATGTGTGTGTTTTAAGTTATACAGCAGGTGAAATCAGGAGGGTGTCTGGGAGTCATTTCTGAGAGCGCCAGTCTCCACGTGTGACAACTGTGCAGCATGTGTGTGTCTATGTGTGAATGACCAACCCAAGTATTGGATGCAGCACTAAGCAGTGTGGTTTGTCCAAGCCCTGGATGACAGCATTTTTGAAGGATCCATCCAGTCTGGCAACATTAATCTGTTTCTTATTGGCATCGTAACTGGTCCAGAACAGGTTCCTGGAAACCCAGTCCACTGCCAGACCATGAGTATTGGGCAGATCTGATGGAACATAAGCAATATTAGTAATTCACTTTCATGTAGTTTTAGAATCCACGTTTCAAACATACTTTTACCATCAGTATCAGACATAAAAAATAAAAAAAATTAAAAACATTACTCTCTAACATTTTATGTTTTATCTTATATTGTGCTGTTTATATTGTAAAGATATTTTTAGGAAGCTATATTTTCTAATTATACTGTACATCCCTGTTTAGCCATTTTGTCCTTCTTGTTACTATTTTTTTTTCTACTGTGACAAACATCTTTGTTTGTATTCATGCACTGCCCTCCGAATGACCCAACATTTGATGGAAAACTAGTTTGCCAAAGTCTACCACAAACTAAACATGTTGAAACACACAAAGTGCTACAATAGCACAATGCATTAACTTTTGGGTGGGGCAGACACCTGAGGAATTTCAAAGGTATGAACTGAAAGCCCACTGGGAAGTGACATCACTGTGTGAAGAAGTGCAAGTCTTAACATCTATGTCAACTATGTAAAAAAAAAAAATGAAATAATGTTTAGTTTTTTTTTATGACCTTAGTTTTGTGACATTTAAAACAGAGGTTTGATCATTTCTGTAAATTGTCTGTTGATTACCAAATTAATTGGTTTATCAGAAATACACTCAATATGGAAAAAAATATGAAAGTGTAGCTGTAAAATAGTATACCAGCGCTCCTGCTGGTATACTATTGCTGTGAGTGGTAAAATCTGATCTGGAGCTTTTGCAACCCTACATTAAGCTCTCCCTCTTATTTACTGTTGCTGTGACTGTCAAACTCTCAGTTTTAACAGATAACAGATTTCCATTTTTGGTCCTTTCTGAAACAAATGGTTGGTTCTAACACATGGACATATGATTGTATAGGCTAATGTGCCAGAAATCACTAACAGACTTCATTATCTGTGGCTATCTACTGATGCTAACCTGTTGACTCTTCAGTGCTCCAGCTCACGACTGAACAATCCTAACAAATTAAGAAGTAGCAACCGAGAAGATTCGAATGCCAAAAAGACAACAAAAACATGCTACCAATCAAAAGGGATCAGTTGCATTGAGTCTAGAGGTAACAAACTGCTCTGAGCTTTTGATTTGTCTGTCTCCAGGTGTCTTGTCCCCTTACCTGCAGAGACAACAGTCTCAACTCCAGTGCCATTGATGAAAGCCCTCTTGATTGTCTGAGTTCGGACATCTGACCAATAAATACGGTGCTCAAGTGCATCATAGTCGACTACAGTCACGTTGTCGATATCCGGCACAGTGAAGGAGATGATATAGTTATAGTATGGGTTGTCGATGTCCACTCCTCTGATCTCTATCTGGCGAGCATACAGCAAAAACTGGCGAGACTCTGCCAGGGAGACAAGATGTTGACAAGCATCCGTCAGCATTTGGTGTGCATAAACTAGAGTTAAATACATCTGGAGTGCATGAGAAACACAGTAACACCAGATAGATGGCTGCTGGATAGATGAGGGCTTCTCCACTTTTATTCCTGCCACTTAAACAAACAGTTAATCCAATGGCATCTGCGACTTGAATGATTGTGTCTGGCTGGATAACTCAATAGCGCAGCCATGACAGCAAGAGTGAATTAAATAAGAGCAGACTCATTACAACTGCAACAGTCTCAACAGCTAACTATTGTTTGCAGCATAAAGCGAAAGAAAACTGGAGAGGGGAGAATAATGATCGCGTGGGCCTGTATCAGCTGAGCCAGACCAGGTGGTGGATGTGGAGGGTTGTGGCTGATGCCCGCATCAGTCAAAATGAGTTCCATTACCCCTGAAGATAATAGAGAATGCTGCTCAGAATACTAAACTCACACACTGAATAAACAGGCTGCTCCTTCCCACCAATATGCTTTCAACTTCACAATCATAGCACCTCAAAGTGGGGAAAAAAAGTCTGGATTCTCTTTCACACACACAGCAACAGCGGCAACTTTGCAAGAACACATCCAGTTAAAAAGCAGTCACATCCATACAAAACAGCGGGAACTGTCTGCATGCCTTTTCTACAGTAACTACATTTGTTTATGCGTGTTCAGGCTTACCGTAACAAGTGCGCTTGTCAGGACCCAGCTTCATGAGGTGAGGACAAGCACATGAGAATGTCTGATTGTAGTTGATGAGACACAGATGGGAGCAGAGCTCCTTGCCATCTTTAGCAGCACATGGGTTAGGAACTAGGGAGAAGTGAGAATAGAGAAAGGGCATAATGTGTGCATATGCATCTTGCAAATCAATGTTAATATCATTTCTAAGTTCTTGTCAGATTTAAAAAGGTTGTCATTCTCACTAAGAACCTATGTAACTAACCAATCTCACTGACCAATCTTCTCTACTTTGCTCTCACTTCTTCAAAAGGACATTGATCCAGAAATATTATAGTTTATTCAGCTGTAAAACTAAGTTCCAATTTTGCACCTTTTCTTCTCTTGGTCTGTGTTAAATTTCAGATACAGGTGTTTGCATGAAATGTGCAACAACCTCAAATGACACATTCATTTCATCAGGGCCAGTTTCAAATGTGAACAAAGTCTAATCTAGTATGTGATGTTGGTGGTGGGTGGGTGGGGTTGTCTTCAAGAACCTTATGTAGAAAAGAAGTGTAGCTAACCTTCTATTTAAGAAGTAAGAATTAAGAATGGGAAAATATTTCATTTTCAGAACTACTGCAAATTGTTTCCTCAGTTCTCACACGCTGACGGATTGCTGTTAAGAGAAAGGATGATGTAACACTGAGCCCACATTTATGAAATGTGTTGTAAACATCAAATTCAAATTCTGGACACATTCTTCAGTGAACAATAAAAAGCATCTTTTCCAACTCTGACATTTTACACACTGTGTCAACTTCTTTGGAAACAGGGAATGTATCTGTCGGCCTTGCAGACTGGCAGGATACTTTTGTGAATGCATGTTCTTACCCTGAGGCTGTCTGGATGGATGGTAGACCTGCAGGTCAAACGGTTGTGTGTTGGTTCTCTGCACCACGGTGACGTTGCTTCCAGTCCACTTGTTTGCCTTCGCCAATGTATTTGTCCTCCAGTCTGTCCAGTAAACCTCTCCACCATACATGGTGACAGCAAATGGATGTGACAGATACTCGTGGCCCCTCAGAACCTCAATTAGTCCAGAACCATCATACTTGGCTGAATAAATGGCATCAGACCTGTATATAGCACAGTTTACTGTTAATTTTTTCAACTCTAGTGTACATTATGAAGGTCAGAGGTGTCTGTGTGAGCGTATTGGCCCTCAGTTTGACCTGGCATCAATCCAGAGGATGCGTCGCTCCAGGTAATCTACCGTCAGTCCATTTGGCCAGCCTCCATTGCCAGTCTCCTTATGGATGGTCTTCCTGCCTTCTCCACTCATGGATGCAGCTTCAATTCTTGGCAAACTGGCATCCCAGTCTGTCCAGAACAGTATTCTACAGTAACATCCCACAATAAAGTACAATAGATTCCAATCAGTGCATGAAATCAGTCTTACTACTGTACAGACATATAAAGTCTGGCAACTTTAAAGCCATTTTTTTTTTAATTATTGACATGGAGGCGATAGAATAAGCACAGCAGCTGTTACCCATCTCGAGGGTCAAGGGCAATAGCTCGAGGATGCTCCACCTCCCCAGCGAGCAGCGTGGTCCTCATTGTGCCATCCAACTTGGCCACCTCGATTTGATCGAGGTTGCTTTCGACCCAGTAAATGTTTCCTGCTATCCAGTCCACAGCCAGGCCTTCGGGTGTAGCAAGCCCATACTGAATCACCACATCAAAGCTGGTCAACGCTACAGAGGATAGATGAAAAAAAACACTTAGTCAAACATCTCCTGGTTAACCTGCCATGACTGGAATCAGTATTGTCATCTCCTGTCTCTAGCCACGTTGATAACAAAGAACAGGCATGTTATTGGGTAAATTGTTGAACCATCTTTCTTTTAAACTGTTTAAAATCTGATTTATTCATATTTCACTACACAATTCCTAAAATAAACGATCCTCTGGGATGCTAACAGCTTTCTATTGAATTTGCTCCCTGTTTTAATTGGTCTAGTTAAAGGCCTTGCTGGCTGGGAGATGCTGATGAGGACTTTTCAGACTGCACTGTAGCCGAAAGCACTGATCCACTTGGCTTGAATAATTAGAAATTATGTCACTATATTCAGGCTGTTTGGAATCAACGCTCAAGCCAACGCTGCATCTCAAACTGTAAATCCTTTAATTGACTGTTTAGATTACTTATTGGGGAGAAAACACTTCCCAGCACATTACAAGAAAAAAGAAAGTGACATTACAATTGCAGAGTTCTACATGCTTAATTTATAGTGTCAGGGCTAAAGAAACCCACTTTCCAACCCCTTCTTTTAACAACTTAATTTCCCACTGGTCCCTAATCAGAGTGATGAGTTATTATTTGGGATGACTCAATATTCTGTACTGTATTCACGTACTGTATGCACTCCATGTAAACACAGCACAGCACAACAAAATACACACACATTTCTTTGGATGTGTGGGGACCCATTTGTCTGTTGGATGGAGCAGCATCAAGGCTCACGAAGATGAGGACAAACTTCAGGCAGCCATTCAGTCCAAAAGAACATTTGGCAGTTTGTCTGAGATGATGGATGATGTGGTCTGCCAGGTTCTGTGTAGTCTGATGATTAGAGGTATAGTCCCAGAGAGTGGCACCCGAGTAGAACTCTATCTTTCCAACTTCAGCACAGCACATACAGTCACCATGCAGGAGCTTGTTTTTGCTCAGCTCAGGGCAGCGCAGATACGTTCTTGCGCCACACTACACATAAAAGTAAATGGGTTCAACAGCAGAGCACCCACTCCATCCTATCAGAAAGCCCCTTAACAGAGTAAACCTTTGCTGCAATCAGACAAATTAGTATCCCAGGCCTTTTTGAAAAAAATAAAAATAAAAAGGACACTGTGTGCTTCACACCAAAGATAAAAAGGACCTTCCAGATTATCACAAGTCCAGAGGCAAGGCTTTGTGATGGTATGTGGTTGTACCAGTGCCTCAGGCAAAGGTCACTTACACTTCTGTGATGGACATATTAATGGAGAAAAGTACATTACATTTTTAAAAAGCAACATATGCTGCCATCAAGACAGCACAGGTACGGTATTCTGATGTCCACTGATGGAAATGTAATTGCCACAGCCTAATGAGGATCATATTACAAGGTCTCTATGAAACATAGTCGAGGGTACAAAACAACAGAGCAGGTTAAAAATGCTCACCTCCATTCTCAGAAAGCTTCCCACGATAGATCTTATCTTCCACCACATCAGTCCAATAAAGGGAACTCTGGTTGAGATGGAAGTCTAGAGCAATGGTGTTTCTGAGGCCGGGTACCAACACGCTGAACTCTCCCTTATTCAGGTCAATGCGACGGATCTCATGGCGGTTTGAGAAAATGATAAAGGGTTTGAACGGGTCTGGAAATCAGAGAAACAAGGTGGATAGTTATCCTTCAAAAATGAGCTAACTGCATGATCAAGGTTTTAAATATTTGCTTGATTGCTGCTGATTGCTATTTTTTTTCCAAGTCTGGCTGCAAATGTTACAACCGCCCATTTCTTCCTGTTTTATCCTACAATCACTGACAATCAAACTACCGGATGTTTTATGTTTCTGTTGTTTTTGACCGTGATTTTTTTATGAAGTTCATTTTTTTTATGTTTATAGTTTTATTTCTTATATGTACATGAGAGCACCTATTTTGTGTGCATCGCTGTATATAAAGTGTGTGTGTACTGTTGTGTGACTACAGAAATTCTGATCTGAGCTGCTTCACGTCTTTTCCACAACATTTGTTTAGAAAAAAAATTATAAATACATCTAAAGAGTGCTATTTCCTGGTTAAATAAACAATACTCAAAATGCTGCAGAATGGCTCAGTTTTCCAGCATGTGAGATGCAGCAGCCGTGCTCCACAGTGGTGTGTGACTTGTCCAATAACAGAGGGGTTATGTTGAAAGTGGCTTTAATCCTAGGTAATGAAAGTGTGTAAATAAGATGGGAGTTATCTGTGCCTAACAGACAGCAGGATGAATTGACAGGGTGCTGCTGGCCCGTCTCTAAGACCTGGCAGTGAATGACCAGCAGCATAAATTCTTTTTCTTTTTTTCTCACTTGCTGCAGGGTGATAAGTACTGTATGTTTTATGTGGATGATAAATGAGCAGATTCTCTTCTCACAACTTGCCCTTTCGATAAAAAGCATTTCTGCTCTTCAAGTTATTTTGTTAAAGTCTAAAATTCTTTTCATTAACTAATAATGGTAGTAAATAACAACTGAAGTTCTCTTATGCTCTCTCATTAAAACCTTTCCAAGACTTGTCCTCTATTCTGTCTCTGATGCACTCAGTCTTCCATTTTAGCATGGTGCATCTTTTCCAGCCACACAGTTCTCTATTATCTCCTTTAATCCTGTACTTCACTTTTCTTGATTCTTCTGAGTTGAATCTTCATAAAGCCAAGCCAAGGTCACATCTGTGGCTTCCACCCATATTGTATAACCGCCATCAATCAACGCTGACTTTCCTTGACCCTCCACCCTTTCCATCTTCTTGTCATGTTCTGTTTGCTTGGTCTCTTACCCGTGCTTTTGCAGTTTTCCATGTCAGGCTCCAGTTCCCAACCCTCGTAACATGAGCACTTCACACTGAACTTGTCCTGCTCACAGCGCTGACTGCACTTTAGGTGCTTGGCACAGAAGCTCTGGATTTGACACGTCTTATTGTCAGATCCCAGTTCCATGCCCAGCGGGCAGGAACAGATGATCCCCTCACCAGGGGCAACTGTACAGTTATGGCTACAGCCACCATTGTCTAGAGAACACAGGTCTGCAAAACAGGGAAAACAATCACAAGAATGAGTCCAGAATGTACTTGTAGCCCTGTGCTCCCTGTTCTGAAACACAGCCCGGGTACTGTTGTTTCTTACCACAGAGTTTCTCATCAGAGCCATCTGGGCAGTCATCAGTGCCATCGCAAAGTTTCTCTGCAGGCAGGCAGATGGTTGAGTCGTTGGCACACACGTGGTGAGAGAGCTTACACACCAGTGCCTCACAGTTGTCCTCATCCGAATTGTCCTCACAGTCATTGTCGCCATCGCAAACCCAGGCTTTGCTGATGCAGCGTGCTGTGGACACAAAGCCAAATTGCTTTGAGACTAAATAATTTAACCAACTTCATGCACTTGACATATTTCCACATGTCCTCTCACCAGAGTCCCTGCAACCAAACTTGACAGCTGGATCGCACATGTGTGTGACGCCCTCACAGTTCTTCTCATCGCTCAGGTCCATGCAGTCGGTGTCGCCATCACAGCGCCAACGCAGGGGGATGCACAGGCCATCCATCTGACACTGAAATTCATCTGTATGACACCCACCAGGGGGGCGTGTGGCTGTGGGGGGAGAAGAAAAAAAAAACATTTTAAGACTGTAAAGTGTAAATTCTTTTCAGTCATCCCCCAAATAAAATAAATCACCCAGCACAGACAATGCGCAACAGAAACTATGAACTGTCTGGAAAAAACTTGGATGGCAGCAGCTTTCAGCAACAAGAAAAACAAATTCAACAGAGGAGATTAGAGCACACACCCAGGACGGTCATTTTTTTAGTCATAACATCAGCTGACAGTGAATCATTTTATTCCACTGTTGCTCTGGAGGGAGGCGAGACTATTAACAAAGAGTTATAAGAGGCTATGTCAGCATCATTGGTAAATATTTGAAATGGAACAAGTATTTAATCAGTAAACCTGTGAGAGTTCGGAGCTGTCATTGACTATACCCATTAAACTGCTGCCAATGTGACAAAGAGAGACAAAAAACAATTATATAGTATATCTGCTGCAAAAAAACTGCTGACATTTCGCCTAAATTTTAGTGCTGAGCGTCCTTCTGGGAAAAAAAAGAGCATAAAGCAGTGGTTCTAAACCTTTTTTGAACAAAGGCCCCGCCTCAGCCACCATGATGTTCTTAATGATTTCGGTATTTTGCCTGCATGAGGAGAGCTCGGCTGAATCCCTGTTCAGTAAGCCAAGTCTTTAGATGCCTTGACCTGAATGTTTTTTAGAAAGCTGCTCCTGTAATCGTGACGGCCTCATGGCTTCATTGGAGAACACCTGCTCACATAGCAGCACATCGGCAGATGTACATTGCTCGGTGACGGAATAAATAAATAATTTATGTAATTAGCATTGTACTGCCAGCACTTTTTCTTGTTTTATGCCATTTTTGATTGTACTGTAAATGTTTGTGATTAAAAGTGATTACGTAGTCTTGATTGTGTATGTTTTCATTGGTTGTTGAATGAAGCCCGTGAAACTGTGTTGGAAAAGGAGTTTCTCTGCTGCTGTGTGTTTATGGGCGTTACTATGGCGACCGATTCCGGCTCGTCTGACTGTGACGTAGAGAGAAAAGGAGATTTTACTGGGTCATGGAAGCAGCAGACTTGAGGTTTTGGTCTCAGACAGCAGCTTTATTTTTGGAAAGGAAATCTGAGCACATCGTTTTATTGAAACATAAATAGATTTGCACTATGAAAAAAACCTTGAGAAACCATGGAAGCCTGAGCGCCCCCCTGTCAGCTCTGACGTTTCCAGCGCCCCCCTAAAGGTTCAGAACGCCCCCTGGGGGGCGGTACCGGCCCCGTTGAGAATGAACCAAAGCAATAGTGAGTTGCAGCCATTATAACAACATTTATCTGCCACATTTCTGCGTCATAAACACTGAAAAAGCAAAGCAAGTGACACTGGAACTGGCACTCATGACAATGTTATGTTGTTGTTGTAGTTACGTTGTCATTTTTGTTTGTTTGTTTCTATTTTTCATGAACACAAAACTGCATCTATAATACAGGATCTGGAGCAGCAATATTAAAAATGTCAATGACTCATCCTGATTTCAGTTTTATGTTTGTTTTTTTAATCCATTAAAGGCATGCTAAGTGTGTGTGTGTGTATGTGAGGCTGTTAAGAACTTATTGGCTTACAGAGCACTGATATTCCTCAGGTCCCAGGTCCTTTTTTTTCTGATCTTATTGCAGTTCAGATTCTGGACATCAATGTGGGGTTTTATCTTCGCTTAAGATAACCATTATCAAAGCAGGTCTTTCCTCATTTGAATGCACTGTAAAAGCCAGGTACTAGCAGGTCATGTGTTACATCTCAGTGATGCCTGAATGACTTGACTTGTATTAAATTAAAGAGTAGGACATCTTGAACGGGGAAGAGCAGCCTTACGAGATAACGCCAGCTTTTTCTACATAATGCCACTTTTGCCAGCTCTTATGAGAAATTGTACACAGTAATGTTAAGATTAAGTTACATGTCGTGGCAATGAATGTATGAAACCCCAAAAGGTCGGCAAGTTGAGACACTGACTCTTATTGGTGCAGTTTGCGTTGGTCTCATCGCTGTAGTCCCCGCAGTCGTTATCTCCATCACAGGTCCAGTAGTCTGGGATGCAGCGACCGCTGTTACACTTGAACTGAGCACTGGAGCAGGAGTGACTGCAACCAGCTTCATCGCTGTTATCCCCACAGTCATTATCTGGAAAACAAGCACAGTCAAGCAGCCACTGCCTCAAATGGAACAAATAGTTCTAAAAAAAATGTGCAACAAGAAACTGCTTTTAATCACAGTGACAATGACAATGACAGTGAAAAACAAATGAGACAACATATGAAAGATGAGAGTTTAAATAATGACAGAAACTGCATAGATCAGAACATGCACCATGAGGGAATGTACCCAGCGCTGATACATTGAGCTTTGCAGCATAGCACCTTGAGCATGAAAATATTATTTAAAAATGCACCCTAAGGTAACTCAGCTGTTTTTGCACTTCTAGTCTTTGCGAAAAGAGCATTTATTCTGTAGTTTCATCTATTATACTGTCCTAATTCTCCTGTACAAAATGATACTATGTTTTCATTAAAGCACACAAATTTGATTTTGCTTCATTTGTCAAATTTGTGTGCAGCACCTTATATATATTGCAGCAGTTTGGACCTCGGCTTGAGGCCGTCTTCAATTAGAAAAGCAGCCCTGACTTTCTCTGAGCCTGCCTGGTCAGCCCTAAAGCTTAGGCTAGCATTTTGGCTGCTGTGGTGCATGCTGATCTATGCACTAACCGGTCAGGTTCGGACAATTCAACTCATCAGAGCCGTCCCCACAATCCTTTTCTGAAAGACAGAACCAACGGAAGACAGTAGAGTGGGCGAACAGCAACACAGGACACCAAAACAAATGCATGCACACACAAATTCACAAGATGACAAAAAAGAGCAACAAAAGCAAATAAAAGCCTGGTGGCCAAATGTGCACTGAAAAACCCTGACAAATGGAAGAAAGGAGTTGCCCAGTGTGCAAGGACACCACCATGAATGAACAGACACTAACCATTATCACAGCGCCAGTTGATGTTGATGCAGCGGCCGTTGTTGCAGGTAAACTGAGTGAGGGGGAAGCAGGTGGGGTAGGCTGAGGACATAGTGAGAGTTTGCTGATTATACATTGTACACATACATTGCTGATTATACCAGATATACGCTCACGTGTTAAAGCAGCCTCTACAGAAAGCTATAATGTACACTACAAATTGTTCTGTTCATAACGAGATTAAAAATCTTAGATTAGGAAATATCAAATTATTCATCTTGTTTTAATTATAATTCACTGATTGAATCCATATATACTCCAAAACATATCATGAATAGGTTTTTTATGTCTTAATTATCCAGGAAATACACATTTACTGTAAAAACAAGCATTGATATTCAGAGATCCAGCTTTTAACCTTTCTCTTTCAATATAAACATTTAGTTTAAAGTAACACATTAACATACTCTGCTAACATTAAGCAATATTAACTTATGAGTTTTTATGATTTTTTTCTAGGAACCTAGAATGAAGAAGCACATGCTAATTTTTTAGTTACTGTGCTGCAACAAGTCTGTTTTTAAGTAATTTGATCTAAAAATATTATTTTGAATACCTAGCTATGTCTAAACTGGAAACAAGATCTCCTGTCAAGTAAATATCTTGCAGCATGAACACACTTCACAAGCAGTGATTTGCTCTCAGAATTTAGCATGTATTTTTTGTACTTTAGGTAGTGTTTTTTTTTTTTTTTTTTTGCAATGTAACAATAAGTTGACAAACCGCAGGAAGCAGGTTCATCTGATCGATCTCCACAGTCATCGTCCAGGTCACATGTCCAGGAAATGGGGATGCAGCGCCCGCTAGCACATGAGTACTGATTAGGAGGGCAGGTACGGGCTAAAACACAACACAGCACAACTCATGTCACGTTTGAAAAACAAGAGACCCATCAGATTTGCGTGTGGGCGTATGTTTGTGTACCAGAGCAGGTGGTGTTGGATTCGTCCTCATCGTTCCCACAGTCATTGTCCCCGTCACACAGCCAGCGCAGAGGGATGCAGCGGTTGTTCTTGCACTTAAATCTGTCTGTGGGACAAGTGTGCTGGTCTGGAGAGAGGAAAGGCCACATTGCAAGTGGGAAACAGAGAAAAACGAGATGCCATTTGCAGAGATGGGGATGGAAAGGTGAAAGAGTGGAGAGATGTGAGGTGCAAATGAGGAAAAATGAGAGCTCTTTCATATTGGGTTTTGTTTTGTCTGGAACAAAAACCAGTCTGCGTTTTGACCACAGACGGATGGAATGAGAGGTTTTCCAGATCCACAGATATTGCTACATCCCTCCTTGCACAAACACAGTCACATCTTGTGCACCCACATACATTTCTAAACACGCAGATCAGACTCCAAATCTGCTTTCTCATTTCATTCTGGCTTCAGCAGACGGTCATATTCAGACAGCTGGACGTTGTCTGCAGTAGTACCAAGAGGAGAGGCTGGATGGTATGAATGTGTGTGTGTGTGTGTGTGTGTGTGTGTGTGTGTGTGTGTGTGCGGACACGCAGTAACTCACGGCACAGCTCAGGAGCCTCATCGCTGTTGTCCAAGCAGTCATTATCTCCATCACACTTCCAGCGCTCCTGGATGCAGCGGTTGTTTTTACAAGCAAACTCTCCTGTCTGGCACTGAGGTGGTGGCACGTACGATGGGTTGGCTGTGGAGAAATAGAAGGGGAACTGAAGATGATGTGGACTAGAAGCTATCAAGGATGCACAACAGAAGTGGGACACAAGTCTGAAACTTTATGTTACAAGAAAAAAAAAGTCATTATAGTTATTATATACCCTGAGGAGCGGAAGTGGGACCTGAAGTCACAGCTAGGGCTAACAGTTCCACATTGCTGATAACATAATTTGATAATGAATAGTAATTATGTTCATATCTACCTTTGCAAGCTGGTGTTGTCAGCTGGGTCCAGTATTTGGTCTTCTGCACAGGCACAGCTCCTGCCTCCTGGTATGGCCAGGCAGAGGCTGCTGCAGCCGCCGTTGTTCACACGACATGCATTAGAGCCTGTGAAATAAAAAAGGCAAGAGGTGAGAGATGCAAGATGTGAATGGTAACAATTCTAATGCCTTAACTCCAAGTGCAGGTTTCAGGGGACATTATGTGACGTACCTTGCTGCTGCTGAGCATCGTACATCCGGATCTCAAAGATTGGTGGCCGCTCACTGCGCAACAGGGTGACAGTGCTGGTGGTGGTGTCCAGTTTATAAATGCTGCCACTGCGGTACTCGTTCCAGAACAAGAAGTTCTTGTAGTGGCACAGACCAAAGGCGTGACTGAGTTCCTGACCTTCATACACCGTCTGTTGTTGATAGAAAAGGAGCGAGATTGTGAAGGATATTATAAGGATATCCCTGAGTACAGCTTAAATTTGTTTTTTCAGCTCATTTAAGACTTGAATTAAATTTTGCAACAAATCCATCATAGGATTTGGCCAACATAGACTTCTTCCACAATCAGTCACAGGCTTTTCAAAAGGATGAGTTCCTAAGTGATACAAGAATGTAGGTCATAACAGATGGTACAAAAACAGCTTTTTAAGTGGTACTGAGAGTATATGTGCTAATATTTTGATTTCATTCATTCCACATTAATCATAACATGCTGATTCTGGATTATTTACTATAAATGCAATAAAACTGACCAAGATACGCATCACTGTACACCAAATATCATCAATTTAACCACAAGGAGAGCCCAGAATTTAAAAAGTGCAAGCCCTCAGTTTATTGGACCACCCTGATCATTCCACTGCTTTGAAACCCATTCCTTATTAGTGTACTCAGAGACTTTTAAAGCCTCTCTAAATAACCTCCAGTTCTGATCTGATTGAACTGCCCTGTCTAGATGGAAGAAAAAACAATATTTAGATGATGGAGAGGGCTGACCTTGCGTCCGGAGCTGTTGAGATAGACCATCTCGATGCGGTCATAGTAGGCATCCACCCAGTAGAGAATGCCCTGTGGGATGTCCAGACTCAGACCGTTGGGCCACAACACAGTTTTGCTGGTCAGGAAAACACTTCTGTTGGAACCATCCATCCAAGCCTGCTCAATTTTGCCTCGCTTGCTCTCCTTAGGGTCCTCCTCCCAGTCTGTCCAATACATCCACCTGAGGAAGCAACAGAAGAGCTGTCATGGATATGCCTATTGAATAGAAGAATATTAGTTTTTTTTTTTTGAAGACAAAAAAAAAAGAAAAGCTTTGACATTTTATCAAGCTGTTTGAAAGCAAACAACACTCATCACAGCACCCATTGGGGGAGCACAGCAGTGTTTCTCAGACCGTCTGGCCAAAGGCACTACATTGTTTGTCATCAAGTTATTCTGAGCTTGTCAATCAAACCACTGATCTAGGTAAAGCTTGTGAACATAGAAATATTCCTCCAAATGGAAATATGACTGATATTACCAATCACATTTCATATTCACTGTCTGTTTCTCATCCTCACGTGTTGGTGGATGCGAGTGCCTTTCCCATGGGAAGTGTGGGGGCACACAACATATTGTCACACTCTGTACATGCGTGTGTGTTCACAAATGTGTGTTTCTCAAGTGAGAACCCAGGAGGTCTAATTGATAAGACAACATTAAGTGCTTTATGAAACTGAAAGAGAGATAAGCCAGCATGGGCATCAGATGGTGGAGGAAATCTACCAGGTAATCTACAACATGCTCCATCTGTGGACGTGACAATGGTCAACAACACAGGTTGAAAATGATAAAAGGATCTCTGCAGAACATTATGAAGTGATGCAGACAAGAGACAGAAAAAAAAACCATTATTTCTTGCAAGAGCAACACAACTAATAAATGAGAAGCTAAAACAAGGCAGTTACAGTGGAAAGAAACAGACACATGAGTTATGGAGCATAATTTATTTCACTTGTCATCCTGATGCAATAACTGTGCGGTTAACCTTTTTCTTTGGAACAAAAACACCAAGCTCCACCCCGCCCATCCTTACCCGTGAAGAGGGTCCACCACAATGGCACGTGGGTGAGTCATTTTCCCTTCAATGAGGGTTTTGCGGGTCTGTGAAGCCTTTTCAAGCCGTGCTACACTGATGGTTTTCTTGGGTCCATCATCTGTCCAGTACAAGTTGTCGGCCATCCAGTCCACAGCAATGCCTTCGACTGTGTGGATCCCTGAGACAAAGCCAAGCATGTTTTAATAACAATAAGCATGCTGTAAGAGGAAACTGTCTTTTCTGCTAATCCAGAAATTAGCTTTTTATACCAACCAATTAAACCATCTATGATGGTACAAAAGACTTTTTGTGATACTATAAGCTAAAATATTTCACTTAGATAATGAGTTCACAACTGCTGGTGGTACCATTCCTCTCTGAAGTTAGCCATTGTCAGCCTACCTTCCTTCAGGATGGTATCCCTTTCTGTTCCATCAATCTTTTGTCGACCAATAATGTAGCTGGTGGCATCGGCAAAATAAATGAACTCGCTCTCAGCATGAAAGTCCAGAGCTCTGGGATTCATCAGATTCTCGATCGGGATCATGTACTCATCCGGCACCTTGGCATTCATATCCATGCCCCTGATGACCCCTGGACGACCTTTCCCATAGACCAGGAAGAGCTCATGCTCAGGTTCTACGGCAAAACAAGACAAAAACAAAAAAAAAAAAAAGGCTTATGACTCCAACACAAGACTTGAATCTACAAGCACATCCACAGAACAGCTGCTCGTGGTCTGCTCTTATGACACAGAAAAAAAAAACAGATATAGAGCCATTTACTGATGCATTCTTTTATATACAGAAAAAAATATGTGATTTTTAATTGAAAGACACATGCAGAGGAGGAGAGGTTGCCTTGGATTACATTTTGACAACTTGTGACTTTCTTCAAATATTTCATTCTCGGTGGGCAGATCAATTCATTGCCATTATTGGTAGATAAATTAGTGAAATATATCACAGAATTAGCTGAATCAGCTGACACACTTTAAGAAGAGGAACTTTGTGCTGCTCAGCTCTGTAGTTCATAGCTCTTTCTCAGACGACAGCCCAAGGGAGAACCACATCTCTGAACCAACCTCGAAGTTTGGGCTTAAGGTCAATAAAAGAGGCTCACTGTTGCTCTCAGGTTTACATGCATGCACAAATAACCCCAGGATGTGCCAAATCTGCACTACAGTGACGTTATTCCAACATTGACTGGTATACATATCCCCACTTACTGTTGGACTCCTCGTCACCGCTAACTGCGGTGCTTCAGATATATCCATTTGAGCCCAGATTTGAATTATGAAAGAGAATAATGTTGCAGTATTTATTCTGCACAACCAAAGTGGTAATACTAAGGTCAGCTTGTTAGAGTATGTCTGAAGAGTCATTCAGTAAAAAGCATGGCATTTCAACAGTTATCCAATACTTTCATCCAAGGTACAAACAGGATGGTAAATGAGAACCGTAAAAGTCATCCATGCATGCAACAAAATACACTGTGATAACGGGCAAACGTGCTTATTTAAATCAACATTAAAGGAAGCAAAGACAGGTGAAGTGAGGTTGAACATTATCTGCACTAATAAGGACACTCAATCTTCTATCCACTTGTTTAGCACAAGGGAAATGAAGCAGAAGTAAACAAGCATCACTTCAGAGATCAATCAATTACCAGTTACAACTCCGTTTACAGACCATTTCACATTAGATCAATGAGGAAGAGCGGGAGTGATACAAATAAGGTTAAAAAAAATGATACAAAGATTACATTTGCAAAGAAAAGCTTTTGGACTGATTGAAATCTTAACATACAAGAAAACAAGAAGAAGAGTTCCAATTAACTTTTCTAAACTCAATCTCAAAGTAGAGATCTGTGTTTTTTTTAAACACAATTCTGAAAAACTGGCATATACATGCCTTTTCCTGTGAGTACGGTATATCTCATAGTAATTAACGTTGTTCTCTTTTGTGTCACACGCGGGCAGACATCCCTGGACTATTGTTGCTCTCTCTTTCCCGTCATCTTAGACCACTAACTGGTTGAGGCAGATGGCCGCCCTCCCAGGGTCTGGTTCTGCTGGAGGTTTTTTCCTCCCCGTTAATTAGGTTTTTTTTCCTCGTCACCGTCGCCTCATGCTTGTTCAGGATGAGGATTGCACTGAAGTAAGGATCTGATGCAATCTGCAGGGCTCCTTAGCTAGTCTGTCTTTTATGAACTGGTATTATGTGAATTTTGAATCTGAACTCTACTGGAGTGAACTGGATTAACTGGATTACAATGAATTGAAATGAACTGGGATATAATTGGGCTCAATTAGATTGTAATAAGACTGTATTGAACTTATTTTCGGTGTAAAGGACCTTGAGATAACTTTAGTTCTGAAAGAAAACAGCATTATACACTTAAACACAACTTGCATAACAGAGTATAATAAAACAAAAGCACTACTTTGGTCCCTGCTTACTCACTTCTCCTTAGTTTTAAGATACTAGTTATCTGTAACACTATTTCCTTTTTTTTTTTTTTGTCTTTTGAAACACAACATGAGCCTCTCTAAGCAGTTGCATCCCATGTATAGACCCAGAGTTTCAGTGTGTTTTGACCTCAGTCTGAAAAGCTACAAACAGAACACAATAAATGACTAAAGCGGTGTTGATATACCAACCATTTACATGTTCTTTCAATTTTTTAGCTGTTTGTTGTAGGTATGTCACCATTTACACATTATCTTTAGTTAATCTCAACAATTTTGACATTACTTTTGAATATTTTCTTTAACATTTATCCATTGCCATCTGTAAACCTTTTTATTGGCTTTTTAACAAGGCTACGCTGGTTGCATTATCAATATTTTGATTGTAATTTCTTTCAGCTTGTAAACTGAACTTCTTCACTAATTACTACTAGCAAACTTTCTGCTTTCAGGTTGTAGTCATGTGACATGACCATTTGAAGAATAAAAGAGAGTCTGAATAGTTTTTTTTTAATTTTTGTGGCATTAGTGGGCTTTATTGACAGTGAAGACAGACAGGAAAGGGGGCGGACTTGCAGCAAAAGGTTGCATAGGCTGGGAGTCAAACCCGTGACCACCGTGTCAAGGGCTGTAGTCTTTGTACATGGGCTGCCCGCCCTAACCACTGCACCACTGGGAGGCCTGAGTCTGATGTGTGCATAGGAGTGAAAGTAAGTGTGTGTGTGGTTGTTTGTCCATCTGTGCCCCTGCAACGGACCCTAATATAGGACTAAGCAGGCATAGATAATAAATGAATGGATGGATGTAGAAATCACTGAATGTCATCTGACGACAAATTGCCTTTCTTTAAAACAATGGCACAAAGAACAAGTCTTGCTATGGATATCTTTATTTAGGAAATCAGGTAGCAATAAAAGCCATAAACAATGCCCAAGCATTGGGAGCCAGTTGGACTGTCGGTTAGCCTGCGGTTAACTATGGTTAACTATGGTTAACTATGGTTCAAGAACCTACAAACGAAACTGCAGCTCATCCTGCAGCTGAGCTCCAAGTTGAACCTAATATATATGAATCCTGTGGTCATTAAGGTGTTTGAAAAGGTGCTTAATAAACAATTAAAATGAGTGTATACGGGTGAGATACATGTCTCCTTTTGTTAAGGAAATTACTTAAACTCTTAAACACTTAAACCTGCATCTGGCTTAAGCACACAAAAAGAGACTCCTAGTGGTTGATGTGAAATTTCTGGAAGTCACGGCAGTCAAGATAAAACTAACCTTTCAGCTGCATGTTAAACTGCGGGTGCAAACAACAGCATAGCTGGGCTTAAAAGGTCATGTTCCTTATATCACATAGGTGTTTGACATCGTCTTAACTTCTAAACTTCAGATAAACTAGTGACAGTGCATTGGGTCTGTTGTTGTCCTGTTGGTCCCAGTGGATAATTTCGCACACTGATTACCAGATCTCTCAACAATCTTGTGTTACAAAGGAAACATCTGTAAATACCTAGTACATGTTAGAGTGGTTTTAATAGGTACCAAAAATTTATTTTTGGTACTTAATGTGTTTTTTTTTTTGCAGTCAGTGAAGCTGATGCCTATGAAAACATCTGTGTGTGTTTGTCAACCGGAGGTAAATTCATTTCTTGAGAAATGTCCATATGTGCTGAAATGTACGTCCCTATGCTGAACACTAGGGGCTTAATCCCTTTATCAATCAGAATTATGGTTAAATTACAAATGTGGAAAAGATGGGTTGATCACTTAATAAAAACAAACAGACAGCAGTTTCACTCACTTTTGCAGGATTTGCCATCGCTGCCCAGGCTAAATCCTGAGCGGCAACAGCAGGTCCGGGTCTTGTGTCCATTTCCCAGGAGACAGATGTCAGAGCAGCCTCCAGCCTTCCCAAACTGGTCCACCTCACACGCATGACTGCGCACTGGAAACCAACAGGAGGAAAAGATCAAATCTCCAAAGCAGAAGTATGAACAGAATAGACCGCAGCTGATTAATGTGTGTATTCGTGTACGTGTGTGCATGTTCACCTGGTGGCTGGCGCCTCTGGTGATAGACGTGCAGCGCTCCTCCTTTGTCCACTCTGGTCACTACATGGAAGTCTGTGCTGTTGAAGCGGTTGACCCTGATCACACTGGTCTTAGGCTGCACATTAGCGTTGTCCGAGTTGGTGGCGTACAGATAGTTTTCAAACACAGTCAATCCGTACAGGTGCTCGATCTGAAAAAACAAAAAGAGAGCATAACAGAAAATTAAAATAGGAAATGAAAATTATGCAGCGGCTCTGATTTATAGAAACAGAATAACATGGCTATAAATAACAGTCTTATCACTGGTGTCCACAAGGGAGAAAATAGCTTTCACTATATACAGCCTATATGAGTAGATATACACTGATTTTATTTCCTTAGACACAAAAAATGTGCATTACAGGCGAGGAATCAATACAGACTCACATTTGAGCTGCCTTTGTGTGCCAGAAAAAAGCAACTAAGCAGTGTTCAGATCTTTCATGAAAGATCAACTTCATGAAATCTTCACACAAATTGCAATGATGGATGATAGTGGTCAAACAATTTCACCATTTGGTGCTGAGTGCAGTTTAACTTCACTTGGTAATTTTTTTTTTTTTTTTTTTTTTTCTGAGCAATCCTTAGGAGACTATGATGGTGCTGCTTGCATGACAGCTTACGACATCACAGAAACAGCGCTATGTTTTGAATTATCCTCATCATCAAGTTCGTGCAAAATTTCGTTATGCCTGCATAATGACAATAAAGAGACTTGAATCTTGAATCTTGAAGTTGTCTGCAGCTAAAGTAAACCACAAACACTAATTGCATTTATTTTTCAGGAGCACTGCCCAAGAAGAGGGACATGACATTAAAGAAATTTGAGCTCTCAGTAACAGCACTTATGGGCACTTATAGAGAGTAGTAGCTCCAATACTGGGTTTAAAAAAAAAAAAGAAAGGAAAAAAAACCAGGAGGAAAAGAGGGATGACAACTTCCACCCCGGAGCAGACACGGATCAGACTCGGTGTCCTAAGAGGATGTGACAGCATGGGCATAAAACCAGTGAGATGGTTGTGTGCTGCTCTGACCCTGACAGCATGCAAGTCAGTCTTCTACTGATGCAACACAGGGGCTGGAAACCAATTAGTAGGAGAATCAGTCAAATATGTGTATGTACATTTGAGGATCATTGCTCACGCTGCTTAAAAAAAAAAAAAAAAAAGAAAAAAGAAAAAAAGAACTCAAACCTAACAAAAACTTCCCAATTGGACAAAGTGTAATTCACTGCATTCACTGCAATCTATTTTGAAATAAATTTGCTTTCACAGATTTTTTTTGGGACATCTAGAGCACAAAAGGGTCTTAAAAACACATGTTCAGGTAAACGGCAACAGCTCAGCACCATTAACATTACCGTTTCATTTTGTCTTTATGGGAAAGATGTGCATGTATTAATAGCCTAGCACAAAAACACACACAAAACAAGAGAGAGTGACACATAGGTGCGTGTGTGCATGCCTGTGTCCTCTGCATCAGTTAGTAAAAGAAAATACTATATCCCCACATATCACAGTAAAAGCCATGGTAACAGGTTTGTGAGCCACTATTCTTCCTCAGTACTGTTATATTAACAGCCCAAGTATTGAACACCATTCATCAGCTTATTTAATGAAAAGGTAAATGTCCACCATCTTCTCTCTGCTCTCAACATATTGGCCAAGAGTGCATTATAGGAGTACAGAGGAGTAACACAAGGTGTTTTATGGATAGAAAGAGAGCCTAAAAGCATGCTGGTTAGCTTTCTAAATCATAATGAATAGCATACACAAATAAGGATTATAATGTCTCACCAACAAGCTTTGGATGATAGTGTGCCGGTTTCTTCCTTCATAGTCCACCACTTCAATGTAGTCCAGATAAGCATCAGCCCAGTACACCAGTCTGCTGACGAGGTCCAGCGTGATGCCGTGAGGGAACACAATCTTACTATCTACAAGCTTGGTTCGGTTTTGGCCGTCCATATCACAGCGTTCCACTTTAGGGATCTGACCGTAGTCTGTGAAGAACACCTTCCTATAGAAACAAAGGATTCAGCCTGAGTGAGGGTGACTGATTAAGAACTCAATTAAACTGGTCAGACTGCATAATGTTCAGGCCCTCAGTTGGCACTGCACTACCAACATTTAAAAAATAAAAAGTATCTTATTAATATTTTGTTGGACCACCTCTTGCTTTGAGTGTGGCACATATCCACCATGGCATTGTTTAAATGACCTTATGCGATGCCACATCTTTTATTTTCATCCAGATTTACATATATTTTGTTTGCAAGGGGCATTAAGGACTTGATTCTGTGGTGGCCAATCCATGTGGAAAATGATGTCTCCCTGAACCATTATTTCACTATTTGAGCTTGATGAATCCTGGCACTGTCATCTTCAGATGTGCCCACACCATTAGGGAGGAGGAAAAATAAAAGTCTATTGATGGAAAAAAAAAATCGAGTTATTCAATAGATTCAGTAGTCAGCTGACCTAACTGTTTGTGTACATTACATTTTCAAGCCCAGATCTGGACTCGTAGGATTGCATGACCTTTTTTCTGTTGCTGCAGAGTCCAATTTTTATCTTAACTAGCAAACTGAAGCTTTTGTTCTCAATTAGCCTGACTGATAAGTGGTTTTGTTGGCACTACGCAGCTGTTTCCTCCAACACCTTGACTTCTCTTTACATTGTGCATGTGGGAATACTTGCATCCACCACTAAAGTTCTTAAAGACCTCTACTGTTGATATACGTATGACTAGATTTTTTTTTTTTATTGAACTCTGTATTAATCTCATCTCAGATCATGATTATTCTAGATTACCTTTTATTAAATCAGTATGAAACTTTAACAATCTCTTTTGGTGTTTTGTTTGCTTGATGCAGACCAACAATCCGGTCACCCTGGGAGAGAGTAACATTTTTTCTATGAGATGGTTAAACCATTTTTTCTATGACTACAGGATCTGTCTTCTGACATGGTTGGTTGTTTATGGAATAAGAAGCTGCTCACTGCACAAGCTCGTGTTAAATACCGTATTGTCAGGTGAGGCATCTTAATAACTGCAGTACTCCTCCAGTGAGAGGCCTTTACTTATTCACTTACTTAAGGGGCAGCTGTAGCTCAGTTGGTAGAACGGGTCTTTTAGTCACCGTAAAGTTGGTAGTTCAATCCGGCTCCACATGTCAAAGTGTCCTTGGGCAAGACACTGAACCCTAACTTCCCCCCCGCAGCAGCTGCCGCCATGCAAGGAGAATGAGAGGCCAATGTAAAGCACTTTGGGGGCACCATAATGGGGTCTGGAAGGGCTATATAAGTACAGTCCATTTACCATTTAAATCCAGGTGGTGACATTTTTGCCAAGAAACATATTTGAGCTGTCTAAAGAGCTCCACTTGAACTTGTTTACTCCCTCATAGCATTTCAGAGCTTAAATGTTTGATTTTGTTTTTGTCTTGAAAGCTAGATTATTGTGAAGGAAGATATCACAACTCTTAACCAGATTAAAAACATGATCTCATACCGAAGCTGTTATCTGAATGGTTACTTCCACCAAAATAACTGTGACTTATAGCTTGAATAAATTGTCCTTATATTTCTTGAAAGTCTTATCAGTTAACTTTTTTTTTGCAAATGTCATACATAACCTTGAAAATATATGTAACACAGGTTCTGAGATTTAACTAATCCTTCAACACTCGCAAATATAAACAAGAAGAAATTCAGTTAATTTTTAAAAATATGAAATCTTTTTTTAGTAATTCAGAGAATATTTCTCGTAATTTAACAGCGCAATAAAGCAAAATGTGTGTTATTCTATTGGCCGTATGGTTGTTTTTCGCCCCTCTAATGACATTGCATGCCAGAAAAGAGGCGGCTACAGTGAATCCACATGATGTTGTTACTGAAAGAACGAACACCAGCTGAGGAAACTGTGTGGGATGGAAACGATACATGTACAAGCCTCTGCTTGTAGCTACACTCTCACATCAGTGCGGTTGCTTTTTTCCCTTGACACACAAACTCCCAAACACTTGCATGCACTCACCCAACCATTCAGTTTTGCGTAGATATACACAAACCGGCAGGAATGTAGCTGGAAAGTGTGGTGAAAAACAAAAGAGCTAAAACAAAAACAGTGCACACTCAAAAACTACACAGTCAGTGTGCTGTAGCGTTAAAAGAACATCTGTACCCAATTACTCCAGCTTACAAAGCTCCAGTTAGCCTTTTACTCCCCTATTACCGCATTCTGCTGGAGAGTTAACCATGACAGATGACAGAAGTCCAGTCACCGTCATGGTACAGCGTTTGCACTAACAACCAGCAGGAATGCATGTTTAAGCAGGAGGCAGGAGCAAAGAGATCAGACTGACCCCATGGTGGGGTCCAGAGCTATGCCCTTAGGGTTGTACAGTTCCTGGTCCAGAAGGGTGATGCAGGTCTGCCCATCCTTGTCACACACGAAGATCCTGTCGTCAACGTCATCCACAAAGTAGAAGTTTCCGGTGAGCCAGTCAATGGCCATCTGCTCCACATCTGGATGGAAAAATAACAAGGGGGAAAAATGACAAGACGAGCTTTGAGAATCACCTTGAACAGTTTAGCACTTCAAGCAAGTGATATCATGCATACTTTTTTTTCTTGACTGACAAGATGGCAGCTGGCATCAACTTGAACGTGTCTGTCACTCAAAACACATTTGATGAGTATGATGTTGTCAAGGGGTAGCTAAGTGATGGAGCGTCTGTGGTTTCTGCTGGGCTTAGTTTCCTAAAACCCTGCTCAACAGGGGGAGACCAGCATCCCGCCCACAGAGATTCAAATCCAGAGTCATGCACACATGGCCCACCAAGCATTAAAACTTTAATTAAGTGCAACATAGAAAAAGCAAAACATCCGAGCATCTCGTCTCAATCAGAACTGTTTTTAATGTGGTGAAGAGGCAGAGTCAAGTGAAAACGAATACGACATACATAGGCCTCTCGCTGCAGTTCAGTCGCTTTCATTTCTTGTTCCTTTCCAAAGACCAGAGTGCATCCACTGAGTTTGAGCCAACAATCATTGAAAGAAAACTATTGTTAGAGCTAAGAAAAGAGATAAGTAAGGTCCAGAAAGAAAAAAAGCAAAGTGGTGGAAACTACGGTAAGTATCTTTACATCATAGGTGAATTACCTACAATTGCGATTACTTTTCAAAAATGCAAGCTAGACTCACTAGACTTCATCGGTAAATATAGCTCTTTTAACTCCACTAGTTATATCTACCAGCAATCAACTACCTACAGCATACAACACACTGTAGCTGTATTAGAGCCAACTGTACCAGTCACATAACAATTGTGCTAATTCAGTGCATCAGCAGTTATCCAATAACACAAAATCTATATCATTAGTTTGTGCAACTACTGTTACTAATGATACTTTGAACACGATAGACCATAGACGGTATATGAGCACAGATAGCACAAGAGTCCCTTAGAAGTTATGCATAAAGTATTTCACTGGACCGCTACAGATCAGATGTAGAACAGCTTATGAACGTCATCCTTCTCCATGTTTATTAAAAAGGGACGTGTCAAATAAATATGGTCCCAGAGTGGTTTGCGGTATATTAAACAGCTACAGTCACACTGATGAATGTTGATTGAGTTCAAATTTTGTTGAATTTTGTTGAATTTCAGAAGAGGAACATTCACACAGACGACATTGTGCCACCTCACCACAGACTCTGTTTGATAATGCCATCATCAATAAAGTATGGCAGTGTACATTTCTGCAATATTTTTAATATTTTTTTTTATCTAAGTTATGAACTGTCAATACCCAACTTCATGAATCATAAACACAATCTGAGAAAACTGGCCTACTATTGAGAGCTAAAAAAAAAAAAAATCTGAGAAAAAAGAAGTACAGTAAAGCTAAAAGACCATAAATCTAAGAAGAACTGCAAACTAGACATAAATCATTTATGGATTTAACATGATGGGTAACTAATGTTACGTGCTTTCCATGTGATCCATTGTTAAACTATAAATATATCCAATTTGATGTGCCTTTTGATCTTTTTTTCTACTTTCAATTATGTTAAGGATCAGAGTACTTCACTCAGCGCTGGGGGTACCTTATATTCTGCCGTGCAGGACAATATGTGAGGATGTGAGCTCTCTTGAGAGTTATAAAAACAATTTTTAAAAAGTGGAAAACAGGACTTCACAAACCACAAACGTTGTATTTTCACAGCTGCTGCAAGCTCAGCTCTCCGCAGACCTATCCTGACCCGCACCGACTCACACAAACACTTCATACGCAGGGCTGCAGCGGTACTGTAGGAGTCCAATAGCGCACACAGCTGAAGGTGGTGGTCTAATATGGAGAATATGCTTTCCAGGGTGATCAGGTCGCTGGGCTGATCTAGGGGAGATCAATTTCTCCAACCAGGAAAAACAAGCTTGGGTGCAGGAAATGGTGTAGTAGATTCCTCAGCTTCAGGTTGCAAATAAAATTGCAAATAGCAAAAGCTCACCAGCTACGGACCAATAAATCATTCGGTAAATCCAGAGGAGGCCTCTCTGTTCAGAAAAACTGACACATTTTTCTGTAAAGCCTGACAAGCAAGGCAAGGGAAATGGAAAACTTTCAAATATTTTGGGTCAAAGTAAAAGCAGAAAATGGCTAAAAGATAAATGGAGCAGGATGGAGAGAAAAGGAAGGAAAAGTGAGAAAAATAAGTTGACAGAAAAAAAGAAGAAACACAGAAAGAAGAAAAAAATCTCCACCGAGGAAACTTGGCTATTGTGCAGCAGCATTTCTGAGGTTTATGGGAATCTGGGGCCGGAGTCCCAAAGGTGTTCTTAATTTTTAACACAGATTTCTCTGTTTTAATGCTTGCAGCTGCCCCACAACACAGAGTCACTGCTAAAGCGATGGAAAAACAAAGGAGGTAAAAAAGAAATGTGCGTGCATTATTCAAAAACTGTGCTTGAAGAGATATTTCTTTGCTCTCAGACTGCCTCTGATCACCATTTTCCTCCACTTCTGCTGAACAAAAATGGCTCCAGCAGACTCAGAGACTTTTCTATCTCCTCCCATTCTCCTCTCTCTCCTCCTCCGTGCATCATGCCTCCCCTCTGTCTGTTCCCCAGAGGTGGGAAAACAGTCTGGATTCATTAACTGCAGCTCCGTCTGTCTGAAACTATGCTATAAAAACAGTGCAGCATAATTGAAAAAACAAAACCAGCTGTTTTATTCACCAACCCCTCCTCTCTCAAAACAACTTATTTTTGACTTGTTTTCCTGTTCATCTCCCGCTTTCCTCTAGTCTAAGAAAAACAGGGACATGTAAGTTTTTAGAGTAGAATTTTAATCACAGTGGAAGGCTTATTCTGACAACTGGACATAGGAGTACAAACGTGGATCATACATTTTCACAGAGATTAACTGCTCTGCCGCCCCACCAACACAGGAAATCAATAGTGTGGCTGTATGAACATCATCCCTTTTAATGAAGCCGATGGTGCTAAACACTCACACACCCAAACCCTCAGTCGCAGAGGAGAGAGTGACAGAAACATATTCTCTGACTAAACGGATCCGGCTGCAGATCGAGTACTGAGGTGTGCGTGTGTGCATGTGTGTGTCTGTGCACGTGTACGTATGTGTCTGGTAGAAAGGGAAGCTTAAAGTGTTGAAGGGAATGAAGATTTGGAAATGTGCTGACTGGCTTGCCTTTTACCAGCACATGACCTCTTAAGGAGATTTCAGGCCAGTGTATGTTCTGAGCAGGACGGCGTTGTGCAAGAGTAGCAAGTACTGTGGACTCTTGCTGTAAAAACAGGGTAGAAAGGCTTAGCGGCAGCTCTGGGATCAGCCTTACTGTGCAGAACATGGAGCATCAATGCCTGGTTTGTAGCGAAATTAAACCTGTCATGGTGTGTTGTGTAGGTTTTCCAGCACTGTCAGAGGAGCTCTTAGTAACGTACTTTAACCTGCCAATGATTTACTTTTCAAAAAATGTCAGTAGTTTCACAAAATGTTAATTAATGGAACGGAATGATATGCAAATCATTTAGCCACTAAATCTAAAAGAGATCAGACTATTTTTAGTGTCTCCCCATTCATTGAGTCATACAACATTTCGTGCATGCAAAAAATCTAAAGTTACAAAGCCCAAAGTTCATGTATGAAAATGATTCTGTCTAATATCAGACTCTGCTCCTGAACTACAAGGAAGGCCTCATTTTTAATTATGTAAATCTGTTCTCGCTGGCTTCCAAAGTAAAAGTATAAACAACAAACGAATACGGTCAAGAAAGGATATGAAATTACCAAATGCAAAAACTGAGAAAATGTCATGTATACAAAAGGATTTTGGAGGTCCCATCATCTAATTTTCTGTCTTTACTACGAAAGAACAGGTCTGCAACAAAATAAATCTGACTGGCGTCATGGTGTTGGTGAATCCAACTGTTTTGCTTGTTTTTTAAGCTGAATCCCCTGAGAGCTTTGCCCGAAGGTGTAAAAGATAGCTCCATTATCCAGTCTCAAAGTGACAAAGCAACATTCACAGTTAGTAGCTGATAAGAGGGAAACCACAGTGAAGACAGAGCAGGAGGGCGAAGACGGGAAGTCAATATGCAGGTAAGTTTAGAAGGATGTTTGTCCATGTTATAGAAAGAATATCTGAGTTGGTACATTTACATGGAATTATTAACATTATCTTTGATGTTCAAATGAGTGAAAAATACATATAATCTGATCAGCATGTAACCTCAGCCAAACAATTTATCCATAATTTAAACACTTGACGTTTTCAGTGACTTTCTTGTGCTACAAGTCACTTATACACCAATATTTAGGCATAAAAGTGATTTTCTAGACGTCCTTAAAGACATTTTACCACTTGATATTGCCTGGAAAATGCTTTAAAAATGTTTGTGACTCATCTTGCACTCCAGCGTGAGTCGTTTTCCATCTATTTAAATGCTTTTGTTGAATTTTTCTTGTCAGCAGTGCTGATGCAGGATGCCAGGCAGAACCTGATCAGGCCACAAAAGATGACCACGCAGAAAGACTGCGCTTTTCAGACGGGGGCACCAACCCAAGCCTCTGCTTTTGCATGAAAGTGCAGAGGCAACTGGCACGTCACTTGCCATTTCATACAGTTAAGAACGACACAAATCTGTTTTTAGTTGCATTATACACAGCACATCAACTTTTGGGATGTAGTTTTTTCATGCTCTAAATTACAAGCCACAGTTAATCAGTTAAGTACTAATAACTGTTAAGTACTTTTTACTCTATGTTGTGAAAAAAAAAATTTATATTGCACACATTTAATGGCTTTTAGTGTTTCTGACTGACTGGTAGGCACTGATAAATTGTGTATTCTTACATCTATCCATCCATTATCTATTGGCCTTATTCCTGATTTTATGAGTCATGGGGTGCGTACACTTCATGAAACTTAAAAATGCTAAATGGAACTAAGAAAGAAGTCAGAAGGAATGTAATGAAACTGAGAGAGTGAGAGTGCGAGGGGGGCGGAGACACATCTGGACAACTCATCTGTAGCATACTGAGGTCATGAGTCACTCCGACCACATGTGCATCATTTCCTGTATGTTCACCCTTGTCACTGGTCGCCACCGGCTCCTTCCATGTTGACTCTAGGCATAAACATGCCCCTCCTTTTTCTATCACACTCATCCTGTTTGAAAAAGATCAACAGGGCTCTCTGGCATGTAGCTTCAAATCACAGTCTGCACTTTGGACAGCTTTTTTTTTTTTTTTTTTTTGCATGCTACACATGCAGCCTTTTAGATTCCTCTGGTTGTAAAAAGAATGCAGACTTACTTTTCTAAGTCATCATAAATATACAGGTCTATACATTATCTGTTATTCGTAAGCCATATCTCACCTTTTTGTTTCTTTCATTCTGCAAATCAGTCAAGCTGTTTTCTAGGTCACTTAGTTTAGAGTCAGTGACAATCAAAATGCTTTCAAACTGCATGTCTATGCCTCACTTTTCCTCGTGCTCATCTCCTACATACTGACATGAAAACAGTGGTGTGGCCACTGCGATAAAGGAAGCGCAGTGCTCATCAATTACTTCCTCAGTCCAGCTGCACAGGACTAATCCTTCATCATCGGTCGTGCACATCCAGTCGTCGCAGCCACTTCTCCATTTTGTCCATGTGTGGGTACGCAAGCGTGTGTCTTTCAGTATGCCTGCATGCAAGGGCTGCAGTGTGTGTGGGTGTATATGTGTAGAGGACAAAAAAGGTAAAACCCTGATGAAGCTGCTGGAATTTCCTGCAAATTCTTCTGGTTCTTAAATAGGCGAGCCAGTTGTAAGCCACTGAGGTTCTGGTTACAGCTGTGTAATCTTAGGAATACTAATAATTCCTCAGTTTTAATTATTCTCTTCACAATTATTAAGCACAAATGTATCACAGTTTCTTTTTTTTTTTTTAATCAACATGGCACTGTTTCGGTAGTTTTTAAGAGATGCTGGATGGATATAAGACGTAGTTTCTAACACAGATACGAATGTAGCATTAGCGAGGCTTATACAATACTGTACGCTTCATCTTCCTTTTGATAATGTGTGACAGCAGAATACCTCTTCCCCCAGCCTGAGCTCATCTGAAATCTTCTAGTTTAAAATAACCGACTATATTTCTAATGACAGCTACACCACAGTGTGCATGTATGTGGGGGACAGCGCAGCCAACATTCTGTCTTTTCATTTCTACAATGGTCTAGACTCACAAAGTCATTTCTGTCATGTTAATGCTTTTATCAGTCCTACGGAAAAAGGGCTGTGGATTGAGACAAAAAAAAAAAGGGCTGTGGTCCTGATGCTTGTATGCAAGTAAAAATAAGAAAAAAAAAAGATTACGGGAAGGAGGAAAAATAGTTTGTTATTCAATTTCATACAATCACTGTATTTTAAATTGGTTATATTAGGCTTGTGGTCTTTTTCCTTTCCTTCAGCGTGTTAAATGGCTTTTATTGTGTATATGATGGCCTGGGGTCTACAAACCTACAAGATCCAGAGAAAGGGAAGTTGTTCTCTTCCACTGAAAAGACTCCTCCTGAACTGAAATGCTGTCTTTGTGATCCAGCCTTTTCTTTCTTTTACTGAAATTACCATGAAACAGCTACACTTGCTGGCCTCCAAGCAGCTACTTTCACCAACTCTAAAGCAAAGATTTGCAAGCTGTCTCACATGTCTAAGTAGAGCAACCTCTGCCAATTCTAATAAGCCTTGGTAGTCTCAAAGGTTAATCTTTAATGAAAAATAATGTGGGACCAAACAGGAAAAGTAAAAGAGGCGCAAAAATGTTGTCAATCCATACATGGCAGGAGTGTCTGAGAAACTCAGAAGGATCTTCTCCAAACACAGCATACCAGTCCACTTCAAACCTACCAACCCCCTCAGACACAAACTGGTTCACTCTGGGGACAAGACAAACAGAAAGTGGACTGTACTGTATATGCAGTCCAGTTCAGTGAGGGGTGCACAAACCTTTACGTCAGAGAAACTAAACAACTCTACAAACACAAGACAACACAGGAGACCAAAGGCACTAACGCAACCCCGTACCATCAGAGATGCAGGATTTTGACCAGTCTGTTGATAACAAGCTGGATGGTCCCTCTGTTTCCAAAAAGAATTTCAAATTGTGATTCATCTGATCACAGAACAGTTTTCCATTTAGCCTCAGATCGTTTTAGATGAGCTTTGGCCCAAAGAAGAAACTGGATTTTCTGAATCTTGTTTACATTTCTTCTTTGGATAATATAGATTTTACTTGCATTTGTGTATTTCACATCAAACTGTGTTTACAGGCAGTGATTTCTGGAAGTATTCCTGAACCCATGCAGTGATGAACAGTAGAGAATCATCCCTGTTTTTAATGCAGTGCTGCCCGAGGACCTGAAGATCATACACATCCAGTTTTGGCCTGTGGCCTTGTCTCTTTTGCACAGACACTCCTCCAGATCCTCTGAATCTTTTGATGATATATTGTACTATACACGGAGGGATCTTCAAACTCTTTGCAGTTTTTTAACACAGATTGGTGAACCTCAGCCCATCTTTACATCCTGGAGGCTCAGCCTTTCTGAAATACTTCTTTTATATCCAGTCATCTTACTGAGCTGTTGCCAAGTAACCAAATTAATTGTCCAAATGCTTCTCTATTAGTTTTTGATTCGTTCCAACAACTTTTCTAGCCTTTTGATGCCCCTGTTCCAACTTTTTTGAGATGTGTTGCTGCCATCAAAGTCAAAATGAGCTCATATTTTTTTTTACTGGGAATAAAATATGGGCTTGTGAGATTTGTAAATAATTACATTCTGTTTTCATTTCATTTTACATTAGACAGCACTCCAGCTTTTTTGGAACTGGGGTTGTACAAACCAGCCTTGAATCTCCAACACAGACACTTTCACAATCAGTCGCGCTTTGATTCATGTGATCAAAACCAGGTAAACAATCAAAACATTGATTCACTGTTTTTAAACTTTAAATTACATGTGTCAATCTAATCCAATTGACAAAGTCTTGTAGATGAAAACTAGAACATCTTTAGTTCTGAGTCCCATTTGTTTTTTAAATCAAATATCCATGTCTGAAAGGCAGGGTTTCTCTTTTCCAGTTCCTGGAGGGCAAAAACAGTCAGCAGTTATGCATATAACCGATGTCTTCAGGAACTGGGTTTTAAAGGATAAAACAGAAATGTCTGTAGCAATGCATAGAAATTATGTAAAATAATAATAATAATAACAAAATATATGAACAGTATGCATGTATAATTCATTCAAGTTTCCCCCACAGTATAATTCTAAATTTCTAATTGAGTTTTATATCATTTTTATGTTATGCGCATTCATCTGAATGAAGTTTAATTTAGCCCTAGTCAGAAGCACCTGAACTTTGTCTTTTTCCATTCCCACTTAATCACCCGACTGTTCACTTTTTTCAGTCACACAGTCCAGTTTTGCCACAGGCAAAGCATTTTGCCTCTACTAGATTTCTCTGCTGCAGAATTCAGTTTTGTTTTTTTGTTTTTTTTTTTTTTTTGTACAAACCAGCGCCCACTGTTTTTGTCCACTAACCACAGTTTCCACTCCCCTGCTGCTCTTCAATCATTTATTCAGGTAAATCCCTGCTCAAAAATTTGCAATGTCACTACAGGATCAAGTTGTAAAAAGCTTTCAAATATGTCAAATAAAAAAAAAAAAATGCATTTTCTTTCCACTGCTCTCATTTTATTTTCTCCTGACTAAGTGATGATGGGGGAAAACACAGGGCAAAAACTATGAACACAATCATTAAGTGGATAATGAATTCAGTAATCATTTTGTGAAGTCCTTCTCTTATGTTCTCTAATGTAAGCAGTATTATCAATCTCCTGATAACAAGCTTCCTAAAAGACAAAAATGAGGCATCTGTCAAGGCCTTGTGATAATAATATCATTGTTTTTCTCCCTCAGTTTCTTTCTGACTCATAAAAACCAGGTCATAGCATGACTAGGAATACAAGGCTAGAAGCAAATGAATGATCAAGGATAATAAGGGAGGCGGGATGAGGGTGCGGATGTTTCTGATCTGTGGGCTGTTTACAAAGAAGGACACAGGGGTGCACAGGTCTGCATTTGGTGTAGCCTCTTAAATCTTTATAGTCTCTCTTTCAGTTTTCATTTTTACAGAATAAAAGACTTTCCAGTGTGTTCGGAAGGGAAACTATAAGCCATGGAAAAACACAGCTACTTTTCATGTGTTGCCTTTATATCTGTGACTCAGCTCTGTGTGGGGTACAGAGAAATTCAGGCTAAGCATCCAACACAGAATTGATGCTCAGCTCAGCTTTAGATACCTATCTGTGCAAGCATTTACAGTATATTATTATTTATATTCAACTCTCAAGCATACATTTCACTGCAGTCACTTTGCATTTAAGAATTTTGAGCCTCTTTTTTATCGTTGCACAGTTCAAACCTCCAAATACACCTCAAGCACTCATTCAGATGAAGTGATACACTTTTGTATGTGATAATTACCCGTTTCACAATCCAAACAAACATTGTGTGAATTTGAAAGCCCTCCAGTAGCAAACTATAAAACTGACGCTGAAAAATTAATTGTAAAAAATCCAGCAGGGTTCCAGTGATCATTATATAGCCACAAAGGCCTTACAAGACGATGATACAACCGCAAAAAGACAATAAAAAATTCAAGCAGCAACTTGTGATTGTGATATTCATTTATGGAGAAGTGGACTGCAGTTCTCATTACACAGGAGACACTGTAAAATGTTTGATGATCAAATGCTGCTGTTCAATGAATGTTAACCACTTTATGTACTCACGATGGAGGCTGAAGGAGATGTTGATGACTTTTTCTTCTGTGAAGCCCTTCAGATTGGGGATCGAGGCACATTTGAGGTGTGTGGATGAGGGGGAGTCTCCCACATGGATCCAACAGACAGTTTCCTTGGCATAAATGAAGTCCATGGCTGTGGTTTGTTTGGTGCTGGGAGACAACAGCCTGTGGACTGTGACGCCGCTCAGAGGTAGCTTGGATGTTCTGGGAATTGGCAATCAGGAGGACAGCTAGACGGTCTACTGGCACTGGAAATGCAACACGGACATAAATAACAGTAAACAGGAGACATATGAATGAGCAGAACAATCATACAGGGATACAGGGTCCAACAAGTGGACTTCTGCCGCTGTCTGAGAGTGTTTACCATTCTTGGCCTTGCAGGAGCGGTTGTCTGGCTGAGGCAGGTAACCCTCCACACAGGTACAGAAGTAAGAGCCCTCGGTGTTAGTACAGGTCTGACTGCAGGTGCCGTACATAGTACACTCATCGAAGTCTGAACCACAGAAGCAACAGATGGTCACAATACACAATGGAGACTCAAACAAAAAAAAATAAAAAAACAGATGGTAATGCTATATTTCGACTATTATCAGCTTTTTGTTTAAAAAAAAACTCAAAAACAATTATGCTAAAATGCTGTAAATATATAATAAAGTATATACATATCATAAAAATATAATCAAGTTATAATATCCTTTTTGCCATCCTAAGAAGGAAAAAAAAACATCTATAGCAGTGCAGCTTGTAAGTGTTGCTAAGCAGTTAATCCTCGATCTGGTTTTTCAAAGTAGTGTTTTGCACAAAATGCTCCACACTCTCAGACCCCCTTAACTACCAACCTATTTAATTTTTCAAGAACCTGAGTAAACACTGATGCAGCATTGTGCACATCCACACACACATCCTGAGGTTTTCTAATCCTTGCACTGCTGGATCTTTGTCATTGCGGACAATATTAGACAATATTAGCATACAAGTATGTAAGAGCAAAGATGAATTATTGTCAGTTTTCCTGCTGTTTCTTACATGTACATGTATCATGGAGGGAGGTTAAGCAGCCAGCGCTCAAATCAACTCACCTTTGCATTTCTTTCCATCGGGGCTGATCTCATAACCGCTCTTACAGTAACAAGCAGGACCAGTTGGAGTCACTGCACAGTTTTCCTCACAGCCTGCAATGGAGCAGTTGGACATACTCTCTGAAGGGAAACAGAGGATGGGTGGGGGAGAGAGGACAATTAATGCTTCTTGTAACAAAAAGAGAAAAGCATTTTACTGTGATGAAAACACAACATCAGTAATTCTAGCGGGAAGAAAGCTTTGTAATAATTAATCACCTTTTCTCTGTGAATCTATGGATGATTCTGAGATCATTCAGCTTTCAGTCATCATAGTGAGTGTGATAGAAGACAAAGATTATATGTGCATGCAGCTAGATGCTTCTAAAGCAAGGTGCATACTGTTGTTTTCAGAGATACAGCTGAACGTCCTGCTCTTTGAATCAGATGCAAAATGTGAACACTTCATCAAGTTTTGGGTTATGTCTGAAAGTGTGCTCCGTGAGGTCACAGTGACTTTGACATTTAATCACCAAAATCTAATCAGTTCATTGAAGGCTCCAAGACAGCATTTGCCCCATTTACACTCAAGGCTATCAAAAGATTTTGCATTTATGATAATGTGACAGACAGATGATATATTGCCTCCAGCCATGGCTGTCGCCGATATGGAAGCATATTTACCAGTCAGCTCAATTTCTCAAACAGTTAAACACTGAAACTGACAAGAAATGTGATCTCCTTCATTCTTTTAACGAAGTGTGGCTTGATAATTCCCTGAAAATAGACAAAATAATAAATGGTCTTGAGTTCAGGAACAAAAAGCTCTATCAATTATAAGTAAACCCAGTATGAACAATAGAAATGCACAATGCTAGTGAGTATGCAGTATCCTATAAAATAACTTTTAACTTTGGAAGAAGGATTTTAGCTCAGAAAATGTTGCCTTTACTTTCTTCAAAAGCCTAATATAATATTGTTATATATTCACATAATCTTGATTCCTCATGATGCTGTCTGTAGTGTGAAGTGTATCAATCCCTCCTGCAGCAGCGCAGCCCCGCAGTATGATGCTACCACTTCCATACTTCACAGCTGGGATGTTGTTCTGAGGTCTGCTGATCAATGACCATGATGACCAAACAGTTCATTTTTAGTCTCATCAGAACACGGGTCATGTCTCCAAACATAAACTTGAATCTGGCTCTTTTCTGGTGGTTTTGGAACAGTGGTTTCCTCTTGCTGTGTGGTCTTTCAGCTCATGTCAGTAGAGAAGGTGTTTTACTGTAGATAATGATGCTCTCCTACCGGCTTAGGCCAGCATCTTTACAAGGTCTTTTGTTGTTGTTTTCTGGGGTTCTTTTGCACATTTCACACCAAAACACATTCATCTCTGGACCCAGAAAACATCTCCTTCCTGAGAAATATGATGGCTGTGTGCTCCCATGTTGTTCATACTTGTATACTGGAAATTTCACACAGTGAACCAGACTTGTGAAGATCCACAACTCTTTTCCCGATGTCTTATCTTATCTTGCACTTTTCACATAGAGGATACAAATTATTGGCTGACTGGCAGACAACTCAAGGGTGAGTACACATGACAAGCTGAGAAAGAAAAAAAAAGTCAAAGAAGAATCAGAACTCTGTCTCCAGCGCTCCATGTACATAGAAGCACTAAAGCTGCATCTTCCAGTCAGCTGACCAAGTGTATAAGAGAATCACAGAGACTTTCCACTGAGTGCTGCACATCTTGAGAGACATAAATCAAGACAGTGAGTCATAGTCAAACACGTAGTTATGTCAAAGCAGCATGTGATTCACTTTGCCAAGAAACACTGGCAGACAGTTCAACCTATCATAACACCTGTCTGGGGAGAGGAGTTCAAAAGTCTCCTCTTCAAGTTGCCAAACTTCCAAGATAAAAAATCCACACTTCTCTTAGTAATATACTTACTAAGAGAAATACACTTTTGCACTGATGACAAATTAATAAGGTTAAACATTAACTTACGGTAAACATTTCAAAACGGCAAAAAGACCGTTAAGCAAATGCAAAAGCAAAGTAGAGTTCTTCCATTGGTGCGTTTTCAGCTGATATTTAAGACTGTCTTCATGCTTTTCATGAGGACAACATAAATAATCGTTAGAAATGCACCATATAACCACTGCCCTGCCCATTTCGATATAATTCAGTGACTCCACAAGTCTCCTCGCTGCACTCCAGAGGACTGCAGGGACAACCACAGCTCAAATTACACATATGCCCGGAATTTTCCAAAACAAGTCTGAGCATCAAACGACTCAGAAGACTTCAGAAAACCAACATTGGCAACAAAGTAAACCACCTGCTGTGACACATACCACAAAATACTTATTTTGGGGGCAAATCAGACTTCACGAGATGCTCTATTCTGAATGCAAACCACTCATATCAGTCATATGACCCTCAACTGGAACACTTAGTTCTTCTGAAAACAAAGCATGTAAGTCACTCGCTTGTAAAATCACTCGCTTGTATACTCAGCAATCAAACAAAATCCAGCTCACAGCCGTGAACAAAGCAAATACTGGTCAGCCTGGCTGGGACTGCATGTTTATACCTAGAAGCTGCTGCATCCTCACATTTGTTCAGTTGTGTCCCAACACTGAGACCACACAAACACACACATGCACACACACGCAGCCAGCACACAGTTGACCAGAAAAAAGCATGAAAAGTCAATGCTTCTCGCAGTGTTTCTTGAATAAATATTTCACTGCAGCTTATTTTTCAGCCAAAGGTGCAGTGGGAGGATAATAAAATCAGTGTAGGAAGGAGAGATGCCCACCGGACTGACAAAGAGAGGAAGGCTGGTTAGGCATTTAATTCAAAATGTACAAAATAAAACGTCAGAGACTTCAAGGAATTATCAATCTTCTGTTTTTGATTCAGTTAGAGCTGAATTTTTTTTTCAAGGTGGGAGGTGAGAAAGGTGGAATTGAGAATACAGCGATCAACATAGAAATCCACCTGTACCATCAACGTTATTCAAGAGTGATGCACCCACCAGAGTAGATAGTAGTGACCCAGAAAAAAGTCATCTCTGCTAGTTTCTCACACATTTACCAGTATTTAACTTGGGTCAAGGTCCATATTTCATCAGTTTTGTTTATTAACCTTTGACAGACATGACTTCTGATAGAGGAAGTCCTCACACAAGAGCTCATTTTACTCGTTTACACTTCCCTTGTACAATTCAGAGGTTTTTCATAATTACAATCCATTTCTCCTTCCTGCAGTCAGCTCACTCGGCACATTCTTTAAAATGTTATTGCATCCCTTAGATTCATTATAAAATTATCCAAGTTTTTAGTTTTGTAAAAGAACCATTTCCCCAATTTGCACAAAATGACTAAATGGCTCTATTTTGTACCTAATATGGAGTATGCCCAATGTAAAGTAAGCTGGGTGGAAAACTCAAAAAAAGAGCTACTCAAAACCACCACACACTGAAGGCAGCACCATCCAACATTGTGATGTTGATATGGTACGTCAGCTTGCTACTGGGACTTCACTGAAGCCTCACACTGTGAAGATTGGAGGGGGAAGAATTGTGATATAAACAAGCCAAAAAATAATAGAAATGCAGTCAGGCTCACTATTCATAAACACAGATGTATTAGAAGGAGAACAGTGTCACTGACCTGCAAACTCCCTTACATTCATACAGCATCATTCAAGAACAACATGCATGCTCATGGGCAACCATCAGGACGTATAACATGATACCTCTGCAGTGCGGTCCTTCATCCCAGCCATCAGTACAGTCCTGGCTCTCCGTTGCACAGTTTGCTCATGTGGATGCACAGCTCTGTCCCTCCACACTGGTACTCATTGGGTGGGCAGCGTGATACAGCACTGTGTGGACCTGAAGAAAGGCAAACAGTCATGGGTGATTTACCAGATTATCTCAGAGCAAAGTGAGACATTATTTTACACTTCTTAAAGGGGACATATGGGGAATTTGTTATTATCTGGTCTCATTAAAATAAATGTTTTTAATTATTCTGGTTCTTTTATCCATCCATCCATTATCTATACCCGTTTAATCCTCTGCAGGGTCACAGAGATCTGCTGGAGTCTATCCCAGCTCTCTTCAGGTCAAAGGAAGGGTTTCACCCTGGACAGGTCACCAGTGCATCACAGGGCCACATATAGACGAAAAACCACACACACTCATCCCTACGGGTAATTCAGGAACACTAATTAACCTAAAATGCATGTCTTTGGACTGTGGGAGGAAGCCGGAGTACCCGGAGGAAGCCCACGCAAGCATGGGGAGAACATGCAAACTCCACACAGAAAAGGTTCGAACCAGGAACCTTCTTGCTGTGAGGCAACAGTGCTGACTACCAAGCCACCATGCTGCCCAGTTCTTTTATTATTTTCCTTTTTCTTTCCTTTAGCATGTCTTAAGCAAAATAAGCACATGTGTGAATTACATATTTCTTTTTTTACATTTTTTATTAAATTCATGGTGTGTGTGAACAAAGTAAAAAGGTAAAATAAAACCAAGACGTTTTTAATGAGATGTCATAGCAGTTCGCATAAATAAAACCACAAATTTATGCCAGAATTGCTGCATCACCTTTAGATGTGCCACTCCACATATCTTGTTGCAAGCAGTCTTGTCTAGGGCCATGTAGGCCATGATTTCCTAAGAATAATTTCTAACTTGGATCTTTGTCTACTGGTTTCTCCCTTGGTGCATTTCATTTAGTTTGAATTGCCTATAAAATCCTCTAGAGCAGAAAAAATAGTGTGCATTATAAAACACCACCTGTCCTTTCAGCCTAACAGCAGATGATGGATTTTCAGATAAATCCGTATACTTTATGTGGCTGGCAATGCATTTGTATCTCTGAAAAAACACCAATATTCCTTTCCCGTCTCCTCTAGGCAGCACACCATCCATTCTTTGATACTGTTGCAGGCTTCAATATGAACCATAAGCCTTTATGTCCAGATACAAGGCAGAAAAAATCTGCAGTGGTGTGTAATGCACACTTAGGCTCGAAGTGAATTTCAAACAGGAGACATGAAGACAAAATTTTCCTCATACTTTATTGGAAACTAATTACAAGCATACCAGCAGAAATAATGAATGATGAATTATAGAGGCTCAGCAAGTGGAATTATTCTGAAATAAAGCCACAGTTTTGTCGTGACGCACAACCTGACAACAGTGTTCTACAAAATGCTTTCCTCAAAGCTGATGGCAGGACGTTGAAAAAAGAAACAGTTTCACTCCTGACGATGGCAGCAGTGCAGTTGGAGACACGGGGGCTTCTTCTTCAGAGTTGTGGGAGCAGAGATCCAAATGAATCTATTCCAGTAATCTTTCAGTTCTTTTATCTTGGTAACAGGCCAATATTGCTCACAGAAAAAGAAAATATTGCCATGTCAGGCTTTTTTCTAAAGAGGCCCTGATCTGAGCAGCATGTTGTTAAAAAGAGGGGGGAAAAAAAAAACCTAGAGAAAGAAACTATGCTACAAGTGCCAGCATATTTCATCTACCCAGAAAGTTTTCCTCTTCCAGACACTGCAAACAGTAAAATTATGAAATGAAATGTAATTTCTTCTAGAAAAAAAAGGAAGCTTTTTAGATTCTGTCCTCTTTTTGTGTCGTTACTGTTTTGTTTGCCAGTCCCTATGCCTTCTCCTTTCACCCTCCACTTTTTTCTTGCTTGCCAACTGAACAGGCAGAACCACAAGGCAGACGTCCAAAGAGCCATTGTGGCAGAAAAAGAGGGCTGGTGGAGAAAACTAGCAGGAAATCCAAACATACCATTATCCTAGCTTGGGCTAGCGAAATGACTACCTTCACTGCCTCTGCAGTGTGCACACATCCATCCCTGAGGCAAAACACCATCAATAAGCACACCATTGTACTAGCATGTTGGCTTGGGATCGAACCATCTGCTGAGGGAGGACTATGTGAGATCTGGGAAAGAAAACATGTTCCGCTTGGTTGAGTATAAGATTGGTCTGGAACTGGATATAGAGGTGAGTATAGGGCTGAAATGTTTTGCCAAGCACAGAGGGCTTTTGTCCTTAATGACCTTATTCTTGAACTCTTTCTTGGATGAAGTTTCCTGCCTTGTGACTCTGACTAGACTCTTAGCCACAGCCTAATGACTCAGCACACCCTGCGTACAACCAGTCTATGCACGCCTACCACTTTGCTCGGTAACTGCTGTCACCAAACTCTAGGACATTCATTTAAAATTTTAAACACTGCAGATTTTTTTTTTTTTTTTCGTTTTTGTCGCAGTGGTCTTCATATATCATTACAGTCAATTAATGGCTGCAAATAAACTTCAGAGGCCTGTTTTAAACATGTAGATAAATTATATGTTCAGATTTGAAATGTGTTAAACAGGGACATGTGTCATTGACTGTGATGGTCTGGCGACCTGTCCAGGGTGTACCCCTGCCTTTCGCCCGTGCTGGGATAGGCTCCAGCAGATCCCCGTGACCCTTCAGAGGATGAAACGGGTATAGATATGGATGGATGGATGGATGGATGTGTCATTGAGATTAAAGAAAAACATTTCATTTCAAGATTGTGGTGAGAGGAAAATCAATACCACTTTCACATCTGTGAGCTAACTGAGCCAGGAGGGAATTAGCTTAGCAAAAATACTTGCAGTGAGGAAACAACTCCACTAGGATCCCTACAAAGTTAAATAATTTGCTCACCAGTAGTTCTTAAGCTCACATGTTGTCAGTATTTTGACTTTTCTTTTTTTTTTTTTGTCTTTTGTGTCATAAAATGCATATACAAGTGACTTAGCATCCAGTTGCCTGGAAACCTGGCAGAGAGAGTGAAACTGTCTAATTATTGCCAAAAAAAAAACAATGTTAATTATGCTTTTGTTTACTTGTTTTATATTTCTATCAAATAAAAAGTAGATAAAGACCATTATGTAATAAGAAGCTCTTTGTTTTTTGTTTTTGTTTTTTTTTTTTCAAAATTTGATATACCAGTTCTCTATATTTCACTTTCCTCTTCCTGTGTCAAAAACAGTATATTTCCTACTGAAAGTGAGCCAGATTGACAGGTACAAACCTTCTTTGTGAAGCCTCTATTTCATTCATTTCTCTATGGAGCTCATTTGACAGAACCACTTCAGCTACTCTGCAGCTCATTTAGGGCAAACAAGTACAAGAAAAACTATCTTGTCACTTCAATCCCTGACCCATAAAATCTATCTTTGTGTCGGCGCCAGTGGTTCAAAGTTTGGGCTTTGGAAGATTTGACTATCCTTTTCTTATGGAGATTGCTCCAAGGCTCTATTTCTCTACTATGGACGTCACAGAGATACCAGGACAGAATACCCTACTTCCATATCTATCTGACTCAAAATATCCACCAGTTTTTGTAATTAAGACTGCATTGAGATGAACACATCATATGTTTCTATCAGCAGAAGCATTATAAGTCATGGTTAGAGGCAAACAAAGATATTTTTCCAAGTATCTATCAAAACAAGATTGGGGCAATTCAGGATTTCAGATGCCTTGTACGAATGGAGTCTCTAAGCTGCTACACACAGAGGTAGATCACATGCCCTATTCGAGTCACAGTAACTGAGGGAAGAGGGGGTGGAGGTGGTGTGGTGGAGGACAAGAGAAACAGGGGCATTGTTTGAATCACACAAATCGGCTGTGACCCCCCCTCTTATAAAGCAGGTTGAGCCACAGTGTTGTAAGCAGCATTACATGAAAAGCCTGATCTGAACAGTGGAACAGTAATGCAAGACGAGAGTTGGGGTTACAGCGAGGGCCACAGGGCTCCAGCCTCCAAAGTGATGAAAGGGCATCAAGAACTTTATAACTACAGCTCTTTCAGGATTACTAGGACATGGCAAGTTATATGTGAAAAAAAAACCCACAACTTAAGGTTTTTTGGTAAGTCATTGTCCCAATGTTCAGGGTTTCCTTTAACTTGTCAGCTGCACAAATGGCTTTAATGGAACTTGACATTTGTTTTTACAAGTTTTTAATATAGTTAAAATGTCATCGATATTCTTCAAAAAATACTCCCTTGTTTGTTCTTTTGATGATGGCGGTGGAGGACATTGTTTAACATACTGGTCCAAAATCTCCCATAGGCATCCATTTGGTTTATGATCTGCTGGCCACCGCATATTCTTACCACAGTTTTTATACATCCAACTTGTATTTATCACACTTCATTCAATGGGGGCAATGGCCCCAAGTGGAGGATTGAAAAAAAGAAAAAGAAAAAAAATGTCTATTAAGGCATAACATAGCCACCACATCTCACTGTGAGTAGAACAGGTTCAGCATGTCTTTTAATTAGTCGGGTCTACTGTACATTAAGAGGTTTTCATGTCCTAGGATCACTTCCATAGCCACTGAGTTTCAGAGGGGGGGTGTTCACATTAAACAATGTCTCCCCATTTTCATTCTCTCTCCAGCGGTAGAAAGAGGCCCAGTGGACTGAGACGAAGTCAAGCTCTGGTCGGCATCAGGCCATCCAACAGCTCAAAGCTCGTTAAGCTGTGGGGATTTTCCATTCACTAGTTCGTGCCTTTCGTCCATAGGCTGGTCAACACAGTGCACAACACACAAACACTCAAGCAAAAAAAAAAAAAAAAAGAAAATGCAGCCCTAGCTACAGCAAAACATAAAAGGGTTTTTTATGTGAGCCAGAATGAGGCCAACTTTGGAGGACAATGGGACTGCCTGCTGCATTGGGTTCTGCAGAGGCTTCAGTGTATGAAACGATCGCGTATTTAAATATTCACAAACAAAATATGAAGAGCTATAATAGCTAAAATCTCCCCCCAGTGTGAATTTCTTTAGTTAAAAGCTGAAAGCTTTTACCCCCATAGTCATTCATATAACTGTAGTGCTAAAGAAGCAAAAACTCTGTGTGCGAATGTTTCTAGACCCAAAAGTAACAGTATGAAAGCACACTGGACTGAAAAGAATTAGTTAATTGAATCTTATCCTGCAATTGTTCACAGATAATACTCATCACATAAGTTAGTTAACATGCTGATCCATAAATAAACCTCATGAATAATGTTGGACAAGTACAAACATATATTTGAATACTAAAGCCTCCTGACCAGTCGTGACTGTATTATTTGCACACAGTGAGGCCATTCTGCTCTTGGCCCACGTGATGCATTCTTGGATGAAGCACCCAAATCCTGACCCAGCAGCTCTGAGGCACCCACTGACGACCCCCCCCCCCGCCTGCCTGACCTGCCAAAATAAATGAATAAATACATAAAATAATCAATTAGGATGCTGCACCAAAAACAAGACACAACAACATCACTGCTTCCTTGAATCCGAGAGAGAACTGTCACAAAAATATCATCTATTGATTTGCAGGAAACTAAAAGAACCACACACAGGCACCGCATTTCATAAAATATTCAAAAAGAGGCTGTTGCAATGCATTTAAAAGGCAACGGGGTCTGCGTCTGGAGGTCAGTTTGGCTGGCTTGGCAGCTGTGAAGCTGAAGCACAGAGGCTGACTCTTGTCCCAACCACTGATGGTATATACTAACTTTACATGTCATTTTGGGAATTTTGTTGCTAATGTACATATTACAAAGAACTTAATTCCAGCCAGGCCATGCTTGACAAATTCAGCCTTTGCTGTGAGACTGGGCCAGTAGCTTGAAAGTCCCACTCAGGTTTATGAGTATCATAGCAGGGAGAGGACCAATGTTGATTTCCGACAGTTATCCTATAAACACTTACCTCTGGGCAACACACAGACCTGCCACCCAAACAGCGCCTGTTTTCACGTCACAAATAGTCAGTTCATCTGAATTTCCTGTCTTCTCGATTCAGCATAATGTTTTTTTTATAAACATTTACAGCATAAATGTTGTTTATTCCAACAATTTCTGGCTCTAACACCTGGTGACAGACTGTGAGCCCTCCCTGCTCGTTGCACTTGATGGTTGGATCTTTGGCCTCCTGCTTAATCCTTTCCTTCCAAGATATCAACACCACATTTTCCTTCCTTCATGGGGGGGCTTCTGGGGTGGCTGGCAGGATGACAAGCAAAGCAGGAAGGCTAAATCCAGCCTCCTGCAAGCACAACAAACTGAGCCTTTTCCAAACACACAAGCACCAGAGCTCCCTGGGGGCAGAGCAGCCGCTGTTTTATCAGCCAGCGGTTTAATCAGCAAATTACGCCGCAAGATTCACAAAGGACAACACCAACACATACCCCAGCCCCAAATGAATATGACTGAATCTACACTTGTAGTTATGTAAGTAGAGAAGTTTTAAAAAGTTATTAAATTTACTCCTCCCCAGACATACTTCCTTCAGCTTTAAAAGAACAGTGAACAAAAGTATAAAATAACATGCACCTCTCTCTCTCTCTCTCTCACACACACACACACACACACAAAACCAAACGACACAGACTCACTCTGTCTGCCTCCTTCTTTTTCTGACAACTTCAGAATCGAGTGAAGAAAAATAACTTTATCGCTGACTGAATAAGGGTATTATATTTCAGCTCAATCTCTGAGATTGAAAAGATTTGTCATTTGATTTATTCATCTCTTATTTCTTAACCACAGATTGAAAATTAAATAAAAACTCTTTTCTTCTGGTGAAAATGGGATGAAAGGAGTCATACCGCTGCCTTGGAGTGACTGAATATATGTATCTATCTAATTTGGGTCAGATTTCTTGCACAGACAGCAGAAGCAAATATTTAATCATCACAAATTAAGCACCGATGCCCATTCCAGACAGGGCTATGGCTACATGAAGCATTTGGACACTGAAGTTAGAAGACAGATTACTTATTATCACGTAGGGAAACCGCTTTTCATGGAGAAACAAGCCCGAGGGCGTCGGAGGAGAGGATGAGAGTATAAGAGCTGAGAAACCATAGGAGACTTAAGTTAAACAGCCACTGCTGGAGAGAATAAAGGTGCTCAATAATGCATTTTGCACACAGGATGCAGTAGTTTATCTGTGCTACTAATCAGATGCAAAAGGTTTGTCTTCGAGAAAGATGAGCCACAAGGCAAGGACAGTTGTCTTACATCTGTTTGTCTCTACTTTGAAAATGCAAATTGAATTTTTTAATTGTTTATGTTCTTTTTTGTATCCTAGAATGGTTCCTGTCTCAGTTTAATGGGTCCCTCTGGCCTGACCCACCTCGTCTCTGGAGCAACCTGCTGAGATTACAAAATGATGTTTTTTTTGTGTTTTTTGTTTTAGGGGGGGCGGGGCTTTTTTTTTAGTTTAAACTCCTGACACACTTTTCTTGTCCAAACACAGGCCAGACTCTCTTGTACTGCTTCAAGGGGCCTGCTTTACCCGCTCTAGTTTTCTGGCCTCAACTTCTCATCTAAAAATTGCCAACTGGATGTTTTTGAATCACACCCAGATCACCACACTTAAATAAGGCACACACACACATATATATGAACAAGAATATGCATTCCTTTAATGTGGAAACAAAAGCAAAAAAAAAAAATTTTTTTTGCTTTAACCAGAGGATAGTGTGCTCACCTTCAGGCCTGAGGAGTAATACAAGAATGAAGAAAAGGTGGTTGGAGTTTCCATGTTTGAAATTGCATTTTTTTTTCTAATAAGGATGTTGAAGTGTTGCGTTGGTGTTTCAGACTTAGTTGGAAGCACAACAATGAGCCCAAATATGCAGCCAGCAGTCAGCTGGTATGGCTCCCACGAAAGCCCTGAACTTGACATAATGGAGATGCTGAGAAATCAAGTTCCCCATGGTACATGGAAGATCCTTTCAGCCATGTAACAACGCGCACAGTCAGAGACCAGGATGGAAGAGTCAGGAGTTTGAACTGATCAATTGTCACACCCCCACTAAAAATGTCCCAAAAACAGCAAAATAAGACAAAGCACAGGGAAGAGAGCACAGCTACACTTTTCTAGTGAACATGATATATAAGCGTCAGAGGAGGAATCAGCAGGCCTCCAGGAATACATCATGAAGTTGGCCCCCACTGATGACCTGCTGAGCGAATGCCTCAGGCAACTGAAGCCCAGCATGGAGGAGGAACCAGAGGGGTTATCATGGACTGATAAGCCCCTGCATGGCATCTGCCAATCTGAAGAGGTGGCTGACATACCAATGGCTGGAAGGACAGAGGCACTGATCGTGGCTGCACAAGAACAGGCCCTAAACCCAAGGATCTAAGGACGCCGGGGTCTACCACACCAGACAGGAACCCAGTTACAGGCTGTACAAAGATTGCTCTGAAACAGCACATCACAGTAGGGTGTAAGATGCTGGAAACCAAAGCATACATGGAGCACCACAACCAGGTAACGGACATAATACACAGAAACATCTGCGCCAAGCATGGACTGGAGGTCCCAGGGTCAAGATGGGGGACTCCTCCAAAGGTGATTCAGAACAAGTGGCTCAAAATCTCGTGGGACTTCCAGATCCAAACTGACAAACTGGTGATGGCTGATCAGCCTGACATAGTGGTGGTGGATACACATCAGAGGACAGCAGTGGTGGTGGATGTGGTCATCCTGAGCAACAGCAAGATCAGGATGAAGGAACACAAGAAGCTGGAGAAATACCAAAGCCTGAAAGAAGAGCTGGAAAAAACGTGCGGCGTGAAGACAGCGGTGGTGCCAGTACTGATCAGGGCACTGGGAGCTGTGACCCCCAAGCTGGAGTGGTGGCTCCAGCAGATACCAGGAACAACATCTGAGATCTCTGTCCAGAAGAGCGCAATAATGGGAACAGATAAGATCCTGCACAGGAGCCTCAGGCTCCCAGACCTCTGGTAGAGGACCTGAATCTTGAAGGAGACAACACCGCCCGGGTGGGCAAAGGAAAGGTTTTAGAGAGAGAGAGAGAGAGAGAGAGAGAGAGAGGCAAGGTTTATTAAAAATAAATAAATTAAAGTATAAATGGGTAGTATAGGCAACTATTGTTGTGCTTGCTGTAACAATTTTGTTAAAAAAAATTAAAAAAGATTAGAGATTTAAGTTTTTCCAAATGAATCTGAAGTGTTTTCTCAATTTTCAGAACACAAAACAACAGGCTAATTTGGATCACAAGTCTCAAGTTTTAGTTCAGATTTTCAAGTTCATTTAAAAAAAGGTAAAGAAGGAAAACTGAAATTGTTACATTTCATTTGTTATCAGAGTAAAGCATTTTGAAAATAAATGATAAAAATACTACCTTCTTTAGAAATTAGGAAATTAATATATAGTCAACATAAACGAAAACCGCATAAATATGCAAAAATGTACAAAAGCAGTTTTACCTGCAGCACGTTCTTGTGGGAACATGGCGCTGTGGGACGTGCGACTCATGCTGAGCAGGAGTAATTCATGTTGATGGAAATCGTGTTATTTATTTCACTGAATAGTTACTATAATCAGAATTTCATTTTATTCATGAAAAGTGTATTTTTATGTCTGTGAAGCACTTTGCTAAATGTGTGTCTGTTTTTTTTAAATATTTGTCCAAATGAAGCTTACATGTAATGTACCATCTGAGCTTGGTGTCTGCTCCTTTCAAAAGACAGTACAGTTCATCTTCAGGCCACAGGTCAACTGCCAAATTACTCTAAAAATATGGAAAGGTTTGTCTTTCATTTATTTTGACAAGATTCAGTGGGACATGCGTTACATCATTAGAAAGGTGTGTGATCTGATGGAAGGTGACATCATGGACGGGGGGTTAGGGAACATCACTGGAGTGCTATATGCTTCCTGCACGTCCGAGCACAAGCACACATCCTATCCTATCTGAATATTATGGACCACTCAAAATGACTGTCACATTTATCATCGTTATTCAGCTTTCAACTGGTCATTAATGAGAAGCGCAGATCAATAAAGATTTGGTTTTTGTTTTCCGTGCTGGGTGTCCCTCTGACCCAGCAACCCAGCCTACAAAGAACAGCATTATGAGGGTTACACAGCAGGGTGAAGCAGCTGCACTGGACAGTGACTGACTTCACTGGCAATGGCCAGCACCCCAACAAAGGCCACTGTGAAGGCCCGTCCACATGAGTGAATAAATAAACTACCCTTATGCATCTTTCAACCAAAAGCATTTGCAAAAGCTCCTGCACAAGGAGCACATTTGTCACAACAAGTCTACATGTCACTGAGAATATTGTTGGTGTACAGTTGGGGATGTGTCAATAATATACTGCTCAAAAATAATAAAGGGATTACAACAATAAGCCAACCCAGATCTGAATGAATCAAATGTTCTTATTAAATACTTTGTTTTTCCAATTTGATTTTGAGTGTGACTCCAAATCCAGACTTCCATGGGTTGCTAAATTTGATTTCCATTTATAATTGATGTGTGATTTTTGTTGTCAGTGCATTCAACTATGTAAAGAACAAAATATTAAATAAGAATATTTCATTCATTCAGATCTGGGATGTCTTATTGTTGTGTTCCCTTTATTTTTTTGAGCAGTATATGGTTTTTTTTTGGTTTTTTTTTTTGCAAGATACTGTGTCCACGTGTTGTGGAGATGTATTATTTATTTATTTATTTATTTTTTGAACAGAGGTCACAGATAAGAGGCTGCACATTTTGGTCGCATCCTTTTTAAGATTCATCTCATTCTTGCAAGACTGTCCAGGACCCACCTACTCAACATTTAAGAACTAAGGTTTCAGCGCCCAATATCTGTTCTGTACCAAACAACTTTTTTAAGAGCAAAAAAGGGGGACTAAAAAGTTCTCAACTGCTTACAAGCTTACAAGACTGGGAGTAGTCACGAACGTGCAGTGATCATCTCCATCTTAATTCAGGGACAAGCCAGCTACCGTGTAGATTATTGGTGTGTGTGTTTGCATTCGACAAGTAATGACCATATTTACTTTTAGCATCATATCATGGCTGGTTTTAGATCTTCTCATGATATTTGTTGGCAAAATGAAAACTACAGAATATCACAAGACATATCATTTTTATTCTAATAGAGCACGAAAGTAACCAGCAATTCTAGTTCAACCACTTCTGTCAGACTTCTAAACACATTTTTCTTTTGGTCAAACTCTGAGGGAGGAAAGTACCCTTCATAGTTCTTATTATTTATATGTTCTAACAAAAACACCTAAAATATAAGAAAACATTAGAAAGCAGTGGCAGTTCTTTCGTCCCTCTTGAGACACTGGGAACATCAGGTCCCTTCAAAAGAGGGGTGCTTTAACTTTTGTTTCTGAAAATTTGGCTTAAGCTGGTGGGAGAAGCTTAAGAAAGAGGATGGAGACTCTTGTTTCTCTTCCAGGCAGGCCTCTTTTTCATCAAGATGGTGCCAGCCTTGCTTTGACATCTTTTTAAAACCAGCCTGTATTTTCACAGGTTTGAGAACGAATGTGACATAACTAACACTGAGTCCTTTTGAAGACTGGAGGACCAATAAACTCTGCTTTTGCTCATGGTGAGATTAAGAGGTGTGTTTTGTAATCATCATTGCTTCATTAGTGCTGGGTTTTAGTTTTGTTTTGTTTTTTTTTTTAATGTCAGAAAATAACCTGTGCATGAATTCCTTTTCAATTGGATATTATTTGAACAGTAACCTGGAGTGTTTTATTATAGGATATTGTGTACGAGAGATAAAGAACATTTTGTAATCTGGAAATCCTTAATTTCTGAAAGAGATGGCAACTGGCCTTCTTGTCTTGGTTCTTGGCTGTTTAATAACCAAAAAAGGTGTCCAGTTGTCTTCAATTTACAAGTTTTAGGATTACTACATTATGAGGATGACTGAGACGAGACTGGATTTTGTGTTTTTTTTTTTTTTTTTTTTTTTTTGTGCCCTGTGATGATCAGGCAATCTGTCCAGGGTGAAATTGATGACCTCTGGGATAAGCTCCACACACCATGCACCCCACCTTCACCCATTGGACTGAGAACAGGGTGACCCAGGAATCGGAAAGCTTAGACTGTTTTTTGTTTTGTTTTTTTGATACTGTTAATTCTAATTCATGGAGAGAAAATTGGAATCATACAAAATCAGAACTGGCAGGTAAGAGCTTTGCATAAATCAGAAATTGTATTTGATGCATATATAATAATTGGTGTTTTGCTACCATTTCAAACTTGGATCAATGCTTCACACTGGTTTGACCATATTTTATTAGGCCTTGTGATGGACTGGCGACCTGTCCAGGGTGTACCCCTGCCTTTAACCCAAAGAGAGCTGGGATAGACTCCAGCAGATCCCTGTGACCCTGGACTGGACTCAGCAGGTATAGATGACGGGTGGCTGGATGGATGGAAGGCAGAGTATGAGAGCGATATCCTGCTGTAGCCCCTCCCAATGCCACTGACGTCCCTGGTTTCAACTGTGGACTCAGCAAGTTTGTGCAGCTGTCTTTTTTTCGGTGGAAATGTGTGGAACCACTTCTATGTAAGGCAATGGCACCACATCAGGCAGGGGGGAGGAGGGGGTCATATAGAGCTGCAGGAGGAAGTAGGCCCACGGACAAAAGGGGGGATAGCAGGTAGTGAAAAACTGCAGAGTTCTCAATTGCTCTGGGCGAGTCTTTAATGAATTCCAGGCCTGCTCTCATTCAGTCTCCCGTGTCTAGAGTGCAGCCTACAGCTCTCCATCCTAGCCTCCATGCTGCTCAGGTCAACCTCTCCAAATATGCACACATGTACCCACATACAACACAAACTGTTCTCCCACCCACCCAGAGCCTTTTGTCCTCTTAGAAAACTACAAGCATTTTAGTCTCAACTAGCCAAAATGACACTGCTGCTTTCATCCCGTCAGCAGGGATTCAGCCTAAAAGCACCTCCATTCTAATGGAGACTTTGAAAAGACAGCAAGCTTTTTAATTTAAGTTCTGTCTGAAGGGTTTTATGTCATGACTGCATCCTCTGTAGTTTTGAATGCAACAGGAAACCACATCTACCCAAGAAAGACAAACTTTGTAAATCTCCTAATTGGACGTGATAGATCTGTTTAGCAGCAGAATGAGCTCTTCAACTTGCTGACAGAACAGGCTGTTGTTCTCTCTATTCTGGCTGTGGTTAGCCAAATAAATTCAATATTCATCAATCTCAGTCTCTAAGCTGACATTGTTTCCAAAATGTGTTTGAAGGGATCCAACACTTCAACAGCCTATTGGCATAAATTGGAAAAATTGTACTTTAACATCTTCTACAGCAGGTTTCAGATCAATCTCACACTTTGAGAAACTTAATATACACATATATCACAAATTGTGAATATTTAGCATAAGGAGGTTTTAAAGCCCCCTAAACTTGCTTAATAAGTATAACGTCTAAGACTAAACTTCATAAATAATTCCTTTTCACCAAAAAAAGAAAAATCACAAAAACCACAAATTTGCACTCATATTCCCTTCGTCAACAAATAAAATTTATTAAATAGTAAATTTAAGGTGCATCAGATTTTTTTATATGGGTGTAATACATATGTTGGATTCTTTTTAATTTACTTACAAACATCAGGGTCTTCGTCAGAGCCATCTGGGCAGTCCTTCTCACGATCGCAACGCCAGCCCTTAGAGATGCACGTCACTCCATCCTTACACACAAACTGCTTTGTGCTGCAGCTTCTTGGGGCTAAAAGAAGTCAAAGAAGAAAAAAAACAGCAAATGAGAACGATTTCTGGGGGAAAAAAAACAGCTGCTTCTGTGTCAGTGATCTTTATCCACGACATCTCATTAGCAAACATTCCTGTCTATAGACTCAATATCGGCCTTTTCTGGCCCTAATTAGATTCTGGAAAGTTGCTACTTGATGGAGAAGAAAGAAAAGTTACAAAAACCAAAATGCAACCACTCATGCTGACCTGTAGCAGCTTTGCAAAAACATGTTGCTGCAACTAAATGTCTAGAGCAGATTTCAACAACAACATGCTTACATTTCCCAGTCTGTGGGCAGCAAAGCAGCGAGGCTTAAATTTATTAATAAAAAAAAAACATCCTGTTAGTGGATTGCCATCCCATCCTCCATTTACACTTGCATTAACCTTTTAGGATGAAGGAAAGCTGTCCATTTTTTTACTCTTTTTTGGGGGTACAGTACTCCTAGTTTTGAATTTCTGCATTACGCCGCTATGCTGCTAAATGATTGTCGCCACATGACTGTCCCACATCATGCATATGTTGTGTACACGCCTTCGTCCACATACATGTGGATCAATACACTTCCAACCCAATCAGAGACCAGGAATCATGCAGCACTTGATTGGCACAGAACGGAGCATGAACACAAGTCAAACAAACCGGACTTTAGGGTTTAATCGTGCTTGGACATGCCATTGATTATGACGGTGCAATCACGTTTAATTACGGATCAGTTAATGTGAGAGCACCCTAGATCTGCACCAGTCCACGAGACTTAGCTGAGTTATGCATGGATGCTTGATCTTATCAGATGTGTAACAGGAGAATCAATTGTTATCCACACCTCTACAATGTACTAAAGAGTGCTTAAAAGTTTATACATGGGAGAACTTTGACACACTTGATCCAGAAGGTTCCACAGTCCACATGCAGATGTGGAAACCATGGAGGAAGCCTTTACTCATCACTCAAGTACACGAAGCAGAGTCACTTAGGAGCATTTAGGAGAAGGACCATGACGAAGACTCACTAAACACTGTTGTCAGGTAAAATATATGGAACATCGCATTGCACCAATGCTTTTTTCATTATTTCTAAACGTATCACATATGTGGTCAGGGGCTTAAGCGGTTGTAAATAACCACGAAATACAGTGCAAAATTTATAATTTCTGATTGTGCAAAAAGCTTGAATATTGATAACCTTTGTGGAAAGTGAAGCCAAGGTGAAAAGACCTCAAAGTGCTACTCAGTTGCCAACCATCGTTCTGATCGTCATTGTCACACACCAAGTTCACTCTGTCTAATCAATAATTTAAAAGTAGACGTTGGCCCTCAAAGACTGTGTCTGAAGGCAAGTTTTACTGACTTGTCTTCAACGCCAAATGGGAGCATCTGAGAGAGTGCACGGAAGAGAGCAGAGGTTCACTCACTCATGAAGTTCTGCATAGTAAATGTTTCAACTCCTGACACTGACGATGCCCACAATTTACGCTTATTCGGTCTCTTGCTCAGCTATGTTGACATCATGGAGAACCTCCGATTTCCAGCCACTCTGACTGCAGGGCAGCTGAACTAACACTTGTTGTGACATGCCAATCATGTTAAATTTCGATCGGGTGAAACTTGAAATGTTGCTGTTTATGTCATACAGTGTTGAAGCGTAGCCAGGTTAGCAACATGCCTCTACATTTTCCACACACATTTTTCTGTATTACATTGCTTTCAATCAGTTTCTGATTCAAATGAAAAGAGTCATTTGAGTAGAATGTGCACAATTCACCCCCTAATGGTGTGTTGTGAGAAAAAGAGGAATGTGGCAGAGTGCCGTTGTGATTCAGTAGCAGATTCAGCAGAGATAAAGAGGGCAGGTATGTAAGAGAAAAATGCCAGGCTAGTCTGCTGCAGTGCATTTCAAATTGGTTTTCTGTCCTTTATAACACTCTTCATATTGTATATGAAGAGTGTGCTGTGCCTGGGACAAGCCGTCCAGAGTCCGACACATTACAGCCTGACAAAGATACCTGAGTGGCAGCTAGCACTAGCTCATTGTGCGTATTAAGTTAGTTTTGCTACGGCTGGAATAGTGAAAAACAGTAAATCCCATGGTGTCATAAGCACTCCTTAACTACACTGGACTTCCGATATTTCACTTTATCCATATTTCTTTCTCTCTTAACATGTCATCCATACTGCTGTGGTTATTCAGGGTATCAACTGAGTCCACAAAAGAATCTATCTGATATATAAAAATAAAAATCTAATGACACCAAGCTCATTCTGATCCATCCTCTACCATGGAGCTGTGGGACTGTCTGCCTGCCCAAAACACCAATACGCTGTACAATAAAAACGATGTATCCTCTGGATCAGAAAAGCGAAGCCATTTTCAAAGCAACTGTCTGTGTTTTCTTGAATGGGCAGCAGGGGGAGCACATGCTTACAAATAGAAAGCAGATAGTAACCTATAAAAAAAATACTCCTGCTCATTTGATTTATTCCCTATCTTCCGAATGAGTTCATGGTCTTGGTGCATGGGTTTGCTCATTTTGTAAAACTATGGCCCCATTAAGAGTAAAATAGACAACGCGGGGTATGATTTAATGCTGGGATGACCTGTGATTGATGAGTAGCAATGTATGGTAAATGGACATTAACAAGGTCAAGAGAAGACTAAACCATGCATTTTTTAAATGTACTTTTTGTTTCCCTTATTCCGTTCTTTCACATATAGCTGCCATTCAAGTTACTACCAGTGGAAGTAACCTGTGGCTCAATGTCTTGTTCAGTGATGCCTCAACCTTGGAGAGGCTGTGGGCTGAACTGGAAACCGTACAACTCGTACATCCACACATAGAGTGTCCATAAAGTCTTTTGAAATGAATGTGAAGTGTGGGTTCTCAGTTGTTAACTCAATATAACTCAAAAAACCAAGACAGCAAAGGCTAAACCTCTTAAACCAAGCTTTCAAAATGGTAGTTAAACCCGGAAAGCAGCATAATGGTGGCTGCGTCTCTCTTTAATATATAATCTATAGAAAAAGCAGTCTGCTGACTGAAACTGTTATTTTTAAGAACTTGGCCTTTATCCTATAAAAAAAGAATAAGAGCATAGTCTGTAAAAGCAAATGTTTTGCTGGTTTCTATTTTCTATTCTCATCTTAACATGGGAAAAACTAAAATGAGCTCAAAACATGCTGTTCGCACTTTTTAAGAATGTGTAGAAACCCCGCACATTTATCTGAAATCTAGCTGACAAATGATCTGGAAAGAACCTGAGGTTTCCTTGAGGTTTTCCTATGGTTTTATTATATTTGAAGCAGATATTTGAAGTAGTTCTTTAAAAAAAATAAATAAATAAAGTGTAGGTATTTATCCAGTCTGTATCTGCTTCAATGCTATTCAGGATTCTATAGTTAATTTGAATAAATTTGTCACAAAAATAAAAGAATCAAAAATAAACCAAGTCTTTTTTTCAGCATTTTTTAAATCCGTAATAGTTACAATAACAGTCACTGACATAACTTTCCATGACTGAACAAAAAAAAAAAACATTTTCCAACAACCCCAGAGTAGTCATAAACAGGTGATGATTTCATGTGGTCTGTCGCTCAGCAGCCCACAGTTTGGGGTTTTTAAGATGGTCCATGTATTTCCTGACTCTCAGCAGATAGATTAATATTTTTCCCCTGATGAAATTCCATGGCTTTCCTCCTCCAAGATCCCACATCCCAATTTATGGATATCACAGTAGGTTCCTTTCACACTACCATTCACGCTGGAACTGTCACACCTTTATTGCATAGAGCTAAAACAACTTTCATGGAACAAGAGGGCAGGGATTTCCCGTTTTGGCTAGGACCAAAGACATTTTATACCACACACACAGTGCTCCGATGGCATGCCGTGTTGTAATTGTTGTCGTCAGAGAGTGCATATACAAATATCTGTACAGACAACTACACACGTGGACAAAATTGTTGGTACCCCTCAGTTAAAGAAGGAAAAACCCACAATTCTCACTGAAATCACTTGAAACTTACAAAAGTAACAATAAATAAAAATTTATTGAAAATCAAATAATCAAAATCAGCCATCACTTTTGAATTGTTGATTAACATAATTATTTAAAAAAAACAAACTAATGAAATAGGGCTGGACAAAAATGATGGTACCTCTATAAAAGATTGAAAACTATTTGACCAGAGTGACATGATTAACTCAGGTGTGTCCTTTAATTGACATCACAGGTGTTTCCAAACTCATAATCAGTCAGTCTGCCTATTTAAAGGCAGACAAGTAGTCACTTTGCTGTTTGGTGAAAAGGTGTGTACCACACTGAACATGGACAACAGAAAGCGAAGGAGAGAATTGTCCCAGGACATCCGAAAAAAAAATTATAGACAAACATCTTAAAGGTAAAGGCTATAAGACCATCTCTAAACAGCTTGAAGTTCCTGTGACAACAGTGGCTCATATTATTCAGAAGTTCAAGACCCACGGGACAGTAGCCAACCTCCCTGGACGTGGCCGCAAGAGGAAAATTGATGACAAATTGAAGAGACGGATCGTTCGAATTGTATCCAAAGAGCCCAGAACAACCTCCAAAGAAATTAAAGGTGAACTCCAAGGCCAAGGTACATCAGTGTCAGATCGCACCATTCGTCGTTGTTTGAGCCAAAGTGGACTTCATGGGAGACGACACCACTGCTGAAAAAAATCCTAAAAAAGAGAGACTGGAATTTGCAAAAATGCATGTTGACAAGCCACAAAGCTTCTGGGAGAATGTCCTTTGGACAGATGAGACCAAACTGGAGCTTTTTGGTAAGGCACATCAACTCTATGTTCATAGACTCAAAAACCAAGCATACGAAGAAAAGAACACTGTCCCTACGGTGAAACATGGAGGAGGCTCAGTAATGCTTTTGGGCTGCTTTGCTGCATCTGGCACAGGGTGTCTTGAATGTGTGCAAGGTAAAATGAAATCTGAAGACTATCAAGGCATTCTGGAGAGAAATGTGCTGCCTAGTGTCAGAAAGCTTGGTCTCAGTCGCAGGTCATGGGTCTTCCAACAGGACAACGATCCAAAACACACAGCCAAAAACACCCAAGAATGGCTGAGAGAAAAGCGTTGGACTATTCTAAAGTGGCCTTCCATGAGCCCAGATCTGAATCCCATTGAACATCTGTGGAAGGAGCTGAAACATGCCATTTGGAGAAGACACCCATCAAACCGGAGACAACTGGAGCAGTTTTGCTCATGAGGAGTGGGCCAAAATACCTGTTGACAGCTGCAGAACGCTCATTGACAAATACAGAAATCGTTTAATTGCAGTGATTGCCTCAAAAGGTTGTGCAACAAAATATTAAGTTATGGGTACCATCATTTTTGTCCAGCCCTATTTCATTAGTTTGTTTTTTTTAAATAATTATGTTAATCAACAATTCAAAAGTGATGGCTGATTTTGATTATTTGATTTTCAATAATTTTTTATTTATTGTTACTTTTGTAAGTTTCAAGTGATTTCAGTGAGAATTGTGGGTTTTTCCTTCTTTAACTGAGGGGTACCAACAATTTTGTCCACGTGTGTATATTCTAAGCAGTTTGCCTGCAGGCTTGATTCCCTGTGCACGTGTACAGCTCGTACATTCTGCTTATGTTGGTCCTAATGTGTTTACTCATTAAAATATAAACATTTTGCCAGTTCACATTTAAACCCAAGCAACGGGCAAATCAAACTATGATTGGAATTTACTCATGAATCATTAATTGTTTGAACATTTCTCACAGGGCTGATAATAAACTGATGTTTTCAAGCCTCTGAGCAAACATTTCTATCTGCACCTCATTTCAGGCGGTCTTCTTGAACACACTCCTCATTTATTATGTTGAGTATCCAGTGGTTAGGGGTTGGCTGACTCTCTAAATCAATGCATCAAACTTAAGCCCTCTGGCACATGTGACTACTTAGATTCAACATTCTTTTAAAGCAAAGGCAACCGCAGCAAGTGTTCACATATCCAGTGTGCGAACGCAGATGCTTCCATTTGTTTCAGCTACTTGGAGACAGCGGACAAGATCACTGACTGTAAATGAGGATATTACCAGTCCCACAACTTGCAGATTTTTCATGCATGCAGCAACACAAATAGGACAGCGTAGATCAGTATCTGGATGGTGGGATGAAGCAGAATAAACAGAATGACTGTATTCACATGTGCAGAGAGCCTCCAACTGCTGCAATTAAGGGAATCTTGAAATGAGGCTCAATGTAAATAACATGAATTAAATCTGACATATGGCTACACACATTCACACACTCCTGTCGCAGCTTCCTCCCTGTGATGCCGAGGATGGTGTGCACATATGTGTGAGCAGAGGAGTGGCTTTTTTTTTTCCCTCAGAAGTCACAAGGCTCTTGATTTATTCATGAAATGCAGCCAGACTTGTGGTAAAGCATTTCTACTTTACCTCTCATCTTTCTTCTTTACTGTGTGTTTGTTTAGGGGTAACAACACCAGCTGCAACAGACAGCAGGTTTTGGTATCTGTTGTTTGTTTCAATGTTGACATATGCTACTTCACCGTGCCATTGACTCCATTTCCAGTAATGGTTGTGGGAGGGATTCACACCATCCTCAGTCTCAGCCACAAGCTGCTGCTGCTGACAGCAGGGAGCGGAGGAAGTAGGTCAAGAGGTTAGCGAGCTGGAGGTGACACATTGCAGGGAAAGGTAGATTGGAGGAAAGGAAGTGTAGACAAAGGCCACGATCAAACTTGGCATGGTCATCCTTGAACAGATTATCCAACCACAAATTGAAAAAAGAGATTAATAAGATACTCTAATGAAAACAATCTTTCCTTAGCCTTTTTTTTTTTTTTGGTCTAATCAGACCACATTTTCCATCCCAATTAGAAATAAATACAATGGTTATTAGCACATTAAGAGTTCTCATGCCTGTCCTTTCTGAAGAAAGTGTTTTTGTCTTTAGAATAAATATTTTGTTGAAGTAATGCTTTTACTTTTCTGAGGAAGAACCATGAGGTCTCTGAAGACAAATGTCTGCACCACCCAAACTATGGGTGACACATTATTGTCTTATCAAGGAAGAGGAACTTTATCCAGACATAAAGGGAATCAAGGTTAGCTGTACTGTAAACAGATGGGTAGGACACAGTAGGCTGAGCAATGAGAGCAAAGAGAGTGGACAGTCAGATAGGGGCAGGGCTTTCACGACTAGAAGCAGGCCTGAAGATCTGAGAACTCACTGAGCTGGGCTGGAATATTGAGATGGGATGGAGGAATGTCACACATGCTTTCAATGAGCCGCCTGTGTTTTTACCAAATCTGAGGCTGTGTGAAAACGATTTGGGTCGTCGCCATTGGGGCCAGATCACAAATTCGCTGCCGTCTGCACCCTGTTGCTGTCTGCCAGTCCCCCTGGATGAGCTCAGTCTGTTTGAGAGGAAGAGTCCTCTTCTAAGGCAAACACAAACCTAACCCCCAGCCACTGCACCATTTCCTCCAGCACCAACAGCAGAGCTATAAATAAGTTGGAGGCCTGTCCTCTGAGATCAACCGGGCACTACAAAGCTCCACAGCAGACACTGAGACTACCAGCTCATCACACACCACTCAACAGTGTTTGAGGAGATTGCGAACTTTAAGTAAAACTTACAGCAAACTAAAATCAACAGTGTTGCTGAATGTGATCTTGAACGGCACCGCAATCAATTACTGTAGATTTAAGAGCTGTCTCCGAGATGCATTCAAGCCACTCACTTAAACTTGGCACAAAACTCGTTTGTGTTATTTAAGAACATCTCGCCTCTGACTGGCTGATCATGTCACCTGGCTCTTCTTTTGCTAATTCCATCTCCAAACTGCTCACAGAGCTGCAGGATGGTGAGCAGTTTGCAGTTTTACAGCCAGTTAATGTGTCTCTCAGAAAAATATGGCATGAAAATGTCTGAGACAATAACGTGATCCAATATTCAAAAACAGCAACACCCCGCTGAGGATGTCTAGCGCTATGAAGAAAACAAATATGAGCGGTATGAAAAATAAAGGTCACCGGTATCAGCAATGATGATGTAAAACCTTTAACAAAGAAAATCATAGCGTTTCTGGCTCTAGGAAAAAAGTCATTTTAGGTGAATATAGAGGTTTCAGAAATTCAATATGTCTCCTGGGCCCAAATTACACTATGCCAAGCAGGAAATACTTTGATATTGCATTACCAGAACTTTTTGAATATGGTTTTCTGTCAAACGGACAACCTGCTGAAAACCAAACCCAATGCAGAAATACGTATTACACCAGATATAGACATCTCATATCAGCTTTATGTCCACGTTACATCCAATCACTAATTTCTTTATTACCTCGTGCACCAGTTTTCATTTGCAGAAGTACTGATGCGGCACCTTAACTTGATCAAAGGCAGTGTTTCCCACAGGTCAAGGATCTATTTGTGGTGGTGTGGTCCGGGGGGGCAGAGTCAAAACCGACACTTTGAATGGAATTATTGCAAAGTTGTAATTATGAGCTCTATACACACACATATACAAAGCTTAAAGAGTCTACCTCCTCTTCAAGACGAGGTCTTTTGTTCTTCAGAAAATATTTTTCTATACTCATCTGTGTAAAGGGGTGAACATCAGCAGAGCTGATGTATGTAGGCGACATTACGGTGCTACGGCAGCAGCTCAACAGCAGGATAACATGTCTCTACACATGTTGAGCATCTAGATTTGATACAGACAGGGGCTGGTATAACATGATGGGCCCCGATCATACACTTCCCACTTTCCGCAAATTGCGGGTTTAGGAGCCTCCGCTAACCGCTAATGCAATCTTGCCCTTTCCGCAAACTTGGTATCTTGCGATCGCAGGTAGCGGGTGGTCAAACCACCCGCTACCTGCGACGCAACCCGCATATCAGCACGTACAAGAGCGTGTCCAAATGGCATCAATGTGCATCCACCTGGTCACATGTGGACGTCCATAAACAGTTCAACCTCTCTAATTAACTCTTGTATAAAAAGCGTGATTTGGCCTCAGTCTAAGCCTTGAGAAAATAGCAGAGATCGTCTTAAAAGGATTGCTCGCCAATTAAACCATAAGATGACCAGAGTGTGTTCACTGGGAGCGTACCGACTATCTGGGTCTTTCAGGTAGCCTATAGGAATTGTCTGTGTAAAAATATTTTTATGTATATATCAGTGGAGAGGAGGAGGAGGAAGGAAGAGGAGGAAGCTCTACAGCAGAGTCCCAGATGAGCTGCGCACAAGAGCTGCTCTGATCTGGATGAAAAGACCCTCCATAGACGTTTGCGGGTAGCGCAGCCTGCTCTTAAAGGCAATGGTTACTGACGCACTGATTGGTTTAACAGGTGGAACGCCCTAACCACTCCCATGCATAATGTAGCAAGTAGCGCAGGTGGGATAGTGGGTTTAGCAAGGTGGAAGATTGCATTCTTTGCAGGGGAACGCCCCTCCTGCTACCTGCTATCCCTAAATAGCGGCTTTAGGAGATCTGGTGGAAGATCAGGCCCTTAGAGTTTTTCGGACCACCTTTGGCCTTATTTTACCACTTTGTAACAGCACGTATTACCTTTTCATAGACCGTATCTCTTCCATCCACCACGACTTATTCTGCATCTTCTCGATTTATAGTTGATTTATAGTCGATTGTGCTGCACTCGACTCTACTGCCTTGCCTGTGTTGTGATGCGTGCGTGACTTGGAGTTCGATCTGGTTAAGTCTATGTCATGGTTTAGGTCAGCCGTGGCAGTCTCTGTGTTTTGTGTCAAGTTGGCGTCACTCCCTGTCTCTTGTCTGCTGTTTCGTGTTTTACTTTGAAGGTCTGTCTTGTCTCCGTTGTTTTCTGCTTTGCTTCCTTCCCCTCGTTACCTTGATCCCCTGCACCTGCCTCTCGTTTATTGACCTGTGTATTTAAGTCTTGTCATCTCCCCTGTCTGTGCTGGTTCGTTGTCTTGCGTCCTGTGAGTTTCTCTGCCGGTTTTTCTGCTTGTTTTCCCCTGACTGGATTTCTGTTTGTTTCCCTGGAATTTAAGTGTAGTTTGTATTTTTGTATTTTCATGTTCCTGGACTTTTGTGTTTTTTGGATTTTTGGGATTTTGTGTTTTCGTTTAATAAACCCGTTTTTGTGTTTTTGTGAACTCCTGCTCTTGGCTCCTTCATCCCACCTGAAATCATGACAGCTTATGCATTCATTTTGTTTGTGCATTCTGGTTGTTGTTGTTGCTGCTTTCACTTGTGGAAGTAAAGTGAAGTTGCTGTGCCTCGTCACCTTGGATATAATAATAGGCCCACTGCGAGTTCTTCTTATAAATTTATAGGCGGCATTACAATGCGTAACGCCATCCAGTGCGCCAGAATTGAAATGACATGCGACATTCACAAAGTAAACAGTCTGGAGGCGAGGGTGAGTCAAAAGCCGAAAAATTTATTCGAGGAGGCCAAAATTTATTCGTGGTGGGCTGCCATGAATAAATGAACGTGTGGGAAACACTGCAAAGGTTTGTGGGAAAAAAAAAACATGTTTGTCCAGTTTTTCAAAGAATGCCATATGTTTGAGATGAGTAAAAAAGAGAAGATGGTTAAAGACTTTTAACCTAGTGCATGAAGCGGTGACATACTGAAACTCCTATTCTGCTGGATTTTAAACAAACACCTCTATTCAGATACCTGGAATGTTTTATTTTGAGAATTTCCAGTGACGCAAAGAGCGAAGACCCTTTAACCACTTTCAATGTAAAACCTATTTATGGTCACTGTTTTTAGGGGTTTTTTTAACAGTCAGTAAAACAAAAAATATAGTTGATTCAATGATGGGGCTGCAGTTCTTAAAAAGAAGAAAAAAATCCTTTTTTAAGATGGGAAAACACATTGTTGATTCATCTAAAACTATTCAGTATTATAAAGCTGGTGGGCAGCATAAAGGCACAAGATGGGAGTCTTGGCTAAATTTATAGTGAAATTATTTAAAACATTCACGGTGAATGCTGAATCATTTAATGGGAAAAGATACCTAGTTTAGTCTACTGAAGATACCATGTGCTGGCTTAAATAAAACACTTCAGCAGTTTCTCAAGGGGAGAGGGCGGTGCAACAGTGCTTCATCTGAAAATCTTTTTCTGCTGCTAGACACACAAAGGCTTCATCATGCTTTTAAATATTTAGGAGAGGGAGAGATTTATATGACGGCAAGACATAAAAACTTTAACAGAGACTGACACTGACTCATAGCTGAACCTCAACAAAACGTAACGCGGAATTACGCATCAGGAATGCTTCAGCAGATTAATGATAAACAATTCTAGAAACTTCTCCAAACATTTCTCAGTTGAGGAAAAATGCGCTGAATATTTTCTTTCCAATGAAAATCCGTCCAGTTGCAGACAATGTCCTGATGAAGATGTCTTTGAAATTTACATGGGACAGTAAAATAAGCTAAATGGGGTTATACAGGACCGTCTGAGAAAGAGGGAACAGAGATGTTTATTTTGTTGAACTTTCAGGCTGATCTAAGGGGGATCTGCAAAGTGAAAAAAGAAACAAAAATGTGGGAAGAGTAAATTGGCCTGTTTTTCTGCAGTCTGCCACCTCCTCATCCACCTCTGCAGCTGAGGCATAAGCGCTTTAGGATTTTGTAATGGAAGAGGGAGAGACAGACGGAGGAGGAGGAAGGGAAAAAACTTTTCACAACTTTTCATGTTGCAAAACAGAGAAAAAGAGGCCCCAGCTGCACCTCTTAAATCAAACTTTCCAGCAGAGGCTGTGAAAGTAGTAGCTTTGTAATGAGCAGATAACAACAGACAGGAACAAAAACTCAGTAATTAAATATAGATTAGCACCACAGGTAGGACGCAAAAAACATGCATGTTTAAACATATGTCACCTACATAATGAGATCTGGATTTTTCAAAAGTAGAAATCTTTTCGGTTTACCCTCAAGATGAAGAATAGAATCACCTGTGCTTGGGATGTTTTTTTTGTTTGTTTGTTTGTTTGTTTTTTTTTGCTGCCAGTTGTGTCCAGTTATGTGTTATTTAAAGCTAAAAAGAATCAACATCAGAAATGCATTGTGGAGTAAAACCAGGTTTCGCCCTGCAGCCCCACACAGCCCTGCCTGCGACTGTTCAGTTTGTACAGGTCAGATATGAGCCTAAAAGAGAAGTAACGTATTAGTTAAAGAGCGATAAATAAAATGTGTAGCCGATTAAGAGCTATTTGGATGTCTGGCCGAGAATTCACCACGTCTCAAGTTCAGAGTGGCAACCAACAATGTCAGCTATTTGTACTCGGCTCAGTGTTTGGACTGTGAGGGAGGAGGCCACAGAATTCTTCCACATGTAAATCAAACTCAGCAGCAGAAAAGGACATGAAGCAAAAGGTGTGATCCACAATCATCAGTCCATTTAGACAAATCCCTCTGCTGAACCGCCACCAGAGCACACGTCGCATGCAACAGAGAGAGAGAAAATGACAATTAAGCCTCTTTAGCATGCTACCGAGGGAAGCATATTAAAGGAGATTATGTGAAATTCTTTAGTGCCTTTTCATAAGACCAGTACAAATTTCAAGTCTCAAGGGACACTTGAGCTCTATGCATCAAGATTATTTTCTCTAAAAATTTCTGTTTTTTTCATCCATGTGAAAAAGAAAAAAGTTAGCAGTATTCATCTGCTGCTGACACACAAGGATGGCAGGAAGGCTGCTCCTTGCAGCGAATCTGTGGTGAAGAAACCTTAACCAAGATGTTTGCAGCTTCCATTGACTTCCTGTGGAAGTAACAGTCTGACACTTTGGGAAACATTAACTGTTCATCAAGATTCAGGTCACAGGTTTGATATCACTGTCCAATAGTGGGGCTTTTGTACTGTCGTTAAAATATAACCAAACTGTCGGCAACTGATAGCTTAATTTGAAATACAATGATCAATCTGTCTATAGAAAAATAGGTATCATGAAACAAGAAGAAGTTTTCTCATGGTGCCATGTCACAAAACAACAACAAAAGGGAAGTTAAGAGATGCTGTTAGGAATGCTGTCAAGTGGTTTTGCCACCAGTAATGAAAACCAATGGTAACAACTGCATCATATTAAGAAATTTACCAAACAACAACAGCCACTTCATCCAATTTTACATGCAAACATATACAGCTGCCAAAATCAAGGCATGTTAAATAAATACCAAAGAGTCCAGGGACATTTATACAATCTATTCCATTTAGTTGTGCTCCTTGTCAGCTAATAATAGTGCAGCAAACAACCGCCCATTGGCTTCTCTGAAGCAAACACTATGCACATAACAGGAGAGACCACACTGCCCACACACAGGTCTCAACACAAACCGTGACCATCATCAACATGGATTCTTTAGTGTGGGATGCACTTGAGTTATATTCGAAGTAAATTACTCCACATGATATCAAATTAGAATGTTTTTCCACCATTGAGCCATGAAACATGTCTCATCCGCGTGTGTTCATTTGGGCTGACAGCAGGCGTAACAACTGCGAGTCCGCCGAGTACCAGATGTATGCCACAAAATGAGGGATGATTGGAGGATTGTTGTCACAGTTAAGCTGGTGTTACATTTACGGCTGTTTTTTTTTTTTTTTTTTTTTGGTTTTAGGTAAAGAATTTGGAAATAAATCAAATCAAACAAATCATGATTATATGACGCAAGATAATGTTTTATCGGTGCCAATGGTGTCTGTGTATAAGAGAGAGATGGTGTGTGTATTTGTTGAATCAAAGTGTTTGGCATAGATCCACTTTGTGGGCTCCTGCATATCCAAATGTGTTTATCAAGTACGCATTTTGCCTTTTTAAGAAGCACTATAAGACTAATAATGTCTGTTGAACTCAGAATGAATTCAAAATTCACACTGTGTCTGCTCTTTTTTCCCTTTGGAATTAAGTTTGTCATTTTTGAATGAATGTATCTATTTTTAGCCTGATGCTAAAAATAGAAACCAGATGGACCCACCAAGACTGGGCGGAAAAAAAGAAGTTTTTTCCCAAAAAGGAATTAAATTATTTTTCTATTGGTTTGAACTGAAATTCGAAAATATCTGCAATAAGCAACTAAAGGAAATTATCATCATAATATACTGAATACAGTCATGAAACAGAGTGTAATTTGCACTGAAATATTCCCTCACCTGATCTCAACATGCACTGTGTAGCCAGCAAAGCTCTCTAGCCATCTGGATCACACGTTTATACATGTTCTCAGCATTCAGTAAAGAGACACACAACAGGCACACAAATGACATAGACGGCCTACAATGTTACAAAGGCCTCTGTAAACTGCCAGATGTTAGTGTTTCTGCACTTTTTTTTATGAATGAGATGATACTAGCTTTTAGATCTTGACGTCAAGGCTGTTCTAGAGGGTCTCAAACATGGCTGAAAAAGGTTTCATTCTGCTGTAAATGTTTCATGTGACTTATCCCCCCATTGCACACACACACGCATCCAGATACACAGTTTATTTTTTGAACTATGAAGACCATTTGAACTTAAAACTTCCCCAAGGTAAAACTGAGATCAAACAGATATTTGAGGAGCTACATGTTTAATGGTTTAAATGTGTTTTTCCATGTGCTTTATATGAATTCAAGATGTGCGGTTTCACTTATAGAGTGAGTTTTAGACCCAAGGCTTCTTTTTTTTTTTTTTTTTATCACATGTTTGGTCAGTAATGGACAAACAACCAATCTATAATTGTCATGGCCTGGATCGGCCATGGCAGAGTTTATATGTTTTGTGTCAAGTTGCCGTCTCTCCCAGTCTCCAGTGTTTCCTGTTTTTACTTTGAAGGCCTGTCTTGTCTTCGTTGCATTCAGCTTTTCTTCCTTCCCCCTTGTCAGCCTGATTGTCTGCACCTGCCTCTGATTTGTTCCTCCCTGTATATAAGTCCTGTCACTCCCGTTCTGTTTGCTGCTCCATCTTCTTGTGCCCCATGAGTCTCTTCTCTTGTCCCAGCGGGCCACAGCTTGGGGTTTGGCCCAGCCCATCTTCTGGAGGAGCTTCCCATGCTGTGTGGACCAATAGTGTGGATGTGCTGATGTTTACATCATTTCATGGTGCATTTTTATTGGCTGGTTAGCTGACAGAGATCGTAGAGTAGCGACAGGCAGACACAGAGGATTCCTCCAACTTTCTGACACTGCTTGACCTCTGTCGCGGCTCACATCACACAGTGAGACGGGAACAAAGATGAAAGCCACAACTATCTTCCGATCAAAGACGGGCTACACTGTCCTTCATACTGTATTTCTAAGTGAAGGCACTGTGGTCGGTACTAACCTTATTGACTTGACCCTGACAAGTCCCCTTCTAATCCTACATTTCTTATATGTGTGTATATATGTGTGTGTGTATATATATATATATATATATATATATATATATATATATATAATATATATATATATATATATATATATACAGTCATGGAAAAAATTATTAGACCACCCTTGTTTTCTTCAGTTTCTTGTTCATTTTAATGCCTGGTACAACTAAAGGTACATTTGTTTGGACAAACATAACGATAACCACAAAGATTGCTCATAAGAGTTTTATTTAAGAGCTGCTGATATCTTACCATTTTCCATGGTTTTCTTGATTATAACCTAAATCACTTAAGTTTTTACATCAATAGCTTTGGCGTTGTACTGCCAAAAACACTGCTTTTATGCATTCAGTGTTTTCTTTTCTGTCTGTTTTAGTTACATGATGACGTTTAGTGGTACCAGGTATTAAAATGAACAAGAAAGTGAAGAAAAAAATGGTGGTCTAATAATTTTTTCCATGACTGTATATATATATATATTTACATACATATACATATATTGAACATGACATCCCTGCCAATATCACCAACAGCAGCACCCTCTAAGATTTTTTTACAGGAGCCTCCACTTATTTTAAGAGTATAATCACGTGATCGTGACTGGTAATTTTTCGTGGTCAAGCATGGAATTGTCACCTGACTGGGCTGATCTTTTCACCCCTTTGGGAGCTTTATGCTGTCACTCAGCTCATTGTTTTGATTTTCCAGCCGGAAACTGAATTTGGGTCATCAACTGCTTTTGTTGTGCCACTTTCTAAAGCCCCCCCAAAAATGTAATCTGCTACCTAAGCAACAATAAACCGCTGATTAACAAACTTAGATAAGCGCTCCTGAACACAACAAAATGTTGAGCATCTAATTTTTTGTGTATTTGCTCCACAAACTGAAGAGTTTAAACGGAGCTCCAAAATAGAGTGAATCTAGACTTACACCTGCCAGCTAAAAGTCTAGAGAGTGGAATAAATTATTTTGGGTGTTTTAGCTGACACAAAGTTTTAATAGCCCGACATGCATTTAAAAAAGACACAACCCAAAACAAAGATAGGCATTCAATCCCAGGCTTCGCCATGAGTCCTGTCAGTCTCAATTATGAGATCATTTGCAGGTGTGAAATTACAAACACAGAGGCTCATTTTCAATTTGACATTTAGTCCGATGTCTTTACAGTGTACTGGGTAAGCAGTTGCTCTGTAAGACTCATTCGTCTGTTCCATCTTCCCCATTCTAACTCTCATTCCAAAGGTTTTGGAGGACTTTGTTTTTAAAATGACTTGAGCGGAAGGATCAAAAAACGAAAATAAAAAAAAGGGAAAAAAGATTACTTGACCACAGAGATGTAAATATAGGTCTCTCTCTCTCTCTCTCTCTCCCCATTGAACACAATCCCATGGTGTTAAACGATTAACGTAAAACCTCTGGTCATCATGCAGGAAGGATTTCTGTCATTTTGTCCCAGGAGAGCTAATAACTTAGGAATGAGACAGATTTTCCAGGCAATGCATTCGGTCTGCACAACAAATCAAAGACTTCTGGCAGACATAGCTTTACATTTTTCTAAGCTTGCATTCATTAGGGAGTTGTTCTATCCTGGCAAAGATGTTGGATAATCTGTGGTGAAGTTGAGTGTTCATGATCTTCCTGAGTAGCTTTATAGTGTTATTCTCCTGAGGCTGTGTACCATCCTCAGTCCTTAAATAGCCCCATCTAGATCGTGTTGCTCAATCAGCAGGTCATGAGCCTAAAGTGGGTCACAGAGCTGCTCTGACAAGTTTGACCACATACATCCAGCATACTGAAACTAAAGCGATGCCTCCTTTCTGATTAATGTTTTCATGCATGTTTTGTTTGTGGGTTTTTTTTTATGAATTAATGTCTTTGTTGTGAAAGAATTTTACAGCAGTCAGTTTAAAAACACAGTGCAACATTTTTCTTTCATGCTCAGAGTAACAGAAGATCCTATTTTCCAGGGATTTTTTTTTTCTTTTTCTTTTAGACATAAAATCCAGACAGCATCCCCGGACAGATCGAAATCTTGGTCATCATCGCCCTGTCACACATGTATTAGACATCAGAGAATTATGTATGTGAGATTTATTCATACAACAGGAAATACTCCAGAATAGAACCTGGAACGAGTGTGCAGGAGGCAAACGACACAAACAATGCAAACAGATCATAGCAGCGTAAATTGCTGTCATTTCAAGTCATTTCCATTGCACACATTTGAACACAAATGACTTATATTCATACATATAAATTGCAAACTTTGTTCAGTAAATTGGAATGTCAAAAAATAATCAACATAGCTTGTAAACTTTGTTACATTATAATAAGATGTTGCTGCCTTATATCAAATTGCCTACGTGGTTCACAGCAAGCTGTATTTTAAGCACATTTTTTCTGTTTTGAGTAAATGATGTTGAATTCTGCAATGTATCGCACTGAATATCGTTGTTGTATGGAATAGCATCGTGCTTTGATGTGTTGAGGTATGTATCGTATCGTAACCAGCCCAACGCAGCTGGACATCATCCAGCTGAGTTCAAAGCATGTCTTTAAACTAGGAAACTGGCAGGCTAAAGACAAAAGTTTTCACATTGTCCAGTGCAACTGATTTGGGTATTTGTGTTCATAGCAAATGTCAGAGCTGCAATTCATGTGTGAAAACAGCTTAGAAGTTGCCCATATTTGGGTCTCGTGATCCAGAGGGCAACTGAGAACTCAGGAGGTCCCCAGATACCTTCAACTGCCACTTCCCAAGTTACATTCACACTGCACACAGAAACACTGCAAAAACAAGTCAAAATGCAGCAGTCGTGTGTGGAAAATGAAGTAGACACCGTGATTCAGCAGTTTGCAGATCTAACTTTAGCAGCAGTGAGTTGAAGGAGTCATTTTCTGTATGACATTATCAGTCTCTTCTATCACTCTGAAGGAATTTTGGCCCTCTCTTTTCGACAGCAGCAGCAAGCAAGTTCGACTGCAACAATTTCCTATTTCCCTCAGATGCCAGTAAACAGTAATGGGGTAAACTTTTGGCCCCACTGATCTCACTGATGTCATAGTCACCCACAGTAACAACCAAATGCATCCACCAAATGTTGCAGCAGTACCAGGAGAAGAAAAACCACTGCCTGGTGACTTAATTAAGAAGGAAGGAGCCTGTGCTTCTTCAAAAGGAGAGGTTTAACATCTAAATTATTCAAGTTGAGATTAAAAAAAAAAAAAACATCTGAAAAACTTCTAAGTTTTTATTTTCTGTGGATGGAATTTACGCCTAAAAGCACTGGTGAAAAAAACACTATAACATTTGTAAGGGGCCACTAATCTCTTTTTGCAGTGACATAATTTTCATAGAGTGAAGCAATGTGACTTATTTTATTAGGGCTTTTTGAACTGGGTGCCCAATTAGCAGAGCTTTCTGAACAAGTTGAGACTGTTCGTAGAGGTCTGTCCGAGGGAACAAAGAGCAGTTTAGACCCAATTAAACTTCAGGGGTTGTTGCAACCCCAAAGCCTTTCTGCTGCCAAAAAGCCAGGGAAACTAAAGGAAAAAATCTTTAGGGTTCTGAAAAATGGAAGAAGCTGTTGAAGGAAAGTCTTTATAAACAAACACAAAAAAACTGGCAGCATATGAGGTTCAAAGGGCCCTGAAAATAAGAAGAATCAAAGAGGTTAAAAGGCAATCTAACCGTGCTTGAAAGAGAACAATGCAGTGTAATGTTCTACAAAACATGAAGCTTGTTGGCTAAAATGAGCTGGGTTCACTCGTTACAAACGACAAATTGGAATTGATATAAAGATCGTAAGAATGGCCTTAAGTGTGAAATGATGCTCATATAAAGTGGCTACTATTTTCTTTGCTTGAGAGCATATATGTGTGTGTCTGAAGTGACTAACGAATCAAAAACATGACATCATCCTGTTCACTTTCTGTCTTTGTGGCTGGCAACTGAAAAGTCATCTTTTCAGAGCTCATTCAGATTTGGAGGTTACTGTGACATCACAGACCCAGATCAGACCCGAACTATCCAGCTGTCCAATGTTAAACTCTACCCAACTTCACATGAAGCTGCTTTACAGAGGTGGAATGAACTGGCAGTGAGTAGTTAAATGTTGTGGCACTAATTTTAAAAGAGGTACGCCCTACAGAAGAGGGAGTTGGCATGGAGTGTCTGACTCTGCCTTTAAAACCAGCTGGATCAAGATACTGAAAAAAATAAGGTCTTTACAAAGGCCTAGAACTGGGTTGTAGAACCGCTGATGAACAGTAACACACGACATATTACACCATCTCATTATCTATAAAAAAAAAAAAAACAATCAAGCCGAAATGCCTGATGTGGTTGTGCTCTCTGGGAGTTAGATAACTAGCAGCCAGGTACTGCAAATTAAATGCACTTAATTAAGTGACCGTCATCAAGGGTGACCATCGAGATAAAGCAAACGTTTTGGCAGTTTGTTGATCTGGGAGCATTCAGGTGTGTGTAAACAACACGAACAAAGAGCAGAGCTCTCAGCAATGATCTGTTAGAGCAATCTGAACTGTTGCTGTCTATCAAATCTGACAAGGGTTGTCAGGACATTTCCAAACAATCTAGAGTCCGACAGTGAGATATACTGATCACAAATGGAAAACATTCAAGACAAATGGCAGTCTTCCCAGGAACAGACATCCCAAGAATTCAACCCAAGGTCAGGCAACACAATGTTCAGAGAAATTTCAAAAACCCACGAGCCACCAAGCTGGTCTCATTTAGCTTGTTAAAAGTTAACATTTGTGACAGTACAAGTAAAGAATAAACAAACAAATAAAAACAGCACAAGCATGGCTTACTTGGAGGTGCTGATATGACACCACCTCCAAGCCGACGCTGAGTCGTCCATCAACTCTTCTTTGAACCAAAGTCCTCTAGAGTCCAACAGCTAAAGCGTGGCTGAAAACGGGGCATCATGCAACAGTAAAATAATTCCTAACAGCCCAGCAAATGGTCAACAGAACCGCTTGTAAACAATGTGAGCGACTGATAACATCATACAGAAATTAATCCCTCATCTTACTGCTGCCAAACGTGATTTTACATTCACCTAACTTTAAGACCTGATAAGGACCACGTGAGCTTTTTTTCTGTGATCTCATGTGTAAAATCTTAGAAATGAAAGAGGTTGACAGTGTCTTGTAGAAAGCTTACAAAAGGTAAACATATCCCAGTATGCACCACTGCATCCCAGTGGGTTGGAAAACTCCTCTGTTTTACTGCACAAGGCTGACTCATCAGTTCAAAACAATACAACTCAGAGTGAAAAAAACTTCACAAAACCCATGAAAGCAGTAGCTGTTTGTTTTCCAGGCAGGATTTCTCAGCTATGACTTTAGGCTGCTGAGGTGATTGCAGGCTATCTTAGCTGAACTTCAAGGCTTTAATTTATGTGGATTTGACTCCCTAAGAACCTCACAGCACTGGATTGCCAACTCAAGTGAGATGACTTCAAAGGCATCGGGGAGCATTTACAGCTTGATGATGAATCTCACAAAACAGGCAGCTTGTGGTTTAAACGAGTCTTGCTGCTTGAATCCTTCTGAACTCCTTGAAATGGCATATATTTAGAACAGCAACAGCAAAAAATCACAGCAGAGATGTCTTAAGCATCTGGCATTCCTTTTTTAAAGTAACATTTTCCTTGAATCTCCACGCTAGTCAATAAAACTGTCTTTATCAAATCCACTTTGATTACACTCTTTTCCCATCTTACCAAACGCAGGAATGTCTAAGTGAGACACTAAAGCTTAATGGTTTCCAGACGTTGCTTCACTTTGCGAAGGTGTGTGCGCCGCCAAGGTCGTGGGGGGATCCTTGGACTGCTCATTATCTGTCTGCAAATCACAATATAACTGTCTGCGTCCAGGTTTCTCCCAGCGTGCAGAGACCAGGCGGTGTGATCACACTGAAACACAACAACAGCTGGGCCTGGTGTACCTGCCTGTTGCTCACAGGCCATCAGAGCTCAAAGCTGAAGGATCATTGATGACATGGAGTAATGACTGATTCATCTAAGGCTCTGCTAAAGTTTTTTTTTTTTTTTTCCAGCCATACCCTATAATAAAAGAATCCAAGTTTTTGTTAAGATTGAAAAAGATGCTGTCATCACATCAGCACACTCATTCAAAACAAACAAAAAAAAGGGGGCAAACGATTGGTGCATTTCAACCGACTAAAGCCTCCAACAATCATTTCTCAGCAAATGTGTCGATCAGTGAGCACATATTTCTGCAGGTAATCGGGCCTGTGCTGCAATTTCATGACTGAACGTGCGCGTGAATGTGCGAGAGCTCTATAACACAGTAATATATTCACACGTTACACCAACAGACAGACACAAAAGAGCGCTTTTTGTTTTGTTTTGTTTTCTTAATCGTCTGTGGTCTCGGTTTCATCCACTCCACGTTGCTTCACTCAGCCCTCCAGGTTACAGTCTTACTCTCACTGCACGCGCACAACACAAGCGATCAGCCCGCGCGCACGCTCTCGGGGACCGTAGTTATTGATTTCATATCGGACTTACCGTCAATAGCCCTCGCAGGAGCGATTACTTCCAAACTGTGCAAAAATCCCAAGAAAAGCAACCCTGCCGCCAACACGTAGGCTGTGGTGCGCAACATTGTAGCTTATCTGGGAGGAATCCCAGTCATCAAGCGCCACTGGTTCCTGTCAGGCTGGAGGCTGCAGACAGGCGACGACGTGGTGATGTTGCCCTCAGATGTGGTCCTGGTCCTGGTCCTGGTCCGGGCTGCTGCTGCTGGTGCTGACCAGGCTCAGCGGGGGTTTTCTACAGTGACAAGGCAAAAGGAAAAAAAGAAAAGAAAAGAAAGCTGAGGTTGCTCCCAGCCCGGGCTTGGTTATATTAGGGGGTCCTCGGGTGCAGGGGCAGCCCTGCCACAAAGGCTAGCAGGCTGAACGGAGCATCAAGCTAGCCCCGGTTCTCGGTCGCGATGAAGGAGGGATGGAGCCCAGAATCATGCAGCCTTTCCGTCCGCCTTTTGTCCTCCTCCCAGCCCCGAGAGTGAACCCCGGGGAGCAACGACGACGTGGATGTGAACGCTCCCCTGCTCTGCTGCTGCTGCTGCTGGCTGCAGATTGAGCCTCCAGTCTGGAGCCCAGTCAGTCCCAGTGACGTCGCACCATCAGCGGCTCAGCTGGCCCTCCCCCCCCTCCCTCCTCCCCGGCACCCACAGCCCACCTTTCACCTCCACCAAAGCACCCGAGCACGGAAAGTCGCCTGGTACAGACTCGGACTCAAAAATCCTAAAAAAAAAAAAAAACAAAAAAAAAAAAAACCGTCTCTCAATCAGAACATTTTAGTAAAAGACTGAGAAGCACAAAGATGGACCTTCGATGTGCTGGAACAGGTTCCGCATAATATCCAACAAACTTATCTTTACTGTGTCGGGATGTTTTACTGACGTCTACTCGGGCTGTAAATCACAAGTATCGGTACGATATCCCATCGATTAACTGGATGACTGGATGTTTGGCCGATCTTATAAATTTATACGATTTTGATTCGATTCCATATTATATGCTGACAGCACACAGTCACTTCCATTCATATCAATCTATTGTAAGTAGCTAAAAAATAAAATAATAATCATCATTTCACAGTTTTATGTCTGGGTTTATTTAAACAGTAAGGTGATAAATGGTCTATTCATTCAAAAAAAATACACAACAAAAGGCCACCTGAAAATATGTTTCGATGATGATTACATGTACTCATATCTTGATCAACAGTTTTATTTTGTATTCGATGCTAGGGCTATATGATATGACCTCAAATCTGCATCACAATTAATTGAACATTTGACTTTGATTGCAATTAGTGAGCTAATATATTTTTTTTTAACCCATATAAATCACTGACAAGGTTTTAACTACAGATATGCTCAACTATTACAACTGGGATCTTTTTGTTGAAAGATTGCACATCTTTGAGATGTTAAATTTAGTGAAGGGAAACACAGATGAACTTATTCAGTTTGATTCATTTTGGACTAATTCTTCAATAAATCAATGTATTTATGTAGATCGATGGATCATTACATAATACCTACCCTACCCAACTAGAATGAACTCAAACGGTGATATTTAAAGAAATCTGTAGCACTCATTTTTGTCAGAAGATGAATTTGCAAAATCAAATTTAAAATGCAAAACAGAAAAGGATTCTAAAGGAGTATTTGAACTGAACTGTCATTTTCACAGGTGTATTACAGCACAGGTTCCCTGGAACTGTGCATGTGTTTCCTAGTCAGGTTTATAAAGCTGTTTCAAGAGTATATAAGTAAAAAAAAATGTGTAAGACTATAATGAGAAATGCTTTATGTGAATTATAAAAGAAGCAGCAAATGGACTTGAAAAAAAATATATAAAAAAATAAAAGTAATTAAACTCTGTGTACAAATATGAACATATTGATTGTACATATGAATCACAGTGAGAGCAAATACCATCCATTTGGTTGGATCTAATCAAGTTAATCCTCATTTATTCCAAGTCTTCATGTTAGTGGATCCTTTTTAGATTAAAGGTACACTATGTAGCTGTTTCACTTTTGCAAGTTCCATAGCTGCTAACCAGCTGGCCCCAGGACATCTCAGTAGCTCATCAATAGTCCTTGCAGGAAGCGACTGCTTCCAAACTGTGCAAAAATCCCAGGAAAAGTAACTCGGCTGCCAACACAATTAGCTGTGGTGCCCAACATTCTAGCTTATCTTGAAAGAATCCCAGTCATCAATCACCTTTTATTCCTGTCAAAGTGGAGGTTGCACCAGGTGACGACATATAACCGTGACCCAGCACACCTCCTTATTGAGTGCGCTCTACTGGCCAGATGGCTCAGCTCCTCTGCTGGGGCAGTCCTAAGATACCATGCTGGACTGTAGTTCACAATGATCGTTCTGGTCAGAAGCCCATGCAATCTTTCCTTCAACAATGTACATTTTATAATTTCAATTAAGAGGTTATCCAGGTTTTTTCGAACCAGATGTGACCATTCAGAGAGTAAAGGTGGAGGTATTTCTTGTGAGAAGTTGAATTCAACAACAGGAATCAATGCCTGTTGAATTTAATAACAGGAATAGTGGGGGACCGCCTCTGTCTTTATTTACTATTTATGCAAAGACTCAAATGTAGCTGAATGCCACAGTGGATGGCTAAAACTAGCTCAACTGTTTACATGTAAAAATAAAGTCTACAAATGCCGTATTTGTGCCGTGTTATAACAGGGCACAAATACGGCTTGTTGTCATTCTTTCCCACATTAGTCTGTGCTTGGATGCTGTCTTCATAAGACAGGGAAGGGGATAGTTTAAGTGCATTTGGACCATGCAGTTCTTAAGGCTTTCTGAGGGTTATGGAAACTGAAGAGTTCCCCTAAAAGGTGCCATAACTTCAAGCACATTTTCTCTAGTCGCATTTACACAACATTTAGGACAGCTGAAGTCTTAAAACAGACTGCCAAGTGGGTAGTAGCATGGCGAAAATCCCATACTGGCTCAAAAACCCCCAGGATTCACTGTTGATCCACTCTTCTACATTTTGTTTTTGTCTTATAGAAGCTTATAGAAGCTGTTGATTTAGCTGAAATGTTGTTTACAACATTTGTTCAGTAATGACAGGCGCTAGTGTTGAGTTGTATTTTCAACCCATTATGGTATACTTTCATTGTCTGGACCTATGACTGCATTCTTACATAAGCAATCACCTGACAATTATGTCAGATGATTCTCCTCATTCTGGGAAATACTCCTACTCTGAAGTAGGAGCTAAAAATGACCCTTTAAAAGCTGTTCTATGAATTGAATAGCCATCGTCTCTGTGATCTGGACACACATAAAAAAAGAAGAACCTCTCCAATACCTATAAAGACTCTGGTCCAAAAGCATCTTAAAGGATATTTGGAGGAGCCTCCACATGGTCAAGTAAACCAATTATGATGCATCATGTCTGTGGAAAAAATGCTTTGGGGCAGATGATCGCTGTAAGGAAACATGAAAAATCAGCAGATTATTAGCTATCCTCAGAAATCTGGTGCTTCATTGTGTCATTTTACCGGTCAAAGGAGAGCCTATCATGGTAATAAGAAGAAAGGACAGAACATTAAAACGGTAGATTAAACAGCTGTGACGATGGTGTAGCAAGGAAAGCAGCAGAAAAGTATTTGATAATACATGCTGACTTCAAAGCAAAGTGTCTTTATCCTCTCTTCAGGTTGTGAGGAGTATATAGGAGGAAGAATAACAGGATTACAGTACTTCCCCTGAACTAACTCCCATCTAACCCAATACTTGGGCCAACCTGTAGGACTTACTGTATCGCAGCAAACACTGGTTTCCCATCCAAAACTGACTACCAATGAGACTCTAGATTCTTGGCAGGAAGTGCAGGATTCTGGCTGTATCTGTAGATTCACAATGACTTTACATCCATCTTGGACAAGCTGCCTGTTCTTGTAGTCTAGATCGAGATGAAAATCAAATCTTGTGAGTGATGATCTCCAACTCTGGGGAAAAAAAAAAAAAAAAAACTTTGTTGTTGTTTTTGTAAGATTGTCTAAATTCAGATCCGTACTAAATAAAGAAGAAAAAAGAAAAAAAAGGGGGGAAAAAAAGATTAAAAGTAGCCTGAGCAGCTCAACTTGTGTTGCAAGATGTTAAATCATCGATGCTTAAATAGCAGGTGAGAATGCAAAGCACTTTACAAGCATATTTCTCAGTCACCCACTGAGTTAGCAGTCCTTCTATGTCTGCAATCATATAGCAGTTGACATAGCCTGGGGTTTAGTGGACACTTTTATGGGCTTGGTATTGAGCCACCAGCTTGGACTGAATGGCTACCACTTCACCATCTAAGCCATGACCTCCAGATTGTCTGATTCACCACCTGATTGTCTGTGATGAACGTGAATGATTCTTAGATACAATACAATATATACTCTCTCTCTCTGTATATATATATATATATATATATATATATATATATATATATATATATATATATATAATGTGTGTGTGTGTGTTTGTTTAAAGTGACCACTGTTGAACTTCTCAATGAGAAAATAAACTGTGACACTGGCTTTTCAAACTTCATCATGGTAACCTTCTAAAATGGCTTCCATGAAAATACCAAGACCAAGGACAAAGATCATTCCTTCTGACAGAACTCATCACAGACAGCAGATAAATCTTATCCTAGTTTTGACTGCACTGTTTTAACATGTTATACTGCAAGACTGAGTAAGAATTGCAAACAGGAAGACGGTTTTAAATCATACTGATGAGGGGGAGAGTACATTTCCAACATGCCCAGTTCTTAGTCTGGATTTCATTTAGTCAGTTTTGACTCACTTGTCTCAGGTCACATCCCATTTCCTATTCTCAAGCCTCAAGGTCCTTTCACAAACGTACTCTCAAAAAACAAACACTGACCCTGCAGTTGGAGGATGATCAAGATTACAATTTTTATTTGTTCAGTTTTCCAAAAAAAAATCAAACCAAAACAAAACAAATGCCAGTAACAACAACTGGATACTGGAATAAGCCTTAAGTCTGACTGACAACACACCAGGATTATTCAAGATTACTTTCACCAAGTACTTTCTTTTCTCTGTATCCCTCTCTCTCAACCAGATGAAGAAACTTAAAAACAGTTCTTTCATTTGGTGGTAATCACTTCATGTCAAAAGTTCAGCCTTCAAAGACTGGCCTGAATCTCTGTTTAAAATATTTTGCTGGTTAACACTCTTCCTCTTTTGATTTTGGCAGAGCAACAACCTATTCAAGACTGACTGTGTTGTAAATTGGAGGAGATTTAAAAATTCTTTCCTTGTCTGAAATTTTGTGATTTAAGTTTGACTTCAAGTCAAACATTGTGATCAGGGTCTTGCTTTCTGCACAAATATGAGCAATCGTTTGTTAACAGGAGGCATCCAGATGAAGAGAACTTCATGTACACGTTCGAGTAATTTCAAATCCCCGTTAAGCGTAAAACCAGTGTGAGCTGACCACTGAAGCCAGGTGAAGCTGCCTGTCATTATTCTGGACAGCACTGACACCTAGTGGGTCTGCACCAGAATTATCATCCAAATCCTGAGAACAAAAGGTCTTTGTGTCAAAGAAGAAAAAAACAGCCTTGTTATGAAATAGTACCACAGCAACTCATGGCCTTCATTGTTGTTATGTGCCTGATTGACCTTTTTCAGGCTTTCTAAAATGATAAAATACACACAATAGAAAAAGGCCACATTGTCAGAACATAATGTGCTTGAGCATGAAATAATATCCTGCAACACACCTCGCAGAGCTGTTTTGAGAATGAGAATGTTACGGGCCACTTGTCAGGGTAATCTCAGCTTCCAGTTAATGTCAGGGTCATTATTCTGAGTGAGCTCAACTTCTGCAGGAAGCTCGAAAATTGTCGTTTTCATGAAGCAGCTTCATTTGCTGAAATGAGGCTGTGGCACTTAATGAGGCAGACACTTGATATGCCGCTTTGAACAGGACTGTTTGATGTTTCTTCAGCCAGAATTGTGGAATATACCCCTCCTCCAATCTGCATCCGTTCAAAACCAAATGTTCTGGTGACTGAGCTAAAAACTAATAAAAAAAAAAAGCTCAGAGTGACTCAGAGCTATGAAAGCTTTCAAAACAAGTGCACAAAGTGTGTAAAATTCTTGGGCACTTTGATCGCTAGAAATAAACCAGAGGCATGTGGCAACACATGCTGTTATTCCACTGGTTTACATGTTTACGTAACCTATTTTGCATCAGGGTGGGACTGTTGTCCAAGCGACAACTGAATTTTTTTTTTTTTTTTTGCAAATATTTCCTCTTAAAAATCTCTCTGTTTTCACACAACTTACACCACTCCACGAGAGAAGCTACCTACAGTTGAAGTCAGAAGTTTACATACACTGTGCGAAAACACACGTTTCCTATTTTGTCTCAGTATCTGAAGTCAAATCAGACTAAACCTCTCCTGTTTCAGGACGGTCAGGATTACCAAAATTATTTCATTTTGTTAAATGCCACAATAATGACAGAGAGAATTTCTTTTGACATTTTCTTTTGAATTTCTTATTTTCCTTGAGGTCAAAAGTTTACATACACAAAAAGTACCAAGTCTTTAAACAACGTGTGGAAGCCCAGATGATGAGGTCATGGCTTTGGAAGCTCCTGATAGGTTAACTGACAACACGTGAGTTAATTGATGGCACACCAGTGGGTGTATTTAAGGCCACACCTCAAACACTCTGCTTCCTTGTTTAAAATCATGGGAAAATCAAAAGAAATCGGCCAGGAAATCAGAAAGAGAATCATGGAGCTCCACAAGTCTGGCTCATCCTTAGGTGCAATTTCCAAATGCTTGAAGTTGCCACGTTCATCTGTTCAAACAATTATACACAAGTATAAACATCACTGAAGTGTCCAGCCATCACACCACTCAGGAAGGAGACGGGCTCTGTGTCCCAGAGATGAACGGGCTTTGGTCCGAAATGTGTGAATCAACCCCAGAACAAAAGCCAAAGACCTTGTGAAGATGCTGGATGAAGCTGGTAAGAAAGTGTCATGATCCACAGTGAAACAAGTCCTGCACCGACATGGGCTGAAAGGCCACTCAGCGAGAAAGAAACCATTACTCCTCAAGAAACATAAAAAAGCCAGATTACAGTTTGCAAAGACACACAAGACAAAGATCTTAACTTCTGGAGACATGTCCTGTGGTCTGATGAAACTAAATTGGAGCTGTTTGGCCATAATGACCAACGTTACATCTGGAGGAAAAAGGGGGAAGCTGTAGACCTGAGAACATCATACCAACTGTGAAGCATGGAGGTGGCAGCATCATGTTGTGGGGCTGTTTTACTGCAGCAGGTACTGGAGCTCTTTATAAAATAGACGGCATCATGAAGAAAGAGCATTACATAGAAATATTAAGGCAACATCTCAAGCCATCAGGCAGGAAGCTAAAACTTGGGCGCAAATGGGTCTTCCAAATGGACAATGACCATAATCTTACTGCTTAAATTGTTTAAAGTGGCTTGAGGATAACAAAGTTAATGTCTTGGAGTGCCCATCACAAAGCCCTGATCTGAATCCCATTGAATACTTGTGGTCAGATCTGCAAAGGCGTGTGCGAGCAAGGCAACTGACAAACCTGACTCAGTTCCACCAGTTCTGTCAGGAGGAATGGACCAGAATTCCAGCAGAGTCCTGTCAGAAGCTTGTGGAAGGTTACCCAAAACATTTGAACTAAGTCATGCAGTTCACAGGAAATGCTACTCAATACAAAGAAAACGTATGTAAACTTTTGACCTCGAGGAAAATAATATAAAACTCTCTAAGAAATTCTCCCTCTTCTCTTTATTGTGGCATTTAACAAAATGAAATAATTTTGGTAATCCTGACTGACCTGAAACAGGAGAGGTTCAGTCTGATTTGACTTCAGATTACTGAGACAAAAAATGAAATGTGTGTTTTTGCACAGTGTATGTAAACTTCTGGCTTCAACTGTATATAGGTCCTCACAAGGCCAGTAATGTTTTAGGTTTTTCTTCATATTTTCAGCATACATGACAGAGTAAACCCATTCAACAACTGCACAAGATGAAGTATAGTTTATGTTCCCAAAAGCTTATTCTGATGTTGTCAAATTGTGTTAAACTTACAAAATTTCTACATGTGAGCTGTTGCGTCTCTTTTTCTGTTTTTGATCTTAAGTTCTTTGAACACACCACTTGTGACCATTCTTTCTGAACGATTACTGATCATATGATTACATAGCTGTTTTTTCCAAAGCATGGTCTCTCTGTTATTTGGAAATCTTGATCCGCGCCAGTAGGGCACCGAGGTAGTGTTAATTAACATTTACCAGCAGGTGGAAGCAAAACACAAACAGCAGAGGTCCTGCTGGAGCCATGAACTTTGAATGCCATTTAACTTCACCTACACTGCTATGCACCGTCAGTTTGTTTGCATAATTTATCAGCTTCTCATCACAGTTTTCTCACTCTGGTTGAGAGGTCAAAACATTCTGGGTGTCTCATACACTCTGACCTGCATCGGCCTCAGAGGATCATGTCAACTTGTTTTTTCCAAGTCAGCTGTTCAAGATGTACTTCAGCGATGGAGAGACACACAGATCAGAGAGACTGGGTCTAATGAACAAATACTCCTCTATTTGTAGCTATTGTATAGTGCCTGCAATTTGCCATTGTCAATATTGTGACAGATTGATCTGTCTCATGTGCCTGTCCTGCATTGTGTGGGATATAAATGCACATATTTGGTCGGAATAAATATTTTTTTCCACCCAGTTTACTGCCTCAGTCACTTTCCAAATAATACGATAATAATACGATAACAACAAAGCATCAAATTTTAGGTCAGCTACTTGTAAAACAAAGTGTCTTCTCTTTGCCTAACCGACCTGTCTGATAACATTGGCACTGACTGACTGAATTATTCCTCTATTTGTTGTGTCTTTCGGTGCAAAATCGTTGTTCTTGACTATCAGGGAACAGCTGGTTGTTAGTCTCCTGTGGAAAGGCCTCTGCTGCTCCGCTGGAGAGTTTTTTTCCAGTGCCTTTTTTTTTTTTGTTGTTGTTGGAATGAGTGAAAACACTATTCATCTGGTCTGTGTCATGACTGGAGCGAGTATTTCATGCGTCATTCTTTCATCCACAAGCGAAGGACCATGATGCACCTCCACCCACTTTACTGCTGCTGTGATGGAAGCCAGGTTCAGCTCCAGAGGGGAGAAACAGGTCAGCTCGGGGTCTCGCACTGTGAGAAGAAATAGTCAAACTAAACAATGAATATCAATAACTAGTGCTTTTAATTAACAAGATTTTTTTTTCTTTTTTTCTTTTTGGTCAAACAGATACAACATGGATCAGTCCCTGATCTACATCATAGTATGGAGCTACATCATTACTCATCTTCTGCTCTCCCTTCGGTGGTGCTCTTTCTTTTCCCTCCCTTGCTTCAGAGCCAGATGGATTACCTCATCAATCAAAGTTCCCAGAATCACATCCTGTGCGTGTGTACGTGTGCGTCACACCAATGCAGTGTCTCCCTTCTGATGGAAGACAGTCTGAGGCGCTCACTGCAGCCATTTTTGAGTGGGAAAAAAAGAAGATATTTACTTTGTCATTCACATTCTCTAGGAAAATGCTAAACTTTATGACTGAGTTAAGAGTTTTAATGCAGGTTGTCAAAAGGGGAAAAAAAGTATTTTTCCATTTCCATTCTTTGAGTTTTTATTTAAAACAACAGCAGCCAAAAGCCAACCATGTTCCATAACTTTGATCTCCAGTGATGTTAGAATTAAAAAATGTCAGCACTTAAATTTCAAAGATCTTGATCTCCACCTTTTGTCCTGTTACCCAAGAGAGAAAACTTGACAGTTTTATACAGTCTCTGTATTTTTTTCCAGTGCAGTTTCTGCTCCTTCCTCGAAAGGAACAATTATGGAGCGGGCAATGCTGATAACACCTAAAGAATTTGAGGCATGCACAAACAGCCCTTCCCCCATCCGCTCAGCTCTTTCTCCCCATCCCCCTGCCCTCGTCCCCTTCTCTCCTTTCCTCCCACTCCGTCACCAGGCGTTCTGCATGCCTCTATACATACAAAACTGTTGCTCAGATTACTTCCAGGCAGGACTCAAGGTAAAGTCTGCACTCAAAAAGGTTGTAAAAACTGAAAACAAAAAAAAGAGCAAAAGAAACAGTGGAAAATTTTTTGATTTTCAGATAAGTTGTGCCAGTCAGAGCTAATATTTCTTTTGCCAACAATGGTTACCAATACCTAACTAAACACCTACTATGATGGGCAGTTTTACAGTCTAGGAAATGGAAACCAGTCTCGGATATGGTAGAAATTAAGTTGTCAATGAAGCATCCGCAGGATTGACCCTCCAAAGTCAATGAATCCCTCGGGTTAAAATGATGCAAAACCTCCCACAGAAGTACTGCATCTCAGAGACACAGTTGTGGCTTTGTGGATCTGTATTGACTCATTTATACATCAACCCAGAGTAGAAACCCTAAAAACCATGATCAGACTTGTTCAAGGGAAAGAAGAAAGAAAAAAATACCACAAATTATTTTAATACTCTGTGAAGTCTAGCTCAACTCATTTTTATATCCAAGGGCACATATTTTAAATGCATGTTGGCAAACATATACACGTTCGTGTTAAATAGCTGATTTTTAAAAATGTTAACCGATGATATCAACATTTATATAATTTCAATTTAAAAAAAACTTTCAAAATTTAAAACCTTTCTGTAAGAAAATCTCTTTTTTTTATCAGAATTTACACGATCTTTTTTTCATTAACTGACAACATTTAATGAACAGAAATGGTTTTGAAAAAAAGGTAAAAAGTTATACCTAACATTTCTTCAAAGTTGTGTTGACAATAAGCATTCAACAACGGATAATAGACGGATTGAGACTGATGGAGATTTAACCAGTCGCAGCTCTGATAACTGCCTTTCCTGAGAGCCCAAACCGTGCTTGAAATGCTTTTGTTCAGCTGGTTGTAGACCGTCTGAAAAGGAGACCGAACAATCAGGGACCGGATACTTAAATTCATTTAGCCACAGTTCTAAAAACAAGAAATTAAAGATTTCAAACAATTTACTCTTTCACTTCAAAACACAAGTGAATGTTTTATTTCTTTGCAGGATGGAATGATGGAATTCTCACACACAGAGATATGCGCAATACATATTTGTTGTCACTTCTGAAAACAAAAAAAAAAAAAGGAAAGAAAAAAACTTGCTCCATGTGCAAATACAGTGCACATCTGTATTTATTTATTTTTTTCTATCATTTGCCTGAAGTCATTCTTGTCAAAACTTCCTGTTTCACACTCTCCCTGAAAAACACATTCCAACCACACGGAATGCTTGACTGATTGTCTGATCAGTGTGAGGGAGGGTGTGTGTGTGCGTGTGTGTGTGTGTGTGGTCTGTTCTGCAGACATGTTAAGTAACCATTCTCACGTGAAGCAAACGTGTACGTACATTTGTTTGTCTGTGCTTCAGAGCATGTTTTATTGCTTGTCGTCTTCTAAAACACAGCTGTAAGCAGCGCCTGAACATCCCTCCTTTTGCTGTTAAGAAGATGCGAAGTCTCAAATGCACATATGTAATTCATTATATTAAGGGACTAATTAAAACTACACTTAGAGTCAATCTTTAGCTGTCTTTTATGAGTTCAGATTTTTTTTTTATTGCTTTCTTCGATGTACATTCATTATCCTGATACATATGATTTTGAAAATCAAACCATGTTCACTGACACTGGCCAACCAGGTAGGTGGCAAGGATGGTTAATAACAAATGAAAAATATCATGGATTCATGTAAATAAAGATTTTATAGTTTGTTTAACACAACAGAAGCAGCTGTGCTGTAATGCAGCACATAGTTGGACTGTTGCTTTCTAATGTAAAGCAGGTGTCAGTATACATCAGGCAGGCTTCCATCAAAAGTAAAATGTTAAAAGTTTTGTTTCTGTTGCTATCCTCTTAATTAAGACTTTCACTTCTTCCTCTTTTTGCACATTTCTCACTTGCTGTCGTTTTCCCTCAGTGAGCCATACTGACCTCGAACCCCACAGCGACTGTGGCAATGACCAACTCCCTCACTAGCTCATGAACTCCCTGAACCCTTCCACACCATTCATATCCACTCTTCTTTACACGCGGGTTCCCTTTCCTCCTTGATGGCAGACCGTTTTGATGATGGAGGTTCACCCCTACCTCAGCAATGCTGTTTTGTGTATGCATGTGCATGTGTGTGCATGTGCATGTGTGTGTGTGAGTGTATAAGGTTGGATGTGTTGGTGGTTAATGCAGACAAAGAGGGAATTTCTGCAACATGTGTTCGCTTAATTATATCCAGCTACTTTGTTTTGAGCTAAAATTACTAATAAATGAATTGAATTTTGAATCAGCTGCTAATTTTTTGGTTAAAAAGAAATGAGAATAGAAGCAGCTATTCACACATAACTGGACCAGATGTGGCTTCATCTTTGACCTGCCCTTCAAAACCCTTGAATGTTAAAGTTGATTACCAAACTGAGAACGTGATAAATTGCATTTAATGCACAATGTCAGTGCATGATATTTGGCAAGCCAGTGACACTTTCTACACACCTACATACACGCAGAAGCTCATGTGCACATATAGCATGCACACAGCTTCACTACTCTGGAGGAAATAAGTATGGATTCATTGGCAAGAGCACTAGGTGTAGAAGGGGCTGAGTTACTTAGCAACCAGCCTGTTGATATCCAAACAATGTACATGTCGTCAAAGTGGCTGGTTGTGCCAGACTGAGGCTCTGCTGAGTGTAACAATGTCACTCGACTGCTCCTGAATGCCAATGAATGAGCAGGCACCGTCTGTTGAGCTGAAAATATGAAGAAAAGCACAAAATGCTCACTGCCCAAGTTCATAAACTTACTGTTCAAGCTAACATTTTGCCATTTTGTTGTCCACAATGAGGGCATGCAGCGTCAGCGAAGTGGACAGTCTTTGGAGAAAGGACAGACTTCCGCTGACTAGACTGGAAAAGAATGTTAAAATTCTGCAGCCTGTTTAGCAGTTTTAAGAAATGTGCCAGGAACAATGTGTGAGTTTGCCATTACAATTATAGATTGTTTTCATTTGCTTAATTAGTGTTCTTCATATGAAAAATATTTTTGCATTTTATATTCTTTTTTATATTATTTTCTATAAAGCAACTTAAAAGAAAGGCTGAACCCTTCACAGAAAACCAAGAAATTTTACAGAGCTGAGGTAATCTGATAACAGTCATACAATTTAAAAATAGATATTAGACAAGTCTCTGGTAAAGCATTGTTAGATAATGTATTTTTTTTAATGTAAAGTGGTTTATATAACTGCTGATGAGATTCTGCTTTTAACAGCAACGCAAAAAAGGAAGCGTAAAAGAGTTTCAACTTCCCACTTCAGAGGTACATTTAATACAGCACACCAATTGGGCATGATTGCTTCGATACTATGTGATACTTCTGTGCTTGTGGCAAGATTTTGGTGTGCATGCTAGAAAAAGGATGACTCTGTGGCTTTTCTTGAAGGGGGTCAGTCCCAGAAATCATATAAATTGCATTGAGTACAGTACATGTCCAGCTGTCAATCACAGACAGACAAAGCTGTTGACTTTCTGTCCAACAGAAGTGCTTTGCTATCGTACCAAGAACTGTTACAAATTGTTTCAAAATCCCACAGTATTTTTAAGAACCAGGATTCAGTTGCCACCTGTGCTGAGATACACAATGTAGACAAACTGTGGCAACAGGAGGAAGTGAAAAAGTTTTAAATATAGTACTGCTGAATAAGAGACCAAAGTCAGTCATGATCCAGCCATGAATAAGACGTGAAAGGTCATTTCAAGACTCAAAGTCATTCACACTCTGATGGGAAAGGTTTAGGTTTAGTACCTTGTATGTGAGCCCGTGACTTAACAACCTACGTCTGTGACCTTCAGAGGAAATAACAGGAAACTGCATTGTTAGAGGGAGCAACACATGCATTTGACCCAACGCGCAGTGACCACTCCAGATAGTTGATCATGCTGTTTATTTTATTAGATTGTGTCATCCAGTGAGATCTGCTTAGCTGATAGTATGTGCTGATTCCATCCTGAAGACTTACAGTTTTGTCACATTTTTGTATCTTGTGCTTGAAAATGCTTTGCATCAGTTCTGTGGTTATTTTCAGTGCTACAGAAAAAAAAAGGGCTTAACATCATGACCAAGACACTATTATCTTTTTAAAAATCCAGTTGTAATATCTGTGCAGGTTTATTTACTGAACATAAATCTCTTTTGTCATATATATAACCTGTTTGCAATCAGTAACTGTCATGTTTTTTGTTTTTGTTTGTTTTTTATTTGTTAATTTGTGCTTTTCAGCAGATCAGACATTTAAAATACTGCCTGTTTGAACATTTTACAACAGATTTGCCAATCTGACCTTGAAAGCACACCATTTGATCATGAGAACATTTCTAGTCAGCATATTTACACAATACTTTTCCCACACCTTTCTGCAGATGTTAATAAGTAGACTTCTAGCTGTACATATAATCAATTGTAATACTTTACTTCACTCTTAGTCTCTACAATGATTTGTCAGTACAACAAATTTTGCTGAAAACTGATATTAAATCATTTTTGTAGATATTATTTTTTCAAATGTGTGCTTTTGTTTTTGTTAACACATAACAAATTAATACTACAGTTAGTGTGCTTAATGTGACTTACTACCGGCAGCACTGACCAAACTCTCGCTCCATTTGTATAGGGACTGAATCGCCTAGAGATACGGTGTGAAATTCAGTCATCCAGGAAAAACTCAGAGTAGAGCTGCTGCCCATCCACATCAAGAGGAGCCAAATGAGGTGGTTTGGTTGCCTCCCTGGGGAGGGGTTTTGGGCATGTCCAACAATGAAAAGGCTTCAAGGCAGACCCAGGCCACACTGGAGGGAATATAGTTCTCAGCTGGCCTGAGAACACCTTAATGTCCTCCCCTAGGAGCTGGAGGAGGTAGCTAAGGAGAGGGACGTCTGGGCCTCTCTGGTTATGCCGCTGCTCCCAAGACCCAAACCTGGATAAGCAAAAGTTAATGGATGGATGAATGTACAGTGTGCATAAATGTAGACATATTCTCCATGAGGTTTCACAATAACCCAAAGTCTTAGGGAAATGTTTGTATCATGTTTTGGTCAAATGGATACAGTACCACAACTCTGTTTTTCAACTAGGTGTTTAAGGCAGCTAGCCTTAGTGGTGAAGTCAGTAAGACAGTAAACAGTGTTTTGTCTCCACCCAAACAGGAATTTGGACACAAATTAGACTCAATAGGTCTTGAAACATATCAGTAATAAAAAATATAATAACTAGCCTGAAACCTCACAGCAGCACACACCAAACTGACTGGACTACATATGCCAGTGTTTTTTTCTCCTCATTCAAAAGATTCAAGATTTATTATATTTACTTCCATGTCAACAAATTGATAGGAAATTGTCTTGGTTCAGCTCCCAAACATACAGTACAGCAGCAGCCATTATGCAGTCTTCATAAGAGTTTGAGGTTTTCCTTTGTTATAACAGGTAAAAACAGCAATAAAATGTTAACAGTTTTCTGTTTGTTGTTCTATAATTTCATAAATGCAACAAACTATAGTTCTTTTACAGTGGATGACAAAAAAAAATGGAAATTAAACTTTATTTTGTGTCTTGCATGACCTTTAGCATTAAAAACTGCCAAAGGATACTAGGAATAAGCTTTTGGGTAGATTCAAATCTCTCTGAATAGAGAATAACTATATATAAAACTTCCTACACTGTCTATATTCATTTTACAAGTCAAATAAGTTTTGCGGCTCCAGATGAATTTTATTAAGGGGAGAAGGACAAAAAATGGCTCTTTTGATAGTAAAGGTTGCCGAGCCCTGATCTAGGATCAGCTCTGAGCACCTTCTTGTTTGCTATGATGATGGACAGACTGACAGATGAGGTTAGACAGGAATCTCCATGAACTATGATGTTTGCAGATGACATTGTGATCTGTTGTGAGAGCAAGGAACAGGTGGAGGAACATCTAGAAAGGTGGAGGTATGCCCTCTAAAGGAGTGGAATGAAGGTTAGCTGCAGCAGGACAGAATATGTGTGAATGAGAGGAACCCAAGTGGAACGGTGAAGCTACAGGGAGCAGAGAAGAAGAAGGAGGAGGATTTTAAGTACTTAGGGTCAACAGTTCAGAGCAACAGAGAGTGTGGAAGAGAGGTGAAGGAGCGTGTGCCATCAGGTTGGAATGGGTGGAGAAAAGTGTCAGGGGTGATGTGTGATAAAAGACTGTCAGCAATAATGAAAGGAAAGATATACAAGAAGGTAGTGAGACCTGCAATGTTGTAAGGATTAGAGACTGTAGCACTGAGGAAAAGACGGAAGGCAGAGTTGGAGGTTGCAGAGATTAAAATGTAAAGGTTCTCTTTCGGAGTGACGAGGATGAACAGGATCAGGAATGAGTGCATCAGAGGGACAGCACATGTGAAATGTTTTTGAGAGAAAGTCAGAGAGGCCAGACTGAGATGGTTTGGACATGGACAGAGGAGGGATAGTGAATATATTGGTAGAAGGATGATGATTATAGAACTGCCGGCCTAGAGGAAGGCCAAAGAGATTCATGGATGCAGTGAAAGAGGACATGATGTTAGTTGGTGTGAGAGAAGATGATGCAGAGGATAGAGTTAGATGGAGGCAGATGATTTGCTGTGGCGACGCCTGAGGGAGAAAGCCGAAAGGAAAAGAAGAAGAAACGGCTTTTCCTCTGAGGCAAAACAATTAATTTCTAGGATAATTTAAAGCATTATGTGAATGAATACTCATGGTTATAATATTTACAGAAGAGATAAAAACTAATTACTTTGATAAGAATTTGTCATAGAAAGCAGAGAACTATAATGCAGTACACTTATAAATTCATATATGTCAAAACTTACTGACTTGGATAACCTGGCTTAATTTTTCAATACAGTTTACAAAAATACAATTACAGAAATGTTCAAACAATGAAAATTGTGAAAGTGGAACCTACCAGTATCCTTTTGGAAATTCCAGTTTTGTCACAGACTTTGCTGATCCACCCAATTGGAAAGCTGTTTTAAAGAGCTATGATTACCAACATCAATATCATGACTTAGCACTGTGGTTTGAATGGGAACATTCCTGAAAAGCGATGGATGGTCTTGAATGAGATTGATAATATCTCATTTGTCAGAATGAGAAAGATACTTCAAGTATGAATCCAAATTTGACAAAATTTCAGACATCCTCAAGGGTGCACAGGAGGCAGAAGTGTGTCTGTCACCCAGTCCATCATCACTAGGATTATATGGTGGCTGAGCAACAGATGTAGAGGCTGCTGCAATTTAGAATTTTTCAGACACAAACTTAGAGGTTAAGTTCACGTGATATAAATGATATAAAGATATAAATGAATAACACTCATTTTAAGTTCTTGGGACAAAACATCAGAGGCCAAAGTAGGATTGTGCTAAAAAGGGTTGTATGTTGCTACGAATGATAAACTGTTTAGCAACGCCAGTGTGAAACAAACATATTGACCACAAAGGCTAGCTCTGTTCTGGGGAGTGTTCTGGAGCCATTAGAACTGATTGTGCGAAGAAGGATGCTTCACAAAATAAAGAACGTAATGGACAACTCTGGGCACTCTTTTCACAATGCAGTGATTCAACAACAAAGTGTCTTCAGTCAGAAGCTCTTTAGGTTCCACTGCAACACAGACTGCTACAGAAGATCTTTCCTGACCACCGCTATAGCTGTCTGAGTCTGAAGAAACTTAAATCATAATAGTTACTGCAACATATTATTATTCCTTGGGGGATTAGTAAAGTATGATTGAATTGAACTGAACTAAACTGAATTGAAAGTCTAGGCTAATATATTGCCTTGAATCTTCAGGATTTGAGCTATGTAAAAGTTTGAAAATTCAAATTCAAAAGCATGAGATTTGGACTGCAGTTTGCAGTTGCATAAACAAAGACACATACTCTGTCATGTGTTCTAGATATTAAATGTGTGTATTTGGACACAGCTTTGGCAAAAACATCCATCCATCCATCTTCTATACCCGTTTGCTTTGGCAAAAAAAACCAACTCTGAAATTAGTCTTATTTGGTGCAATTGTTGCTTTTTTTTTCCATAAGATTGAATTCTTCCATGTTTGTCTTTATATAAAATGGATTTTATATGAAAATCAAATTAAATTGTGTACTACTTTTTTATAGAAACAGGGAATATTAGTTACAATTGGTTTATGTAACCTAGTTATTAAATAATATGTTAACTTGGGCTATTTTCTTAACCCACAAAGTGTAAAAAAAAAAATTATTGCATGTAATGTAAAGAGAACAAGCGAAAAAAAGTGAATTTAAAATCAAGATCCCTGAGACCCTGGACTGGACTAAGCGAGTCCAGGGATGGATGTAAAGATATATATATGTGTGTATATATATATATATATATATATATATATATATATATATATATATATATATATATATATATATATATATATGGGGCTGGGGAAGTTAACGCGTTATTATCGCGTTAACGCATATTTTATTACCGCCGACATTTATTTTATCGCGCGTTAATGCATGTTGCTCACATGCTTTTTTTTTGAAAAGTCTTACTGGCTGCTGCAGAGCCGGATGAGAATTGGCAGGTAAAGCTAAAACGCACATGGAGAGCGGAAAAAATCTGTTTACTTTACAGTTCGGGTCGCAACTCAGGTAGCAATATTAACAATTCTGTCTGAAAAAAAATTCTGGACAACAACAAAACTTTTAAACCCCTTTGTTCAGGACGATTGCGTCATTCCTCCATTTATCATCAGATCTGCTCCATGTGTTCACTGTTGTGCTATTCTCTAGCTGGTTACTTCAGTGCGGCTCCATCTAGTGGCACAGATGTGTAATGACGACAGAAAGTCTCGTCCTCGATTATAAAACAACCCCCATTTTAAAAATATTGCTTTTAGATTAAAATATCGTCCTGGGTGTCCTGCAATGCTGGAAATGAGTATCAGAAGATTCTGTGCTCGTCATGATCTGAGGAGAAGACGCAGAGCTGGAGAGGCTTTGGTTCTATCCATTTATGAGCTGAGTTTTCATTCAGATTTTCACAATATTGCAAATATTATAGTATGTGATTCCAGCGCCGCCATGCTACCTGAACTGCTGCGCACAAAGCCATTTCCTGGTCACGTAAACTGGACAATTAAATATTAAAAACAAATTCATGGCCTGTTTTTTTCATTTTGTATTGTTGATCCAAGTCTAAAATTGAAATATATATTTTTAAAAAAACAAGAATTATGGGGTTTTTATATAATAAAATGTCACTTTTTAATTTTTTTAAATTTTTGATTGACAATTAAAAATGGAAAGAACGAATGATACACAGATTGGTAAAGTTACTGAACTTTAACATGGACGTTTCCATTTTAAAGTTCTCCCAGACGGAGAATTTGACAGAAACAAGGTTATTTGTAACAACTGTCAAGTTGAACTCCCCGTTAAAAGTTTCTGCTGTTATCCCAGAAATTGCCTGTTTTAATGTTATGATTGTGGCTCAGGATTTTGTTGGTAGACTTTTTTTTTTTTCATTAAAAAACAGTACGATATTAATGCCTTGACAGTGGCAATAAGCTTTATTTTATTTGACATTTTTTTCAGATGAGATTTACACTAAATATGTGTTACTGACAAGTGCTGATGTTAGAAGTGTTTGAACAACAAATGTTATGGCACTTTGGTTCATATGGCAGCAGAACATTTAAATAAAAGTGACCTTTACACTAATTTTGAATTCATTATTTGATTTTCCATATACAATGCGATTAATTGTGATTAATCAGGGAAATCATGCGATTAATCACGATTAAAATATTTTATCGTTGCCCAGCCCTAATATATATATATATATTTTTTTTTTTTTTTTTTTTTTTTTTTTTTTTCTTTCAGCCACTACAGAACAATTTTCATGTCATTATTTCTCTAATAAGCTCCTGGTGAGTGAAACAACACTGGGTGGATAATGAATCTTAACTAATTACCTGTTCTCCGAGCACCCCCCCTCCCCCCTCCTCCAGTGCGCAGGACCCCTGTGGGGCCCCGGGACCAGCAGCGGGGGCCCCCCGTCCTGCAGCAGCAGTAGCAGCAGCACCACTCGCAGTCAAACAGCGGGACTCCAGGCTCTCACTTCCCCAGCTGCTGACGTCAGCTGGCAGCCTGGGCTGTGCTCGCCGCTCCGGACATAGCGCCGAGAAAAATGCTGCTCTCCGTACCGCCAAGGGCAGGAATCAACCCATACAACGGCTATAACAGCAGAAACAGCAAAAAGGTAAACGCTTTTGGGATTTTCACTCGTTTTAAGGCTCGTTCACCCTGCAGGACACCAAGCCCGCGTCTGTGGCGACAGAAAAGGGCTTGTGACAGTGAGCTGCAGTGTCCTTGAAAAGCTAAACGTACTGAATTTAAGTTAAGACTTGGTGGAGTAAATCCACAGCCCCGAGAGCAGCCCCGCTCCGCGGTGCGTCCAGGTGGGGAGTCTTCCACCGCTCGGCGCCGTCATGCTGGACGCCTGGTGTTTTATTTTGTAGTATTTATATGTGTGGGCGCCACAGCAAGGATGTCGATATAGCTCTGCTCACTCATTTGAAAAAGTCAATGGTGGGAGAGCAACTTTTCTGGGTAACTGTACCGTGGTGGGATAGTGGATGTGTTTGCGTTAGTGGGGGTGGGATGAGAGGCAGATTCATTTCTGTACCTTCCCTCAGACACACGCGCATATCTGCCGTTAAATCAGCTCTTCATTGTCTCTACCGCCGCGTAACTTCACAAAGTTTTTTTTTTTTTTCTTTCTCCTCGTTTCCCATCTGAAAGCGGAATATGCCCCACCCCTCGAAAAATCCCACCAGACCGTGATGACTACGTTCCCAGAATTATGAATCGCGCTTTCGTTGGTTACATTCACTGTTGACAGTGTCACTTTTTATCCATCACGTGAAGGAAACACCAACTCCTCCGCACACGCACAGGACGTCACTCTTTGAAGATGTACCAAGAACACGAGTAACATATTACTGCCTTACTAGTATAAAGAAATGATTTTCTGATTTTTTTTTTTTCCAATGTAAACATTATCTGTTTGGTGAGACATATGATGGACATCAATTAATTTACACATGCTTTATTGTTATTTTACATTCAAAAGCTCTGTCCTTTCCCTATGCTCCTGTGGCCTCCTGAACTGTGAAAGCCATTTTTGAAAATGTATATTGACATATTGTCTTTCTGTGATCTGAGCACATCCTGGCTGCTCGTCCTCACACATCACATGTCAACATTTCTGGTTGTCTGAGGAAAACACTGCTGCCTTTGAATTGTCTGTTCTTACATAAACACAATTTGCTTTACCGGGCTCGCGTTGGATTTTGACTGAATATAATTCGCTTGAGCTATTATTCATTTGGGCTGCATTTAGTTGCTGTGAGAAGACTCCCTAAACCATCAAAGCACACCATTTTTAGATCACGAGGTTCTAATAAAAACTCCAACAACACTTTAAAAGGGAGTAGTGTGACAAATCAGGGGTGTGGATGTGCCAGCACTGAAGGTTTCATTCATTTCACTTGGGCATTTTGCATTAGTTTAATACATGTCAAATACTAATGTATATATATATGTATATATAAAGGTTCAAGCCTGAGAGGGAAGGAAATCTGGGTTCGAGAACATCTTTTCTTTTACGTCATGTTGTTTTGTTTTATTTCTGGAGCTAGTTTTGTGTCCACTTGCTGTTTATACCAAAAATGATGTTTTTTTTGTAAGGACTAGAATCAAATGGTTTGGTTTAGGCAACAAAAACATTTGGTTAGGGTTTTTTGAAATGATCTTAGATTACGTAACTGATGTGTTTTTCTTTGAGCATGTGTGAGTTGGCTTCCTGTGACCTAAATATCATCATCAGTCGGTGGCTATGTGGCTCTCTGTAGATGGCCGTGTGCCTGGCAATTTTCTGTGACAATTCAGTTATTTACTGACTTTATTCGTACTATAGCGAATATGCGCCTGATGTGTTTTTCTGTGGATGCCACTGGAATGTGGTTCTTCAAGCAAATGGTGATAAGCACAAGTACTGATCCTCAGCGTCTGCAGTCCCCAAATGTGTTCAAATACAAATGTTCTCACGTTTATTGTATGTTCGAAAGCTCCAGAGTTGATCAGATGAGTTTGCATTGACTTGTGCCTCCCCCTCTTTTTTTTTTTATAACCCAAATTCTATTTTTCAATACTATATGTTTCCATAGCCAATGAAAGCTTTTCACATGAGAGTATTTGCACCTTTTCACATTTATTGCGAAACATGACAAAATATTGCGATACACGAAAATGCCACAGCAAAGTTAGGATTGCCATTTTTGTCTTATTTGCTTACATTTACAATCTTAAATTAATTTTACAAAAAAAAAAAAAATCAAAGCAATTGTGGTAATTAAAAATATAGTAGTTTCAGCCCTGGTTCCACTTTTAAATTAAATACTTAAAAAAAAAATCACTTTCCACAGTACTGTTTTTGGTGTTGATCACTAATAATTTAATAATTATGGTGATCAGGTAACTTAAATTAGAATTAGTATTCAAACTATTCAGCATTTTTAGATGAGCTTTGAATGTTAATGTCTGATCTGGTAAATGTAGTTGTTTTCTGCCCATTCTGATTAGATTTAGCCTGTTGACTTTGTGAAGTTCACAGAAAGGTCAAGTTCAACATTTCATCCTTCTACCTTTATACTCCTCTCATCCTTTCTTATTTATTTTTGCTATGCAGGAGTTACTAAAGTACACAAAGTGAAAGTCTGAATGCAAAGCCATCGGGGGTTGAGAAAAGCACAGTTTTTGTGTGAAAGGTGATTGCTACAGCTGAGAGTGCATTAGGCTTCTGTTGTGCTTAAAGCCAGCTGCTCCGCCCCTGACTCAGCACCTCATTTCCTCCCTTAAATAAATAGAATTAATGTTCTCAAATCAAATTTGCTTGGTCTCCGCGTAAAGCTTCCTGGGTGGAAAAATAACAGGAGGCAGCTTTCTGCTTCTTAAGGTATCATGGGTCTCAGAGAGGGCCTTGTTGAATGGCATGTTTTTTGTTTTTTATTTTTACTTTTCATTCAGATTTTTGTTCTTTTCCTGGCTGGAGTCCTTTTCAACAAATGTCAACTTACTGCAGTGATCTAAAGCTCTGGGTGCCTCAGTGTCGATTCTGCTCAGCCAAAGAACAACTCTAGATAAAAAGAAATTAAAGAAAGAGTATCGATCATTAAATAGCGTGACAGAGTAATGGGGGTGCTCTTAAAGAGCCATTCGTTTGAAATATCCTTTGACTTTTGAATTTTCCACATTTAACTCCACAGGTTTTCACACATCACTAAGTCTGAAATCTTTCTTGTTTTAAGTGAAGCTGTGATTTAGATCATAAAAATGCTCATTAACAGTAAAATTGGTTTTTGTAGAAAGAGTTGTATAAAATTTACAGTTTTTATTCTGACCTAAAAATTATTACATATAATTGTGTGTGTGATTATACACTTTGACTGAATATTTACTCTGAAATAGCCTTGCCATATAAAGCAAGTTATTAGTTGAAGTGATTGAGCCAGGGAGTTTAGATTTGCTAATTTGCCAAATCTTGTTAACATGTATGGTTTTGGTTGTTAAGTTCTTTTGAAACTGACCAACAGAATAATAGAAACCCTGCCATTAATTCCAAGAGCAGTAAAGGTCACAGCCCACCTAATGGTTTTATACAATTATGGAGTCTCATGATGAATTATGCTTTCAGCATTTAGTTAAGCATCTATGGGTTCAACTTTGAATTTTCTTTTGTTTAGCCACATGAATAAAAGATGGGTAAACTTGGTACAAAAAAAAGACAAGGCAAACTTAATTTTAGTGTGGTTGATTACCTTGGTACTTGTCTCTTCTAAAACTCATCAATAAGCCCCTTTTCTAGTTGAAATCTACTGGAAAAATTAAGGAAATTAAAAAATATTCTCAGAGGGGTATGAAAAGTCTTTCAGGAAGCTAATATAAAAAAAGAAAAACAATTAATGGTCCATGGTAGGGATGTAACGATATGGAAAATTTGATAACTCGATTATAGTGACCAAATTATCACGGCTGATGATATTATCACAATATATTGTCCTGCGTAAATGTCCTGCATGCTATCACCAGTTTCTGCCATGCTTACGTTACGATGCCTGTGTTACAAATTACATATTCATGCGATACGCAGTCGCGAGTCGCTCGTGAGACTTGAATGAAGCTGATATTACATATTCCGGTAATCGACCACGATAATGAGATTAAGTCAAACATAAATGGTAATAACATTTCACTGTGCTTTATCGTAACCGTTCCATCCCTAGTCCACGGGATGGATTACTAATTATCACGAGTACTTGCAGTCTAATTGATAAGTAAAAACACTGTTAAGAGGATTTTAGCCAAAAGTCTCCAAGCCTAAATTTATGTTGAAATCTGGTCGGAAAGAAAATGTTTACTCCTGAAATGATTATTGTGAGCTGAAAACTTTCTGACATGCACCTATAAATACCTACCTAAATATCCACAGTATGTCATACACATTTTCCTGGAAATGAAATAAGTTATTGTCCAGAAAGGAAAGCATCTGTAATTAAAAATTTATTTTTTGTAAATAAGGTACTGACAACATGTTGTGTTGCCGTTGTAATTGATTTTAGCTTGTCAAGCATGGCGTGTGTTGTGTAAGATATATCGGCAGTTGAAGGTTACGGTTTAAAATACTATTATGTTGCATGCTAATACTAGTCTGTATTAGTTCCAAAACACTGCTTGGAAATGAAACTGATCTCCATCCACACCAGCGTTTCAGCTCTGTGTTAGAGAAGATCTCCATCCACATTACACCACTGCAGACGCATGTCACACAGCCATCCATGCTCACTTGGCATGCATGCATGAGTGAAAAAATGCTGAAAACTGCTGGAAAAAACATTTGCCACAGATTTCTCTTATATTTTTGTCCGTGTGCATGTAGGTAGTTGCAGTGTTAATATTACATATAGATTTGGAGTTACAGTAGATACCAAGGACAACAGAGTCAGCAGCACTTGGTCTTATGTTTCCACACTGTTGTTAAGGTGCGTCTGAGTTATCTTTCAGTGACATGATATTGGCTTGGTGAATCAGGGAAGGGTCCACATGACCTAGAGGGGCAAATCATGAAGCTAATTATTGCAACTACATAATTTAGAAATGTTTTTGTCCTTCCATATTAGACAACAGCAGTTGTGTATACAAACGGAAACTTGGTTTGCAGCTCAAAAGTTTTTACCGGTTTGGGGGGGGGTCAAACTTGTCAGGGTGATATGGATTGCAGGTGCAACCATAACAAGAGTTTTATGTTTCAGAATTAAAACATTATGTGGACCTAAGCTAAGTCTGTTGAATACTGTGGCTTCTGACTCAAAGGTTTTATTGCACTGACATAGGGCTGGGCGATAAATCGATTTAATCGATTAATTCGAATTTGTACTTAATGTCGATTTGTTTTAATGAAAATCGATTTTCTCATTAACATCCGCCACCAGCGCCTGCCTGCTGGGCTCCCGTAGGTCAGAGAGCGCGGAGTGCGCGCCCCCCTCGCGCGCCCCCCTCCCCACCCGCGCTAGGTACACAAACAAGCAAGCAGTGCTACCGAAGAAAAGAAACGTATCCTCGGTTATTTGGAATTGGTTCGGGTTCGTGGCGTCAGACACAGAACAAACAGCACCTCGCTGCAAAGTCTGTTTAAAGGCTGTTGCTACCAAAGGTAGCAGTACTACAATTTACTGCAGCACCTTAAACAGAGGCATGCTGCTGAGTTGGAGAGGTGTTGTTCCCTACGAAAAAAAACGACCGGGGCAGCCCAAGCACCGCCACCAGAAAACAACCTACCGTCTTGGAAACGTTGACAAACTGTATCCCGTATGATGAGAAAGGAGCCCGGTGGAAAGCTGTCACGGATGCAGTCGTGATGTATATTGCAAGAGATATGGTGCCCATATACACCGTGGAAAAGCCGGGGTTTATTCACCTGCTCAAAGTTTTGGATCCCTGGTACGTGCTACCAGGCTGCAAATATTTTTCTGACGTTGCCTTGCCTCGTAAATTACAATGGAAGCCTAAAATTAAATTTTTAATTTTATTTGATGCATACGTTTAAGTTAAGTTAACATGATTCAGGGAATCAAAATAGTGCCCAAATACTTCAATATTCAATACAATATGTTCAGGTAACTGAGAGTTTTGTTTGCACTTTATTTTGTCAACCTCAATAAAGGGGTCTTATAATACTATGTTTTACTTATTTTTTGTGTCATTTCGAAACTAGATTACTGAAAAGTTACATTGTCACTGTTCACAATGGCAGGCAGGGTTTGCCATCTCTTTTTTTGTGGCTTGTTTATGTAACTGAAACTCCAGAAGGGAAAATTTAAACAAAATAAAATTTCTTTGTCATCTACAAATTGATTTTAGGTAGGGGGTGAAAAAAATCGATTTAAATCGTGAATCGGGATTTTTTCTGAAAAAATCGGAGATTTTTTTTTTAGGCCATATCGCCCAGCCCTACACTGACAGTAACACTTACAGTTGTTGTCAACTCTGTCACTCCCGCTGCCTCTCTGCTGTCTATTGTATATCTGTCAGAGAGGAGAGGCTGCAGCCTGACAACCTGAACAATTGTTTCCTGTTTATATGTCTCAGGTGCTGGAGCGAAAATATTTTAAGAGCAGTTTTATTTCTATCTAACAATGTGATATCCAGATCATTTTCCAAATTAACATCTGCATCTACAGTGGGAGTCAAAAGTTTGGATACACCTACTAGTTTTAATGAGCTGGTTTGTCCAAATTTTTAACTGGTGGTGTACGTATGTGGCTATGTTGAAGCTCGAACTTGTGCTATGTTGACAATGACGCATAGACGTGAGCGGTTTTGTAAGAAATTCTGTCACAGAATAGCGCCGCGGTGCTCATTCAGTCAGGAATTTAAAACATTCAAATTTTCTCTGATTGATGGAACATAGCATATGTTTGAAAGGTGTTTAAAACTGGTAACTTGAATTGAGACTTCACTGTCATGAACAATCGGAGAATTTAAAAAAATTCTGAAAGCCTCCATTAATCCGTGTTTGCGTATTTAAGCTGGTATCAAGACTGAATCAAAAGGATTCTGTGGTGTGACAACAAACATTTTGTGGGAGGTTTGCAGTCTATACGTGTATCTTGTGGTTGAGTCCCGCAGCTCTCATTAATCCCACTTCCAGCTGCAGCTGCTTTCAACAAAGAAACCCTGACAAACCCACTGTACAAAGCAAGCCAAGCCCCAAAACACAGAAAAATATCAAAGGAAATATTTGACATCAGAAATCTCACAAAAACATGAACGAGGTAGTTTGTACCACTGACACTATCGATATATTGTAATTTGATTCTAAATTTGCTTGACATTTAATGGGCTTAATTGGGGTTATGCATTTCCTCCCTTTCAGCCCTGAATCTTTGTAACTTCCTTTCCATTTTTTTTTTTGTGACACAAAATATCTACACACAACAGTTTATTTCATGTCTTTAGTTTTTAGCCACACATCACTGTTAGTGTAATTGCACTTGCACTTGCCATGGCCATTTGCTACTCTTTAGAATGTCTCGTATGTATTGTATTTACCTCATCCTTCCTTTAGTACCATGGCATTTCTTCTTATGACATCCATAGTAAGGAAGCGTAAATCAAGTGCTTCTCTCCTAGCAAAATTTTCTGAGTATCCAGCTTAAAAGCCTGCCACTAGATGAGTCAGACATTCTGTGATTGTCATTAAACAAAAGAGATCTACCAGCTGCTAGAGGGTTTTCAACTCTGGTTTCACTTTCAGTTTTGTCTGCATTTGTTTTGGGCAGAGATTCCGCTGCTCTTGGTGTAAAATCTAGTGTTGGTCTGAGATTGGATAATGTATCTTTGTGGTAGAAGAACAGCATAGAGTTTCTGACAGCAGGCAGTAATATTAACTATCTGCAACCCTGCAATCAAGATCTCCATCACTAATGTGGCACCTTTATGGTTATAATTTGAAACCTAATGAACTTAAATGCAATTGATACATGTAGAAAGGAAAACTTCGATTATATGGGCAGATTAGCTAGTGTATTACAAATATTACTTGTGACAAAATGGTTGCAATAGGACATAATTTGAAAAAATGAATGGGTACTGACCTAAATTATTTTCAGACATCTTTAACTTTCACATCAAAAGTTTCAACATCATCTGATTCATGTCTAAGATGCTCTTCTGTTCAAGATTGCAGCACATCTCTCACAGCATAAGATTTATGGCCTTTTTAGGCTTGGGATATGTTGCAATATGTTGCATGGTTTCATTCTCTCTCACGTGCACACACATGCACGTGAGTGCGCGCGCACTCACACACAGACATACAAAGCCAAATAGAAAATATCAGTGGCAAAACTCATAATAATGATAATGAAATGAAATGAAAAATACTTTATTAATCCCAGAAGGGAAATTCAACAGTGTAGTGCGTTTTTTTTTCAACAATCAATTTAATAATGATAATAAGAAGAAATAATAATAATAATGATGATAATGATGATAATAATAATAATGATCAGCCTCCAGTACATTGTGTTTTGACCATTTTAAACACCAAGCTAGTAAGAAAATATGGGACAAAACCTAATATGTCAAAGATCATGTTTAAGCATATAAAGCACCAAAGACATATGCTAATAAATGCATGTTTGTATCAACTCCACATCTGGGAATACACATCCTGCAAACTTTCAGCTGAGTTGAATTTGCGTTTATGTATAAACCCAGCTGTTCCACTGCAGTGACTCTATACTCATTGAACTCTGTTGTACAGCCACCTTTGTCCCTCTGGCCGTTTGCCAGGTATATGTATCCGTCTCTTTGTTTACCATGTCAGATGTTTTGGATTGGTCTTGGTTGTGCCAGTTGCATCAGCCAGCCAAGGTGAACAGATAGGAAGGGAGACATAGTCCTTGGAGAGAGCAAAGCTGTTAGAAACCAGATGCCAAGTACTGCAGTTGCCGGACTCTTGTCTCACATTTTGTTTGATCTATAGCCGAGCTGCGGGCCAGGGTTTTCAGAAATCTGATTCCTTGCCATCTGACCTGGCTTGAAAGACATGCATGCATGTGCATTTGCCCTGTGCATGTGCATCAAGGTGTGACCAGCAGCATTCAGACACAGGCACTTTAGAGGTTACCAGGAGACATAGGTGAAGTGCTGCTGGAATGCACCAGTCACTTTTTTTTCCCCAGGCCACAAAATCCCTTGCACAATCTGACTGTAATTCAGAAACATTCAGTTTCTGCGCTAAAAGATTCAGTTGTCATTAAAACCAGCTTTCACCCAAAAGAGCATGAAAAAAAAAACAAATTAATTAAATTAATTTTCAAGGTGCGTGCTTAATTCACAACAGTAAAGGCTGATTGATCAAAAAACTCTGACAGCTTTTGACCACAGAAACAGAGCACCGCAGTTATATAACGTTAGAAAGAAGCTAATGATTACTGCATGCGTGCACATGTGCACCTTGTATCTCGGTGCATTCTTGTACTTTAACAAACAGCACTACACTCTTGCTGGGTGCTTATGAATGCACAAAGGAAAGGTAAAGTTTAGAGACTGAAAGGAAGAAGGATTCACGAACAAGTTGAGACGTGAAATTGGTGTCCTTGTCACCTGGCTGGAATGCAGTTTCTCATTCAGATGGCTGCTTGATATGATCAGGAGCAGACACACAGGATTTCCTGACTGCTTCCAGTGGTGTAGCTCTCCAGTTGTCTAGACGTGCAGTCCCGACCCAACCCTGAGCTAACAAAAGATTATTCTATAGTTGTCATAGATGACTATTTTTCATGTTGGCTTTTAACGGATAGTACTCTTGATGTGAGGGAGAATTTGACTAGATGTAGGAAAATATGAATAATTAGTTCTGACATTTTCGTGCTTATGCCCTTTATCAACATAGCAAAAATTAAGATATGTGGTCCTACCATCAAACAGCCTTTTAAACATACAAGTATTTGTGGATGCTTCTTTCTTTTCTTTTCCTTCTTTTTCTTTTTTTTTAGTCCTAAAGTAGAGTGGATGCAAAGCAGCAGCTCAGTACTGTAAATTATCTACGCTACAAGCTTTGTCCTCATTCAAGGGGGCCATTTATTTGCCCAAGAGCATGTGCTGTAAGTCGGTCAGCTGGTCAGAGAGTAATGGCTCTTTCCTGCCTGAGGAAAAGAGATGAGTTTCAGTCGGGTGCAATGCAGGGAAAGCAGGCAGACCTCCCAGCAGCCAGGAAATCCATGGAATCCCATGGGTCAAACTGGGGTCAACTGGGGAAGTCCTACAGGGAGGGACAGAGATAAAAACAGAGGTGGAGAGACACCTAAAGGATGGCTGAACGAGATCCACATATGAGTGACACTCCTGACCCTATCCACTCTTCTGACATGCAGTTTTGCTTGACACTGCGTATTTTATCCCTCTGAAGTATTGCTATTTATGAACCACATCTAAGAGGCTATTTTATCGGAAGCACAGATAAAATCTGTGGATTTTTAAAAAAATATTTTTTGAAAGATTAAAGCCATTGTTAAGCACAGAGTGGCTTTAATCAACGGCCCATACCGTTTTTGACACATAGATATACTGCATCCTCAGGGACCTGATGCAGGTTCACTGTATGATTTTATTTATAGATACGTTCGTGATTTTATCTTTAGCTTGGCCCTAAAAATGATCCCACAATATTTTCAGCCTGCTAGAGAGAGAGAGAGAGAAATGAAGCATGAGGGTTTTGAAGTGAAATCAGTGAAATGGTCTAAAAAGGTAATAAAAACACTGAAGCTTTTGTACTTTAAATTGGATTCGCTTGATCTTTAAAATATAAATTATGCACAAAACAAACATGCTAAATATACTGGGCAGACTACTTTGAAGAAGTTAGAATACTACTTTGTATGTCTTATGGACTGAAGGTTAGCTCAGAGACCAACAAAGTGGCGCAGAAACGTTTAACGTTATATATAGAACTTTTATATGAGTAAGTGTCATGCACAGTTATCAGAGCATCTGTAATCACTGACCGATCTGCTTTTAGTCACGCCTGATATTAGTCCAGACTACTCACTAACAGTTCATTGTTGTGCTTAATCCTTTTCACAATAAAAAATAGTACATTTATACAGGTTTTTTTCATATACTATTACAAGGATATTTTTTATAAAGATCTTTTGAGATTGTGTACAGTAAAGGTGTAAGTTTGTCACTGCAAATGGGGGGTTTAAGGGGTGCTGTTGCAATGTGCTTCCAGCTCTGTCTGGAAGAAGACTGACATTTGACACTTTGGCAAAGAGTATATTAGGGAGATTATTGATCTCTTTCTAGTTTTTTTTTTTTAATTCTAGAAAGACTTTGCTTGTCTACAGAAATAATTCATTGCATATCTTTTTGTTTTGCTAGTCAGCCGGTGTTATCCTGGCCATAGTTCATAGCTTTTTTTGATTAGGATATGTGCTAAAATGCCAATTCAGGGATGAGCAGGGCATATGTACTTTAACCATGTTCATAGAAAACTGCAGTAAGTATAATGTTTGTGCATTTTCAGAGGGAAAAGGGCATGGATGTCATCATAGAAAAAAAAATATGAGGCTGCTGTTTTAAAGCAGTGGAGTAGAGGTCTGTGTTGTGGACTGCAACTTCATCAATGGCTGCTTTTGCAGCTGTTCCTAACCTTTCAAAATGAAATGCCAGCTGAGGCTGCTCCAGTATGCAGACATGATACTTTGTACTCTCTGGCAGGGTGCAGGTGGACGTATGAGGATGTCCAACAACTCAGATAGTGCTGTGGGCGGGACATAACTGAAGACCACAGTGCAGTGACCACAAAGTAGCTACATCACAGTGCATTTACCCTTTTTATTACATGTGCTGCATTTGCGGAGTAGTGCATTTCATTTTTTTTCTTAATCAGCAATTGGATTAAAGAAAAGTACCATTATAGATAGAGCTGTAGCGATACACTAATCTCACGATACGATACAATACGATATATTTGGCTCACGATACGATATATATCAATATTCTTCTTACAATACATTTACATCATTTTCTGAAAGATTTTAATGGGACAAAGTGATTTTGGTGACATCTTGTGAGTTTTCCAATTACTTTGTTTGAATTAATTGAACTGAAAGCATCAATTACACATTATGTGACTGACAGGCAGCTTGCAAATGCTGGACAAAATGAATAAAAGACAATAGGATAGCGGGGCTCCATCGCGTTCACCATGCGCCTAAAACCGTTGTTTTCCACCACTGAATATGGTCTCAAATCCTGACAAATAAAGTAGGAAATGGACTCCGTAATTTTCTGCGACCTAGGTGAAGTAGATGAAAACTGGTGGCAACAACCAGTTAGCATTACCTTGTCCGGGTGGTGACGTTTCAGGTGGGCTCGCAGGTTGGTGGTATTTCCAGAGTACTTCACGTTTGTGTGACACAGCTTGCAAACTGCCATACTTTTGTATAAAGAGAAAGAAGCTGGCTTCTGGATAACTTGTTAGAAATGCTCTACAGCGACACTAGCGGCTGGTGGACTTAATGGCTCTTCCTGCACTTTGCAGGAAGAGCACCCGTGCAGGACACGGGGGTTTTGAAGGGAGCTTAGAATATCAATACCCGCGGCTGAAATATCGATACTCCCTGGGGAAATAAAATATCGATATATATCGCAGAATCAATAAAATCGCCCAGCCCTAATTACAGATATCTATAGCAATGCTCAATATCAGCTGCTATAATCAGCCTAACTCCAAACCTTAGTCAACCTTAGTCGTGAATTACACTGCGACGAGGCAAAGAATCTCCTGCAGGTCAAACTGAAATGTTTAAATTATAGCCTACCATCTAGTACAGTATGTACATTCTCCAGTGTTTTTTTTTTCTCTTTTTTTTTTTACTTGCAGACATGTGCAAATATGTCTGGAATGAAAAATATGATCACATATGCCTCACTTTCCATTCACACTCAGAAGATGGTGCCTCCATCTAAGCTGCTTACCATGAAAAAGACATGAGCTGAGGTTGAGAGTCTCGGAGGAACGAGTCTTGTTTTGACTGAAGACGTTGCCATCCTGCTGACAAAGGAGGGGTCAGAGGGGTTTTTTGTTTAAGGGGTTCCATGCCTTATGGTATCTAATTAGCAGGATTGGTTGCTATTGTATGATGTCTTTCTGCTGGCCTTTCCTAAACACCACCGAGCTGATCAGTGACCCCTTCCTCCCACATTAAATTAACCCATTGTCCTCCTATTGCCTTTGTCCAATCAGTTTCTCAACATGAATCTCAAGCCTTACAGTCTGAACCCTGCTGAACTTAGCCAGAAAGATTGTTTGTTCAAATTCCTTCATGTGCAACAGAAAACTGATATTGTTAAACTAATATTCTCATAATAAACACATACATGTGCCAGTTCTTGAGAGCCTGATCCACTCTGATGCACTGGATTGTGTCTGTCTTATTTGGAAAACAGCCACAGACGTCTTGACAGACAAAGTAATAATGAAACCAAATTTATTTATTCTTTTAAAATATTTGCATGGTTGCACAATATTCTGTTTTGATATCCCTAAGGACATCTGCAGTCCCATGGTGATGAGATTAGATGATGAACGGGTTGTTCTGCAACATCCTCTCACGTTCTTAGTGGTGAGTCATTGGCTAGTTGGCTGCTGTAGTTCCCAGTCAGCATTCATTGGCACCGTTTCCTCGTACGCAGATGAAACGCAGATGAAAAGTACAAGATGAGGCAGAGGACAGCGCAGGTGGCCGTAACGTGAGAATGTGCTGTCATGACGTACAGAAAAAGCTACCAGTAATGTTGTCCTTCATCAGTCTAAATTGCTTTTGTTTGGATATTATTTTGTACAACATTTATTGTGAACTGAGCTCTACGCTGTTTGTCCAGCTTGCGCATAATGCCGCTCAGGGTCTTGGTAACAGTAAATGTTAAACCCTGTTTGAGACTGAAATGATGTTGAGGTGTGTTACACTTGAGCTTTTAGAAATTTTACAGTTGAGAGAAATGCAAATTTGAGCAGAGTAATGATTCAGTGACGTATCTGCTTTCTTTCTGTGGAAGTAAAATGATGGAGGAGTAAATTCACAAAGAAAAGCCTACATTGTTAAAATGTTGTCTATCATTTGATTCTGCACTGTGGGGTTAGATGAATGCTGGATTGAAATCTTCATATCATAGGTTGTGTCCTGCCAAAACTAAAAAGAAGTTACTCAACATGGAGAAAACATAAGAGGCCCCTTTCCCCTATGTGGGGTAGTCAGCCAAGAGGCCCCACATTCCCTTAAGAAAGGAGTATTAGTGAGTGTTGACACGAGGGCTGTATGATATCAGTTTTCACAGCTCCCATTTAATCAAGTGTTTGATGCAGGGTTACTCTCTACCTCTCCAAATCTAAAAAAAAACAAAAAACATGGTTTTCTTTGAATGACAATATTAATATCCAGTGAAGATTGATGTCTTTTGGCAATTACATCTGTTTCTGTTCAGGGTTCATGCACAGTACAGTAAATGTTTATTTCTTCTTTGTATTTTTTCATGCAGCAAACCTATGTGTCCTCCGGCCACCAGATGGCGCCCCCCAGTCCCAACACCAACAGTAGCAGCAACAGCAGTGGCGGAGGAGGGGAACAGCTGAGTAAAACAAACCTGTATATCCGAGGCCTCCATCCGGGAACTACAGATCAAGATTTGGTGAAAGCTCTGCCAGCCGTGAGTGATTTTGGAACTTTCTTTAAATACCGCATCAATTAACGATGTTACTGCAAACGTCTTTTTGGAGGCAGGATACCAAGTGTTGTCTGTATTTAAAAGATGGACATTGCCAAGGTGATGTCACTGATGGGTGTGTATCTGCTGGTTTTACGTCTCAGATTTAGAGGTCTTTATATTGCCATCATGGCTTGTGTACCCATGTCATATTTAGACTAGGAATCAAGGATATATACAGTAACATTCTGGCAAACATAAGTATTCTTTTCCCAAAAACATGTTGCTTTAGTGTCTATTTTACTCTCAACAGGAAACTAGCTCACAAAATTAATTCCATGCTGTACTGCTGAAGATCACACATGAGGGTGTCAGACTTACTTGGGTTGTATATGAAGTGAGAAATGGGTTACTTTTTAGCAATATGTGAATCTTAATTTATGTCACATAACTCGATTCCATTGGGATTCTTGATGATAGTAAATTGACTAAGTTGATTCTCGATTCAAAATGCTTCTCAGTTCAAAATTGATTCATGGCATTCTCAGTTCATTACAAAATAGTACTCATTTTAGTGTTTAAGTCCACTCTGTGGTCCCAGAAGTAAACCTGAAAGTTCAAGTAAAGTGTATATGTGCTGTCATTTCTAAACGCTTTATAATAAAAGATAAAAATATTTAAAACATTTTAACTGATTGCAGTATATATACCTTAAAATAAATTGGCTTAAGGTATTTATGTGTAACAATGCAGGCTCGTCATTAAAAGGCTGTAAAACTCTATCTGGAAGTTAAAGAGAAATGAGAAATATAGTGTAGGATATCCAACACAATATTTATGTGTATTTCTATAAAAGGTAGCATTCATGTTTATTTATAAATGAAGCTCCTTATCTTATCTTATCTTATCTTATCTCTATGTAATAAATTCACATAACATTATACTGAAGGGAAACTTTATTGAAATATGATATTACCCTATCTGGTATCTGAAATGTAGGCCAACCATAGATGTGTACCACTTATTTCCAAATATTTCTGAGACCAGTACTTCAAGCACTTATTTATTTATTCAATGGCTAAAGCCCTTGTCATTTTCCAGAAAGACTTTCTTTCTTATCTAGTTTTGCATCAAGAGGAGCTGCCCCTACTGACCATGAGTAAGAATGCAGGTACTTATGTGTTGGCTTCACTTTTCAGACGTAGAGTCCATCTCTCACTATATCCCCGGTCTAGACCAGTGAGTTGAATTTTGAAACATCAATGGACTTATCGTATCTTGGCTCTGATTTTTTAATGAAATTCTCTGATATTTTATGAAGGCTCTTTATTCTTTTTTTTTTTTATTATGAGTTAGATGAAAACATCAATACTACCCTGTTAAAGAACTATAAACCTAGAGCTGAGGAATGTTAAGTGTAGCTAAGCATGACTACTGAAAGAGGGAAAGAGGGTTTTTTTTGTTTTTAATGCACTCACAAACAACCCTGAAACTCAGGATCACAATTAAACTCAATAACAAAATGTAACTTCTTCTGAGCACTTGTTAATTTTTCTGTTTACACATGTATGTACTTCACACCGACTGTTGGCTCGAGAGGTGCTGTTGCTTTACGTTAAATAGCCCTCAGTGGCTCTCATAGTAAATGCTTATCTGCCACAATGTTGATCAATTTTCACAGATAATAAAGTGATTAATAAAACAAAACCCACAGAACAAATATTCAGAAGATACATTATGCAAATTTGAGCTTTTAATTTTTGAGAGGAATTGTATCAGATTTCGTATCTGTTTTTAGAAACTGTAGTGAAACAGCTCTCTGAAAGCTATACAATGTATCCAGGCTTATTTAGATGAGTGGGGGCAGTGGACTGTATGACCATAGCTTGTTATACCTTCCAGTCTACATTAACTGGAACTAGTTTTATCTTTGATGCTAAGTCTGAGAAAGAGTGACAGAAAGTTTTTGCAAGCAGAAAACAACTGTGCTATTCAGAACCACACTCTTCATGTGCTGGGCACACAAAATACAACTGAGCTCATTCCCAGCTGATTTCTCGTTCATTTCAAGAGCTGTAGAAAGTAATGTGACTGAGACCATATGTAAAGATTTAATGTATGTAAAGAATTATCACAGTTAAATCCTTTTAAATAGCTATTTCAGGCTAAGTGCTTTGAGTGGTTCCCTGACTAGAAAGGCGCTATATGAGTAACAAAAAAAAAAAAGTCTGCAAAATGGTCAAGACTTGGAGGGAAATGGAAGAATAGGAGATCACTTCCAAAAGATTGGAAACAAGACTTGAAAAGGTTCAGTCAACGAATGGTGCTGAATCTTACCACATGTCCAGATGCAACCTTAACACTAAACTGAAATGAAACAAACATACAGTGCATTAAACTTCATACCCCTTGGTTAACACTCTAGTCAAACCCACACACACACACAGATACTGGTATAAAGCAGCCAAACTGGTTTTAGCAACCTCAGGTCAGGGCTACACTATACGTCACGGAGGTGATTCATGAACCTTACTCATGCTTTCCAGGGTTCAATCACAGCGACGGCACAAGCCTGTTAAGAAGGATCGGCCTGCTTTAATAAAGCCTGTGTAGATGCTTTGCTTCTCACAGAAGACCTTTCCATTTTTAACTTTCATATTTTGCTCTCATTGTTAGTATTCCAGTCTCACTTAGAAGGGTCTCAAATGCATTAAATGCACTGAGCAAAGTTATGAGGGGTGTGACCACATATGTGTTATCAAAGTTGCAATCAAAGGAAATCTAAAATCTGTAGTTGGTATGTGAAACGCTTGAACTTCAATAAAAACAGGAAAGTTACAGAGAAGTCATTGTACACAGTAGTAGAGAGGATCGGGGCTTTAGAAGTGACACAGAGGGCTACTGTTGAGAGGGAAACTTAAATGACTCGGAAAAAAGTAGCATGGCCTGCTGGAAACAAATGTCAGCTGGTCATATATGGGCTTAGGTTTTCTTTTAAGACCTTGTGGCGTCCATAGGGTGGTGGACTAAAGTGAGGTTGCCTGTGCACCTTTTAACTCAACTCATGGTATGTGTGCTGGGGAACACAAAAAACATACGTTTTGATTCTGTGTGTCGTGCTTCTGATAAAAGAAAAAACTCCGGTCCAGAGGGATGGACACATTTACCGGGAGAGTCGGGGATGAAGTGGTGCCTGCTGTCTTCTGTGTGAAAGCTTGTAGGGGCAGCATCATCAGCTTGCTTCAGTTGCTTTCTGAATAAACTGACTGACCACATTTATCTTTCCTTGGTGGCTCTTTCCAAGGTGGCAATGACAGAGTTATAAAAGTGTTTCAGGCTGCATGAGACATCATTTTCACACATGGATTGGCCACCACAGAGTCCATGCTTTAAATCTTTGAAAATCTTTGAGATATACTAGAGAAAACTTTTTGCAGAGGGTCATCTCTCCAATCAACAATACAAGATCTGGACTGAAATAAATGTTGTGACATTGCAAAAGCTTATTGAAATAATGTCACGGCAAATGTGTGCCACAATCAAACCTAAAGGTTGCGTGTTCCTCTTTTTTGGCTAAACAGTACTGAACAGTACTCTGTACGATGCACAATACATTATGTTCAATACAGAGTACAGAAAACTAAAAGTCATTTTCTCTTTATCCTAGATCACAATTCACAATGTCAGTGTCTTTTAAATATTTTCAGTGGACAAATCTCCATGACCAGAGATAAAAAATATCAGTTATGTACCTAAATATATTGAAATTCTTGATTTGCTAAACAATGTTTGGTTTAATACTGATGTTTTTAATGCAGTATTTTTATTCCTTCCAACATGTCCCACAGTTTTTTTTTTTACTACTCACTAACAACCCTTTTTTTCTTGCCAGATTAGATTAAGTGATAGGTTGCAAACACCCTTTCAAAAAATAAAATAAAATAAAAGTAAAGTTATTCAAATTTGTCACAAAGGCAGTTTGTGTGTGTGTACACAATGTCTCATAAAACAACAGAAATAAAAATATAAAAAAGATAAAACTGTGGAATTATGTCAGTATAACAAAATTGTTCCTGATAATACACAGCTATAAAAATGTGCTAGTCTTTTTTTTTTTAAACTTGATTTAAACCTTTTAGTTGAGAAAAGTATTTGTATTTATATTCATTATCTGCTTTTGACTTTAAATATATGTAGGTTTCCTGCAGCTTATTTGTACCGAAAACCTGCTACCATGTTTTCTGATGTGACTGACTGTGAGATTTTGTATCAGCTGTATCCACGCCAGCCCAGAGATCTGTTATAAAATGTCTGCTAGACTTGGATCAAACTGTCTTCAGCTTGTGTATACATTTGTGTCTAATCACTGCTGTGCAGCTTTTAGTTGACTGTGGGAAACTATAAACATAACCTATGCAAAGTTCATCTGGGTATTTGGTAATGGATATTGCTTCATATGTTTTGCTATGAAGAAATCAGCCCTTAAGTATACTCCATTAGTATCTCTTTTATAAGATAAATCCATTAAATTCTCATGCCATTCCCATGCTTAGAGGAGGCGTTTTGTAAGTGATTGTAGTGATTGTAACTCTGAGTCAAGTTGCGATCAGGGTTGGAGTAAGCTGGAGAACCAACATAAATATGCATTTCCTGGCTCTAGATTGGAGCAATCTGGAGGCAAAAAAAAAAAAAACACTCCCAAAAATCTAACTTGGAGTCAGGTGTTGCCTGTGACACAGGTCTCTGTTGTCTAGTTAGGCCTGAGTCATGTGGTTTAATGTCCACTGTCCACTAAAGAGGCGGGAGTGTAGGACCCAGTGGTGCGCTTGTGATCTGAGGGTGGAAAAACAGAGAGAGGGAGAGGGACGTGGTGGGAAGGAAGGCAAGCTGGAGGGGTGAAGCATCAGGTTACAGTGTACATTCCGCCCAGACGCCATGTCGCCCAAACAGAGGAACACCAGCTTCCCTCACTGACTGAATTCACCAGACATGGGCAGGTCTATTATACTGTAGTGCTGATGCACTGTCTTAGAACACTGCATTCCATCAGTCTACAAATCTTGCATAACACCTCTTGTTTGTACCCTTAACTTTAATACAACTAAAAATTATTTTACTGTTATAATGCAGCAATTGATTCTACAGATTGGTTTCTGTCTCTTTTTTTTCTCCTTTCTTTTTTTTTTTATTTTGACAGCCACTGACTAAGAGGCTGGGACACCAGGTTATGTTTGATCTGCCTTATTTCTTTTGTTTATAGGCAGATTAAGCACATCACTTCCCTTAAGAGATAGTTTCTTGATTTGTGACAGCACTTTTAAGCATTATTTGAGCCAAAAATACCCAAAAGCAGAGCTGTATTTGGAAAAGAGGTGTTTGGGTGATATCCTGTGTGTGTCTGGTAAAGGCAGGCCCGTAATAAATTGTTTTTGGCCCTGCGGTGCTGTCTCCTGTCTGTCAGAAACAACATTGGGGCGCAGAGTTACTGTACCGCCTCCACAGGCAGACAAACACAGATGGGTGGAGCAGGCAAAGTTTTCTGTGGCACTTAAAATCACATTAAGGAAGCACTGCTGCTCACAGGAAGGACAGAGTATGGTTCATGTTAACACCTGTAGTCAGGCTCAAAGGCTCAAAGGTAATGTGGAAGTCAGTGTGCATGTTATATGAGCTAATTCCTCTCTTTGCCCCACAGTCGCCTCAGCTGTCATTGATCTGTTTCCTCTGTTCTTGTGTGTCCTTGAAGGTATGGCAAAATTGTGTCGACCAAGGCCATCTTGGATAAAACCACCAACAAATGTAAAGGTGAAAAATGTTTTATTTTTTAAAATAAAAGTTGTGGTATTTTGTGCGTAATATTAATGTGACTGATATTATCTTCCTTCCATCTGCTTCTTGGCATTACTTTAAGCCAAGATGCCATCTGGCTTTTGCTTCATATTTAACAAACAGTAATGTTCATGTTCTTATAGTAGTAAATTACTGCATTTTAATGCTGATTTCTCTCTCTTGCAGGGTATGGCTTTGTGGACTTTGATAGTCCAGCAGCAGCACAAAAAGCTGTTACAGCTCTGAAGTCCAGTGGGGTCCAAGCTCAGATGGCCAAAGTAAGAATGAAACAGATTTTTAATTAGCTCAGTATAACTACTAACCTCTATTTATATCCAGTCCTGATGAGTTATAAAAAAACCAATTCACCTCATCTTTTAGTCCTGTTTTCTTTTATTGATCTATTTAACTCGGTTCAGTTTATTTATATGGTGGTCCTGCAGAACAAAATTCATTTCAAAGCACTTCATTCATATTAATCCAATTTAATCAATTTCCTTGGAATCTGTTAAAACACATATTCATTTTGCCCCAGTCCAGTTCAAATTCTTATAACCTCAGTTTCCAAAAGCAGCCTTGCTAAGGGACCTGGCAAAATGTATCCTGAGAAAGCACAAGGGGACAGTGGAAAGTGAAGCGTTCTTATGAACAGGAACAGACCTCAAGCACAACCAGGCTGATGATGGGCAGCCATCTGCCTTGAACCTATTGGGGGGGGTGAGTGGGCAAGAAAGAGACACTAGTAAACACAAAGAGATTAGTCTAAGGATATCATCTGTAAAACAAAAAAGTAAATAGATGAGACAGCTCCTCAGATACTAGTTCAGGCGCACATCTTGAGCAGCGCTTTATGCTCGCTCTCATCCCCCCAGCATAGTTTATTCCAATTAGTCCATCTTGTTCACAGATCCATTTAAGGAGCGAGAGATACTTTTCTCTCACATGCCTTCTGATGTATCTCAGCCGCCAAGCTCACTGCCGCTTGTTAAAATCCCACCTTCTCCCCAGCTTCCAGCTGTGCTCACTGATTCTATGGAGGGTGGGTTAAGTTATTTTCATGACACACATATATCTCAATACATGCCTTATAAGTGGGGATTAGGCTGGAGCGTAGATGCCAAAACTCAGGTGTTTTTTTTTATTAAGAAAGCAATTGATGCTTTCGTTATGAGAATTGACTGACTGAATGGCCTAAAGAGAGCAGAGTGAGGAAAAGCGACCATTGCATGATGGGAGGTCCCTCTGCAGCAGCATAACTAAAAGGACAGTTGAAGACACTCAAGTCTGATCTCCTCAGCTTGAACCATCCAGAGTTACAGTCCTTTCTACACACATGCACACCCATGTACTCTTGGCAACAGGCCAAGATAAACTAGCATATAGGGAGGAGTGTGCTCTGCCATAAGTCAGACTCAGACCAGACTTGTTATGAGCAGCAGCAATCTTGTCTTTCACACTCATTTTGTGTCCACCAGCTTCTTTGCCCCTCACTGCCTTTTCCCTGCTTTCCCCTCACACCCGCTGTATGTTGCTAACCTGCTCCTGTTGTAGCGCTTGTTCTGAGCTCTTTGTCGAAGTGTCTCAAAGCAGCTCTTGTCGGCCCATTAAGCTGATCCCTCTGGCTCTCAGGCTTCCCTTTGAGGGAAACCAGGGGAGGGTGCCACTACACCCACTGTCAATAGGACAGGCACAAAGAACTGGCATTGTCCATCAACCGGGCCCAGGCCTCAGGCTGACACTGCCACTTAATACACTCTACCCCAGTGTCCCTGTCCCTCCCCCTGTTCTGCACACAAACATACCCACTGCAATGCAACACCGCAGTTAGATTGCAGGTTTCCCCTAGCCCAGCTCTGGAAACCTGTAACAGATCTATGCAGCCAGCTGACCTGAACCAGTCCATTGCAACTTAAGCCAGAGTCTACGTTTGCTGCAGCTCCTCCAGGAGAGTGCCACACAATCCTGTATATCTCAACACTCGACAAGTGCAACTGGACACCCAGACTTGACTCACCCAGACAGCATGTGCTCAGTCAGAGGTGTTGATAACCACTATATCAACCTAAATATGCCCAGCCGCTCAGGGGAAATGGGTTACTTGAGGTTGGAAAAAACAAGCAATAGTCTAAAGTCAATTTGTTATCACTATCATGTGCAGTTTCGCCTGTATGCATCTTCACCATGGTTGCTGCAGAGTGTTGTTCGCAAACACAATGAGCCACACCTTGCACTCACTGTCCTTCGAGTACACTCTGTCCCTGAACAGGCCACCACGGCATCCAGGCTGCAAGCCCAGAGGAGCTGCATGCATTGGGGCAGGGGAACAATGGCGGAGTTAAAAATAGATTCCTTCTTACCTCCCAGCACCTCCCTGTTCAAACTCAGACGTCAAGCTCACATGTGCTACTTGACACAAAAGCCGGCAAACCTGTCAACACAGAAGCACACATAAGACTTGGCTTCCAGAAGACACGCTGACATCTCAGCACATCACCTTCATGAGCTCGAGATTGCCGTTCTTTAAATTTCTTTTTTCTTTTTTTTTCCCCTTTGACTTTGGGCAGCAGGACCAATATGTGATAAAATATCAAATGGGTCGTTGTCTGAACTGCCAGAGAACAACAGAAAACAAAGACGGCGGCGGAGGTCTTTTTGTTCCTTTGTCTTAAACTTTATTAGTTTTGTCTGAGCTCTGTGTTATGTAATGAACACGCTAGCCAAAATGACTATAATCAGAGAGAATGTGTCACCTCTGGTTCATGTCTGGGAACATGGGCATAAATCTTCATTTAAGAAAGCCGTTGACACAATTTAATGTCATAAATACTCCCAGGAAGGCTTCACCGTCGTTTCAACACCCTGTCAACCTCGCCTTGAGCAACTGTGCCCCCTATACCAGGACATGGATTCTGCATGTCCTCTCCTATTTGTTGATTGCATTAGTGTTGCTTAAATTAACTTAAGCTATTTCACTTGAATATAACTTCTTCATTGTATGAACTATGAAAAAGGCATTGCTTTTTCTTGCAGAACTGTCTAATATTAGTCCACTATGGGAAGTAGGGACAAAATGGAGAATGATAAAAGGGAGGAGCCTGTTAATCAATAAAAACTCAGTTATCTTTCTTTCCTGTTTTGCTCTTTTCAATTACCTAAGCTACTCCTGACATCGGGTAAATCTTGACCTATTAGTTGACTCCTTCCGAACAAAATATCAGCCTTTTAAATTACTAATTTCTCCCACCCTCCCTTTCTTCTGTCATCTTCCTTCACTCTTTGTCTTTCCTTCTCCTCTCTTAAGTCCAGCCTTCTTTCTCCTGGTTACCAGGCTCCTGTTGCTCTGTGAACTCTTAAACGTCATGCCTGGCTTCCTGTGTGCGTCTGCACGGTCACACAAGGTTTCACTTTCAACACCAGTGCCACAAAAGTCATCTCTGAATGATCTCTCCTCTTCATTTACTCGCAGCTGTGGCAGTATCTTAATCAGACAAAATTCTAGTGTGACTTTATCCTTCCACACATTCTCATATTTGCAAATGTTGCTGTATTAGGTGCACTAAATGTGGTTGACCCAGTGGGAAGGCGTAGATGACAAATTTTTCATGGTTTCAGTTTTTTGTGTGGAGGTACTAAAAAAAAAAAAAAAAAAAAAAAAACAATTTACTGAGAATTGATCCTGTTACGAAATGATGCTGCAAATGGAAAGGCAGGTGTTACCTAGGAACAAATTTATATTGTGTGAAAAAGATCTGGAGCGTGCGACAAAAGGTTTCTATTTGTAAATGCAGGTGAATTAACATTAATTCTCTGAAAATTTGAAAAAACAGACAAACAAAAAAGAGAATAAATGTACAAATTAAATGTTGCATTGAAACTGAAACACTTCTGTGTATCCTCCTGTGAGACACTTAAGCAACACTCGCTGCCTCTGTGCCAACAGATGGTGAAAGTGGGGGGGGTGGCATCAGTCATTATGACATATTTTTGTTCATGCCACAAAAAGATGTTTCTGAGCTTTGATTTTTCTGTCCTCTTGCTGTAGCAACAGGAGCAGGACCCAACCAACCTTTACATCTCCAACCTGCCAGTGTCTATGGATGAGCAGGAGTTGGAGGGCATGCTCAAGTCCTTTGGCCAGGTCATTTCTACGCGCATCCTCCGAGATGCCAATGGGACCAGCCGTGGTGTTGGATTTGCGAGGTTAGGATGTAGCACTGCCTGCATGGTTTTAAAATGAGTAGTTGTGTTATTTGCATATATGAAGTAAACTTCTCTACGGGGATCAAATTAACCTTTAACTGTGTTTCAGGATGGAGTCCACAGAGAAGTGTGAGGCCATAATTCAGCATTTCAATGGAAAATTCATCAAGACTCCACCAGGAGTGCCTGGTGAGTGTGTTTAGTATTATAGAAACCTGATATTTTTGTTATTGGTGCCCAAGTTGAGCTGTGTCATTTCCCACTGTGATCAATGAATTCACTCTCTTGTTTGATCTGTTGCTTTCTCAGCGCCCACAGAGCCCTTATTATGTAAGTTTGCAGACGGGGGTCAGAAGAAGAGGCAGAGCCAGGGGAAGTATCTCCAAAATGGAAGGCCTTGGGCTCGAGATGGAGATACGGTAACTTTTTTTTAACCAATTTTTACTCATCAGGGTTATAGTTCGGCTGTTTTAGTACATACTGTGCTGCACCAATATTTGCATTACCTCACTGCTTCTGAATTCTGTGTATTGTTTTCCCAGGGAGGAATGACGCTTGCATATGACCCTGCAGCCTTACAAAATGGGTGAGTGAGTGGTATGCACAGACTGACTGAAAACAGTCCCAACCCTGCAAAAAACATAAACAGCACACTAACCATGGTAAAAGACCGCCCTCTGCTGGACAGCACATTGACAGAGAATTATTGCTGATTTAGCCAGAGAGGAGCTATATATCGTTGATATGTTGTGCCTGTCTTCATGTTTTCCTCTCTCTATGCTCTGTGTGTTTGGCAGCTTCTACCCCTCACCTTACAGTCTGGCTCCAAACCGAATGATTGCTCAGACTTCCCTCTCGCCCTACATGCATTCTCCTGTCTCATCCTACCAGGTGGGACATTTCACAGAGTTCAAATTAAAATAGATCTTTTTTTTTATTTTAGGCCTATTGGCTTTTTACAATCTGCATGTGTGTGTGAATAATTTCGTGTGCTGTTGCTTTTCTGTGCTGAACCTCTCATTAAGTACACATCATTTAAGTTGAGATTTGCAGGAAGGACTTCTGCCTGCGTTTCTCCAGGTTCTGCCTCTTGTTGTGACTTCTCGGCAAATTTAAAATATAGGAGAAGTCGTGAAAGCAATGGGTAAAAACCACAATTGGGTTTCATGATGCTTCCCCTCATCTACAGGTACACAGCCCGTCCTGGATGCACCATCAGTCATACCTCATGCAGCCAACTGTGAGTATCCCATCATCTGGTTCCCATCTTTACTCAGGAGTGGGCAAATGCAGTCCTCGAGGGCCGCTGTCCTGCATGTCTTAGAATGTTTCCCTGCTTCAGCACACCTGATTCAGATGAATGGGTCATTAACAGACGTGTACAGACCTTGATGACAAGCTGGTGGTGATCCTTTCATTTCAATCAGGTGTGCTGTGGCAGGGAAACATCTAAGCCATGCAGGACAGTGACCCTTGAGGACTGGATTTGCCCACCCCGATGTAGAGCCAAAAGTAAAGCATTAATTGTAAGTGCAGCTATGAGATCCGAGTTTTAAAAAAAATCTCTGAAATGAAACTTGAATTAGCCATGATTCCTGTTCCCAGACGCAACAACATCCTTCACTCAGAGCAGTGCCCTAATTTGCAGTTTGAAGTAACCTCCATCTGCACCAGAAAGTAATGGCTTCATTTTTGCTTCAGTTTCATAGGTTTTCTATCATTTGCTGACAGACAAACAACAAAAGATGTGAAACATGCTTGTAACAGCTTACAAAGCTGTGACATTTAGCTGATCCATGTTCAATGCAGCCATTAAATGACCTGCGTTGGTCAGGTACAGTGCTCAGTGAGAAGCAACAATCCACGCAAATCATCCATATAACAGTGGTTGCACTGCAAAGCTTTAGTTGTGTAAATGAGCTCAATGTAAATTTGTGCAAGTTTGTATATGTGGACCATGTCCCCTTAATATGTTTTCATTCTTGTGTGTGCCTTGTACTTCAGTCTAATTTGTGACGTAACCAATGAATGTATGAAGAGAATTTTGGAGTTCGTCCTTGAAACTACAATCTCTGATTCTCTGAAATGATAGTGCAACCCTCTATACTTAACTTTACATCAGTATTTACAGCAGCAGTTTACACCCTATTAGAGATAGATTTATATACATCATTAACTTCATTAATTCAACCTCTCAATCATTCATTCCGAACACTTACATGTGTGTTTCTGTGCATTCACAGGGTACAGTTCTTACCCCAACAATGGATCACGGCATGTCCATCCAGCCCACATCCATGATGGGACCTCTCACACAGCAAATAAGCCACCTGTCGTTGGGCAGCACAGGCACAGTCAGTCCCACACGCACATGCTCAAAGCATGGTTCCATGGCACCGTGGCTTCCGATCCTGAATTCCTCAGGCCTATTTAATTATGCCAGTTACTACACACACGTGTTTTTCCTCTGTTCCTTCCTCTACAGTATATTCCGGCCAACACTACTATGCAGGGGACCTACATTCCCCAGTACACCCCAGTGCCTCCCTCCAGTGTCCAAGTAGAGGTATGAAGCTTACTCCAGTTTCAGCTGTTTGCATCCATGGAAATGCATAAGTAACTATTTAAACTCTGATAGGGACATGTACTGTAACTAAATCTACAGCTGTAGAAGTAGTGAAGGCATCGAAGTAAAAAAGATACTGACGGATGAACTAACCTGCTATTCCAAATATTACAAATTGTTGCTGTGTATCCAAGGATTTCTCTCATTTTTCATTTTATTTTATCTTCAACTTCCAATCCATCCTCTCTTTTTTTTTTCCCCCTCTGTTAATGCTGTAACTTTAATAACCATGACTTAAATCCAGTCACAGGTGGTCCAAGTATCTAAAACTCCTGTATTTTCATATAATGTTATCATCACATTCTTCCTGGTTGTTGAGTTTTAAATTTTTTGTATCTTAGAAGGATAATAGTAAAGTGTAAATCGCTAATTTTTTGGAAGTCCTGTACACACAGTCTTTGTATACCAGTGCTAAGCTGTAGATCCTCACAGAGATGCTGCTCTGGAGGGCCGCAGGGATTTTCAGTTGATGTGTACAGCTCAGAAATGATGGTTTTAGCCTGTAGGTTGGTCAGCATGGTGAATCAGAAATGGGCGGGCTGATGAGCGCAGAAGAAAGAGTGTTCAGGCAGGAATTCTGGCTGTGATTGGATGGTTGAGATAGAATCAGATTATAGAAAGACTGAATGAAATAACCAGAGTACAGTGATCTTTAAGTTCCGTGGTTTTAGTTATTTGTGGATTTTTTTCAGAAATATATAATATTAAAAAAAAATCAAGAAAAAATTGCAGAAACATCACAGGATGTTGTGCGCGTTCTCTCGCAGCAAAGAAATGTTGTGAGCCAGCCTGGCCCCTTTAAGAAGGTGCCCTTATAGGTAATGGTGTGGCCTTATGGGTAATGTAGTGTGTGCGTCGTGGGACGGCAGAATGAAAACGAGGTTAGATGAAAGAGTGGTTTCTTTACTACGGTTCGGAGACCAGAGGCTGTGAAGGTAACAGAAAGACCACAGTTGAGCCTTTGTCTTGTTTCACTGCAGTGCCTCGCTACTTATTTGTGGTTTTTAAACTTATTGTAAACACATTATTGAGGCTTGGGGGGCTCCGGCTCACGGATTTTGATTCTCACGGGGGGGGGGCTGGTCCCCATTAACCACGAAAAATAAGGGATCACTGGAGTTGAATTAATTTGTTTAACAAAATGAAAAATGTAACCCTTAAACTTACACTAAATATGCACTAACATAAGAGCTAATATGTGTGAAATATAAATCTAAATTGCCTAAAATCTAAATCCCTTTTTTTCCTCAGGAGAATGGTGGTCAGCAGCAACAGGTTGCTTTGGAGACTTCCACAGAACATACGAAACTACTCATACCAACACACCAAGTGAAGCTAAGGTAGGATAGTGAGATTTATGCTGCACTTTTCCACAACTCTGTTATGTAGGATAATGTTCGTAACACATTCAAAGGGCATAATTACAATGAGAACAACTGACGTGAGAAGTGGCAGTTCAATGAATTTATCAAAATAACAGAATGGGGTCACAATGGTGGAACTGCTACTTCAATTCTCTTTTCAGGCATCGGATAAATGAGAGTAATGATCTCTTAAATCTATTAAAATGACAGCATTCAGACATTGGTCACTTTGTTCCTGACATTCAACATTTGTACATACCAGCAGAAGCAGCAGAAAGCAATGATGTACGTTTCAGATGATACATATCGTGATCAACAAAAAACATGCACGCGATCTGTTAGTTCATTTGAACTGAGAGAGGAGTGCGGTCATCGCTACTTGATTTTCCTTTTCATAATGCTACACCATACCATCGTGGATATTGGCTTTTGCTCCTTTTGCTGATAACAGAGTGGGTGGTTTTCCCTGTAGAACCCAAAAAACGTCTTTCCCCAAAGTTAGCTGAAGCGTGGACTCATCATCACCATCACCAGAGCAGAGAACATGTGTCCACTGACTTTCTATCCATCTGAGATTAGCGCCCAGACAACACGGCCATCGTTTCTGTCAAGTTCATGTTTTACTTCCTGCTTCTGTTAGACGTTTTCAAGTTACATTTCTGGATTAACTGGTGAACTGTGTTGAGTAACAATGGCTTTCCAAAGTACTACCGAGCCCATGTGACTATATTGATCAGGGCGCCATAGCAGTTTGTCATGCAGCACTGCCTAAGGGCTTGAAGGTCATGCACACAAGTGATTTCTGCTTTTGGCTTTCATATGCTGACATTTCACCAGACTTCCTGAATGTTTTCACAATATTAAGGTTTTAGCAATTTTGCTTCTTTTTTTTTTTTTCATCGTTATTATTATTATTTTAAGCTAACAATCACGTTAGCTTGAAGCCACGCTGTTAACAGAAGACACATTGTGGTTGTGAGGATGCTGCATGCACCCAGGTAGTGGCACTTTGTCAGAATGAGAATTTAGTCACCTAATACTTACAAGCCACGTCATCATTTAAAGAATATAACAATAAAAAAAAAGTTATTCCAGTCTTTAAACAACCAGAAAACTCAATTGACACTAGCGTTTGTACATACATACGTTGATAGAAATTGTTATTGCAGTAACAATCATGCCATCACATTTTCATATTTTTCTACATTTAGGCTGTTGAACAGTTGGTGTTATAACGGTCTCTTACTGGTTTCTCATTCATGAGGGGCAGTAGTTACTATCTAAATCAGAAACCAGTGAGAAGTGACAACAACTAAGTTAGTAGAACAGTGATGTTTTTAACTCCTCCCGTGCGCTTTCTTAAACACATTGGAGGGTGGCCTACCAGGATAATTCCAAGTGTCAGGGTCACATGACTGTCTCCCCCTTGATGACAGTGACATTAGTTACACTGATCTCATGTTTGTCCTCTGATTTCTGAAACTCGTCTCCACTGTTGCACAAGCAGGTAAACGTCACAGTGTCTTATGCAATGTTTTCTAAACTGTTCCCTTGTATATGTTGAGCAGATTCAGGGTATGAACACTGAGTTATGTGTTTTCCAGCTCCCAGCAGGGTTGGGCCAAGGGCACTAAATGAATCCATCAAACAGGATTCAGCTGGAAGAGATCTCTGCTCCTTAACACCACAAGGCACCTGAACTTGAACATGGATTACAAAAGGAAAACGCGTGCCTGTGAGTGTGTTTGTTTGTACGTGTGTGTGTGTATGTGTGTGTGTGTGTAATTGTATGTCTGGTTTTTATTTTTGTTTTTTGTTGTTGCTGTTTTATTTTGGGTTTTTTTTGTTTGTTTGTTGTTTTTTGTTTGTTTTGTTTCTTTTTTTTTTTTTAAGAAAAAGGACATCACTTAATGTCATTGGACGATTCTGCTCAGATCCTCAAGAGTTGATCAACCAAAGGTGGAAATCTTCTTAAGAGAAGTTTTGATCTATTTTGATAAGTGAAAAAGAAACTTAATAAAAGATTTAAAAAAAATGATAATAAAGTACGGAGAGGAGGGAAAGACACAGAGCATTATTTTTGTGCATGTGATATTACAAATTCTTATTTTTAACAAAGCATTCTGGATGTTTCAGAGTGATTCAAGAAAGAGTTGAAACACAATGTGTCTTTTATTTTATTTTTTCTTTTGTAAAATAGACTTTTTTTTTTTCTAATTTCCAGATGTCTGTTTTTGGACATTCTATTTGCAGCAGCAACAGTTTGTACAGATTTCAAACCTTAGAAAGACTTTTGCTGGTGTGATGTGGAGTCATTCTAACAGTGGGAGGTAAACCGTTTAAAGCTACTTCTTCTTGCAACTGCTGCAGAAATTTCCGTTCACGCACAGACAAAAATAACATTAGTTATATTTTAGTCAAATGAATCTTTTTTACATTAGTTAATTCTTTCATACGAAACAAAAGACAATCAATTATTTATATTTATATTTGAATTATAGTTCTATTTTTTGGAGTTTTTAAATCATTAAAGCCTACATGTATAAAAGAAAAGAAAAGAAACTATTTAAGATGAGCTAAAATGGGCATAAAGACTTGAACCCCAGGCATTAACAAGCTCTAATATTCTGCTCATGAAAATAAGCCCATTTTTGATGATTGGTTGACTTTGAGGCCTGTTTACCATCAAAAAAAAAAAAAAAAAAAAACACCAGATGACACATGTCCATACTGATATTCGTCCTGTTTTGTTAGAATGTAATCTCACATTACGTCCCTGTCTGTGAGAAGTGGTTTTAAGCGGTTTTGTTGTGGCAAACCATCAGGTATCATTAAATTCGTCCTCTGTGGGAAGGATGAAGTGAGCGTGCTTTAGAAAGGAGCAGTTAGATATTATGTGTACAAAGAAGAATGCAGTTACTAAATTAAAGTGTAGTTTAGCAAAAGCAATGAGGGAAATTAAAAGTAAGACTTAGAAAACCCTGAGAAAAGAAACCTGATTGGAAAGGGAGCTATAAGTCTTGTTTTCAATGCTGCTGTCACTTGAGTTTGATCTTTGTCAGTGATTCTTAGTTTGTAGAAGGTAAAATGTCTTCTATTTTTCTTTTGTCTGTCACTTGAAAATCTTTGAGCTAGTTTGCCTTATTTTTAATGAATTAATCTTAGAATAGATTTTAGCTGTAGAGTTTAGCTTTTTGCAGAGAGTAGGTGTTACTTTTTTCTGTTGGAATGGTTTGATGCTGTTTTTTTTTTTTTTTGTGCACTTCTAGTTTTCTCTTGTTTTCCTTTTCACGTGAATTTCTGTTCCAAGCCGTGTCATCTGTCTCTCCTTAAACTGTGTCTGGCGTGTTTGTGGTGAGCCTTTCAGAGTCGACAGTTGAACCAAACAAGGACTCAAAGTAATGCTGACCTAAAAGATTAGTGGTGCTAATGCATCAGTGTTGTGGCTCAAACAAACTCAATCAGCTCATCAAGTGAAGATCATGTCACCATGTTCATTCAGATATGTTGAACTGTAATTTATACCGACACCAGAAACTGTAGATATGTAGATAATGAAAGGAATGTTGTTTTTTTTCTTGTTCCTTTTTTGTTGTTTTTCTTTCTTTCTTTCTTTCTTTCTTTTTTTTTTTTTTTTACAAAGGACTGCTCACGAGACCATGAAAGTGCCATTAAAGATAATTCTTACAGCCTTTAGTGAGACAGCAAGTCTGAATGAATTTGTGAGGGATCCAAAATTCTGCAAAAACAATTTTTTATCTAAGCCTTAATATCTCTTCTCTGGATGAACTGTCTGATTTCTCACAGGACTGGCTCTCATTTTATGTACCACAGAAATGGTGGCAGGTTTGTTTGATTGCCACAGTTGTTGTGGCAGTCCTGTAGGCGTAGGGGGATGAGAAGCTGATCTTCATCTTCATTCACGCTTGAATCCAGAAAGAAGCAGGTAACGTCAATGTCGAGGCTCATGGTTTGATGATTCTGTTTCCTTTTGCTCTTTTTCTTGCTGTTTTGTTGTATATTTCTGCAACCAAAGATGTTGTAGCAGCGCACCGTTTAGCTCTATGTCACAGATGAACTGCTGTTGGATAAAATACATTTTTTTTAGGATTCTGACTGATTCAGAAAGAGAAAGACGGCAATAAGGGTGTAATCATGCACTCAATATTCCACATTGTGACTACAGTTCTGGGTTTTCAGAAGTTTTGTTTTTTTGTCCTATAAAGTACATGTATATGTCTTTGCAAGGATTTTTTATAACGCATTAGTTAAGTGAAATTTCCCACATTGTACATAACGGAGGGCATCCAAGCAGACTCATGAACTTTACTGGCCTCAGAAGACATCCAGGAGGAACACATAGTGCAGCTGGTGTCAAACATGAGCTTTTTCAGACACGAGAGAGAATTCTGTAAATAGCACATATTTTCTTTGCTCTTTTCACCATTCTGTTTGTTTCCTTTTGTGTGTGTTTTTTTTATTTTCTTTTTCTTTTTTTGTAACACAATGACTACCACATTTTCAGTTTCAGTGCACCATGAAGGAAATGTCCAGAGAAATGATATTCCATGTATTAGCCATCACTTGTAATACAAAAACAAGATTTTGAAACTATGAAATGAAAATGTGTTACATTGCAGTGTTTATTTATGTTTTTGACAGCACAAATAAGGTTACAGGAAAGCATGATGTTTCTTAAGAAACCAGCATTTTAGTTACATTAAAATTGAGAAATGCAAAGAGTTGGTGTGCTGTGTAAGTAGTACACAATTTTAGGAAAATTAGATAAATTCCTTGCACTTACTTTTATTCCACGTTGATTTAAAAATGCTCTTTTTGTCCATCCTAGCATCAATCTGGTGGTTTGTTTCATAGTTTCAAATCGTTTTGCTGCTAAAACAGGATTTCCATACAGGTGGTTCGATGTTGTCCAGTCTGGATTTTTACAATGCTTTTCCATATTTTAATTTGGTTGAAACAAGTGCCACAATAACAGAAGAAAGATCAAAGAAACCCAAGTATGGGACGTTTAAAGGCCCAGTGTTTTGAGTGTAGTGACATCTAGAGTCTCAAATCTCCAACTGCAACCCCACACCTCACTGTCTCCCTCCAAAGTTTAGGAAAATCTACAATGAACACAGATACACTGAAATCGCACTTTAGAGCCAGTGTTTATGTCCCTTCTGGGTTATTGTAGTCGCATAACAAGGGAGGTAGGGGCACAACCTGCAGCATCTTTGGATATAATTTGCTTGATCTTAGGAAATGAAAAAAAAAAATTTACATAGTTCTAGAGAACACTAGGGAGAATTTATTTCTGTTTCTGTAAATAGATTGCACTAAATTTTATGCGCTGGAACGTTAAGCTGTTAAATTTTCAAACAATTGGAATGCAGAAAGGTAGTTGAAAGGTGGCATCTTTGAAACCTCCATACTGTATGAACCAAGTGTGAATCCTTCATTCTGAAAATCCATGGGACTCATCCGATTACCTGCTTGTGAATGGTTTTCTTATTTATACAAGAACTCATTTTGTACAGTTTTGTTAGAGGAAAGAGGTTTTGATATTTGGTTATTTTGCAAATGCCACTTGGCTACTTTTGTCTTCCTGTGCCAGAGTTGCTAAATTGTCTGTAACTTGTGTTTTTTATTGAGATAAGATTTTACTTCTTCTTTGGTGTTCTCTTTGAATTTGAATATGTCTGTTTTTTTTTCTCCCTCTTTTTTTTTTAATAAAAACCTTGTTCCAAAGTTTGAGTGAACTGTGTTTTTTTTGTTTGTTTTTTTTTTCATCAGTGTTTTGATGATTGTAGACAACTGTTCTTGCAGCTGGTCAAACCCAAGTCCCCTTTGTCTCAATCTAATAATTTCTTTAAAGGTGTAGGCGACTTATGTCAAAAGATATCATTTCAATTTAGGAGCCTTTTTTTTTTTTTACAGAAAAAAAACTACTATGAAATTTTTGGCTTTTTCACAACTTGTCAGTTATACTTGGGTGTGTGCTCTTTGTGTTTTTTTGGGGGGGATCAAATACTTATTTCCTCCACTGTATATTTTGCTGAACTTGGTGGGACCTGAAGCCATAGAGAGGATCTGGAGTGCCTCAAGAGGAAATTCATAGAGATCTGTAATCCACAAACAAACATCACGATGGAATGGCACAAGTTTAACACACTAATCAAAAGGCTCGTGAGACTATTGGATCATATGTTAGTGATTTTAGGATCAAGGCAAAAAGCTGTAGATGTGGCGATCTCTGTGAAGGGCTAATTAGAGACAGACTAGTCTGTGGTATCAACAATGACAGCTGAGAAAAGTGCTGCCACATGACAGTGATTTGACTTAAGCAAAGGCTATCTCTATCTGCCAAATTCATGAAATGAGTGAAGAGCACAACAAAACTCTTCCTTCTCCTCCATATTCTGCAACAACTCATACCTAAGTTTACAAGAAAACAAAGGGATGATAAAGCAAAAAATCAGTTCCATAAATCTGGACCTCAGCATATTGCCAGCTGTAACAATTGTGGTGGTGCTCATACAGCCAAGAAACATAAATGCCCAGCTTTCAGTCAACAGTGTCAGGCATGCAAAAAGTGGAATCATTTCAAAAAATGCTGCAAGTTCAAACAGCACACAGAGATCCAGAAGGACAGTTCATCACATGCAACCACACCAAGCTGATAATAGTCCAGATCAAACATTTTACGTTGATGGTTTTACTCTCCAAAAGTCTATCCATTCAAGTACAGCACACATGAAAGACAAGGATGAAGCTTCTCTCACCGTGCAAGTTAACGACGTTCCAGTTAAAATTCACATTGCAATGTGATCTCAAAAATGAGAATTGACTGAGTAAAAAATGATGAAAAAGTAAGAGCATGTGTTAAGTCTGTGAACCTCATTGCTTCATGTTGGCAGTAAAATTGAAACTTTGGGTTTTGCCAAACTGGAGTGCTTCCTTCAGGGACAGTCGCACACATTATCATTCTTTATTGTAGATGGAAATGTTCAGCCACCACTGAGGCTGTGTGCACCCAGACAAATGGGCCTTTTTTTTTTAATTTTATAAAGATGTTCACCAGTTAAACACTACTGAAAGTGATTTGTCACAGCAGTTTCTCACAGAATATAGCGACCTCTTTTCTGATGAGCTTGGCAAGTTACCGGTGACCTATTCCATGACACTTGACCCTGATGTCAGACCAGACCAGGCCAGCACATCACAATCCTTTGGCTATGAAGGACAAAGTCAAAGCTGAGCTTGACAGGATGCAGATATTGGGTGTCATCACTTCAGTCTCTGAGCCAACAGAGTGGGTGTCATCCACAGTAGGGACTCTTTCTGGAAGATGTCACTTGATGATAAATTGTTTACGCTATGCATAAACAATGCATTTAGCACCTGTTTTGGTCACTTGTTTTGGCCACAGCTTGCAATGGAAAATATTTTTCCAGGTTATCCTTGCGCTATCACCATTGATCATGTCATGGGAAAAAAAAAATAACCCTACATTTATTTTTAACTACCTGGTGACTAGAACATCTAAGCAAGAGGGAGGATTAACTTAAATAATAAGACTTGGCGATGACTAGATTTCAGTGAATTTTTATATCCATTGCATGCAACAGGGCCACACATACATCTGAGTAGATCGATGAAGAATGACCAAGAGCATCAGAAGTACAATTGTTTCACACACCAAAATACGTGAGACAAAATATACGTGGCAAACAGAAAAATAGTTCATTTCCATCACAGATGACATACTCATTGGTGGCAAAACTGTGAAATGAACATGATGAAAATCTCAGAAAAGTACTCAACTGAGCCAGGGAAGTGAGCCTGCAAATGAATCCTCTGACTGAACCAGGTTAGTTATGTGGGAAATGTTTTCACGAGCTGACTCTTCCAGAATGAAAGTGATCAGGGCAATGCCAGCACCAGTGGATGTTAGAGCGCTGCTGAGATTTTTGGGAATGAACAACTACCTTGGAAAATTTATTTTCAACTTCAGTCACCTCTCAGCTCCCCGACAACAGTTCACTCTCAAGGACACAATGGATCTGAGATGAACAGCATCAGAAAGCCTTTGAAGCTCTTAAACAACACTTATCCAATCCACCTCTACTGTATTATTATGATGTCAGCAATCCAGCGACACTGACGTGTGATCCAGAACAGTCTTGGTGTAGCCTGCCTGCAGGGAGGATGGCCTGTAGTTCATACCTCAAGTACACTGACTGACCCTGAAACCAGGTATGCTCAGATTGAAAAAGGGCTCCTCACAGTGGTTTTTCCATGCTCATAATTTCATGATTATATATATGAAAAGTCTGTCATCATGGAAACAGACCATCAGCCACTTGTCACCATACTGAAGCCTATCCATGTTGAGTGGATCCCAGAAGTACAACATCTGGCTCACATATGAAAGCGGAAAAACAGATGTATCTGGCTGGCACTCTGTCTCAAGCTCCAAGCAATTCCACAATTAAACATGCTGACAAGGATAACAGTTTTGATGTAATGACACTGAACTTCATGTCATCTTCACGTTTAGATGTGTTAAGAATGCACATGGCTAGAGATAAGAAAACAGAGTCTCAGTACACTCATCAAACATGGATGGCCCTGATGACCACACAGTCTTCCTGATGTTATCTGCCCCTACTTTCCTTTCAAGGATGGATTAGCTGTCAAAGACGCAGTCATTCCGCAGTCACTGCAAAAGGAATATGTCAATAGTCTACACGGAGGACATCCTGGCACAGACGCTGCAAAACGGAAAGCATGAGGTATTGTTTTCTGGCCCTCTATGTCACATGACATTGAAAATGTGATAAATTCATGCTCAGTGTGCCACAGTACCAAACCACATCAGCAAGAGGAACTTCTCCATCTGCACAAGATCCCGGACCTACCTTGGTCAACTGTGGCAACTGACATATTTGAATGCTGCAGCCATTAGTACTTATGGCCCTTTTCCACTAGTACCTACTTGGCGCAGCTCGACTCGACTCGGCTCCGCTTTGGAGGTTTTCCACTAGGTCATAGTACCGGCTCGGCCCTCCTTTTTTCGTACCTACTTGGCTGGGGTTCTATCCGGGCTGAGTCGGGCCGAGAATACAACGTCACCACGCCATTGATTGGCCAGAGAGCAACGTCACGGATGAGCCTTAAGCGACTCCTCCACACCCGCCATATTTAAAACTCGGCAACAACAAACTCAACAGCGATTTTACCCACATCGAGGTGGTACTGGACTACAGTGGAAAACCACTGAGACCAAGTCGAGTCGAGCCGAGTCGAGTCGAGCCGCACCGAGTAGGTACTAATGGAAAAGGGGCATTAGTGTTGGTGGACTCTGGCTGGTATGAAATTGACAAAGGACCTGACATCAGCAACCATCATCAACAAGCTCAAGAGACACTTTTCAGTTCACGGAGCTCCACACACTCGCATATCAGACTATGCCAGGCAGTGCTATGAAGATTTTGCTTCAAAGTGGGACTTCACTCACCTGTTTCCTGTTTTACTTTGAAGGTCTGTCTTGTCTTCGTAGTGTTCTCCTTCACTTCCTTCTGTGTATTTCCCTGATTGTTTGCACCTGCCTCTCATTTGTGCCTTTGTGTATTTAAATCTTGTCTCTCCCTTTCTGTTTGCTGGATTGTACTGTTGTTGTTTTTTTCCCTTGTGTTTTCATCTGTGGATTTCACCATCAGATCCTGGCTCTACTTTGCACCCTGTTCCTGCCTTGGCGTCCCAATCCATAGACTATCTTGTTTGAGTTTTTGTTTGGTGGTAATTATTAAAGGACGTTTGGTTGTGAACCTCCTGACTCCTGACATTATGCTGGTGGGGTATCTGATTACAGGTCAGGCTGACATTTTTGGGTCCATACAACAAAGGGTTGTTTGGAGTTTGGCCAGAGCCAACATGCTGAACTTGTTCTTCAACAGGTTCAGCTCTGGATCCCCTGCTGGACCCACCACATTTCCTCCTCACCTCCTCGGCCACTTCATCACCCGTCGCTATGTCCCCTCCAGCCTCACTCTCACCTCAGTGGTGGAGGTCTTCTTTGATTTCTCCAGTGCCTTCAATACCATTCAGCCATCTTTACGGAGTGAGCAGCTGTTGTGGGTGGGTGTCAACGTGCTCACTGTCTCCTGGACTGACAGGCCTCGGTTTGTGCAGCTGGATAGCACGTCCTGTGCCAGTTTCTTTTCACGCTGTACACCTCTGATTTTGAGCACAACTCTGAGTCATGGTACCTGCATATATTCTCTGATGACTCTGAAGTTGTTGGGTGTCTCAGAGGTGGACAAGAGACAGAGCACAGAGAGCTGGTGGACAACTTTGTGGACTGGAACAGCAGGAACCATCTGCTCTTTTTTTTTTTCTTTTTTTCTGTTTAAAGGCTGGTTTTGAAATAACAGTCTTCATATTGATAGGATTGTTGATCTCCTCCATGAACTCCACATCAGTCACGGTGTTTTGACATCCTGTCAGGAGCAAAGCCTATGTATGTAAGGCTTGTTTGTCTTCTGTTTTTATCTGGGGCCATTCAAGGGCTTTATTCATGAAAGCTGTGGCTATTCTCAGCTCATCCCCATTGTGCTGTGGGAGGAGCCTCTTTGCTTCGTTATATGCTTCATCTGGCCTCTTGTTCACAGCTACTATAGTTCACAAGGTTCTCCATTTGTGAACTGCTGTAGGTAAAGCAACCTGTTCACTTGTAGTCTAACTCTCAATAGTTTGCTCAAACTCTTTTATGAATGAACAGTAGCTGAGCAGGTAGAATGTTAGGGCATCTCTACTCGGACGTTGTGACATGTGCTGGTTTCACTAGCAATTCTGTTATCTCATTTTGAGATTGCATTATTCTACAAATGCCATGAAGAGTGACTGCTGTAAATGGTCTGTAGGTGTTTCTGGACTGGCATAGACGCAGAGCAACTCGCTTGCTTCATCTTTCTCTTTAACACTGCAGGTGTTCTGCAATCTTGCTCTGTGCTCATTAATTCTATCTTGACCACCGTTATAATCTGCATCACACTATCTTGGCTTCTGATGCACCAATCTTGGCCTCTTAACTCCAACTGTTCCTTGTGTGCCTTTAAGCAATCCTCTATATACATTGTTTTATCTTTAATAAGGCAGCACGTGCTCAGAGTTTTTCAACAGTCTTCCTCCAGCTTTAGGTTCTTTAAGCAGAACTTGTGTTGGACACCTGTGATGAGCATCTGAACACTGATTTAGTTTTCCTCCCTTTGACTGTATGACTGATGACCTCAGAGGTGATGTCACTTGTCTGTACATCCTCACCCTCATCATCATTGTTATCTTCTTCAGAATGTCTCATTATCCTTTCAATCCAGTTCTGTGTCTTTAACAAAGTTCTCGATTTTGGCACATTTGGGGTTATAAAAGTTGTCCTGATCTTCTTTTTTTCATCTTCATCCTCAAAAAGAGGTGATAGTTCTGCAGTTCTGGCAAAGATAAATAATGCCTCATCTTTAATTAATTCAACATTAGTTCTGTCTTTCTTTAGGATTTCATTTTCCTTCATAGCTTCACTTAATTAACCAAAAACATCCATGTGTCACATTATATCTCCCAACCAATAAGAAAACTGCTGTCATTATTATTCATTCATTTATTGTTATTCTTAAATTAACACCATGTAATCAAGCCATGGATGTCCTTATTTCAATTCAATTCAGTTCAATTTTATTTGTGTAGCATCTGTTACAATGTCAGTTGTCTCTAGGCGCTTTACAGAGACCCAGAGCATGACCCCCGAGCAAATATCCTTAACTAAAATATAATATTAAATCTAATCAAGGATAATGGCAAGTAAAAAAAACTCCCACAGAGGGAGAAAAAAACCTTTAAGCCAAACAGTGGCAAGGAAAAACTCCACTTTAAGAGGAAGAAACCTTGAGCAGGACCTGGATCATATGGGGGGACCTTCCTGCTGAAGGCCAGCCAGGTAAAGAAAGAAAAGAGGGGAGACAGGACAGAGAGAGGATGTAGGACAGAGAGAGGAGAGCACACAAATGACTAAATATAATGATTATATAAACATAAACAGATAAAGGTAGCAGCACTGGGATGAGATGGCCAGAGGACCAGGTCGCCTGTCGGTGACCTGGTCCTTATCTTTAAAAGCAAATCAAATACGACAAAATGTCAATCATTCGAAATTATCTACCACCTATATATTTATCATTTCATTGTGCCATGCGTAGTGACAATAAAGATCCTTGAACCTTGAACCTTGAAAATGTCTACTGGAACAAGACACTCATCAAGACAGGCAAATGGTTTTTTTGATTGTTTTTTGTTTTTTCGGTTTTTTTTTTTTTTTTTTTTTTGGGGGGGGGGGGGTCATTTTAAGTGTATGATGTTGAATTCATGAGAAGACAGCCACAACACAAGATAGTGGGCATAATACACAGAAACATCTATGCCGAGTTTATAAACATAAACATCAAGGGGCAGCAGTGGTGGTGGACGTGGCCATCCTGAGGGACAGCAACATTGAAAAGAAAGAACACAAGAAGCTGGAGAAATACCAAGGGCTGAAGGAAAAGCTGGAAAAAATGTGGGGTGTAAAGGCTCCAGTGGATCCAGTAGTGATCGGGGCACTGGGAGCTGTAACCCCCAAGGTGAAGTGGTGGCTCCAGTCGATATGAGGAACAACATCTGAGATCTTTGTCCAGAAGAGTGCATTGCTGGGAACAGATAAGATCCTGCACAGAAGCCTCAGGCTCCCAAGTCTCTGGTAGAGGACTCGAGAAGAAATTACTAAATGCCTTTCCACTCCTCTGTTTCTAAAAGGGATTCTTTACTACAAATCACATGAAAGACACAAAGTGTTTCATGTCACTTTATTGCAGTGTCTGATTTAAATGTACATAGTTTTTTTGTTTTAGAAAAAGAAAAAATTATATATATATATATATTATATATATATATTTAGATAGATAGATAGATAGATAGATAGATAGATAGATAGATAGATAGATATAGATATATATATACAGTCATGGAAAAAATTATTAGACCACCATTTTTTCTTCAGTTTCTAGTTCATTTTAATACCTTGTACCACTAAACGTCATCATGTGACTAAAACAGACAGAAAACGCCATAGCTATTGATGTTAAAACTTAAGTGATTTAGGTTATAATCAAGAAAACCATGGAAAATGGTAAGATATCAGCTCTTAAATAAAACTCTTGTGAGCAATCTTTGTGGTTATCGTAATGTTTGTCCAAACAAATGTACCTTTAGTTGTACCAGGCATTAAAATGAACAAGAAACTGAAGAAAACAAGGGTGGTCTAATAATTTTTTCCATGACTGTATATTAGCCTTCCATGCGCTAACTTTTCTTTTGCACGGACAACTTGTCTATCTAAAAATAAATTTCTATCAACCCTACAAGGCCACAATCAATTCACAAATGACATTTAAATAGATCTCTTATGACTTAAAAGTACTGCATCCTGCTCTACATACATTTTCCCTTTGCAATCAGTGTTTATTCACTTTAATTCAGCTGAAATTTCCAAACTCACATTTCATACATCTAATATTTCCTAAAAATATACATATTTTTGTTTAACAATTCTAAGACAAATACAGTACACACTTGCGAAACAGTGGATGATATTCATTTGAAGAAAAAAATATATATAAAAGTTATTTTATACACATGTATGTTGTTAAAAAAAAGTCTACCATGCTAAACCTAATAGTGCAGGTTTCCTGAATTTCAGTTTTTGGCTCAGAGATGGATAAACTCTATTTGTGGTTGCTTTTATCCACTCATGGTTCCTCAAATGTTAAACACACACTGAAGGATGGTAGGTTCAAAGTGGTATCCTGGAGCAATTCACCAATATTTAAACCAAGATGGCCAGGGTGCAGCACATAAATACACAATGATATTAGGCAGGCGTGTGGCTGCACAATGACAAAAGCAGTGTGTCTTTGTACTTCGGGAGGTTTAATCCAAGTTGGATGCCAAGTTTGTCAGCGGCCCAGATCTTTCGATGGAATAAAAATGCTTCAGTCGCGGCCTCCTCCCGTGAGCTGGAGCAGGAAGCTGAACAGGTAGATAATGTCCAGGTAGAGGCTGAGGGTGGCAAAAATATATTCCTCTGGACTTATAGCGTAACGCTTGTTTCCTAACAGCAGCTGCGTGTCGAAAGCCAAGAACTGTGGCAAAGGGAGACACAAAATATAAAAATTAGCAAAAAATTATATAATATATACATATAGATAACGTTAAAGTCATATTGAAGGATCTGACTCTTACCAGGGTAAAGAGGATGGCTCCTATCACAGCATAAATGGCATGTATCCAGGGAACCTGTGGTCCAAGATAAAAAAGCATTATAAAACACTGTTAAGAAGGACGGCGGCGTGCTAATTTAAGCAAGAACAGTGCAAGATTATCTGTGAGACTAATCGCCTCTCACTGGTGCATGCCTGATCACTGCCAGCAGCACCTTAGGCAATAAGCTGCAACTGCTGTTTGTGTCAACATTTAAATTGGCTCATTTAGTCTCCTTCCAGAAGGCTGGGTGCAGGAATGGATGGTGCTAGAACAAAGGGAAAAGAGGAGAACTTACATAGCCGAAAGGGACGACAATGGAGATAGTGATGGCGCAGAGAAGCATGACCATACACAGAGAAAACAGAACACCCTGGCAGGATGTGACATCAACCTGTGATAAAATAGAGAGAAAAGTTGGTTTATATAAGTCCAGCTGTTGTGTTGTGTCAACGAGGGTTGAAGCAGCTCTCCTCACCTTGCTCTGGAAGCTGAAGATGGTGACGGAGAGACACACCAGAGCTGTGATTCCCAGACAGAGCAGCACTGATTTGGTGTTGTAGAAGCTGGAGGAAGCACAGCAGTATTCATATAAACAGTTTGATGTTTAAAAAGGCAGTGCCCCCAACTGATAAATGCATTTTCATCACTGATTATATTTACCTGGACACAAATCCCATCATGAAGGCCATGCTCAAAGTCTGTCACATCAAAAGGCAAGAACATTTTAAAAAAATCTGTTACAGGTATTTATACGCTGAGTGAAGAGAGATGTGGTTTGATTTAGAGTGCAGTATTTCATGTTGTAGAATACTTACAAAAAGAACTAACAAAGTGACATTCCAGGGGAACTGCCTCCTGTTTATGGAAGAGAAATACACTTGTCATCAGGATTTTCAACAATGAAACCAACATGTTCGTTTTGTCATGAAAGCACATTGCCATATATATTAAAAAAGAGAGTTTACCTCAACTCTCCACAGCAGGACAGAGCGATGTAGGTGGCAAAAAACATCATACTAAAAGAATAACAGACATCTTAGCAGAACATGTAAAAGAAAAGGGTGACAAAAGCAAGATGTTGATAATATGTTTCTACTTACTAAGATGCCATGTACAAGCCGGGATGAGTCTGAATATAATACCTCACAGGTGCACTAAAATACAGGCAGAAAACACACAACTTCAACTGTGCATCCTTTTTAAAACCAAAGTGGCCAAATCATAAACTTTAATTGATGTTGCAGATAATCAAATGAAAAGCAGCAGCAGTTACCAAAATGTGAAGAGACAAACGATTCCGACGGTCACAAACAGCTGAACCATGAGAATGGCATAAACCTGCAGGTGGACATGCGCTGTGTCAGAGCCACAGAAACGTTGGTCTGGTGTGTGTGCTCTGCTGTAAAATATAAAATATATCTGTTTTCAGTACCTTCCTGATGAAAGTCCGCCTGATGGTCTTGTCGTCCCAGGCGAACTGGGCCTCCATTTCTCCATAGCCTAAAGAAAAGAAGGAGATTGGAAAGAATTGATCTTCATAAAATGATGTGGCATTTTTCAAGCAACTCCAGCTGCCACTGATATCACTACATCAATTAGAAGTCTATACCTTACGGTTTGTATTTAAGGTTTGTGGACTAGACTATTTGTCTTACCTGCTGTTGCCTCCTGATAGCTGGGAGGCTCATTGTCATCGCTCACCTGCTGGGAGAGCACAGCAAACAGAAGGATCACTCACATTTATCAACACACTCCCTGTTCATTCATTACACTGGGTTAAAACCCGCTTTTTCAGTCACGCTGTCCTAATTGTCCTTTTTTACAGATGAAACTTTGAGAGATGAAGCTGGCTGCAGACTACAGGCTTCAGAATTGGTTCCTTGTTTGATAAACTCTCAGGATTAACTCATTTTCTAATAACATCATCAATAACACCAGAGAAAAGTGATGCTTCTTTCACAGATTTAAAAATCATAAAACATTCAGTTGGATATATGAGCCATATTGTCACAATCCGGCATAAAAGCAGTGACTTTATCATGGGCTTCAGCATTCTAAGCAGAAATAACATCTCTGCTCACCTGTAGTGATAGAGCAGGAGAGTTAAAGCCTACCTTTTCCTTTTTCATGGTTTTCCCTTTTTGCTCCTGTTGGTTGCTGATTTTGCTGAAGGCAGCTGTTCTGAAGCTGTTTTAAATCCAAACTCTGTGGGAAAAAAAGCCTCAGTTGCTCTTGTTCAGAACGGATGTGGTTTGTGTGGCCCAAAACAGTCTGAATGTGTGAGAGCAGAGATGTAGTAGCTGTTGCTCTGAATTTATGTGCAGTGTGCGGATTACACAGAGGCTTTATAGGCCTCCATGTGGTTAATCTCTCTCTAACCCTGATCCCACAACCCCCCTATCCTCGCTCAAATGAGGTCGCTCCGTCACTGTCCAGGTAGTCCCACAACACCGAGAGCAAGCTGGATTGTACCACTGCTGTCACCAAAGAGGGGCATCATTTACATCTCTCTTCACTGTTCAGAGCTTCTTAGCAGTTTCAGGAGACTTAATCATTCTGCTGCTCACCAGATAAACTCAAAGGATTTGCATTGCTGAATTACATATGCCTTACCTAACCGCTTTAATCCACTTTTGGGGAAACTGAAGGAAAAAATAGAGGGCATTTGATCAGAATATGAATTTTCATATTCGAAACATTGCAGATTTTTTGCAGATCTCAAAGATTTTCTAGCATCTTTCTCTTCAGAAACTGAAAGATTTTCACCCTTCCCACCACACAATTATTATAAACTTCCACAACAGCATTTTTACTGACAAATTCAAATAGATTAACATCAAAGTTCACAGCTATCACTAACCACCACTTTCATTCATGTATCAGTGTTTTACATTTTGGACTCAACTGTACAGATGGACTTTCTTACAGAGCTGTGGTAGATAGTTGGCTGTACTTCTGTAGCTTTTGCTTGTGCCACATACTTGGAAAAAAATAATTATAATCAGGTAAACATATGACATCATGTTTTTATGTAAGTGACTTCTTAGGTAAAAGAAAATCCCAGGCTAATGAGGCTAAAGACCATTATGGAGTACATGACAGGTGTTAGAGATTTACCATCAAATCTTCACCTTTGACCTGCTTTAACTCATCTTCATTTGAATAATGTCTACTTTAACAAGCCAAGCGTTATTAGCAAAGCCAAAGAGAAGCATTTCTGTAAGCAAGCTCTTAAATAGCTTGCCTGCATCAGTGTATTCATGTTGGCCATGGTATCATAAACTACAGACTTAAGTTTTATGGACAGTGAAATACTATTTAGTGTAATGAGTCATGTTGACTAACAAAAGAACAAACACATGTACAAGTGGAATACAAATGTCCACTTCTGTGCTTTTTTTTTCTTTTTTTTTTTTCTTTTTGGTCTTGGCTGTTTTAAATAAATAAAAGGAAAAAGAGCACCTTTTTGTTCACTAGGCATGTGACTTGTGAAACTGTATTCTTAATAACCACTAGATGGCGCCAGGAGACAAAACAATAGTTGAAGAGAAAGCAGACTAGGAACTGAATCAGATCCGAAGTCAGTCGAAATAGATGTATGATCTCTGCCTTCACTGTTTGCTTCATAATCTGAGGAAGACGTAGAAATGGAAGACAAAACACAACGTTTTATAATTTCAAGGACTGCAAATAGTCCCTTCCCCTTCACACACATAAAACTACAAAGGATGTGCTGTACCGACCTAAACAGCTCCAACAATGTTTATAATACAATTTTAACAAATATTTGGTCTGCTGGTGCTTTCAATGTTCATACAAAAGAAAACTCAACAATTCAACTGTAAAAACATGATGAAGTGGATTTTAGTGCATAATTGCTAATGAGTTGTTTGTGTAGTGCATTCAGATGTCTCCTTTACTCGATCTTTAATTATTGTCTTTACAAGCTGAGGTTCAAAGTCACAGTTTCATTGAAAGAAAATCAAAGATGAAAGTTAAAGTTATTTACTCACTACCAAGTAGACCTCGTGGTGAGATTGTTTCTAAGGCCAAATAAAGTATGAAGACATAATGGAGGTTATTGCTTTAAAATGACCAGTGACTGTGGTTGTAACAGACAGGCCACTCTGAAAAAGAGAGCACTGCAGGTCCAGATGTCCTCAACAGGTCTTAGGTTTGCCTGATATGACAGATGTATTATCCACGTCCCTCAGATCAAATAATGTAGGGCAGAAACATGTTCCGGCTGTCACTGTCTCATCCAGTAGCCAGCAGGTGTAGACCTATAATATGATTTACAGAATCATATTAAGGCTGTGGCAGAGAGACCTGGGACCTGTGCTGGTGGTGTGGTGAGCTGATTTTGTTTTTCACATATACACTGATCAGCAATGACTCGCAGATAAGTTACAGCACTTCATCTTGTCACAGTGCAATGTTCTGATAGGAAACTTTGCATCCTTGCTTTCACATGAATGTTATCTCGGCAGCATCATTACCCAGAAGCTGCCTCCCCCAGGATGACAGATACAGGCCCCTCAACATTTTTTCTGAGTCTGAGGTGTTTATTTGGTCTCCAATCACCAATCATGTGGTCACCAATCTGATGACATTTGTGGAAAGCAATCAGCAGTACCAAACCCTCCAGGACACCCCACATGAGCTTTGTCCAGACCCTGAGTGGTCAGACCTCTTTTGGGAGCACTAACAGTTACTAGTTAGCTCAGTATGTGTGTGTGTGCATGCATCGAGGGTAAAATCAGTCAGTTCATATAAAAAAGGACAATGCCAGAGACTCATCATGCAGACTTGTGAAGGGCAGAGTTGCTGTTTAAGGAAACTGTTCCCAAATATTTATACAAAGATGACTTTCCCAGAACTTTCAGCAGACTATACTGATGGCAGCAGTGAGAACTTCTCCTTTTGCTGTCTACCTTGTCTTTACATACTTAAGACCATGTTTATTTACACTGATTACCATTCAGCCTACATTGTAGCTGTCCTTTTCGTGGCTTACTTGCATATAACATTAAAAATTAATCCATTTCAGTTTCCTCCCTGTCATCATCTCTGCTTAAAATGTCACTGTGCTCTCATAGCAATGAGCATCAACCTATATTTATAGATTAATGACCTCTATGAAATGACATGAACTTGCTAACACACTCAAACATCTGGTGATGTTTCTTATTAGAAATAAAATCCCTAATGGCTCTTATACCTGAGGCGTGATTGGCTGATTGCCTCAGTTGCTAGGCTACAGATCCATGGTAAGCCTCTGCATCAGACTAAAGAAGAAAATGAGGAAGCATGAGGACAAGAAGAAACGCTATATAACATTATTTAATAGGGATTTTCTATGTTGTAACCATAAACATTTACAAAATATACACAAAGTGATACTGTCAGTTGACAATACATTTATTTCATTTCTAGATCCTCAAAAAATATTATACTCAGAGCACATGATTCAAATGCTGTTTTCTCTTTGCAGTCTATAGAGCATTGTATTATGTGTAATATCATACAATAGAATTACATACAAGAATTTGCAAACAAGCAATAGTACAAACTAAAAATATCAGTTATGTACAAAATATACAACAGAACATTTTAACATATAACCATTCAAACACGGTCAAAAATGACCAATAATATCTTCATGACCACTGTGAACAAATAAAAATCAACTTAGTCTCATTTCTTAAAAATATTTGTCGCAAATGAGCAATTTTAGTAAAGATGTTGTAAAACAGCTTATGTTATTTCAGCAGGGCAAATACAAACTGCTCTCCTGTGTTAGAAATTGCTATTGCTAAATACACTTTATATAGATTTTAACAGGTTTCTCAAAGGTGCCTTTACACGTGTCGCATGAATGTACAGTAAAAAGTCGTTGGTAAAATTCTTCAGTATCTGTGCTTCCTTCGCGTTAGCTTTGCAAGCTGGAATAGGAGAACAAAGTGTGGAAGTGAGGAACAACAGGCCCTCTCCTCTTTTTTTGGTCTTTCAAACAAGCATTTTGTCTCTGACAAACTCCAGCAGGGAGAGGTGGTGGTGGTGGTGGTGGTGGTGGTGGTGGTTTGACACTGGCTCAAAAAACTCAGAACGACACGGCCTTTTTTTTTTTTCTTAGCACCCCAACTGGAAGTAACCAGAGGAGCTCTAAAGTTCAGGAGCCTCCATCTCCTGCCGTGCCTGTGTTCTTCACTGATTTCCCTCCCAGTCCTCACTCTTGCAGCATCAGACTTGGCACAGCTCCCACAACAGCTGTCCATCACGCAGAGGCCAGTATGCTGAATGTAGCAACCCAGGCTTGCACAGGGAGCAAAAGTGGACACCGCATGAGTGCGTAAGCAATCTCAGCTCAAGGGTCTATGCGGAAAGCTAAAAGCTTGTCCGAGTGATGGTTGTTTAGGGTGCGCAGGTCCGGCAAACGCAGCAGCAGCTTTGGGAAGAGAGTGCTGTCATCTGGCCGGCGACTGCCGATCAGAGAACGTAATGCTTTTATCAGGTTTTCCTGCAGCTGCTCCACTGCTCCCACTTCTGCTATACCAGAGCGATCTTGAAAAAAGGACAAAACAAGGTTAAAAATGACAAACAATGTGACCTTGTGTATTATGTGCTTACGTTCTTACTAAAGAGTCTCCATCTTACCAGCAGACACCAACACCACAGCCATGAAAAGTGCCATCTCATCTGGCTCCAGACCCAAAGATCCCAGCTTCTCACTGAAGTCAAACATAGCATCCAATAAGGAGCCCATGCCAAGAGCCCTCAATGATGCCAGTGAGTATGTCTGGCCATTGAGGAAGGTTACCGTCCTCTCCTTGGGGTCAAACAATGAGCAGAATCTCACCATAAGAACCTGCCAAAAGAAAAAAAATAATCAGGTCAACATCAAAAAAGACATGAAAAGACAAGAACTTCAAATCTGAGCGGTGAACTCTGATCAAACAGACGTACCTGGAAGGTGCCGGACTTGAGCAGCATGACCTGATCGTGCTGGCTGAGGGTCTGGAAGCCTGGGATGCTTTTTGCAAACTCCACCACTTCTTTAACAGCAGGGGTGAAGCACTGGGAGAAAGACTCCCACACCTCCTGGCTCGAGCGGCTGGCCGGAGCCACGGGACACGAATTGAGAGGGCATGCCTGCAGGAAGCAGAGGAAAGTCAGGAAGAGAAACATGACGGACTTTGTAATGGCATTAATTTGGCAGATTTTTATTGACTCAAGTGTGACAGAAGAAAACTCACCAGCACTTTGGCTCCTCCGTGCAGCTTCCATGGGCAGGAATTTTGGTTCTGGAAATCATTGGCTGGGAAACTGTTCTGATTGGCTGCGTAGGCGTGAGATGACAGGTTGCCACTGATGGGGCACTGATTCTGATTGGAGGAGAAAGCATACTTGGCATTGTCGACATTCACGTTCGCCGAGCTTTCACTGTTGCTGGGTGCGACTGGAAGGTTTGTGGTGACATGGTAGCTTGTTGTCAGGTTTCCCTGCTTCAGTTGGTGCTGTTTGCTGCATCTGGGCCGATGTATGTGACAGGGCGCCTTCCTGCACTTCGGCGTTCTGGAAAGAGGAAGGACTGAGGTTGCTGCTGCCTGCAGCCCTCTTGAGGGACTTCTCATTGCTGCAGTAAGACTGTAATGTGGGCCCAGCCACATCGTTGCTCTGGTTCTGTGGACTGCAGGGGTTATCGGGGGTCGGCGACACCCCCATTTCCATGGAAGCTGATTCATTGAGACTGTTCATGTAGCTCTGCATCTCATCCAATAGCCTTTGTTTCTCCCGCTTGGGTATACGGCCAAAACGCACAGCTGAGGAGGACAGCAAGCAGAAGAGCATTTTGTTTTAGCATTTGTCAACATTAAACCACTGGTATCACCGCTGGCGCCTCACTGGCAGCTTTTTAACTGATACCTTAAAAGAAGGCAAAATGTTCACATTAGAGCATCGTGGAGAAGAATACAAAGCTTACTTACAAATCCATTCTGAATGTGACACTCAAATTTTAATCTGTCATTATTACTAATGCCTTGTCCTCATCACAGCTGTTACACCACAGAGCAGATACTAAGACCTCCATCTCATCTGCCAGCCTCATTTTCCTCTTCAGCCTTTACAATCCTCCCTTCCCCCTTTTTTCAATTCTGCACCTCCACTGACAGTCCTATTTATAGTAAGCTGTATCCTACACCAGTTCCTCCCCCATCCACATTTTCTCCCTCTTTCTGCCTCTCTGTTCAGCTCTCCCTTGCTCTGTGGAAGTAGGTCACTGGGTCACCAGCACTCAACCAGGTGTCATTCGGAAGGTGACAGTATGACAGAGAAGTGCAAAGGTCAAAGACAAGAGGGACAGGTGCAGGAGATGAATTCATTTGCCATCTGATGTTCTGTTATTGAGTCAAGGAAAAGGAGTTTCTTATTTCACATTAACTTATTTTCATATTTAGAACTGATAACACTTTTCCAGATTGAATTGCAATGAATTCACACTTTTGCTTTTTTTGGGTGAGCTAAAAGTGTTTGCTCCAAATACATGAATATATATAGGCATAAAGGCATGATTTATTATTACCTAGTTTAGCAATGACCCGAGAGATTTACCTTCTGAGGGTGAAATAAAACAGAAAAGGAGATCTAGCGGTCGTAATATTATTTTGATTTTCAACCAAGTTGTGGAGGTTTTTCATTATTAACAAGACAGAATAACTGTATGCCACAAATTATTGTTTGAGAAGACTGTACATCGTGGGAATCCGCAACTTTGTGCCCCAGTTCCATAAAAGAAACTATTTTTTACTAACGACTGAGGACAACTGGGACTCACATGCTCCTCTTGTCATAAATCAGACCACAGTGAATGAAGAGAAGAAGACGACAAAAGACGAGCAGCAAATGGCAAGAAGATGAGGAGAATTTTTTATTTTGTGATGAGGACTGAAGCAAGTCTGTTTTCTGTCAAAGATTATGAAAAAAACTGATTTGTACTTTTTTCTTTTTCTCAATAAAATTCTGTTTAACCTCCCACTACATATATTGATGCTACTTTTACTCTTTGCTAGTAAACTATAACCTTGATTTTAGTTTCCACGATCTGTCTGAATATGATCTCTAAGGTCAGTAAGAAAGTCTCTCACCATCTCTGGACATGCCCACGGCGAGACATTTCTTAAACCGGCAATGTTGGCACCGGTTCCGGTTCATACGCATAATGAGGCAGTTTTCATTCTTCACACACATTTTGTAGTGGATGTTCTGCTGAATGCTGCGTCTGAAGAAACCCTGGAGACAGAATTCAAGGAGAGTAAGACTAAAGGCTTTGAAAAGGGTCTTTTGTGTTACTTTTTACCAAATACAAATGCATGACATAATATTATCTTCTTCTGGCCTCACCTTGCAGCCCTCACAGGCGTGCACACCGTAATGGAACCCAGATGCGATGTCTCCACACACCTTACACAGAAGCACCATACCTCCGGTCTCTAGGAAAGAGGGGAGCATCCATTGTCAGACACAAAAGTATAAACAATAACAAGCTGCAAACTAGAAAAGCAGTCAGAGAGCGCAGACCTCCACCAAGCGCAACAATTCCCCCATATAGCGATTTACAGATTGCGATAAAATCCGCGTTCTGGATCAGATCCGGATCACCTTTTGAAATTTGATAGAGGTTCCCATTGTGAATCCCTGAGTCAAATTTCATGAGTTTTGGGCAATAATTAACGGAGATATTGAGAAACAAAATTTTCGGTCCCTTGACTGCAATGTTATCGAAAATTTGAAAGTGATCCAGAGTCCAGGATTTCTGAGTTATTTTGTACACAGACAGACAGACAGATAAGCGCCGGCAAAAATATAACCTCCTTGGCGGAGATAATAAGGCGGAGAACAATGAAGGGGAGTACTTACTGGTGAATGTGCCAGTGAAACCACAGGGCCTTTTGGCCACTGTTGGGTGGTTGTAGGTTGATGATGATGATGATACGGTCGTAATTTGAGCAACTGGAGCATTGTTCACTTCAGGAAACTGAAAAACCATTTTTGAGGAAGCATTTTCTTGCTCCCCTCTCTGTTTCAGGGCTCCAATCTCCTGAAAGGAGACACCCTCTGGGGAAGAGGGCTGCGAGTGGGAGAACGGCGACTGGGTCTGGTATCCACTTGAAGGGCTGCCAGGGCTGGGACTGGCACTACCAGATGAGCCGGCATACAAGATAACACCACCTGGAGAAACAGAGAGGGGTGAAAACTCAGTTCCCACAGCTTCATCTGGGTCACTGCTCACATGCACAATGTAGGTGAGAGTGTGAGGGTTGAGCAATGCTCTACTTTGATGCAATGAGCTTACTTGGCAAACTCTCAAAAGCACACACAAAACTCTGACTATGTTGGGACAGTCAAAATTTGACCTGATGAATATTTTTTATATCCCTGGCCTGGATACATCTATGAGAAGTCCTTCAGTATCAAATTTGATTAATAAGAACATTTTTTTTAATTAAAAAAAAAAGGAAAAATGAGACGTTAACGCTTTTCAAACAAGATGTATAGAAAAAGAAAATTGCTTGATAAATATGAAGCTATTGACAATAGACACCCCCTAACTGATGGTTTAACCAGTCCGCAGCCATGAGTCAAAACATGTCATTTAGTTAAATAAACTGCTCAAAACTGAAACTGGTCTGATGGCAAAGCTTGTTACAGACGTGTCTTTTCCGTGATAGAAATGCCTTTAATATATCTCATCACAGACGTGAAGAAACACCTCAAAACATGTCCCATATGACAATGTGACAATAAGTCATAATACATTCACAGTTAGTGCCCCAGAGAGGCCATAAGCATGCTTTTCTTTAAGAATGTCACATCAAATCGGAAATGCCCTATTACCCCTAAACGCACCGCCCTCCCACCTCCTTTGTTCACAGACGGCGTTCTTCCCTGAAAGATGAAAGGCAGCCTCTCACGTGCAGCCAGCCAGCTCCCTGCCAGCTTGCTTTTAGAAATTAGTCTTTCCTGCACTCCCTTCTCCTCCCCCTCCCTCCCTCTCTCCCTCCCTCCCTCCCTTCTTTTCTGTCCTCCTCCCTCCTCACTTTCTCCCTCCCTTCCCTCTTTGGATCTGGGCATGCAGACCCATCTATCCGCAAGCCACCTGACCAGGAGCTCACATGGACTCTTGACACAGTTCCCGCCTGGCTCACAAGGCTCTTTGCGCAGTCCCGTGCAGACAACAGCAGCAGCACCATAACAAGCGCAAGGGCAGATCACGTTTGGAATAGAAAGGGCTATAATGCTGTGACTACAGACGGGGAGGAAGGCAAGCAGAGCACAGCAATCATAAGCTGATGCATTTTTCAAAGCCACAAAAACCTGTGTATAGATTAACTGTCACGTTGATAACTTGTCACTATGAAATGATTTCCTAAATGGGCATTGTGCAAGTTTTAGTGCACTGATGTGTGAGTAAGAGAAGAGGGCCAAACCCATTATACCTATTTAGAGGATATGCTGAATCATATACTGGTCCCAACAATAATCCATTTCATATATTTGCGCTTAGGTTTGGTCCATTTTTAGTTTTACAGTTAGATCAGTGTGTCAGGTATCCGAGTTACCAAGTTAACCCATTCAGACCTAATGCAACATAGCTGTGCTTTTACCTTTCAAGGCTGGAGATATGTCACATCAACATTTTCAAATGTTTTTAACTATGATTATTCTTTTTTTTATATTAATACAAAGATAAAGTGAGTAAGTCAGTCAGTTTTTTTGGTTTCTCCAGAGGCTCAGAAACCTTTATGCTTTCCAGAAATTGCTCAGATTTAAAAAGACACTCCTAAATGAGACCTTACATCCAAATGTGCTAAGACTTGCTCAACATAATATTTTCCATGCGTAGAACCTACATACTTCAGAAACTAGATAAAAGGTTTACTATCAGGACTGTTGCTTGACAAAATGTCATTCAGGTGTGAAACACATCTCATATATCAGATATCTCCTCAACAGGTTACCGGGCTCAAGGTCAAGAGATAGCTGATCTAATTGTTATTTTCAATGTTATCTAAAGTAGTAATAACTCCTGTGATTTGTCTACACAATACTACTGTGGACATGAGGACCTTGGATCATCTGAGAAAGGGCTTTCTTGCCTCTTGAACTTTCCCTCCTTGAGGAAACACGTGCTGCATTTCTGTTTGGCTCCAAGTACCTCCTTAAATCCACCTCTCACACGTGTCAACACTGACTTTAACGCACTGGAGAGTTGACGCCTCAACTGTGGTGGCAACTCCGGTGTCAAACGGACCGTGACTTCACCGTGCACACGGATGTTACTGGTGTACGCCCCTGTTGCGTGACAGATAAAGCTTTATAGACATGTGTATCACCTGCAGTGCAGGAGGTCACGCCCGGCAGTCTCCCAATAGCCACTCCCACTTTCTACATTCACATCACCTGCCACCTGCCACCTGTTGTGGAAATATTCCACATACTGAAGACTTGTTACTACTTCCTGGTGTGCGAGTTGACTGTGTGGGAATATCAGCCCAGCCTTTCTCAGGCACAGACAACATGTGACCTGTCGATGCACACAGGGCCATAAGAACTACAGTACAAACAATACGCCTCCAACGCCCCTCCTTGTTCCAGTCCCGTTTGACTTCCCCTCCCACCCCTGGACACGCATGCATGATAGCCAAACTGTGTAAACATTCTCATGTCATGTCTGGGGCGGGAGACGCCCCCTCTTAACTTCTCTTATTCTGTCTTCTTTCATGTGAACATTTACTACTGTGCATGGGTACAAAGCCTCGCTCCACGTGAAACAGCTTGCCCCATGTGATGTGTCTGTTTATGAAGGACAGTTCTTGGAAGGCAACATCTGGTCAGATTTTTTTCTAAATCACAGGAACTCTCTCTGTTCAGTTCTTGTTTGTCTGTCCTGTCCTCTCACCCTCAACCAGTCAAGGCACATAGCAGATGGTCGCCCTCCCTGAGTCTGGTTCTGCGGGAGATTTCTTCTTGTTAAAATAGGAATTCTCCTTTTCCACTGTTGCCTCATGTGTGCTCAGGACAGGGAACAGGTTCAAACTGGACAAGAGGTAGATATAACTAGGTAATTAATTAGACCATCCAAGGCTTATTCATTTCTATTCAAATCTTTTGGGTGCCAGGTGAACTCTCTTCCAAGATTTAAGAAAATGAAGCTTTTTAGTGTTCCCATAACCTCGATGATTGGGAATCTACACCAGCATATCTTCTGTTAGTCCGTTCTGAACTATTGTTTGCAAAATTCAAGGGCTTGCATGCGTGCCAGCCGCACTTATGTGAACTACAAAACGTATGCTACACTTGATCCCAGGTGAGAAATACTATCTACCGCCTGACTCTAACTGAACTTTTAATGTGAATTAGCTGTCTGGGTGATTGTATGGTGTCACATTCCTGTGACGCATTTATTGTAAACTTATACCTCTCCTGGCTAGCAGAAATGCTTGCTATATAAGGTGTGCTTTTAGGTCACAATAATGCTGGTCATTGACATTAATGGCTACAATTATACACAACCACAATGCAGAGACTCCTTATTCCTTTTTGCACAGACTGAAAAAAACTAGTTTGAGTTCTTGTTAATTGTTTGGTTTACTGTTCAACCACTGAAGCTCAAACACGGACCTATTGGCTGAGCATGATCACTTAACTTGTACAGCCATTTTCTATTTATAATTTAAACATAGATAGAGTAGAGGAAAGATGGAGGCTTTACTCTGGCCACTTGATTAAAAATGTGTGACTTCGCTGACAAAAGTGACTACCTGTGCAAGTGTTATTATTAGTCTATGTTGGCAAAACACACCCATAGTTTGATCCTTCTGCTTTTTTATAGCCATAGTTCAGTACCTGTATGTTTAAGTCTTACTGTGTCCTGATACCACTGAAATACTAATAGTGGTCCATCATTGGACCTGGTTAGTCATACCAGCTGTACAAATGAGGTTGAACACAGCCAAATCTAGGTTAATGTGCCCTTTACACACTAAGCAGCACGACAAGATGGTGTAAAACTCATTGCTCTCCGCGATGAACATTTAGAAGCGGTTGTAGCCGATAAACAAGGATGCTACACCCCTCTGACCCACTGACCAATCTGTCAGCCAATAGAGAGGAATCCCCGTGCGGGCCGAGCGCGAGAAGGGTGCGCGCGACCGACGGTAGCCACAGAGAGAGATAGAGAGAGAGGAATCATGCGCGGCACGTGGATACTGATGCTGTATACACGTGCGGTTAGCTCCAGGCGGGGTAGCTGCGTATTAAAAATCAGCCGCATGATTCGCAACAACACCACGACGGTTTCTGCCCGGGGGGAGATGAAAATGTGAATTTAAACGAGGGTAACATCCGTTTTGTAAGGGCTTTGCGAAGTTTTCCCCACTCTAACTTTTCTGTGACATATATACATGATAGTTAATAGCGGTGACGTCACTGTGCTTCATTACAGTTCTCTCGTGCAGGTTAAACCATGTAGGGTAATGGTGGACTCGGTTACAGTAACCTCGTGTGAATTTAAATGACTGTCAAAATTAATTGCTGCTGCTAAAGAAAGTTGTCAATTCCACACCCCTTCTAAAAGACACCAGTGTCGCCAGTAATGTGAACCTCTAGGTTTTTCTAAGACCAACAGCAGCACCATAAGTGATATGGACTCACTTATGAGTAATGCATGATGTGTTCATTCATCATCAGCTGTTTCAGGCCCTGACACAGCCAGATGTTTACTCTGTGCTCTGCTCTCCAACCGTGGATGGAAAATTTGGCACCGGTAATTGTTTTGACCCAGTGGCCGTGACTGTTCCCACGCATATCATCCTCACACGTGAGCTGGTGTGAGACAAAGCCAAAATAACAAATAACAATAACAAAATTTAAAAAGAATAATCAAACAATGAAAGCAAAGATAAAATATAGACACTACAAGCCGTGACGCACAATGTATGATTTTTACGACTCCCCATAAATGCACCACGTGATATGGATTAGCATATAACGTGATTCTTTTAAAAAAAAAAAAAAAAAAAAAGAAAACACACAACAGGGTGGGTTTGCGCTTCTTTAAAAAAAAAAAACAGGAGCACGGATAACACGACAGTAAAATCTTTAGCCAAATCAGGGTGATGATGAGGGGAGAGAACGTGACCGGTCAAGGGGCGTTTTGGGTCGCGCTTCACGTGAGTTTGTTTACGTGCACGGAATCGGAAGTCTGGCGCAAAGATTGACTAGAGGACTTCCCTCTCTGAGCTCAGCTCTCTCAAAACCCTCCACTGTTCTGCAGCCCCAACACGCGCTGTGTTGCACAGCTGAGTTACAGTTTGAAAAAGAGAGGAAATTACATGCAATCACCTTCTAGTGATTTTGCCACAGCGAAGAGTTGAGCAACATGCTGTTAAGCTCACTGGTTTAAATTTAGTTCAGTTTTCTGACTTTCAGAAATTTAACTGCGGTAGGACTTGATTTTTTAAAAAAAAAAATCTTATATTCCCAACAATACAAGAAGCGGCTTTATCAAAGAAATCTACAGTAAAGAAATCAATAATTTAAATGCCCAGAATATTATTTATTTTAAGCAGGTGCCTTTCATTACACTGCATTGGCACCTCCGCTCAAAACAACTGAAAAAATCATTTTCCATCCACCGACTTTATAGTAAAAGACACTTGAGATAAAATGTTACTCACCACCAGGACTGTTTTCCATGTTTCTCAGTAGATGTGCGCTGTTCTGTTCTGTTCTGTTCGGTTCTGTTCGGTTCGGTTCTTCCGGGCTGTGTAACTGTAGATGTTTAGTACCGGACTGACTGGCGCTGCTCGCCTCTCACAGGTGAAAGAAGGATGAATCTGAAAGGCATCAAGAGTGGATCCCAAAGCTCAGACCGAGAGGAGTGTGCGCGGGGCATCGGGGGGAGCCAGGTCAACGAAGAATAAATTAATACAAATAAAGAAATACTTTTTTGAAAAGAAAAGAAAAAGAAATCAGATCAGATCTCCTGTGATTGATCCAATCTATTTCCCGGAGCCAGCAGATAGACAGGGAAGCCCTCGGCTGTATCTACACCTGATGATGGCAGGCTGTGGTAGAATATCACTATGTGGGGGTTCTCTAAATTACAGAGGTCCCGACGCGTTCAGCTGCTTTCCATGTACAGTCACCATTGAGGCATCACCAGGGTGGAAGTAGCTTTAACACTTCCCATTCGTCAATAAGCAACACGCGTCCTCAAGCAGCACGTTTTCAGGTGCCTGAGAAATGTGACCAGTCTCTCCCCCCTCCCTCTCCCCCCCCCGCTCTCTTTCTGTGTGTCCCTTGTTTGTTGATCTGCACCAGGAATGCTCTCTCTCTCTCCCTCTCTCTCTCTGTGTCACGCTCTCTGAAAACACCTCACCCCCAGCCTTTTTTTTACTCCATCTCACTTTTTCATTGGCCGAGCGCCGCGCGTGGAGACGGCACATTGTGTTCGCTCGACATTGGAATGCTGGGTAAAGCTTTGCAGCATGTGCGCATGGCATGTGAGCGCGGGCTGCCCTACTGACACACATTTTATGCTAATGAGCAACTTGGGCTCCGTGATAAGCGGGGGAAAGGAGAAAGAGAGGCCAGGACGACGCGAGAGGCGTCACTCCTCCTTTCTGAGCAAAACACAAACTGCGCCCTCATGTCATTTACATGTTGTTGCGTCCTGGAGTTGGTTTTTAACTCTCAACAGCAGAGGAAGCGAGAAAAGTCACAAGTAGAGAGAGAAAGAGGGAGGGATCGAGGCAACAAACTCAAATTATACAAACCCAAGTTTCAAAAACACTTGGATGCTGCATAAATTTAAATAAAATCTGAATGAGACAATTTCCATATCTCATAAACCTACATTTAATGCTGCAAGTGAGACTATCTTATGAAAAATGTTAACTCCTCGTGAGTTGGTGGCAACATTGGAAAGAGAAAATCCAATAAAAAGCTAGAAAAGTAAGTGGTGCTAAAAAAAAAACATTTTGAAAAACATCTTGTATTATTTGGCAACAAGTCAGTGACATGACCTAGTTATAAAAACAGAGCCTCTTCGAGAGAGGAGTCTCTGTATTTAGGGACAAGGTTAAAATCAGTTTTGGATGCCTGTGATCTTTGGAGTATAATATAATAACATAATATAATAATTTGATAATGGAAATGACTTCCAAGCTAATCACTGTCTATGTGTCTTTGGTGTGTGTCCTAAGAGAGCACTGCACTCCTCATCTTGGTAGATAGAGACAATGCAAAACATTTTGAAAATGAATGGCCGATTGAACATTTATTTGTAAAATTAAACATTAAATTCTGAGTACAAAATCTGAAATGGGCCCTCCCTTCCCTCATCACAGCTCTGGGGGCAGACTAAAGTAAAAAAAAAACAAAGGTATATTTGACTGTCGCACAGCTATGAAAGGCTTTTATCGTCACATGAAATGGAAAACTATGATGTTGTCACACATAAAGGTGGCCAAATATAGCAACCCTTCAGAGTTAAATCTAGTGCAGAGAAACAAATTACTTATTTATGTGAGCTGTCTGTTTACATATGGTTAAAAAAAAAAGTAGGTAGTTTAGAAAACTGCATACAAAAGGCAGAAGCAGTGCAGGGAAAGATTAAACAGACCCTTGCTGGTTCCACAGCAAGTAGTGAAGATGTTGCTGCTCAAATGCACTTGACTAGTTGATCATTAGAAATGTGACCACCGACACACTTGAAGTTACATTAGAGAGCAATAACTGCACACAGAAAACAGTTACTTCAAGTAACCACTGCTAAAGGTGGCTCTACAAGCTTCTGAATCCTGGAGTGCACTTTTCAGAATTTTGGTTTTCATGCACAGCTTTTGGAGTTTGTTAAATAAATAATCACAGTGTCAAATGTCAAGTTTCATTAATCTAAAGTAGTATAAGATTAATTGTAATAGTTGATAAAGACCAGATTATTAATATTATTATATATTATGTCCTGATATGTGAAACCAAAGACTTTAGAAGGGTGGACTTTCTTTACACATGACTGTAGTTAAACAAGTTTTTATTATAAACCATATTTTTCAATCTCTATAGACATAGAAAACTTGGAATAAATAATTCAGGGAGGCTTCTTATACAACCCTGAGAACCAGCTTTTTCAGAAAATGTCATTTGGGTCAAATAGCATTGCGTGCAAAAGCATTTTCAGTCAGGGAAACCCAGAAGAGGCTGAAGTGGACATAGAAAATGAATAAATGAATTATTCATTGATTTGCTAAAGATAGCTAAACATGAGTATATTGAAATACAGTTTATAAACATAAAAATGTATATATAGTGTATATATAGCAAATATAAAAATATATAAGAAACTATTATATGTATGTAAAAAAAAAAAAAAAAAGATCTGAAGTGCAATGACTAAAATGAACATAGCATTTATTACACAGTGCACTTTAGCAGTCTGATGGTCTATGACAGCGTCCTCCCATTCAGGTTCTTCAGGTCCACTGATTCTGATTAAAACGAGTGGGTCATGATCAACCTCATCCCCTCAGTGCTTGACCAGGCTCTCAAAAATATTATATTATATTATATTATATTATATTATATTATATTATATTATATTATATTATATTATATTATATTATATTATATTATATTATATTATATTATATTATATTATATTATATTATATGTGACAAAGCGCATGCGCACAGGCTAGTGCACTTGCCACTGGTGCAGTTTTAGAGTGAGGAGTGTCTCCTGTTCCAGTAATAGACGATCTTTGCCTTAAAGAGCGGGCACGTGCGGAAAGGGCGGTACTCACCGTGACTCCCACCTCCCCTCCCCCACTCCGTCACGTTCCCTGTCTCTCTGCAGATTGTGAACGGTAGAAGCCAAAGTATCGCTGGAGATTGGCTGGGATACGGTGAATGTAGGTCAGGAACTCTCTGAGCAAACATGAGCGTCGTGAAATAGCCTAAATGGACTATCGCGTCCCAACAGAAACCACTAGAAAGACGAGCGCCTGTTGCTGGCAGGAACACAAAAGAATTAAATGTAGGTCACATAACTCACCCATTAGGGGGTTGAGTGGGACGTGTTTATTCACAACCCTTTTTAATATTCTTGATATGCGAGCTGACAAACTCCCCACTACAGGCTGTAACTGACGGGGATTTGGTAAGAGAGTCGTAGGTTTTGCGGAAAAGAAGCCTTAATGAGCTCCAGTCATTGCTCCGGGAAGATGTATGACCAATGCTTTCAGTTGCTTTTAATAACCTGCAGCTCATTAATATGTTTCAGTATCCAGCTTCAAATAAATAAGTGCTGAAATTCGTCATTAAAGATGTTCCCTATATATATATATATATATATATATATATAATATATATATATATATATATATATATATATACACACACTAGTTCATGTGAAAATGAAATGAAATGAAATATACTTTGTTAATCCCAGAAGGGAAATTCAACATTGTAGTAGGGTTTTTTTTTTCAACAGTAAATGACAGCAATAATAATAAACAGCAATAATAATAAACAGCAATAATAATCCATTAGGATGTGTTGTTGTGGAGGCTGATGGCTGCTGGCAGGAATGATCTGTATCTTTCTGTCTTGCAACGGACCTGAAGAAGCCTCTCACCACATCAAAACGTGAAAACAGCTGCTAGTTTCGACAGTGACACACTGATGAGACATTATTTAGGAAGTCTGAGTCAAAATAGTTCTTCAAGTCACACATGATATCTCCAACAGGCCAAAACAGGTCTTTAGTGGTTCAACCTATTCACACAGAAACAGTTTGCTTCTGGCCTCTGATGGTGAAAGTCATTTTAATAGGTGATTAAACAGCGCCTCCTGGTGGTGCACATAAATCGAGCATGTAACATCTGGCGGATGTGTCCGTTGTCATTGAAACAAGACTTAACAATCAGGTCATTTGAACAAGAGCTGTTATTCAAGCCTTGTTGTATAAGATTTTTCCAATAAATGAACGGCAATTTTTTAAAATGAAAACTTGTTAGTGAATGTAAATGTATTAGCGAATGGAAAATGTTTCAAAAAGAAAAAAAAAGATCTGTGACTCAAAGCACAGTACTCTCATGTGAGTTGTGTACTTTCATTGTGACTTTTTGAGATCCTTAGAGTTTTAAAATAAATGTTTTGCAGGCTTAAAACCTCTTTTGTCTCTTCACATCCACAGAACGGAGGTGGGCGTATATGGAGCGATAGGAGTGCCACATTAATAAATAAATAAATAAATAAATAAATGTGGAAATAAAAAGAGAAATAAATAAAATAATGTGGAAATATAAAGAGAAATAAATCTAAATAAATAATAATAAATAAATATCTGTGGAAATATAAAGAGAAATAAATATAAATAAATATATGTGGAAATATAAAGAGAAATAAATAAAATATGTGGAAATATAAAAGGAAATAATAAATAAATGTGGAAATATAAAGGGAAATAATAAATGTGGAAATATAAAGAGAATAAATAAATGAAAAGGAAAATCATCTTTATTTTCGTATTGCATTTGCTTTTCCTTTTTGGCACTCCTGTGACACAAGGATAAAGCAATGACAAAACACTTGGTGGACTGAGCTGTCAATCAAATGGCTCTGGGCGGGGCTTCCTGTCCAGGATGGATAGTCGTTCCCTGATCACTGGATTTCTGCCTGGCGGTATGGGCGCTAACTCATAGATATGTATGCTAGTGTTTAGCCTGACGTCACCAGTGCTGAGGAGGACGTGAACATGACGCTTTTCGCGGGTCAGAAAAGCCGCGTGCTATGATGAAGTCGGTATCTGAGTTGCTCAGAGAAGCAGCTGACAGGCTGGAATCACTTCCAAACACGACTATCCATCCTGGACAGGAAGCCCCGCCCAGAGCCATTTGATTGACAGCTCAGTCCACCAAGTGTTTTTGTCATTGCTTTATCCTTGTGTCACAGGAGTGCCAAAAAAGGAAAAGCAAATGCAATACGAAAATTAAAGATGATTTTCCTTTTCATTTATTTATTCTCTTATATTTTCCACATTTATTTATTTATTATTTCCCTTTATTTTCCACATTTATTTATTTATTTCTTTATATTTCCACATATATTTATTTATTTCTCTTTATATTTCCACATTTATTTATTTATTTATTTCTCTTTATATTTCCACATTTATTTATTTATTTCTCTTTTTATTTCCACATTTATTTATTTATTTATTTATTTATTAATGTGGCACTCCTATCGCTCCATAGGCGTATGAGCATGTATCAGTAGAAGCAGAAGAGGAAATAACTTGGACACACTGTACATTAGCGTTGGCTGTCTAATTAGACATAGAGGAGGCCTTATTAAATGGACACTCATGGCGCATAATGCTTTTTATTATATGCACTGTGTGCTGAGGCTCTGCATCACACAGTGGGAAAAAAAAGTAATTGACTCACTGGATTTGCAAGACTTTTGAGTCACATGGCAACATTTGTCTCGCCACAGATCACACGTGGATATAATCCATCACTCACTGATTCCCATATGACATAGTAAGTGTTAACAATATCAATAAGTGTTACATTTTTGTCCCATTTTAAGTCAGAATGTTGACACTTTTTATTGACTGCATGATCTCGCTATTTTGGACAAATTCTACAATATTGTACAAGAAAGATTCTTACTAAAAAGATGCAGCCCCAAACACAATATGCAGAGTTTTGTTAATGCCTTGATTAAAGAGTTTGGGTATTTATCTACTTTTATTGCTGTGAGCTTGCTTAGATGTAATGTGTGTTCAGATTTTTCTTGCAAAAGAAGATGTGCATTCTAGGGAGTCATCCTAAGTAAATGAATACGATATATAATTATATGAATACACAGCAACAACCTGATACTGAAAGAAGGAAAACTTTGGTCTCTGATTTTGCATTGTTGATTTCAGCCATATCTGTACAGAAGCAGTAATGTAGATTTTAGTCTCACCTTCTTACTTTGTCTGAACGCATGGTTATCTAAATAGGACATGATATACAGTGATCTCTTGCCACTTTGCGGTTTAAGTTCCGCGGGTTTAGTTATTCGCGGATTTTTTTCAGAAATATATAATATAATTTAAAAAAAAAATATTAAAAATTGCGGAAACATCACAGGATCGTTCTCTCACAGTGAAGAAATGTTGTGAGCCAGCCTGGCCCCTTTAAGAAGGTAACCTTATGGGTAATGATGTGGCCTTATGGGTAATGGAGTGTGTGTGTCGTGGGACGGCAGAAGAAAACGAGGTTAGATAAAAAGTGGAGTGAGCATAAACAGCAGCCCAGCATGTATAGATTTACATTCTCTGTTAACCGACAGGAGCCGAACAATACAACCTGTGTGATGTTACAACTTCTCTGCAGTCAGAGTGCGAATTATACAGTGACAATTGGGGGGGTCAACATTTTCTAGAGATTAAAAAAATGACAATTTGTCCCTTCTTTAGGGGGGGTCGAAGTTCTAATCGGGGGGGTCAAACCCCCCCCGTAATTCGCACTATGCCTGCAGTGCCAGAATAAAGTGCCCGTTCCATGCAGAGAAAACCGGACTTTTTGTTTTGTTGTTGTTAGCGTGTTAGCTGCTAATTACGAGCAAAAAATAGCACAATACCAGCAGTTTCTTTACTTCAGTTCAGAGACCAGAGGCTGTGAAGGTAACAGAAAGACCACAGTTGAGCCTTTGTCTTGTTTTGCTGCAGTGCCTCGCTACTTTTTTGGGGTTTTTAAACATATTTTAAACACATTATTTAGGCTTGGGGGGCTCCGGCTCCAGATTGCGGATTTTGATTGTCGTGGGGGGGCGGCGGTCCCTATTAACCGTGAAAAATAAGGGATCGCTGTATCGAAATAATACTCCATTCAGCAGGAAAAGGAAAAAGACAAAATCTGGAGGAAAAAAAAAAAAACAAAAGTGACAAAATTAAAGCCAACGATAATAACACATGTTTTTATATCAAATAGTAAAATTGAGCTTCTTGATCTCTCTCTTCAGTTGAAAGGCTGAACCAGCACCACTGGCCGTAGCATTGGCTTCAATGTTAAAGCTGAAGAAGTACTCCAGCTTTCTCCATTTTTATGGTTACCATGATGAGGGGAACTATTGCAGATGGAGATTTATTTCCACTGCAGGAAGAGGTGAGTTTATTCAACAATAAAATGCTAGATCAGTGTAAAAGTACAATAAAGACACGTGTCTGGTATCAGGGAGGAAAGAAAGAAACCGTTTGGATGCAGTGAGAACCTTGAGGAATATTGAAATCAGCTGTTTAATAAAAGTGTAATCTGTAGACAAAGTGTCCACTGTAGAAAATACTGTAGTTTTGTACTGCTGGAGAGATTTCAGAGGAGTCTAGGGAACAGGTACTTATAATAAAATATGGGCAATCATACCAAACAAACTGCAGCAAAAACCTGCAGAAACTCTTGAGTGTCCTGATAAACAGCCCAAAGAGAGCCGAGTTTAGCACCGTGACAGAAGCAACGGTCCACGTCTTGTGTTTAGCCTCAGGGGCCATTTGCATTTTGTGACAGCAGGCAGATATTGCAGCACACAGCTGAGATATGCCATGATGTGTTGACAAGTGTCCTCTGTGAAAAGGTGCCAGATAATCCTGAGGGGAACAGTTCCAATTTAATGCATTTTTAGAGGTGTGCAATCTTTGCCATTTGTCTTCACTGTGATTACTGATCTTGAAGAAGGCCCGAGGGCAGAAACTTTGATCAGAACTGAGTCAAAGAGAAATGGTCTTGGAGTTGGAGAGTGAAATAGTTTTTCTGATCTGTTGACCAGCACTTCAGTGCAACCCTTGCTGTGCAATACTTGTCTGGTATATATTGCTGTTTGTCAGTACGATATAAAAAAGACTGAACTTTAGGAAACTTACTGAAATGATGAAGCATCCTAAAAGGAGGTAAATATTCAAATTTGGGGGCATTATTTTTGTCTGGAAATTGGCCTTGACATAGATTGGCAAAGGAGTAACAGATTAAAGGAGAAAAAGAAAAAAATCTACTGGAGTGAAATGTTTTATTGGAAAAAACGATGGCGCATAGAACAAAGAAAGTCAGTCTCTCTAATGCGCAGCAACATCATATGACACAAAAAGTCGTGGATGAGGTGAAAGAAATAGAAACCCTCAGTCTATAGCTGTTGGTAGTGGAGATAAGAGACGGCTCAGATAGCTGAGACGCCCTGAACAGCCCAGGCGAGGGGGAGTTGGGCAGGAAGAGGGTTGCGTGCTGTTTGGAAGGAGAGTGGCAAAGATATTTAAAGAAATGGCTAAGGGCTGACTGGTTGCACAAAATCAGGAAAAAAGATTATTGGATGAGAGCAATGAGGTGGGGATTGAGGATGGCAGGGCTCTGACAGCGTGGGAAAGCAGAAGTGATGCTGAGAATATATACCTGGAGGAGTAGTTCAGACTCAGCAAAGAGATAAACTAAAAAGAGAACAAGTCTTCTTTAATCAACTTGCATATAACCTTTGTTGCTTGTGAGAAATGTAACATCTCTGTCATGTATGGTAAATATAAATTAAAGCCTGCTGTCTTTAGCCTGCCTGAACACAAAAACTGAAAAAGTGATTATCAGCGCACAAATTTATTTCTGTGTAGACGTAACAGAACCTACCCAGCATCTCTAACTCTCACTAACTGGCAAGTTAAACCTTGTTTATATTATTTTGTTATAATGAGTTATTTGTGGCACTAATTGCAGAGCGTAAATTGAGAAAAAGCCTGTGTCTGAGGCAAAAGATGGAGAGATTAGGCAGGAACTGCCATGACGCCTCTCTCTGGGTTCTTCTGCTCCTCCACTTCCCCGTCTTAATTTCCCTCTCCTCCAATCATCTCATTTTCGTGGTGCTGCTCCCTCCAATCACCATCTGTCCTGCAGGCAGTAACACTTATACGTTTCAGCTGTAATTAGACAATCACTTCCACATGTGGATCAAACTCCTGCAAACCACTCAACCTCTACCTCAACCTCCCGTCCGCCCACTGTCTCCCTCTGTTTTTCTTATTTCTTCGTCTCACACTCTACTACCCTCCGTGTGCCCCTTTTCTTTCTTTCTTTTTTTCCCTCTCCTCCTCTTTCTCCATTCTTTCTGATTGAATTACCATAAGTGCAAGTCGTGACCAAAATATGCCAGCTTGTTCTTATTAAAACTGTCCTTGTTATATGAGAGACTGTCCAAATTGCTGTGAGCAGTTTGTGTTGTATGCTCCTTTTTTTTTTGGGTGGGGGTCACGGAAGGAGGGAAGCGCATGTAGTTGAAGTTGAAAAGGCAAGTATGAGCAGACGGCGTTGTATGGTGAAAGACAGAGTGGAACTCCAGGATCAAGATGGGGTTCGGGTGCACAGAGATGGAGAGGCGGTGTGGTAGAGTTAGAACAGAGGAGATGTAATGGTAGTTGACGGAGTTAGGTTCACAACAGGTTCATTGTGACATCATGGTTGAATTTGGGGAAACATTTATAGAGGAAAAACTATTAGCTGTTCATTGAATGCACATGTACACCCCCAGCCACCTTTTTCCTTCTTCTCCACCTCCTTGGCTCAGCTTGGCTACAACCACAAATTGTTACAAACAACGTCAAATAGGAAGATTTTCTCTGGAAAATTAGAATGAACTGCTTTCTGCGGTATGGTAAATGCGTGTATCGTTGCATGCCCATAAGCTCTTTCCTTTGTTTTGTTACACGGCGCCTTGATTTCTAAAGTTGTTTGTCAAACTTTACAACTTCAGATTCACAACTGCTACCCAGTGTCACTCCTTTCTCTATCCTCCCCCCCCCACAGTTCTTGCTTTCTCTCCTCGTTTGCTCCCTCTTTTTTCGCCTGAAAGTCTAGCCAGCCCTTGCCACTGGTACAGTATGTTCTTTGTGTGTAGGCATGTTTAGTGGCTGGGGAGACAGAAAATACATAAAGGAGCCTTGGGACCTGAAATGTGTTTATAGTGTATGTGTGGGTGTGATTATATTTGTGTCAGCTCTTTTTCTTGCTGGAAGAAAATTAATAACTGGGTGTTGTGGTGTATTAAAGGCTCTTTTGTCTGTTGAGCATGTGTTTTCTGCGTGAGTTGCAGGGCTGGTATTAATTGGTTTGTGGGCTGCATGAGTGTAGGTCTGGCTTTGCAATGCTGCATACATGCTTGTATGTTTGTGTGCCCAGAGCAAGTGAGCAAGCTTGTGATGCATGCCTGTCATCCTCTACATGCTTCTTTGTGCACCAAAGAGCCTCACATGACATCAATCTGAGAGTAGTGGGATAGTGATCTCATTACCAACAGCCTGTTGCTGATTAAAACCTGCCGTCTGTACCCTCCGCCTTACCAGTCTCTTTTCTTTTCCCCCTCGCCACTCCGTTCTGCTGCCTCGTCATTTGCCTGCCCCCCCCTCTCCACCCCTCGACTCCAGAGTCGAACCACTCTGCGGTTTCTCCACTGCCTGCTGCCAAAAAGGGCCCCATTTCAAACTCTGCAGAAGGTTATAAGTTCCCCTCTTTTTTGTTCTTGGTTTTCCTCCATTTTTTTCTTCTTTATGTCTGCAGTCTCTTTATCAGTGGTGGGACGCTACCTGTGTGTTTCATTGAAACTCTTCTTATCCCATTAATCTCTTGACAATTATTGACACAAAAACTAGAAAGAGAATGAGTCTTGGATCGTTTGAAGGCCTGTTTCAACATGTGGATACATGTGCAAGAAACTGTGCTTATTTACATGCAGGAATACACAAATGCTTTGTCCTCACTCAGTCAAACGTTGTGCGCTCTCCTCCTCTGTGTGCATTTCACTGACACAGAAACACCAACAGTGTTAACCTTTCACCTTTCTCACTGACAGTGTTGTTGAGAAGTGTGGCTCTGGCCCAGATGGTTATAGCAGCGAACTGTTGTTATGATCAATCAAAAGGTGTAATTATAGGTTTCAAAATCAGAAGCCTCACTCTGACTTGTAAAAATTTAATTATTGTTTCTATTTTTAAAAAATCATTAACTTAATGTCACAATTCAGTCATTTACTGTATGCATGGCACTGTCTGTTCTCTTAAGCTCAATGTAAAGGTGGTGGTGTTGTGATAGGTGATTATAAAGGCGGCAGGCAGACACACAACCAAAATTTTGATCAGTGTTTGTATGTTAAATGCATACTGTGCAGACTATTCCTAGAAAATACAACATGGAGACTATCACCACAGTAACACCTTGTTTCAGTTGCTCCAGACAGTCCAGATATGCATCATTTGGATCATGCCACTAGTATTCAACATGGGGTAATGCAGTTCTTCATGAATTGGTCGGCTAATGCTAACGACGCCAGCATTGCTATTTCATTGCTGCCAGGAGAAAGACGCCCTAGTTTCTGACTAACAACCGACTCTTGTGGCCTGTTCAGTTCCACCACATAGTCAAACTACTAAAAAGAACTTTTTTTTTTTTTTTAAACATGCTTGTTATTGGCATTGTGCTAGCTCGTAGTGGATGCTAGTAGAGAGTTTATATTCTCTCTCAAGTCCCATTAAATGAGTTGACATTTTTCAACGCAGGTGAGGCAAATTGCACTTCGACAAGCACCGAAGGGAGCCATTATGCAACTGTCAGAGATAACAGAGGTTCCCATAGAAAGGAATGGATGAACAGATATATCACATGATTGCTCAGAAGCAACTGGAAACCAGGCGTGATAGCTCTCACTCACATCCTGCAACCCATTAGAAGTTTGTCGTGCTGTATTTTTCAGCAGAGACACAGCAGCTGACCTAAACTTCACATTGGTGTGTTTGGTAATTCTTCAAGGGTTACCCTTAGAACCTTAAAAAGGATTTAAATTGAATGTAAATTCAAATTAAATGATTATGGAAATCTAACATTTGTAGCAAAGTAATGATGCTGACAAGATACATCTTTTTTTTTTTTCTTTAGTTTTTGGACTAAATTTACTGACATGTACATGGTTCATTGCAATTGACCAGTCAAACTCAGAGCAAAGAAAAATATATAGCTTCGTTCTTTTTTTTTTTTGGCAGCTTGCAGTAGTACTGTCTGTTGCTGGACGACTCTCTCTTGGGCGAACTTGCCGCAGAAGCCAGTCATTCAGACAGAAAGTCAGACAGTTTTATCTCTGACATGAAGAGGCAGTTACCTCTGCCCCTCAAGGCCTGACTGGCCAGATTTGATGTCATCACAGATCAAATGTAACTCCATTAAATGTTTCCTTACCAGAAAAACCACTGGGTTGATTTGCTTAGGAAAATCCTGTAGGAGGAAAAGAGTCCACTTGAATAGATTTAAAGCTGCGGAAACTGCAAGGAGAAAGGTCCTTTGTTCTTCTCAGTCTGGGCAAGATGAAAATATGCATATAGTGATTTGCATTTAGGAGATTTTAAAAAGTAAACTGATATTTATACAAGATTTTGCATGACGGTATGTAACATTTTGTAGAACTCTCATTTGTCTAGCACTTTCAATGTATTGCACTTTTAAAAGCAGTTTCATAGTTTGCAACCATATTATACGTTATATATTATTAATATATTGACATTACATTTGTATCTAAGTGCTGAATGTACGTATATAGTCATAATAAGGCTGTCGGTTGGCCTGATCCCCTGATCTCCCTTGTTTTGCCAAGCATAATCCCGGAATTCAAGGAGCTGTAAAGACCAAACCACAAATTAAAGCCAGTGACTGATCCTGACATTGCCAAAGGTCTGGAGCCCCTTTTCACATGTGTGGCCACGTGTGTAGCCTCCCCAGCTATCCCCTACCATGTGGCAGGTCCCTGGTTCAAATCTCGCTTGTGTGAGGAACGGCATCGGACGTATAAAACCATTCATGTGGGTCATTCCACTGTGGAAACCCTGTACAGGGAGCAGCTGAAATGGAAGTTTGTGAATGTTCATCCTGCTCTCATAATTAATAGTCACAAACACCTTTTTTGTTTTTTGTTTTTTATGCTATCTTAAACTAAAAATAATACATAGAGAAACTTATTCTCACCTGATTTCATGACATACAAAAAGACATTAGGAGGCAGTAGGGATGGACTGTGGACCTACGTACTCCACTGAAGAGCTGAAAAACTGATTTTAAATTCTGTTTTAAAATAACTGTACTTTGAAATGTCAGTCTTCAATTCAGTCACTATTTCCTTGCACTTTTTGTGTTTGTTTACACATCTCAATATGCGCACTTGCCCGTTCTTGTTAAACGTCATCAGTCTCAGCTGAAGTTCAGTTCAAATTCAAATTTCAAATTTGAATAATAATAAATCAAATAATCATGTGTTCTTGCAGCCCATTTTATTGAGGATCCATCCCGTGGAAACTTGTGTAGTTAAGTATTTTTTTGTTGTTTTTTTTAAGGTTAATTAAGTCATAGATGCTTTTGAATATGCGTTAGCCTGCTGAGCTGTGATGTCATCAAGTGTACTGTTGTTTCAGTTGCAGAAGAACTGAAATGCGTCCTCCCCCTCCCATCCTCACGACTCCTACTTGCCAAGTATGAACTTCCAAGTACACAAGTCCAGACTTAGCTTACTTGGAATTGAGAAATGTCTTCCTGAGCATGTGTTAACACAGACACTGTTATAACATGTTATTAAATAAAATCGTTTTCTTGATTACTGGCTGGTAACTGAGGGTTCACACACCAGCACTGTGGCCACACTCAACCGCGGGATTCTTCTGACGTACCTTTGACGTAGCAAAACCAACCAATCAAATTTCTTCACACTCACTACACAAGCAAACCTCGTGCTTTGAAACCGGAGCCCCTGTATGATTTCATTGGCTAGCTCTTGCTGTGTGGTCACAATTTGATTGTTTGATGCTTGCGTTTAAGCATGAAAAGTTCAAAAATTCCCCAACTTTTGACAAAGGCAACGCTGTCACCGTTGCACGGAGAACTCACAGTTCAGTTTGACATTGTTTGATCTCACCCCGTTCAAAGTGAACGCATAGTGATGCTGAGGACACTTCCAGGGTGTGTGTATGAATAAGGGTTAATCTCGCCTCCTCGACTTCACAGAGCAAACATGTTGGATGCATAAATCACACATCTTTCTGGAATACACTACTTTGAAAGTCTTGTTGGGTGGCAAAAAAAAAAAAAGAAAAGAAAAAGCAGAATTAGTGTTTGTCATCATCATGAATACAAAGTTTTCTCTCACATTTTGCCATGAGACCGGGTTGGTGTGTTTGGAGTTTGTTTCTGACTGTACGTATATGTGCACGTTTGGTGCGCATGCATTGCTCTTTTTTTGTGTTAGTGCAGGTTTGTCCTCAGAGCAAAAGCAAAGAATAAACATTTTTAGAGATTCAAAGCTAACCGCCAGCTGCACGCTTGAAATCCAGCTAAAGAGCGTTGACTGACAGTAGACTGTAGATGGAGTGAAGGTAAAGAGTGACTTTGAGACAAAGAAAGAGAGGATGGTGGGGGTAGGGGGGGGTGGGGTGTGGGGGGGCCAGCAAGTTGAAACCTAAGCTCTCTGAACCCTGTTTTCCCTGCCTTGGGGCATTCTGTGGCTGGTAAAAATATGTGCTGTATATTTGAAGTGTTAGATCACGTGACAGAGGCAGGGTTTGTGAATCAAAGTACACAATGATTTCAAGAGGAGCGAGAGAAAGAGAGAAAGAGGGTGTATGTTGCTGAGAGGGAGAGACGGGAAAAGGAGAGGGAGGCGGTATGCAACAGGCTGAGCTCCGTCGTCGCTCTGAGACGGACTTCTGACTGACAAACGCAACTACTACACTTCTCACTCGCTTAACCACTGACTGAACCTCACCAACCACCAGTGTGCTGTTTTCATGTCCCCCATCCGGTAAGTTTGCTTTTCACTTCTATTCTCCTCATAACTTTATTCTGTTGGTAGTTTGTGAGACAAGGAGACTAGACAGAGAACATGTCAGAGCATGAGTGAGATGTGTTGCTCACTCTCTCATATATGTGTGTGTGTCGGTGAGACAGCATGAGCGGGGCTTTGAGTTTCCCGAGGACAGCTTTAATTGAGAACAGAGATTTTGAAAGGGGTAGAAAGAACAACAGAAAAGGCTGAGGAAAGGAATGAAAGCTGATCGGCACTCAACGATGAGCACTTCTGGAGATGTTTGTCCTCATTTGTTTGTCCCACTGATGAGTGCACATCTCTATGTTTATTCCTGATTTTGCAAACTCTGATTCACAGTTGTTGAAACAACCTTGTGCAGAAGAATGGGAAATAGGCTAAAATGGATGTTGAAATTCCAGGGATTTTTCAAGAATGAGGTAGATATGAGAGGAAGCCCTCAAACAACACATGACAAACCATTTTGACCAGTTTTAGTCATCTTTGTAACAATCTCAAATCATTTTCCAGCAGTGGACAAATATGCTACTGTAGCCTGCAGGCTTACAGCCAGCAGACGGCCTGTCAAAGTAGATGGATCACTCCATCAACATCACAAATGACTGAGTAGGTCTAGTCTACCTGAGTATGTCCACAATCAGTCAGTCATCCCCCTGAAGGTTATACAAACAGGTTTCCATCCACACAATTACATCAGCTGGATGGAAGTACTGAAATCGGCCATGTCGGGTATCACAAGGCAATCTGCTGTGTGTCTGATTACTGCTGCTGCTTTGCATTACGCGCTCGTGTAGAGAGTGTGTGTGTATAAACTTAGTGACCCACTCACATTGAAACTCTTTTTATACAGGCTGAATCATTTCAAATAGCATCCTTTGTGCGAAGTGTGCTATATAAATACAGATGCACTGCTTGATTGATGATTGTTATTAAGATGTTATTTGTGTGCCAAGTGCTTCCTCTCAGCTGATCTGAGCTTTTTTCATCCGCCAGCTCACACTGCACTGATGAGTACTCACACAATGCCATTCTATGTTATGTAAGGCAACGCAAGGCCTCATTATGAGCTATTCTAGCAAGATGTTGACAAATCTATTATGGGTTAATTTTCCTGTCTGGAGGAATGTTCACCAGCATGTCTGATGAAACAGTAGACAAGTCAACAAGAAGGAAATAAACAAGTAGATGTGAACAATGCATCATATATTGTAAAACGCACTGTGGAAAACTGACTCTCTAAAAATGACTTCTCTCTCCTCTGACATGCCTTTCATCATTCATTTTCTCTGTCAGTGGTTGTATGTGGAGCACAGTCTATTGAGTAGACTCACCGTTTCAAATCTAAGGTTTGATATGCATCTGTTATTGGTTAAGTCTTATTTTTTCCTTGTGCTTTCATCACGCAGAGAACGTACTACTGGAAAAGTTTGTGTGCTTGCATGGTCATGTGTTAGGGTGTGTTGGGTATAACTTCTTTAACTGCATTGCAATCTCATCTTTGTTCTCTTCACTTTTGAAGAATGACAGGCCCTCAGGCTGAGAAGGCTGTCTGGCTCTTTCTCTCCCCCTGTCTTACTGACTTCTTTCTCTTTTATTTATTGACTATCAAAAAAAAAAAATGTCCATCCTCTTTGCTGCTGCGTACAGCTGAGTTTCATTTTGTATGGTTTTGTTCTTTTAGTTGCTACATATAAATGGAAATTTAGAGCTTTCATGACAAAGACACAACCATTTGCAAGTTGTTTTTGAGAGCTGAGGACACAAATGCTTTCTTGTTCTGCAAAATTACATATTGTCCACAGAGTTATTTAAAGGGATTTGGTTAAAGCCGTGCACTGGTTTGCGGTTCAGTTTGACGTTTCCCATTGGGTTCAGAGATTTGAAAGTCACTTGTGACATTTATTCTTGCTTTCCCTGCAGTTTTTCAAAATTCAGTGATGAATGTTTCCCACTTATAAATCATGGCTCGGAGGCTCCTCTTCAGTACAGGCTGCAAGACCTTTTAAACACACTGATAATCCACTGTGTGGCGAAGCAGGGAGAAACGGACTGAGCCTGTGTGCGTGAGTGAGTGTCACTTTTGACTTTTGCTAAATGAAAAGCTGCCTACCTAATGCCAAAATAAGACCTGACCTGTGGCTGAGCTGCTGAGCCTGGAGCGACGGGGGCTGACCCCGGCTCTGACCGGGAGACCCTCAGCGGCCCAGAGGTTAGCCTTCACATAATGACAACATTGTGTGTTGTATGAAACAAAACTATTATCAGCATCATCCCCATTAGCACTCCTAACGCTGAATTCTCTCGTTGTTAGTCCACACGGTTAAGACGGATTACATTTGTGAATTTGTAGTGACACTTTTGGGAAAAGAACCATCAATTTTGCGTTATGTTAACATGGTGACTCATGGCATCATTTTAACTCTTGGTTAACAGCCTCGATTAATGAATGAGGCATTAATCAAAACATGAGATAATGACAGTGATAAATTAAGGAATTTCTGTGACTGTGCCTCTCTGTATTTAACTTTTTTTTTTTTTAATAACTGTTAATCTCAGTCCACAGACTTGGCATGTGTGATGAGGAAGTTCAGATTATACACTCATCAATCAGACACAGGCCACTGACTCTAACATCTGTATTTCTGGTGCTAACATAGCCGTGACAGGGAGGGCTGCACTAAGATCGCCACAGTGTTCAGCAGTTTAAGCCGATGTCTTTAAAATGGTATTATTGTACCAAAATCCGAAGATATTTTGTTAACTATCAAATAAGGCTTGAAAAAGAAGAAAAGTACACCAACTAAACAACTTCTTCCTCGGTTGCAGTGATTTCCTGCTCCTGGGAGACACGAGTTTGAGCTGCCTGCCGTAGCTAATACTTTTTACTGTAAAATGAGTAAATACGCTTTCCCACAATGTGAAACTATTGCCTACAGTTTGAGACGTCGGGCTTTTACTCCTCAAGCCTCCATAAATATTCTAAAAGACAAGCAAAAGGAGATATGAGCACTTGTCAACGGCAAATCTGTCAGTACGATGAATGCCTGGGAATTTTTTCCTAAACATACTTCTGAGTAACAATACTCAGAATACAGATAACAAAAAATGTTTTAAGCCCTAATTTATACATTGTGTGTACATTTTTGAGTAAGCTAACGACATAATTGCATTCATAAAGTGAAAATATGTGTTCAGTATTGCCAGAAATGTTCTGTGGTTGTATGATAGCTGTCAGATTCTGATGCTTTATAGCCAAGTGAGATGCCTGTTTCTCAAAAGACATTTTTACATGTCAGTTTGACATGAAATACAGTATGGTTATTTGTTGGAAAATCTAATTATGCTGTTTGTGGATGGTGGTGCCTGTATTTTTTCCCTCACTAATGGTGTTTGGGTATGTGTATGTGTTTTTTCTCATCGTTGGCTGCATTTTTGCAAAATAAGACTCGATTGTGGTTTTTAGTGTGCAGGTAACTGTTCCCGCTGAAGTCATATTTTTCTTGTATTTGGCCATATTTGAGGGGAGTCTTTCATTCAGACTGTGAACTTGGTTTTCTCCTCTTTATTTGCTAAATCTTCTGTTTCCATAGATACATCTCTGTTGAACCTTTCTTTTCCATAACAAAACCATAACTCGGCATTAGCTTATTAATATTTCTTGATTGTGCAAGTCAAATGAAGCTGAGTACATAAATTACTGTTTTCTTCATCTTGCACTGGCAGTGGTAAAAAGAGTTCAGAGAAGAGAAAAGAGAGAGAAGTGGTGGCAGATAAGCAAAGCTCGTGGTCACAAAAGAACTACACAAGATGATCAAATGAGCTCTCCAACAGAGAACACTGGTAGCTGTTTTCCTGCTAACGCACCGTCAACCTGGACAGGAGGCCGACTCAACATCCAGGGGGTGAAAACTGTTTTTACCAGCACAGAAAAGCAAAAATGAAGAGCACAGAAGCATTTTGGGTAATGGGCTCCCTGTAAGACAGGCATTAAAGTAAATGTGCTTTTTGTAAATGTGATACTTTTTCAAACTCCAACCAGAGTAAAAAAAAATGCTCATCATATATAAAACCAAAAAGATTAACTGAGAGGCCTGTTAGATATTCATTGAGATGCTGTGAAACAGTGAGTAGAGTTGGCTGTCCTCTAACCAGAAGGTTTCTGGATTGATCCCTAGTCCCTGTCGCCTCTCATCCCAGTTTTGATGATCCTGAAACATGCAAGAATTCAGAAAGAATGAAATGATTTGCACTTTTTGATTACAAAGCGTGTCAGTTAGAACAGGAAATGCTTTGAAGTTTCCTCTCCTCTTAGCTGATCTGAAATAGTCTTCTAAGTTGTATCTGTCCTGCACCAGTCAACATGAATCTGGTTTATAAAATAACATCTATGCATTTAATCAGCTGGATGTCAGTCATTTAAGCCATAATGGGAGCAGAACTGCAGTATTTTATGTATAAATAAACATTTTTTAAAAATTTGTTAGTTAATTAAGACTAACCAAATAAAATTGTTTATTTCCAGACAAAAGTAATAAATTCTCATCAATGAGTTTTAAAACTTAACTCATATACTCCAGTGACTGCAGCGTTTTCTGTTTTATTTACAGTACCTTCATGGCATCACAGGTTATGCTAGAGTTTATAGCAGGTGCCAGTTCGAAACAGTACGTACAGTGTGGTCAAGCTCAGGTTTTGGAAAACCTAATCTGTGTCTGTTGTTTATACACAAGTTCAATCTGGCTGAGACAAAGACTTCCTTTTTTACATCATTTCTCAGCTCTTAAGGTGGAGTCACTTTACGGTAAAGCTAAGGGTTAACTTTGATTCACTATTCACCAGTTTCCCTAAAAATGCTGCACCACACTGTCCAACATACCACAATTTATAATGAGCAAAGAAAGTAAGCATAAACAAAGTCATTTACTTTGGCTCCTACTGCAATATTACTGTAATGTTAAAACGGTATTTTCACAGTTTACGCTACATAAATACATAGAAGTGAAGAAGAAAAGCATTTTAGTACCAGGAGGAATTAATCTGGAAACATCCAGATCGTAGAAACACAGAAACACAGATCTACACCATGGTGAATGTTTTAAAGCATATGATTTTGGATTTTTTTTTTCTTTTTTCTTTTTCTGTGTTTTGGGATTTTGTATACTATTTGATCACAACTTGACAGCAGAGTTTGTCAGAGATCCGTTACCATAGACAGTAATTCCTGTTTTTTTTTAATTCTTGTCTTGAAAAAAACACTCACACAGTTTTTGTGTTGACTGAGCAGCTTGTTCTGGCAAGAAATGAAATAGATCATTTTCAGTCACTTCTAACTAAACTACCTTAACTTCACTTCCTGGTCTTAGTTGAGATCATTGCCATGTACTTTTCTCCGTAGCCTGATGTACACCTCCACAATATATGCCACACAGACGACAACACGTTATAGGTTATCTGCTTAGTGTGCCATGTTTACATCGTGTTTTGCTCTGTAACATCATGTCAGATGTTCAGTATATATGAAGCCCGCATGAAACAGACATGTAAAAGCAACTGGCTGCACTTATATTGAAATGGCAGAAGAGATCTACTGTGATTTTTATGTTCACATGAATTATTATTAAAAATAAGGCTTACAAAGACACAAAGATTTTTTTTTTTTTGTTTGTTGGTATAGATTTGTTCTTGTTGCTCCAGCAGCACAGGAGTTCCCCCCTCTTGCTGTGGGGAAGTCACCATGTTTGGAATGCAGCGAAATTACAGACCGACTTGGACTTAAATTGTAGTACAACTGGAACCACATCTGCAATGTTCTAATCAGGGTACACGCACACACAGACACACACACACACACACTCTGTGTTCGCTCAGTTAAATTCTAATGTAGCCAACCACAATTTACAGGAGTCATGATTAAGCTGTATTTATGTGGGTTTTAAAATTAAAAAAAAAAAATCAAGAGTGTTTAATTTCCTTGTAGGATTAATGAGTAAATATCAGATCACTCTTTGCAAGTGTTACTTTATATGACAACAGAGGCACATGTCAAGGACCAAACAGTCATGTGACTGACTGTTTTAAAACAGTACAGGTGTAACGTTACGGACTGTGTGTCCCTCTTTTGGCCCAATGATGACTATTATTCAGTTTTACTGTTTGTCCACCAAAAATGTCCACCTCACAACTTTCACTTTACTCGGGCATTCCTTATCTAGACTTCTTAGTCCAGTTTTATAAAAACAAACTATTAAGCTAGAAAAAAAAAGCACAAATGTTACCACAATACCCTTACATAAATTATTGTTTCGCACATCTTCTAGTTGACGTTGCAGAACTTCTTTCTTCTTGGTTGCTTACACAGAAAAAACTTTTTTCTTTATTTGTCAACAGCTTACAACTAAAATGACAGAACTCGTGTATTAACGCATGTTAGATGGAAGCTATGTGAAAACAAGTTATTTATATTGACAATATTGCATAATGTGGTTTGCTGGAAAAGACAGATGCATGGAAACCCCCATCGATTTGGTACCAAAAGTCTGTTTTTAATCCCCACAGTCTGGGAAAAGGGAGCTTCAGTTTGTCCGTATGTGTGTGTGTGTGTGTGTGTGTGTGTGTGTAAGCAGGACCAGGACCAGGTAACCCAGTTTGACCTGACCCAGCCAGGTCTCATAAAAGCAGCATTGAGGCCTGGAAGCCCAGGGGCACAGCGCTGCTTTTGTTGCCCAACCCAAGGTGTATTCCCCCTGGAGCGGGAATGAAGGGGCAGAGTGTTGCTCATTAGAGAGACAGAAACCATTCCTCGGTTTGGGCACACTTTATTTCATAGTTTATTAGTGGAAATAAAATTGTAACTATGTTTTTAATGCATGTTTTTTTTTTCTACAGCCACTCTGGCCACCTTTTCCCCCTCCTCTCATGCTGTTTAACCACAGTCCACTCTTTCTCCTACTAATCCATTTTGCAGCATGGCTCTAATTAACAGGGTTCTGTTCACTTCTTACACATGGCCTGCCAGATGTTTGAAACTCCGTCTTCTCACTTTCTTACCCTTTGATTCCCCATTTCTTTTTCCATCTTCTTCAAAGATTTCAACACAGCATTTTTTTTCTTCTTCCCAGTCTTTTTATACATCTGGCTTTCATACTGCTGTTTTCTCTCTTTGAATTTGACTGGTTAAAGACTCATTTGGAAGTTTCTGCATCTCTGTTAGGATCCTCTGTCCTATATTTACTACTCCATTCTTCAAGGTCAATTGCCGTTCTCAATGGTGCTTCCGCATGTGTGAACGTTGTGTTCTTTGCACTGATTACTTGCCCATGAACATGATTAAAGTCACAGAACATCTGTGTACATTCACCGCTCCTGCCTACATGTCCGTTCTTGTATGCGTCTGTGTACGGCTTTTTTAGAGGCGCAAGTGTATGATTTACAAAATGTGACCATTCCAGTGCGTGCATGTAATTGGGTTTTAAATAACTTCATCCAACCTGTGTTTGACATTCTTTAATCGTCAAACACTGAAGTTCTTTTTGAAAACAGTTGCAGGGACTCTCCTGACTGACCCTCGCTGTGAAGAAAAACTGTGGCAGAGCCAAGCAGTTACAAAAAATATGTCAATATGAGAAGTGTGACTTTAAAAACAACACTCGCTAAGCCGACTTTGTGGCTTTGTATGTGAATGTTTAATGTCTATTGTATGCGCATGTGTGAGAGGGGGAGGAAAGAATGTACATGGATTTTACTTTGACAATAATAGTGTGCCCTGTGCAGTGGATGCATGGAAAATTTGGAGTATTTCAGCTTTGTCAATGAGGATTAGACACGTCTCATTATAATTCAACAGTGCTGCATGGAGTACCTCTATTAAAATTAGTTTTTAGCATTGTTTGTCCATCTTTCTAGTGGTTACATAACGTGGCATGACTGAGCTACCTCTGATTTGTATTTGAGATCTAAACATAGAAAAATCCTCAGTCTACATTAGAATATAATGAAGAACATTTAGTAATGTATTACCAAAGTACTAATTCAAGACAAACAGAGTCTTGAGTGTCCTTAAATAAGATACCGAACCTCCACAATGTCCTCAATATGCTTATCATTGTGTGACTTTAAAGAAAAAATGCTGCATATATTGACTGAATATTTATATATTATGAGAAGTTCTCCATATTGATTAGTCATAGGTGTTATTCTGAATACAAATGGGGGATCCACTGTGGCAACCCCTAAAGGGAAAAGCCAAAAGAAGAAGAAGCTATATTATAAGAACTGCTGCATGAGTGTTTGAGTCAATGGGTGAATGAAGAAAAAACATGCCATCACGTGCTTGTTAGAGCCTGGATATGCTTAAAAGGTTTGGCAATGGGCAGTGAATTGACAATGGAGGAAGAAATTGGCAGGCTCTGAAATACTGAAAGCAATCATTAGTCAAGATGAGCTTTTTTCCAAATGGTTAATGCACCGTGTATACATATAGCACTTTTCTAGTCTCGTTGACCACTCAAAGCCCATTACACTATGAGCCACAGTCTACACATTTCTTTTCTATTATGTCTCCAGGTTTTTTTCTTTTCATTCAAATAATCGCACATGAATGAATGTGCTCATGCACACTTTGACTTTGATGTGAGAACTATGAGGGCAGGAATGAAACCATTACCTTTCCAGTTGGCAGACGGGCTGTTCTACCTCCTCAGCCACAGCTGATAATTATTCCATTTGTCGCATCTCAGGATGACTGGTTGCAAAAATGCGATCTCTCTCTCTCTTTCTCTCTCTCTCTCTCCTCTCTTTCTCTCTCTCTCTCTCTCTCTCTCTCTCTCTCTCTATATATTATATATATATATATATATATATATATATATACAGTCATGGAAAAAAATTATTAGACCACCATTTTTTCCTTCACTTTCTTTGTTCATTTTAATACCTGGTACCACTAAACATCATCATGTGACTAAAAAAAACAGACAGAAAAGAAAACACTGAATGCATAAAAGCAGTGTTTTTGGCAGTACAACGCCATAGCTATTGATGTAAAAACTTAAGTGATTTAGGTTATAATCAAGAAAACCATGGAAAATGGTAAGATATAAGCTCTTAAATAAAACTCTTATGAGAAATCTTTGTGGTTATCGTTATGTTTGTCCAAACAAATGTACCTTTAGTTGTACCAGGCATTAAAATGAACAAGAAACTGAAGAAAACAAGGGTGGTCTAATAATTTTTTCCATGACTGTATATATATATATATATATAGCTAAAAGTGTTTGCTTGCCCATCCAAATTATCGGAATCAGGTGTTCCAATCATTTCCATGGCCACAGGTGTATAAAATTAAGCACTTAGGCATGCAGACTGTTTCTACAAACATTTGTGAAAGAATGGGTCACTCTCAGGAGCTCAGTGAATTCCAGCGTGGAACTGTGATAGGATGCCACCTGTGCAAAAAATCCAGTCATGAAATTTCCTAAATATTCCACAGTCAACTGTCAGCTGTATTATAAGGAAATAGAAGTGTTTGGGAGTGACAGTAACTCAGCCATGAAGTGGTAGGATACGTAAACTGAAGTAGCAGGGTCAGTGGATGCTGAAGAACATAGTGCGAAGAGGTCACTAACTTTCTGCAGAGTTAATCACTACAGACCTCCAAACTTCATGTGGACTTCAGATTAGCTCAACAACAGTGCGCAGAGAGCTTCATGAATGGGTTTCCATGGTCGAGCAGCTGCATCCAAGCCACAAGTGCAATGCAAAGCATTGGTGCAGTGGTTTAAAGTATGGACTGGACTCTAGAGCAGTGGAGGAACGTTCTCTGGAGTGAAGAATCATGCTTCTTCATCTGGTAATCTGATAGAAGAGTCTGGGTTTGGCAGTTTCCAGGAGAACGGTACTGGTCTGACTGCATTGTGCCAAGTGTTAAGTTTGGTGGAGGGGGGATTATGGTGTGGGTTGTTTTTCAGGAGCTGGGCTTGGTCCCTTAGTTCCAGTGAAAGGAATTCTGAATGCTTCAGCAAACCAAGACATTTTGGACAATTCCATGCTTCCAACTTTGTGGGAACAGTTTGGAGCTGGCCCCTTCCTCTTCCAACATGACTGTGCACCAGTGCACAAAGCAAGGTCTAATTCAGGGCATAAAATCGCGACTAACTGTTCGCCAAATGCGACCAAAAATTGACCATTTCTACCGTTTTTTTCCGCCTTATCGTCAATGGCGAGGGCCACAAAATCCACCGTCAATTTAGGAAAAAAAAATGATTTCTGCACATTTGTTATGTCACCAAGGCAAACATATCTAAATAATTTAGAAACAAAGTTTATTTTGTAAAAAGTGGCCATGTTTTGGGTGGACATCGCATCGCATCAAAATGCACTTTCATGTGTTACCCGTAGTAGGGAAACTGTTCTGTGCTATTCCAGGCTCATGACAAGCGGCTGAAAACGAAAGAAAAAGTTTGGTTTTCTCTGCTTGGAACGGCACTTTATTCAGGAACTGCGCGGAACTGACAACGTTACACAGTCTGTATTTTTCGGCTCCTGTCAGTCAATGGAGGATGCAAATCCATAACACTCGGCCGTTGCTCATGCTCACTTCACTTGCTCCGTTCAGCCGCCCGCACCTCACAAACTACATTACCCATCAGGCTACCCCTCTTAAAGGGCCAGGCTGGCTTACAACACATGCTTGTAAATGCTTCTCAAATGTAGTGATAGTGGGCGATAATAGGGGTTTTTCATATGCGATCTGTCAGAACTTTTCTATCACCATATATACATTATATAGGTAGACCCACAAGCTATTCTTGATCATATTGACATTGATTAAAAAAAAAAAAATTCAAATAAAACAATAGTGAACTGATGAAATTTCCTATTGAAATTCTGTCTATTCTGTGTATCTGTCTATAGCTATTCTGTCTATAGCTTCTTTCATGCAGATTCCAGTTTTTCTCCAGGAAGCTTAGATCTCCTGGCAAATATAGTGAGGTGGTGCATATGTTTCATAATATCACACTAGTACAATAGTGTTTCCCTGATGGATTTACTGAGGATGTGCTGGAGAAATGTCTACTACAGATGGTAGAGGCCATTGAAGCCATTGAGCATTCATGATAATGTAAGCAGTCTACAGGGACATATGGGGCGACGAAAAACACTGGCGACCAAAATTGCTAGCTGGCTGCCAACTTCAAAAACCTGGTAGCCAGGGGCTACTTGGTAAAAATTCTAATTTTATGCCCTGTCCATAAAGACATGGATGGCAGAGTCTGGTGTCAAACAGAAAACAGCTCTACAGATGCAGATACAGTTTTATTTACAGTACTTGTTGGGTGTGAGTGTGTGTATGTGTGTGTGTGTATATATATATATATATATATATATATATATATATATATATATATATATATATATATTAGGGCTGGGCAACGATTAAAATTTTTAATCACAATCGCATTGCATACGCAGAATCATATAATGAATTCAAAAGTAGTGTAAAATGCACTTTTATTGAAATGTTCTGCTGCCATATGAACTAAAGTGTTATAACATTTGTTGTTCAAACACTTTTAACATCAGCACTTGTCAGTAACACATATTTAGTGTAAATCTCATCTTAAAAAAATGTAAAATAAAATAAAGCTTATTGCCACTGTCAGGGCATTAATGTCATCCTGTTTTTATAAAAAATAAAAAAAGTCTACAAACAAAATCCAACAAAATGATTGTGGCTCAGCACAATCATAACATTAAAACAGGTAAATTCTGAGGTAACAGCAGAAACTTTTAACGGGGAGTTCAACTTGGCAGTTGTTACAAATAACCTTGTTTCTGTCAAATCCTCTGTCTGGGAGAACTTTAAAATGAAAATGTCCATGTTAAAGTTCAGTAACTTTACCAATCCATGTATCATTCATTCTTTCCAATTTTAATTGTCAATCAAAATTAAAAAATAATAAAAAGTGACATTTTATTACGTTTTTCGTTTATTTAATCTAAAACAAAAAAAAGCCTGTTTTTTTTTTTATATTTCAATTTTAGACTTGGATCAAAAATACGAAATTAAAAAACGGGCCACAGAACTGAATTTGTTTTATAATCGAGGACTGGACTTTCTGTTGTCATTACACATCTGTGCCACTAGATGGAGCCGCACTGAAGTAACCAGCTAATAGCACGACAGTGAACCCATGGAGCAGATCTGATGTAACATGGAGGAATGATGGGAAAGTTATATTGCAGTTCAGAATTTTTTTTTTTAGACAGAATTGTTAATATTGCTACCTGAGTTGCTACCCGAACTGTAAAGTTTACGGATTTTTACCGTTCTCCATGTCTCTTTTAACTTTTCCTTAAGTTTACCTGTAAATTGTCTTCTGGTTCTGCAGCAGCCAGTAACAGATTTTTCAAAACAAAAGCATGTGAGCAACATGCGTTAATGCGCGATAAAATAAATGTCATTAATGGCATTAATAAATTAATCCGTATATATATATATACATATATATATATATATATATATGTGTGTGTGTGTGTGTGTATATGGCAAACGGGTGCATTAAGCTCCACTACTGTACAAATGCATTATATTTATTCCTAACACACCAGCCATGTTTTCAAGTGACTCAAGAACCAATCAGGATGTGTTTTTCTTGAACAGGAAGTTATGGAGCCTAATGCCTCCTGGAGCTTAATGCCCCCGTTTGCCCTATATATATGAGAGAGAGAGAAAGAGAGAGAGCATATGTAAATTTCTTTTTTTTAAATAAATGTGTTTCATAAGTGTAGAATCACATGACGCCATGCTACTGTAGTAGCATGGCGTCATGGTGTCTGTTCTGTTAATTGTTCTCTAAGTTTTGACAAAATGAGAACAGTTGCTGATCCTGTACTCGTTGCTTTGCTCCTTTCAGGATTTTTTTCTCTCTCTGTTGTTTGAATATTTGCAGCATTAAACAACAACAAGCAGTAACCTCATTATTTATTTTAAACTATTCATTATTTCAAAGTTGAGATGGAACTGGATAGTCTTACTTTTGGTAAGAGCGTGATCTATGAAGTCAATATTTCTTAGTTCTATTTTTTTTTCATTTTGTACAGCAGAATTTAGCATGTTAATTTAGCGAGTATTACTTGAAGAAGTTCAATGGCGGACTCATTACTCTCTCACAGTGCCTCTTACCCACCCTGGGTGTTTGATTCCCATGCTGAAGCAGGCCCAAAACAACAAGACATTCTTTGGCTGAGCGCTACAGTATTTACCACAGCTCCACTACAGACAGTTTGACTCCACCCACTCATGAAATCACTGAAGGGGACAAGAGTCAAAAGAAAAACATGAAGAACGGCTGCACATTTACATCCACAAGTCAATAAGGGACTTTCAAGGGACAGTAAAAGTTGAGAGCGTTTATGGTAATTAGAAACAAAAAGTCACCAGTGTAGGGAAAAGTTGGATTGTGCTGATGATTACAGTGTCTGTTCTCAGAAGGGGTTAAAACTGCCCATGTTGTGGCTGGCTGTTTGCGGGTAGGCTGGTTAGAGTCAAGCTGGCAGAGGGAACAGAGAGACTCTTTATTATACACTACTGCTGATTGAAATCATATGGCATTGCCTGAAAATATTGCGTTACTTGGAAGACAGACAAAAAGTAGGAGAATGGAAATGTGCCCCCCTCTGATTTTACTCTGTCGGTTGTTTCAACACAGAACACTTTCTGTTCTTCACCTTCTTCATTTTTCTTTCACATTTGTAATTTATTTCAGGTGTGGTTTTACTTACAAAAATCTGCACATTTTACAGTTGTTTTTTTTTTTTTTTGTAAATTCAAAATATGAATGAGTTCGTAGATTTATAGACACTAAGAAGTGCTGACCAGACCATCTTAACGGCTCCATCTTCATTCCTCTTTTTTTTTCTTTACAGATAGATTCTGGACCTGGACAGGACACATTTTCTGGTCTCCCTCCAGGTCTCTTGCTCTCATCTGCAGCCCTCACACCTTTCTGTAGCCCACCAGGAGAGTAGCCAGGAGCCGAGTGGGTCTGGATGGCACTTCCCTATTTCAAACTCTTCGCAGGCTGCTGACAAAGACAAAGGAAGAGAAAGCAAAAAAGAAATTTAGAGTGACATTCCCTGAATAATCTACTACACTTTTTATGATGGCAACAAACAGAGAGCATCAAGTGCGTCACATGACGGGCTTCCCTCGTGCAATGTACCCCTTCACCTTTAACTCCATGAGGAGCCACTCCCCCTTTGACCTGCTGGCCAGCAGCCACCTTTTCAGCCGGTATGGAGCAGATCTTCCCAAAGAAATGGCTGCATTGTGTGAGTAACAGAAATGATCAATTATTTGCATAACGCATGGAGCTGTGTGTTTACAAACTGATGCTCAGTTTGGTGCCTGTCACCTTCTTCTTGGAAATATCTTTCATATTGATTAGTAACCATCTTAAAACTATCACATGCAACTTGATAAGATTCCAGTATAAACATTTTTAAAATGTTTGATATGATTACGAGACTTTACAATGGATTTAGGTACAGTCCAGAGGTAAGAAATCCTAATCTTACACCCCACCCCACCCCACCCCAGCCCACCCCCACATGATAAGATAGCATACCAAATGCTTGTACCCTGACCAGCTCTCTTTGGTGTAAACAGTTGGTTCTTAGGGTCATTTTAGGTTATAAAAAATAATAGAGAGAAGAGAAGAGAAGAGGTTTTTCCATGTTGTAAACCACGTAGATGGCAGATAATGAGTGAGGCCTGGAAAAATCAGTGATCACAACATGGTCCCTGTTTGCATTTTTCTATTTTGCATGGAGGTGGATCAGATCTTTACTTACTTTGGAACCAGGAATCTGTTTTACAAAGGGTGGAAGTTTGGCAGTAGACTGAGTTTCTTGTTTTATCCTGCAGGAGCAGTTTTTTTTGGTCACAGGGGGCACTGTTGCTCTTCAGATTAACACACGCACTGAAAGACTGAGACTTGCTGCAGTTATGCTTTACCAACACATTGTGTATAAAATTTTAGGTTAAAGTTTGAAAAAACAATCTTTTCTGCTCAGACATAGTGTTTCTTTTAAAAAGGGATTATTTTCTCACCTTTTTTCCTTCCATTTCTTCTTTTGTCAGACACAACAGAGCCACAAATCCTGCGTCACAGACTTGAAACTAAAGTGGCTTTTAATTCTAACTTAATTAGTATTAATATTAATTAGTATTAATAATATTACTGTTTTCTGTCCTCATCTCAGTGCATCACATTCAGAATCACTGCTGAAAAAAGAAGAGTAGCTGGTTAAACAAAGGTGGCATTTTTAAATATATTACTTAAGTACATATTTAGACTTTTCTCTTCATACGTGGTTGAATCTCCCATGATTACACTGAAATCTTCATTGTTAATAGAAAAATCCTACAAGCTTGGAACCACCTGTCCTTTGGATTTTTCAATTTTCTTGGCAGAAATGTAAAAACTCAACTATGTTGGATGAGAAGCTTCAACACAAATCGATTTTCAGATCTCTCTAGAGATGTTTTACTGACTTCTGGTCCAGTTTCTTACTCTCTCTCTCTCTGAAACCATGTGTTACTCTCTTCATGACGAACACACTCGGGTCGGTTTCCTTTTCACGGGCGCTAATTTCTTCAGTACATCTGTTGTATGACGCATGTAACCACTCACGGCGTGACCACTATTAAAGGAATTACAATGTGTGTCAGAAACATGCAGCATAACTTTAAAAAATGCCCTGACTTAATATTGAATACAAACAAGACAAAAAATGCTGTACAATCAAAATTATAGTATCCTGTTGGCCGCCTGTCACCAAGAGGTGTAATCCGTGGATATGTCAGCAAATCTCACCTCGCCCTTATTTTAGTCCACGCAGAAACAAACGTTCTGCTCCTTCACTTCTGCCCCACGGGTTCACAAACTGAACTACACAATTTCAACATTTGTACTTAACACCAATAAACAAAATTATTACCATGGATTTTATTGCAACTTAACAGAACGTGCCATTTTACATTAAATGTAATTTGAACATAATAGCAACAAATTAAATAAGAACATACATATGAGACTGTTTACACCATGTAAGTGGTTTACTTTGACTTATGTTGCCCTTCTTCATCGGGTTTTTGCTCAAGATTGATCTCTGTTTTTTATTATCCGTCTTAAAGGCAATGCATGTATGTGGCATTCTTGTGACTTTAATTGCAAGTTCATTCTCAAAAAGCTTAAGTCAGTGCAAAATGTAAGTAACACTCCCACTACACACTGTGTGTACAGTATTTATGAATGAATGGCTTGACGTGCAAAGTGGGAGAAGGCTTGTAACCCAGAAGTTGTGATGTCATGTGAATACTCTTCATTCACGGCTTCCACATCCACCTGTGAACAAGGCCTGTGTGACATAATAAATGATGATCTGTAGTGTCCCCCAGGTGTCCCGGTCCCTCTGTGCGGTCAACTGTGTTCAGCTCTCAAATTTGCAGATACAAGACTGACCATGCCTATTAGGCTGGAAATCAGTCTTCTATTAAAAAAAAAAAAAAGCACACTTGACAAAAAAGACATGGTGCAGAACGTCAAGACCCCTGCAAGCTACCGATGTTCACTGATTGCATGCCCACACACAGCGTTGACAAGAAGGACCCAACAAGTACTGTAAATAAAACTGTATCTGCATCTGTAGAGCTGTTTTCTGTTTGCTTATGCACAAACCACGCAGAGAGCTTTAGCTTCCATCCTGACTGGTCTGAGCAGTTCAATTACAGAAAGGTACACTATATTGCCAAAAGTATTCGCTCACCTGCCTTGACTCACGTATGAGCTTTAGCGATATCCCATTTCCTAATCAATATGACTTGGATCAACCCCTTGCAGCTAGAGGTCAAACACTGATGTTGGCTGAGAAGGCCTGGCTCTCAGTCTCTGCTCTTAAATTCATCCCCTGGTTTCTAATTCATCTCAGGACTCTGTGCAGGCCAGTCAAGTTCATCCACACCAGACTCTGCCATCCATGCCTTTATGGACCTTGTTTTGTGCACTGGTGCACAGTCATGTTGGAAGAGGAAGGGTCCAGCTCCAAACTGTTCCCACAAAGTTGGGAGTATGGAATTGTCCAAAATGTCTTGGTTTGCTGAAGCATTCAGAGTTTCTTTCACTGGAACTAAGGGGCCAAGCCCAGCTTCTGAAAAACAACCCCAATTGATTGAATTTTTGAATTGTTTATGGCAAGGTATTGTGTAGATTAATATCTTTTGGGAAATTGAATTATCTGGGTCTAATTAGAAGACACCTTACAATTGTAAAAAGACAGTGGCTTGGGCTTTACGGGGACAGGTAATGGAGACCAGAGTGTTGAGTTTTTTTAAACCATAAAGGAAGAAGAGAAAAAATCATTTTACCAAGACAATTCAATGTTCTGCTGAGTCTATCTGCCTTTACCTGCTCTGACACTTGAGCCACATACCTTTTCCACAGTCTCCTTTCATTTTCAGTTCTGTTTGACTTTAAGATCAGACACTGTTGGTGCTACAAAACTTCTATTTTAAAATAATAAAGGCTTTTTTGGGTTCTGTTCCCAAGATCTGAGCCTTGACAGGATCCTGTCTCACAGGTGAATCGTCGGTTACCTGAACCTCATGGTTTCGTTTTCACACTGACCATAACTGTCAAGTGTGAGACCTTATGCAGACAGGTGTGTTCCTAAATGCTTAGGTCCAGTGGATTAAATCAGGCACAGTTGGGCTCTAATCAAGCTGTAGATGCCTCTCAAGTTTCATTGAGGGAAAGAAATAGGATGCCCCAGGGAACAACTGGGGATGTTATGATAAACAGTATGAATATGTTGTTAATGGGATATTTCAATCATGTTTGTCATTAAAAACAAACAAAATCTCCTATTGATCTTGAATCGGAAAAATACAAATCAGAGTACCTTGAGAGTGTCTGAAAACTTGCTGTATGCTGAAGCTTTGGGCAAAGCCACTCGTGTTTTGAATGCTGCTTCATGTAGCCAAAGTTCTTTACATCTTATCTCGCGTATGCTGAACTAAAGTCCCAAGTTAACCCTGTTTACAGAGTCCTTCACGCTGTTAAACACGCACATGAGATTTAAAGGTATCAGCTGAACCCTCCTGTCTGTCTGCATGGCTTCATGAGTGTGTGTGCACACAATCATGACTTGTTCGCTGATCTGCTGACATTTTCTGAAGTCTGGCATGAGTGCTACAACAATATTTGACCTTGGTTAAAGGTTTGCATCTTTATTTTCACATTCTGCCTTTTTTGTTTAATTTTAGTGTTTTATGGTAAGTCAGATTCATAAGATTTTTGATGTGTACTATAAGTCAACACTGCAATGTAGCAAATACTTTTCTGGATGCTACATTTTTAGTACATTCTGTCTAGACTCTTCAGCACGCGATTTCAACGCAGAAGTTCATTATTATTCATTATTCAGTCCTGACAGTAAAATTCATTCTTACGAGGAACATTATAGAAAAGGAGGTAACAAACAAGTAACTGCCAAATAATAAACAAATAGCCAACAAATGGTCATCCTATAAATGATGACAGTAGGTTGTGACTGCAAGTCTTCAAGGGGTTTGGGGGGTTTTCAGTATTAAGACCAACCATACAGTTAATAAACAACACTAAATTACTTGATCAGTACAATGTGAACCAAATTATACACGACTACAGTAAAAGCTTCAACTCAGATTGTCAAAGCAACTGAAAACAGGTTCTTATCAGTCTAACTACAGTTCTGGACTGTTTCCTAATGAGATGAAACTCCAAACGTCCCTGGTCTGGAAATTAATGGACATCCAGAAGCACCCTGCTGTTGTATGGTCTCTTTTGGCTGCAACATTTCTGCCAACAGCTTCTTAGAATTGATGCAAAAACAGAATAAAGTTAGTGGATTTTCACCAGAATGGGAATATGGGAATAATGGGAATCTTTTGTTTGTTTTAAAAGTTTAAGTTTGTTTTGTTGGAGCTGTGATTGTTTTGTTTTTTCCATCACAGGTATGTCAGTCCTCAGCTCACATCTAAATCACGTACAGTCTTGAAAAAGGAGGAAGCCTCACTGCACCGATCACTGAGGAAAGAAGTGTATTTTTCAGCAGTGAACACAATGTCCTTTCGTAATTTCTCTGCTTGTAACATCTTGTTCTTTGTAATGTTTTGAATTTATGTGTGTGCATGTGCGCGTGTGCACGCGTGTGTGTGTGTGTGAGTAACTTGAACCTAAAAGCACGGAGCCAGGCTTGTGTGTTTTTCTTTCTGTCTGTCATCACAGGCACTCTGTTTAAGCACACACATAATTGTCTGTGTGTCTACACACACGCACACACAAACACATACATTTCCACTGCCACTCTTCAGACTGCGCATTCCAACACCCATGAATATCACAAACAGCAGTCTTGTACTCCTTGCCTTGCATTTGTGACTATATTGGTGTGTTTACCGATGGCTGCAGCAAGACTTTGTGTAAATAACTGTGGCTGAGCGGGAGGAGCTGCTTGTGCAGAAACAGACAGAGAAAGAGAAGGCCATTGTTTAGTCCGATGTGTTTGTGTCAGACATGATGGCAGAATGAATAGCTGGAGAACCTGAGTGCGTCTCACTCCTCCTATAAGTTGTGCTTGTGAAAAAAGTGGAAAGGGACGAGGCTAACTGTAGAGTCCCATGTTTTAAGTTTCAAAGAGCTGCAATTTGCTGCAAGTATTTTCCTAAAAGTGAAGGAAAGTGATATAGCTATTTTTTTTCTTCTTTGAATTCCCCCTTCTTCTTCTTCGGGCTTCTTTCCTCAAAGCAGCAATAGGGCAGGGACGCTAATTGTCTCAAGGTGTGGAGAGAGCTCAGCAGGCTGATATTGTGGAGTCCTGCTCCCTGCAGTGTGTCGTGTGTGTGTGTGCGTCTGTGTGTGTGTGTGTAAGGAAAACAGGTAAAAACTATACACTGAGAACAAAAGGACGGGATAATTGAGAGAGTACTGAAAAAAATTAATATTATTAATAATAATGGCACTGAAAAGCAGAAATGGAATAGTCTCCAACTGTTCTCTGAATAGTAATAATAATACAAATATTTAATAATAGATTCAGGGTTAGAACAAGAAATATAATTTAAAAGGAAGAGAAAAACAAAGAAAATAGAGAGTTGTAACTTACAAAAGGACTATGGAGGGTATAAAGCCACAGGCAGGACAAGTCTGTGTGTGTGTCTGTGTGAAGGGAAGGTGTTAGGGCCCCAGTGGGGGTTTCTTCCAGAGTTCATCTCTCTCGAACGAGGGAAGGAAAGGGAGGAAGAGAAGAGGGAGGGTAAGTTCGTCTCGTATACAAACTATCCAGACTCGGGGCCGGTGTGGTTGCCTGCAGCAGAGTTGCACTTCAGTGTGACTGAAGTATCCAATAAGCTCCAGGGAGTATAACAAAATCCATTTGAACCATACTGAAAGAATTCAATTAGGACATAAATACACACCAAGACCAACTGGAAAGGGGGAAGGAAAGGGTTTTAAAAAGTTGTGCAAGAGGAATGGATGAATTGCTAATGAAAAGAGAATGATGTGGAAATTGAAACCAAATGCAAAAATCTGAACTACTCATCAGCTTACCCAGTTAGGGAGGGGCCATAAGAGTCCACCAGATCACAGACTGGAGATAGATTTGTTTCAACACATCATTTCTTCTGTAAATGAGTTATTTTATGACTCAGTCTTGTATTTAGTTTGTCCTCTTCATGATCATCATGCACACTTTTTCAAAGTTCATCACCTCTATGGTCTGAAATGAAATCAAATAAGATTTTGAGCAGAATAAAGATCTACCTTCAGATTGGACGGTTTCATCTGTGATTGATTCATCTTTGTCCAATCTGAGTACAAAGACCAGGTCAGAATTTTGACCTGCAACTTCTCCCACACGTAGATTTATACATGCAGTTCTCGGCTTTGTATCTGTGAACTGATGTTGAGGAAAAAAACAAAAACTTTCTATTTTATGACTATCTTTGTGTAACTTCATGACTGTTTTTCTTTCAAATGCAAATCTCTTCTCCGTGCTCAAATTGGTTTCTTGCACAAACTTGAATTTCTATTGCAGATTCTATTTCACAGTGTGACGAAGGTTGATTTACAGCTACAACCTCTGGAACCATTTTTGAACCTTAACTTACAAACTCAAAATCGTACTGACTCAGGTTTGAGATCATTCACATCCTCTGTTCACATTTTCCAGACTCAGAGGTGCTGGCTGGGTCCAGAGAAAGTCCAGCCCGTTATTTGCAGACATTTGTGGTTTCACATCATGTTGGAATATTTCAGGTTTCCAGCACATGTGTGAAAACCCATATGTGCACAGGAAATCTTGTTCACACACTACAGTACAGTTTAGCATTTAAATATAAATGTTAATTTGAATATTATTCTTTTTAATAACGAGTTTTAATTCCTTTTCACAGTAAATACAACTTACGTTTAATTGGATTTATTGTTCTCTCATGTTATATTTTTAATATGAAACCTTTCAAGACAATATAACTGACGTTTGTGTGAGCAAGTGTGCTCCTTATTTATTACTTTACCTCCAAGGAAACCAGAGGAGTATCTCCAGTCCCAGTGAAGACTGAGAAATTAAGTGAAATTACATCTTCACTGGGCTGCCTTGTACTTGCACTCACTTGCAGCACACTTTGAGGTGCGAGTTGAGGTTTTTTGTCTTTTCTCTAAGGTAGCCGAGCTTTATTGTTTGTGCGAGAGGTGGAACAAGAAGAAAGTCAGCGCAGAAAAAGAGGAGAGAAAACAGGAGCTGAGAAGTCGTTGTTTTCGTTTTCTGAACATGAAGTGTGAGGAGGTGAGTTTGAAAACTTGGAGCAGAGAAGGAGGGAGAGGATGTTTGGTGTTTGGCCAATCAAAAAACTAGAGACACACCTCATCTAGCTGTACTTCCCTCCCCTTTCTTGTCACTCAACCCCACCCCCTTTTTGCAATGCAGGGAGAGTGGGCAGAGAGTTGGCTGTGAGTGTAGTGGAGTGGAGTGTGAGAGGCCCACAGAGCCAGCAAGAGGGGAGCTGAGATCAGTTACAGCAGGCAGTGCAAAACAGGCAAGCAAGCAAGTGATCTGGGAACGGAGAGAAGTTTGGATAGAAGAGGACCGATAAGGGGAAGGAGGGGAAGCAACAAAGAGGGGATTTTGTCTGTGCAGTGAAGTTAGTTTGGGAGAAACGGGTTAGCCGACTGCGGGGCAGGGACTGGGTACCAGACAGACAGGGACCACCTGGACCAAGCAGGGCATTAAGTTACTTCACAAGAGGCTGTTTCCAGAGGTATTCTCGCAACTTATCTGCAGAAGAAAAGTAGAATACAGTGTGATTTGAGCGGAACATGTTCGACTGTATGGAGGCTCTGGGGCTGGCCCCTCGGCCCCTCTTCGATGTGTCCAGGCAAGGCTCTTGCATGCTTGGCAAAACCACCCCTTACTTCTCCGGGCTGGATCCTTTCGCCTGGGCAGGAGCAGGCAGCGTTCAGTGTGAGTACTCGATCCTGTCCATCAGTCTGTGTAGCAGCAACTCAGTGTGGTGTGTGTGTGTGTGTGTTGTTATCTTAGTCCTGGTTTTGTTATCATGCACCTCTCTCCACAGGAAGAGTCAGATTCCTTTCGATTATATGTACCCATTCTCACCCTGCAGTTTGTTTGTTTATGTGCTTTGTGAGTGTGAGTGAGTGCGGGAGTGTATTTTTTACATCATGGCGTTTGTTTTCCTTATGAATGACTTCACATGATTGACAGCTCTTTTAAACAATGCAGGAGCCTTCCCCAGTGACTTGTCCAGAAACCAGCAACAGCAAACGTCTAAACAGAAACAGCACTGACAGGCTAAAGGCAAATGGGCCTTGAAATCACATGCTGGCTAACACACTGGAGCTCAGCACTACAGCTAGTCAGACACAGATGGTTTACAAAAGATAAATGAAGATATGAACCGGGTGAATCTCTTCACTGCATGAGCAGAATGAAAAAGTTGCACAAAGCTCAGTTTAATTTCAATACAGCGCTTCAGAAATTAAATAGTTGACTGGAGGAATGAGAAGCCAGGTGTTGAAAGATAAAGTAAAAAAAAAAAATCATGTGACATACAAGCACTCCTTGCGTCCTCGCTGTAGAAGCTAGACATTCTTCTGATAGCTCCAGAGCAGGAACGGCAGATTGCATCAGGTATTAAGATATAGAGTTGAAAAAAATCTAATCGGCACTGAGAAACAGTCACACAGACAAACACTGCCGAGATAAGTGAGAAAAACTCTCTATCTGGCAAAATAATGAGCAGACCTTTTGTTAATGTCATGCAGTCCATTTTCACACTCCTTCTGATTATGACTGCCTCCAGGACTTGGAAAATTAAACACTGCGTCTGCCTGTAAAAACAGACCTACAGAGGTGTATTTGTGTGTGTTACCAGGCTGAAATCAAATACATCCTATCCGCTTTTCTCCAGTGATTTTGGGATGTCCCCAATGAGCACCTTGAGTCTATTTATCTTCAGTAATTATTTAGATACCAGTGCATTAAACACTGTCAAGCCCACAGTGCTCACTAATGATGATGGATAAGCCGTCAGGATGACAAACACCACAGCAGGGCCTGTTTCAACTCGCCGTGGAGCTTTGCCAGATGCCAGTCTGAAAGACAAATGTCCACAAATGCTCATTAATCACAACTTTTTGTTCCATAAATGAAATTTGGTTGAGCGTCTAAGTTTAACTGTGAATGTTGTAAAGGCCAGTATCAGTCAGAAACACAACAAAACAATACCTCATATGTGCAGAGGTGAATGAAACATCAGGTGCTTCCTGAGTGACCAGTGGAGGTTTTTTGGGGGAATTGGTGTTCCTGAATAGAATGTTACCATTATTGGACTTCTGTATGCAAAAAGACATCTTTCAGTTTTTCTTTTTTTTTTTTTTAGTTTTAAACAAAGCCTTCTTTAACATGAAGCCAGGCTGCTCATTTTCAAATTCCACTGCTAAAAATAGAACCACTTGATTGATTGAATAATTAAATAAGCAGATAAATCAAATAAAATTTCCCATTTCCAAGCCCTTTTCAAGTTTATAACATTGTGAAATGAACTTTTAGGGGATTTTTGCTTAGATAAGACAGGACATTTTATATCACAGTTTATGTTCTCTGAGAAAATAATTACTAGTTACCAGCTCACTCACAAAGATTTTTATTTTCTGATTCATCTGATATCTTGAAAATGTATTTTCAGGGTCTTACATTCATGTAGTTCCAATTGGATAAAGGAAATCATGATTAAGCACTAGGGTCCAGCTATTAAAAGTCAAATTTCTTCAAATGTGAAAACATTTTTTTTCCACCAGCTCAGTTTTGACACAAACTTGCCGGTTATGATGTCAGCAGTACATGAACTAATTTTAATCATTTGAAAAGGGATTGTGCTCATGGTATGTAATCCAGTGACCTGCTGGTTTATCTCAGGGCTTCATTAGAAAGCGAACACTTTATGAACAGGTTTTGTTGGACTTTTGCTGCAAAATTCCTGATCACTGAGTCCTCTGCGTCTTTCTGACACGCGCAGTCTCTCTAGTATGTGTGTGTGGGTGTTGTATGTGGGGCAGGAGGGGTCATCTTTTCCTGCATTTTTTTTATGTGAGGCAGTTCAGCACCTCTTTGCCTTCCTTTGTTTCAGTGTCAGGGGGTACTGAAAGGAGCGAGGACAGGCCAGAGTCTGTCAAGCTCCCTCTTCCCTCTTTCTTCCAATGCTGTGTGTGCTCCTTGTAGCAAAAAAAAAAAAAAGTGTCTTTATTCTTTGCTCACATATGGATCAACTTACATGCCTTATGTTGTGTAACTAAGAGCTTTGAATGAATCAATTAGAATAAGAAAGGATCAATTAAGAGATTTAGGGGTTGAGTTGGGGCATGGGCAGTTGAAAGAAAGGAAGGCTGAGAGAAGAATGGCAGGATGAAGCTGGAATTTGGGATTCAAGGTGTTTCAAGCCTGGAGGGGAAAATACTCCTCTTCATTCAGTGATAATCTCCTTTTTTTCCTGGCACCCTCTTCATTTAAAAGGTGGCTCTTCAAAGCGAGTCAAACAATAGACCCTCATATCATCGCACAGTAGGAGCACAACTAACTATGATACAATGGGGAGAATCTCCTACAGACTGTCACTGATAAAGACAGAAGATGTGCTCTTTATCTGTGGGAATAAAGGGCTTTTCGGAGATGTTGAATTTCTTGGACCAGAAGGACTCGTATTGTTTTGGTTGAGCTGCCTGAAGTGTGTCACTATGTCTTAATACAGTATGCTGATGTGTGTCACTGGGTTGTGAAGTGCAGGTCTATGCTCTTGTTCTGCTAATGCCTCTTGACAATTGTTGAGATGAAACTGCACTCTGAACTGGACAGTCATGGTTTGTGTGTGTGTGCGTGTGTGAGAAAGACCTGTTTCAGAAAGAAAAGCACATCATCTGGTAGCTTGGTCCATTACTGTATCAACTCTAATAGTGGCTTCATAATGAGCCAAATGATGCGCCTGCAAAAGCAAACAGCATAAAAATCATTATGAGGATATATGTTTGGATATACTTTGATAATTTGTGTTATATTTTATTTCTGTTTGTGCGTCACATCACATTGTGAACAGTGCAAGGCAAATTATCAGGTTTCAGGTAACAACATGCTCTAATGGTAAAACAATGTGTATTAATTGTGAATTAAATTGCTTTTGAAAATAAATAGCAAAATGCCACCAACATCAAGTCTTTCACTTGATGATTTTAAATCAGATTTTAAATCTCTGCTAAGCATCTATCACTCTCTGGCCAAATCAGTTGTTTACGCAAAAGCATGACTCAACTGCTACTTCTTAGACTACTCAGTGAATTGTCAATTTTACACTCAAATATGGTTATTCGTAATTATTTACATTATTTTAGACTACATTTACATCTGAACATACTGCCATCTATTTGGACTCTCACACGACTGACTAATCTGTTTAGATTTCACACATGGCAGATAGTTTAAGAGCAGTTAAACACTAGATTAAATGTGGCCCTTTTTTCATATATGTATGAAATGCAATGACAAAAACATATTTTAAATAGGTGTATACACTTATTTAAAATGATATGTTTTTGTCATTGCATTTCCATGCTGATGGAAAATGATTGGTCTTTTGTGAAACTGCTTCAAACCAACATCTTGTGGGGTTCAACAAGTCATGTTTCAACTTGTTTTTTTATTTTAATATCTCAGCAGTTTCTAGTCTTCACTTCACCACATTAACCACCACAGAGTTTATACTTTCATGACTCTGAAATAGGCACAGAGACATTTAAAATTCTATTCAGTCACAAGCTACATTAGGGAAAAGGTGATTTTTGTCACTTAAAAAGAATTCAGTAGTGAAGTAAAGTTCGATGGCGCATAATCAAACATTTATTACACTGTCATGCACTGTCTACATGATTCCTTTCTGACAGTAAAATACACAAAATAATAGCACATTTAAGCACCGTCTGAAGGTTTAAAGACTCTTCTCTTTCTCACACATACACATGCGCTTATGCTAAAAGTCCCAGAAGTTTTCAGGCGAAGATGTATTCAAGAAGCCATTGGGTGGTGCTATGGTGGAATATATATATATATATATATATATATATATATATATATATATATATATATATATATATATATATTAGGTTAATTGGATGAGAGAAAGAAAGAAAAGAAACAGGTGGGACAAACCTAAATTTAACTATTTAACTACCTCCTGTCACGTAAATGCAGCCTCCCCCATGCTCTGCAGACAAAGACAAACTCTTGGACCATGAAAAAAAAAAGTATGACTATAATTTTCCAGTCTCTTAAATTTTGTCTAACAGCATAACATTATCAGTTATTACTGAGAGTTGTGAATTATTCTCTTGGGTCATATTTTTACCGTGCATCTCCACTCTGCAGCTGTAGCATTTTTGCAGGCTTTCTGTTTTTGTAAGTGAGCTTTTGTGTGTGTGTGTGTGTCTTTGTGCACAGTTGCTTGTGTGTTTTTTGTGTCCCTGCCTCCTTTTAAAGTGTTTGGTGCTGTCTTTTATGGAGCCATCTCCTGGACAGTAGCCTGGTTTTCACAGCCTTTCCTTTAAAAGGCGCTGCCAATGACAGGAAGGGCTCCTCCTCCTGCCAGGGCAGGAAGGCAGGAGAGGACAGAGGGGGGAAGAGGGTTATTAGTGAGGGTCGAGCTCGGTGGAGGGAGGAAGGGGAGGGGGTGCCGCTGGTATTGAACTTAAAACAGCTGATGAAAGGGATTGTCTCTTAGATCTGCCCCATCTCTTCCCTGCTGTTGTGGTAATTACTTGCTCAGCATATTTGAGGTTAAAACTCATCCCCCTCTTTATCTGCTCACAGTACCGTAACTTTAAGGATGACGCATGTATTTTAAAACAACAGTTATAGATCATGCCACTGAATTATTTTAATTGCATTAACTTTACCCTTTAATCGAGGCTTTCTTTGTCATACGGCTGTTGGACATGACATTTGTCCCAGTGTTTCCTGCCCCCATCTCCTCGCCGTGTTTCTCAGTGTTGTTGTCCTCCAAGTCACACGGAAAACCTTCACACACTGTCCAACTGACCCACGGACCTTTGCAGCAGCCCACACACATGCATATTCGCATGTGCATGCACATTCCACAGTATGCTGCTGAACATTTTGTGGGTCCAGTAGTTGGGCGAAAGCTAAATTTGTCATCCATATTAATCTTTTGAAGGCTGAAGGAGTACTATTTGTAACGTGCTCTTAATGCAGCTGCATAAGTCATGATCATATACTTGTATTTCCCAGAATCCTCATAGTATTTAAAAACATCAAATAAAAGAAAACAGTGTATTGTGGTTACAGTGCAAACTCTTTTTTTTATGATACCACATGCCCCTGTATGTTCCACCCCCCTCCAGTGTGTGGCCACAGGTTGAGCCAGATGCAGGTCCTACAGGTCCTACAGTTGCTGGGGAAGAATTGGAAAAACAAGTTCAAGATCACTGTGTACAAACTAAAGGGCAACATCTAGTCTTCCGGATTGAGTCCAATGTGAGACTAGAAAAAGTTGCAGTTGCTTGACTGACCACTGGATGATGGCTCCAAAAGCAACTCAGTCTCCATCATCCACTATGTTAAAATGATTATGCAGCAGAAATAAACATTTATATCTGGCTCAAAAAAACATTTTTGTCCTCCGTAACTAAAGATTTCACATCCATGGCAACTGTAGAGGAGGTGAATTTTTATTTTGTAACAGATCAGGTTAAATTCATGTCAAGCAGCAAATTTATGTATAATTAGGCATGTGGTCTTTTGATTGATGGCGGGTATAACCAATGGCTCGCCGTCGTCACTGTAGACACTTAGCTCTTGACACTGTCTTGACTTGACTTCTGAGCTGTAAATAAAGGCTTAAAAAAGAGAGCATAGTCAATTTTAGTTTACAGATAAAAATGACTTGTGCTGTTAACTGTACCAAGAGTTCTGCTGCGACCGGTTTGGGATTGGCATAGAAGAGTTCAGATTTAAAGCAAAGCAGCTGTTGGACAGCTGGACTAGCTCTTGTCTTGCAGCAGCTGGGTCCTCCAGTCAAAAGACTTTTGCCTTGGATCTTTTCAGGATCCTTACAAGTTGACTAAGCAGACCATATCCAACAACAGCCGAAATAAGTGCTTCTAGAGCTGAAATGAGAAGTAGCGGAGGTCTGCTGAGGCTCTCAGACCCGTGCTAATAACCTTGCTCAATCTGCACGCCACTAGAACTGACCTAGCCCCAGGAGCAGCAGCTGTATGCCAGTGGTGCCCAGCAGGTCTCCTCATTTCAGGTCTGAGAGCACTAGTTTCAGACATAGTTTTGGCAACGACATCTTAAATGAGGATGTTTGAACAAATTTCATCAAGCATAAATGGCTAACTTGCAGCGATTGTAGTAAGTGGACGTGTTCCAAGCTGTTTCAAGGCCAGCTCGTTCCACTCATTTGCAACATGGCATTGCCAGTTCAAGGGTGAAAGATGCTGCAAAAGCACTCATCAGAAAATCTATGTGGCATCGCAATAGGTTTGTCCAGTTCTTTTTATACAGTCTATGGTACAAGCCCACATGCTCCCTCTCTCAGATATACACTCCTTTCTATTAATGAGACAACAGCTGAAGCTGCCGGTGTCATGTCTGAATGAACCCTCTGCTGCTTTTCCATAACATTTCGGGACTGCAGTCTGACTAGTCAGACCTAGTAACGTATTAGTAACAGAGAAGCAGTGAATTAATTTGTCCTCTTATCAGCTGTTTATAGGAAACCAATGACCTATGGAATGATAAAATAGCTCTGCCCGAAGTTTCCTTCTCCACTGTTTTCACCTACTGTAATAAGCTACAACTAAAAATTTGTCTAAATTTTTTTTTTTTTTTGTATTTGTGTGTTTACATTCAGTACATCCATACAAGAAATATTTTAGCTGCTGAAGCTTGATGGCGCGAGGTGTCTCCTGCATATTTATTCTCATGTACTTGTTGAAACAGAATGACAGATCATCTCTGTCCAGCTGAAACATCAGCTTTTTCACACTAAAATGTCAGTGCCGTTGCTCATCTCGATGCCAAATCGAGATGAATTCAAGATGCTCCAGAAAGTAAACCTGTGTTTTAATATTTTATTACATTATAAATTCAATTTAAGCATGTTTGAGTATCAGCAGTCTATATTTTAGATGCAGTGTATCCAACAGTTAACATAGTCTCCTTAAAGTACAGCTAAAGGTATGTTTCCAATATAGAAATGAATTTGAAAATAAATATGGATGATCATTTAAACTTTAATTAAACAACTTTTGTATTGTGCATTCCTGAAGGAAAATAGCAGCCCAGACATATCAAACTAGTTAAGTGGCAGTTGACCCTTTAAAGTTCACCTGTGATGTTGGTCACAGTGTTGTTGTACTGTCATAGTGTGTTGCAATTACATACATTTAAAATAGTTTTTGAGTTAGACATCTGACACAGAAGGTTAAGGTCAGATATTTTTATACTCATTTCAGTCTGAAAATATCTTCACCCCGCAGGTTTTGCAAATTGTCATTCGGACTAATATCTGTGACTCTCAGGTATCAGAGCTGATAAAGAAGGTGTCTGCTCGCTGAAATGGCTTCTGTTGTCTAAACGGGGATGTCCTGATCTGACAACTAACACTGAGGAAACAGGAAAGCAGGGAGAGGGAGCAGACACAAGGAAACAAGATGGGTGGATTGAGTGAAGTAATATGGGAGAAGAGTATTGTTTTCTCGCACAGATGACAGATTCCTCCACTGCCCCGATGCTGCGAGTAATTAGCTTTTAATCACCATTAAAAAAAAAATTAAAATAAACAATATTTGAGGTTGAAGTATGTTGTTTGACAGGTTAGATTTATGGTTTCAATTGCATGTTAAGCTCCACATGGGAGTTGCATCGAGCTGGCTGACTGAGCTGATACAAGCAAGTCATGTTGCCACTTTTGTGTGCTGATTGATGTTGTGACAAACTAAGGGGTGAGTTGTAGGTGAAGAGAAGAGAGGTATTTTTTCCAGCCAAGGCTCTGAGGCTGAATTCAGTTCAGGGTGATGACAGCTGCTGACAGTTCTTGGTTCCTTGCCCTCTTTTTCTCCACGCCAGGTAAAGTCCTCCCCCACTGCCGCCTTTCTCTCTCTGTGGCGACCTTCAGTTTTGTCTCCCAGCCTGTCTGTCCTCCGTCATGTTTTTCTGAGTCTCATCCCTCTTCACCAGCTCTCGCCCTCCTCAGACAGTGTCAGTCACTACCTCTCTGCTGGCGCCAGATGCAGCTTCTCCGTTTCAATGGCAGCCTTTTTTCCATTTGTTCTCTCAGGGCCACTTCTACACTGCCAGTGTTGGTATATAAACAGAAAACAGTGATCAGGTTACAGTGCCACTCATTCAGCTTCTTCTCACCCTTCTTCCCCGCCTCAGTTTCTTTCTTTTTTTCTTACCTGTCTGCATATATAATGGTTGATGGCATACACACCCCCCCCCCCCTTTATTTGGAAGTACACATGGTTTTGATGCCCCAAAATTGAATGCACAGTGCTCTTTACTGCACTAAACACTTAACGTCTTTGTTGGTATTCATGAGGATGCATGGGAAAGATGATACTTACAGAAAAGTACCATGCCACCTGTGTTGAAGTTTCAATGTAGAGAAGATCATGTATTATTTGCACCCAGTGTAAGTGTAATACATTGTCTTTGAACTGCAAATATTTTTCCTTTCTATTAAAGTGTGGATATGCTTTCAACTTTACTGTAAAAACTTGCCTGAACCCAGAGGTCCCTCAGCTCACACTAACACACAAATATTCACTTATTTTCAGTTAAGACAAAGGAAAGCAGTAAACCCAGACAAGTGAGAAACTGGAAGCTTGAAGGCCGGTGCATTCTTGAAGACTTGAGTCACAGAGCCAATAATGCAAAATCAATGTTCCCTTCTATGCAGTTGTAAAGGTTTTGCTTTCTTTTCCTCCCCTAATTCTCTAACTGCTGGAAGAGAATTGTTTTTTCTCTTAAATTCTTGATGATTATTCTCTTTTCAAAATGTAACATCTAATCTGTCCTAAAGGAACAAGGATTCAGTTTTTACATCTCGGAAATATGTGAAGGATTTTTATCAGTCCAGTTGTGATCAAGTTATATATACACAGAATGAATCCACATGAGGGAACTGAATACTGTCCACACCAGCTGTTTGTCATTTGAATGTGGGAAACAGAAGGAACATTTTAATGCTGTGTCCTCACAACAGATCTGTGCTAGTCCCAGTGTTGTAAGATGGCCTGAAAATCTGTATTTGCTGCAAACAAATTAAAAATGACATTAATGTTTTTAAAGCTCAACAGGGGACTTAAAATCAACAAAAAAGTTAGAATTTCAGCATACTTGTCATCAAGAAATGGATGGCTTCTCATGCGCTGTGATCCCAGAAGGCGTGTTTGTATTTCCAATTCAGAATAAGCTCAGTCAGAGAGACAGTCACCTCAGTGACTCATGTACAAGCTGTGTCAAAACAGGTTAGAGACATTGAAAATGGGTCACATCAAAACAGCTTCTTATGTTGCACTAATACTTCTGCCAGATGGTAAATTTCCTAAGTTAACATTGACAAATTTTTCAGACAAGCTAATATCCCAAAATCCAAATGTAGAGAGTTGGTTATGCAACAGGCTCAAAAGTAACAGCAAACATTCATGTTAAATGTGCTGGGTTAATTAAATTATGCCAAAAGTGCTGTTAATTTTAGGTAATTGAAAATCCAACTGTACCGTTTTTGCATTCATTATAACATAAACATGGTGTCCACTGGCACACATCTGTGAATTTTAAAGCTGGCTGCTGATCATTAGCAATGGCCTTCCCAGTCAAGGTCAAAGTTAAATAGTCAGTATTTTATTTAACCCCTTGGCCACTGAATAGTTTCTGTCCTCAGACTCACCTCCTTCTTTCCCTTCCTTTCTCTTTTCATTATTCCCTCTCTGTTTTTATGAGATTATTCCTTTGTGCCTCTGCCTCCCTGTTTTTGAAACCTTACCACTCTTGTTAATGACAAGCTGTGGGTTCAGGTTGGGGTTGTTGCAGTGGGGTGGAGGCCACATTTGGTCCGGTCCTGTGCTGTCCATTGAAGGTGACAGGAGGGGCTGTGACTTTGGGGGTTTTGACCCCCAGATTCTTCACTTTTACAAGGAATGGATCCAAGGCTGGAGCTGTTGATGTGAATAGCTGCCCAAGGTGACTGGATCCCAATAAAGAGGCCGTCACCCTGGCCAGGGGCCTCCTTCCCATCCAAGACACAACATTTATAGGGCTGCTTATGAGCCTGGGCAACTATTAAACCCCATCCAGCCTGCACTGAGGAATTTAGGGCCAGGAAACAAGGGAGTGGGGGGTGGGAATGGGCTGAGGGAGGTGAAGTTGAGGTTACTGAAGGTGAAAGTTGAAAGGCATGTTTGGTGGAATCTGGTTGTTCTTTAATTCTTACTTTTAAAAGTATTACTGTTTGACTCTTTTTTCTCCACTCAACAGTAGTTTAAGTGTAAAGGCTTTGACACCTCAGTGGACAACACTACATCTCTTTTTACATTGTTTGTTTTGACCGTTTTCAATAGCAAGAGTCAAACGCCTTAGCCCATGGCCAGCATATGGTGTTATACAGTGTGCCATTTTCTTTAGCAAGACAGTGAGAGGGAACAGAGGGAGACAGACTAGCCTCATAAACATCCCACCTCTGTTTGTTCACTTGGGTCCTGAGGGAAACGGGCAGGCCTGGTTGGCCAACATTCCTAATAAAAATGTGAGCTTGTGCACGAGCGTGAGCGCACGCACAAGTACACACATGCAAAAATTCAGATGTCACTCCAGAAGTCAACCGAGGTATCTTGCCCCCTCCTCAACTCTCCAATAAATGGCGAAGCCAATCAAATCTCAGCTGCCAATCAGCATTTTATCAGCAGGGCCATCTGGCCATCAGCTAATTGTGTCTCTTTTAAGTCCCTGTCAATCAGCCGTGTCCCCCTCCCTTTTCTCTTAAAAATCTCTGCCTTTGAGCTTGTTGCCTTCTGGCTCCATGGGGTGGCCAGCATGGGGTTGGGGGTTGTTTGTTGACCACTCTCTCCTAATCAGTTGCTGCATTAGCTTTCATCATGGTTTCAAAGACTCTAAGAATTAATGTAAACGAGATGCTCTCATATAATAAGGTACATTTCTCCATCCATCCATCCATCCATTATCCATGCCCGTTTAGTCCTATGTAGGGTCACCTGGATCTGCTGGAGTCTATCCCAGCTTTCTTTGGGCGAAAGGCAGGGGTACACCCTGTTACTGTGTTGCTGTGGTACATTTCTCCTTTTATTTATTTATTTGTTTATTTTCTTTTATTTCTCCTTCTGCAGCGGTGGAAACCCAGAGCACCAGTTCAGAGGAGATGGTGCCCAGCTCCCCCTCCCCACCTCCTCCTCCTCGGGTATATAAGCCCTGCTTTGTGTGCCAGGATAAGTCATCTGGTTATCACTATGGAGTGAGCTCCTGCGAGGGCTGCAAGGTAAAAGAGGCCAAAGGTGCACCAAGAGTTCACAGGATGTGTATAAAGCTGAACAGCTGAGTTCGCCTGAAAAGAAATCCAGTGAGAACCTCATGTTCCACCAGAGCCGGACAGACATGAGCAGTGTTGCTTTGATGTTTTGCTGTTGTTGAGCTGCCCCCCAGTGTATATTTACTAGTACCACACATCATCAGTGTAACAATTGAGCAGTGCGCTGTATGCAACCAGGAAATTAGTGTACGGTCTAAATTAAATCAAGCTGTTGCCACAAATGCAATAAATTTTACAAGGGAATTGGTAAATGTTCCTTCAATACTTACCAAAGGAGAGTTTCATGGAAAGAGTTAACCACTGTCATGTCTCTGTTTCTAAATTATTTGGAACAGATCCTATTATTGGCATTGTAAATACATTAAAAAAAAAAAAAAAAGAATGCTTTTTGCAAATCATTAAAATCCTAATCCTAAAATCCTAATTTCACAAAGAAATGCTTTTTTGAATTGGGTACCAACAACAGATTACCAGGAAAAAGAAGAAGAAAAGCGAAAGCTGGAACAGGAGCACTTTCACTAATCTGTCACTTAGATGTGGGTTACTGAGGAGACCAGTTCTGTTAATATGAGAATAAGAGGTTTTCTTGCTTGGAATAGGATTTCAGTTCTCTAGTTCTTGTCAGTGGATGACAGATGTGGGCTGCAGGCAAGACAGTTTGGCATCTGGACTCATGCTGCTGTGTTACATTGGCTTTGCCTGCTGAATTTAGTAAGACCTTCCCTGAAAAAGTCTTTATACGTGTCATTCAAGGGTTCCCATTATCGCCATCCAGTGTTCGTTTTCCGTTTTATTCTGTCCATACAGAGATTATTCTTAATTCCCTGAATCTTTTGACATCATACCATATTTTATTAAATGAAGAATTCAGTTAGTTTTTAGATAAATGCATTCTTCATTTTATTCTGAATTTTGAAAGTGTGACAGTCTTTTTGGAAACCAGCCTCCATCTCTCATTTATTGAAGAAGCTTAGCGTAAAGACAGGAAATAGGGAGAAACTACTGGACTGGATGTGTCTGAAACATAACAAAATCCACTTTCAAGCATCTTTAGAGTTAGATCAGGTGAGTCGTCTCCCTGTCCTGTCTAAAGCTAAATGGAAGAATCATTTTCAGAGATCAGAGATTATTTCTGTTGTTCTAAAGTAGTGTACCAGATTTATCCTTTTATCTGTTGTAGGGATTTTTCCGGCGCAGCATCCAGAAGAATATGGTGTATACATGCCATCGAGACAAGAACTGTCAGATCAACAAAGTGACCCGTAACCGCTGCCAGTACTGCCGGCTGCAGAAGTGCTTCGAGGTTGGCATGTCCAAAGAAGGTCAGTGGCATATTTACAAATGAAGCTTTCACAAGCAAGAGATGAAAAAAAAAAAAGAAGTTGAATTTAAAGTCATGTATGGCCTTTTTATCTGTAGCGGTGCGCAATGACAGAAACAAGAAGAAAAAGGATGTGAAGGAAGAGGTGGTGCTGCCAGAGAACTATGAGCTTAGTGGAGAACTGGAGGAGCTGGTCAATAAAGTCAGCAAAGCCCACCAAGAGACTTTCCCTTCTCTGTGCCAACTAGGAAAATACACCACAGTGAGTTTTATCTATACATATGTTTTTACCCACTTCTGAAGACTCACTCTCCACTCAAGCATTAGCTCACAGCTTTGCAGGAGGAACAGACACAGTAGAGACGCTGCGCAGTCACACAAAGTGTCCCTCTTTCTCCCTCCCAGAATTCAAGTGCTGACCACAGAGTACAGCTGGACTTGGGCCTATGGGATAAGTTCAGTGAACTCTCCACTAAGTGCATTATAAAGATTGTGGAGTTTGCCAAGCGGCTTCCAGGCTTCACTACGCTCACCATCGCTGACCAGATCACCCTCCTCAAATCTGCATGTCTGGACATACTGGTACTGGCTCCATACGTCTCCATACGTCTCCTCCAGCTACCTCTCCACCTTCGTAACGCTTCCTCACGCTGCTTTAGTTGTTGATACGATACCACCATGTGATTTTGAGCTGTTGCCATTGAAACGTTTTACTCCAAACTTTTAAGATTCTACAATCCCTTTTCTCTCGGTGCACAGATGCTGAGGATATGCACCCGCTACACCCCAGAACAAGATACGATGACGTTCTCAGATGGCCTGACTCTCAACAGAACTCAGATGCACAACGCTGGCTTTGGCCCGCTCACAGATCTGGTGTTCGCCTTCGCTGGTCAGCTTCTGCCTTTGGAGATGGATGACACCGAGACGGGGCTCCTCAGTGCTATCTGCCTCATCTGTGGAGGTAACGCTCTCACGCTCGCTGTTAAAATGATTTCCACCTGCAGTCGTGGAATTGTTAATCGAAACAAATCTCAAGAAGGATATGCTCACAATTTAGTGAGCTGCCAGTTTTGTGAAACCCGTAAACCCTCATTGTTTAATGATTAGAGCCACATTAAAAAAAAAAAAAATGGACAGTCTGACTTTCAGGTGAACTCACCTGCTCTAGTGAAGAATAAATGCTTTCCACTTGTGAATTCAATGATCATTGACTCCAAATTATTTGCAAAAGGCTTTATTTCCCCTCTCAGATTGATGAGCAGCAACAATTTCTTCTCTAAGATCATTGCTGATAGTTTTTCTCCTTGCCCTACCCCTGAAAACTCAAGCCCCCCAAAGTGCCAAAATTTCTGCCTTCATAGACCATTGATCAGTTTATTTTGATCAGTGTATTTTGTTAGCGGCCCCTGGCTGCCTCGTACCCTCTGAATTCCTGTGGAAGCATTACGAGTGTCTTTTCACACAGTTTCTGCATTTAATCTATGCCAAGTAAAAAAAAGATGTGTCATGCATTCTTGTTCATTTCAGGCTGTGTTTATCTCATTGTAAGACCGGGTAAGGACTAGATGATTTTTTTTCTTTTAATGTCCTGATACATAAAACTTTAGAATTGAAATGGGACTTTCTCTTTCACACAGCTGTATCTGTATCTCACCCTGTCAGCTGTTTGTCAGGTTGTTAACATTTCCTCTTGACTCTTGCCCCCCAAGACCGTATGGACTTGGAAGAGCCAGAGAAAGTAGACAAGCTGCAGGAGCCGCTGCTGGAGGCTCTGAAGATTTACACCCGCCGCAGACGCCCTAACAAGCCTCACATGTTTCCTCGCATGCTGATGAAAGTCACAGACCTCCGAGGAATCAGCACCAAAGGTTAGCTTTTGTTTCTGTGTTCGGTTTTGTTCTTTTCCAAAGCATCAGCGCAATAGTTATCTGCCAAACCAGATTATGCATCCACATTGATGAAGCTCTTTGATACAGAGCATTTAAAGGGTTCAGATTACGCCTTGGATGCTCCCTGTTCTTCAGTGTGTATCTGTATTGTCTGTGTAGATGGTCTGGAAAGCTACAAAGCCTGAGTACATAAATAAAGGGAGGTATTTTCTTGCACAGAAGATACTGCTTCCATAATCACTGAAATGCCTGGTTGGCTGTCCAGACTTTTCTTCCTTAACTTATTGACATCACTGTGTTAGAAAATTGTATGATGCCTCAAAGAAAGAAGTATTAGTTTGCCTCACGTACCAGTACTTGACCAGTAACAACAGATTGGGCTTTGTGAACAAAGGTTTAAAGAGCCTAAACAGCAACTGAAACTAAGCTTCTCAGACAGAGGACCTATATGAGAATAAAATGGGTTCTTTAAAACTAAGAATTACTGAAAGTTGGCACTGACGTCCATCTCAATGGTCATCAGTTCCAACTGATGTCGAGCTCTTGGCAAAGTTCAGGGACAGATTAAGTTGTGGTTTAACGGAGAATTTAACCAAAGACAGAAGGTAATCTTAGATTTCTGGTGTGGTTTATGTGCCTGCCATCCAAACAACCAACTCCAAGTGACCTCATCAGTTCATAAATGTTACACTTTCCATACTTTGAAAAACAATAAACCACTTTGTTTGCGTACTAACTTGCCTGCAGGTGCAGAAAGAGCCATCACACTGAAGACAGAGATCCCAGGCCCCATGCCTCCACTGATCAGGGAGATGCTGGAGAACCCGGAGGCCTTCGAGGACAGCTGTGACTCCAGCGATAGCGCTACAGCTGCTCCCCCTGCCATTCAAGCTATCAAGCAAGAGGAAAAGGCCACATATGAGTCGCCCTTTGAAGAGGAGGAGGAAGAGGAAGAGGATGACTACTGGGATGAGGAGAGAGCGCGGGGGGCGGACAGTGACGGAGAGCAGTGGGGCGAGGCAGCAGCGTCCACGCAAAAGAAAGCTGTGACAGGGAAGACGCAGTGAGAGAGATGAGATGATGTCGCTTCCTCCGACAGATCGCTGAGCCTCACTGAGCAATATAATCTCCCAAAAACCCTCCACATTTAGGCTCTTAGACATTTTACATGATGGTTTTGATAAAACTGTACATAGTGACTTTATGGAAAATGCGTTAAATTCAACATAGGAAGTAAGGAATTGAAGAAGAAAAAGCACTACATTTCAATGGATTGATGAGGGCACCATTAAAAAATATTGTGTCTGTGTTTTGTTGACAGAAGGAGAGGATTGAGAATTATCCTCTGCTTTATATTAAGGGCTATGCTTTGTATAAAATTGACGGTAAGATACATTGCAACAACTGAACTCTACATCGTGTCCACGTGCCATAAATATCCTCAGAATTACTTTTATTTCTTTTCAGAAATATGCAACTTATTTTTTCATTGTATTCATTCATTGTTTTTCTAAGCGCGTACACACTTCTTGCCTTTATGGGAACTTACGTGTTTGTATATTTTTCCCTCATTTTACACATTTGACTGGACTTTTTTCTTTCTTTTTTTACCTTGACCATACACTTTTCTGCTTTAACAACTGAAAAGCAATATGGAGCCACAACAGGGAAAGACAGGTCATAATCATGACTCAGACGCACAGCGTGCAAATCACATGATATGTGTTGAAAATATCTGCTAGCTACAGGCTCATCTGACAGAGAATAACAGCAATGTATCTCCTCCTCTGATCAGCTATACTCCCGTACAATAATCCCCTGAAGAACTTTGCAGAGCAGATTTTTAATCCTCAAACAGTCTCAGGTTGATTTTGTCAGGGCCATGCCTCACCTGATTAAACAACATGTTTTCCCAATATGAATAATAAATATCCACTTCCTCTTATGTCACAGAGATGATTAAAATGAGAACTTTTGTGTGTATATTACACTATACATGCTTGTTACATTATCTGAGGAAGATGCATCCAAGTGGGTGCCTGAATAATTTAACCTTTACAAGCAGTTTACTTTCAAAAAAAAACAAAAACAACTCAGGAGTGGTTATGTGTGTGTGTGTATGAGTGTGAGTGGATGCATGTGCCAAAACAGAGTGTTCACCAGGAAGTCCAGCTCCGATTTAAAAAAAAAAGTCTTTAGTGCTTCATAAGCATGTTTTTTTTTTTTTTTAATTATAATGCATTTATAGAACTTTATACAACTCTTATTACTTTATATACCCTGTTATTAGTTGTCATGCTGGATGCACATTTAAAATAACTATTAATGATAATGACTTATGAATGTGCTTATAATAGATTATGGACACATTAAAGCAAGTGGTACTAAAAACACTCATGTGGAAGAAAGACATCACTCAGAGACTGGTGGGATCATATGATCAGGCGTACTATAATAAATATTTTAAATCCATCTTCAAGGTCTCAACTATTCAAAATAATAAGCAGCAGAACAAATGCTTTGCATTAGATGACCTGTTCGCTCACGTGCAGGGCTGTACTTCCCAGTAAGGACTGTTCATGTGTGCTTTATTTAATGAGTGGAATGTGTAAAATAAATGTGTGTAATTTTTTTTCTCTTTGAGACAGTACATGTTTTTTCAAGTTGGAAGAGAAGAGAAGAAAATTCAGGGGATAAAATGAGCTTGAAACTCATGTATGATGTATGAAAATGGTGTTAAATAAACATCAAGCCTTACAAAATGATCACAACATATCGGCAGTTTTAAAGTAGTGTTTAAAAGTCAAAGAGATCTATTGCACCAGATTTGAAGCCATCAAGGAAACAGATTTTTTTTTAAAAACACTGAGGCCAGAATTATTTTTCTGAGACTATCCAGTCCTCATTTTTGTATTTTTCTCTTCCGTTGTCATAAGCGCATAATATTCTGCATACCATCAGCTAATTCATCTTACTCATATTTAAATGTTTCTGCATCATATAAACATGATATTTCAAAATAAACTGTTTCTTTTGTGTCTTTTTTGAAGCTATGGCTTTTCCTAAATTTGAGCTGGTGCAATAAATAAGCCAGGGAAGAGCCATCACCAAGGCTTAAACTGTATTTACATGAATACAATCATCTTAACAGAAGACCAAAGACAGATGTGACATTAGGAGCTTGTCTTTTCAGGCTTTTGATGTAACAAACATGTATTTTGTGATGGAAATTCTTGAAGCTGGACGCATTTTAACTCGACTTCATTTACATCTTATTAAAGGTACATTGTGATGTTAAAAACGGTGATTTTTACTTGCAAGCATCTCATCTTCATGTTCAGGGATTCAGACTCGTCTTGTGTCCTCATAGTTCAGCTTGACCTGTTCTAGAACGACTCGGATGGCTCTGACACAAGCACACATGTGCACAGCTGCACACAGAAACACAAAAACTGGTTCCATATGATCTTGTTTTTCTTCTGATTTTTTTTTGTTTTTGTTTTTACATTTTTAAGAGAAGCTAATACAATGTTTGTTCTTTTTTTTGCTTACTATTTGCTCATATGTGTTGTTTCTTGTATTTTTGATAAAGACACATTTTTGTTCAAAGACCAAGAAGTTGTCATCTTATTTACCACACTTTACACTCATTTTATATTAAGAACAATGAAATCACATCTTAAGTTTGCCAGAACTCTGCTCTGAAAGAGTCAATAGAAAGTCATAAACATTCCTTTAGTCATAAGACCTCAAAGATTTTCACCAAAATACAGACAGCTATCAACATGTGTTAGATTGGATTTCATTAATGAGCCCTATTGTCCTAAGAGAGGCTCCTGCCAAAACAGGAAAGAGCCATAAATAAACTTTCATGTATCATAAACCTGACCTTGAGCTCAAAGAGCTGAAACAGGACATTTCACACTTGACCGTGACAAACACCCACACATTTGACACGGCTTCAGGAGTCACACTCGCATGCAGAACTCAGAAAATAAAATGGCACCAAAGCAAATGTAGCATATTAAATTAAAGCCACTGGTTGCATCATGAAGTGTAATTCTCACTAGCATTGCAACATGTTTAACATTACAAAACAACAAGTCCATCCTGAGATAGCTGAAGTCTGCATCTAAAAGTAGAAAAAAAATGTTGACAAAAAAAAGTAATTGGCACTTTAGTAATTAATGACACTAATGGCCACACTAATAATACATTATATCAAAAAACCGACTCGCTGCAAAAGCTCCAAATGTGATATGTGCCAAGCATATTTTCTACAAAAGATAATGTTTACTAAATGCTTCCTGTTTCTCATGTAATCCACATGAATTAAGATTTTAGAGGTGCACAAGTGACCTGCCACTCATCCTTCTGTCACCACATGGGGCAGTCAGCCAGCTCACTGCAGAGGGAAAGAGATGAGAGTTTTACAATAGTGCTCAGGGTGACAAAAGTTTTCAAAAGAAAGAAATCCAATTTCTCTGCTGCTGGTAATCTACCACTTGTTCAGTGCCGCTGATGTCAGTATTATTACATATTTCTTGTGGTGCCTCTACAAAAGAAAATACATCCTAAGAGAAAATAGCAAGTACTGCTAGTACAGAGTGTGAATGAAGTCATCGCATGACATTTTTATAGGAGAGGCAGTTCCAGCGGTTGTGGGAACAAACAGGGTGTGTGTGGTGCGACTGGTGGAACTCCAGACTTGTCACCTCAGGATGGGGTTGATGAGTTCGGGTGGGATCAGTTGCTTCCTATCATCGTCTCTGGTTTCACAGTGCTGCCTCTTCTCGTCCTGATTTAACAGAGGGAGTTGCAACATTAGTGTGAAAATCGGTGTGACACTGAACAGTGTTTCCAGAGTAATATCTACTACCTTTCAACACTGGAATACAAGAGACAAAGAAGGCGTGGTGTTTATTTCATTTATAGTCATGCTTAGAAGAAATATGTATTAAGACGTCATAAAGTAAAATCATGTGCCTGAAATCATCTCACCAGGTTTAAAATTACATAGAAACAAACTCGAGCTGGTCACAAGTAAGTGATAAAAGCATAAAGCTGTAGTAGTTTGCCATTAAGTGGGCATCGGTTAACTCTCTTGGTTGAGGAAGCGACTCATATGCAGAAGGGCTCCAGGTCAAGTACCCACCTGTGGCCCTTGGCTGCATGCATTTCCCTCTCTCACTCTCTGCCTCCATTTCTGTATCACAATTTTTATTTAAGCCCATTTGAGCCACAAAATCTTGAGAGAAAAAAAAAAACCAAACAAAATGCCAAAGAGGAAAGAAATGAGGAATGGTCTTAAAGAAGGACTTGTTGCATCATCAGAGTTCATCATTCTCTATTCAGAAGTGGAAAATGGCTGCCAGGCTTCCCAGTAGTGGACATCCAAACATGTTTCCTCCATGAATGGATCAAAACAAACAAACAAAAAACAAACCAAACCTAAGCATTACAGCTCATACTCGATAGACCTAGTATGTTAAATTTCATGACAGCATAATTAGAAAAAAACTGAACAATTATGGTTACTCTGACTGCCAGATGAAAGCTTAATCTCTCAAAAAAATTTTCAATGCTGCATCTGAACAAACCACAAGACATCTGGAATATTTTTCTTTGGACGGACGAGACCAAAGTTGGGATGTTTGGCCATAATGTAAAACAACATGTTGTGTATCCCAAAGTATCCCAGAGTCAAATATGAGACCATCTAGTGCTAAGGCTTGGGTCATGCAGCAGGACAATGATCCAAAGCACATCAGAATGGCTGGAAAAAAAAAGAATCACTCTGTTGCAATGGGCCGGTCAAAGTCCAGACGTCAACCTGAACAAAACGGTTTGGCATGACTTTAAGACAGCTAAGTAGAAATGAATGCCTCCAAGCCTCAATGAACCGAAGCAATGTCGTAAAAAAAAGAGCGGGCCAAAATCACCTCCACAGTCATGTGAAAGACTGATGATACCATTCATAAAATTATTATTTCAGGCTATTTCTAATCATGAGGTTTACTTTGTTTTTTATATAGACTGCTTATTTGGATTTACTTTTATTGAATAAATAGTGACATAGTGTGGTATGCATTTGTGATTTAGAGGCTTGTGATGCTGTCTTCTCTGAGTATCTGTCTGTAATATTTGACGTTCCTCTTCCTTGTCCTGTGGTCAAATCTTGTGCTCCAGTGCAGTGTTACCGTGTCGTAAACTCTTCTACTGGTGCAATATTCTCCGCTGCTTTCAACTCTGTGATTTGCCCAGCTGAATCTCTGAGCTCTAATTCAGATGTTGAGGCTCTACTCTCTCACTTTAACTTAACCTGTCAAAGTATACTGGATGAGGTGGCACCACTGAAAACTAAGGGCCCGATCTTGCGCCAAACCTCCTAAACCTGCTATTAAGGGATAGCAGGTATTGCAGGAGGGGCGTTCCCCCACAAAGAATGCAATCTTCCACCTCCTCGAAACCCACGATATTACCTGCGCCAACCGCTATATTATGCACACATTATTGCATGGGAGTGGTCAGGGCGTTCCACCTGTTTGACCAATCAGTGCGTCAGTAGCCATCGCCTTTAAGAGCAGGTTGCGCTACCTGCAAACTAGAGTCACAAATTCACAAATTAAATCAAATTAAATCAGCGGTCAAGTCCAGTTTTTTCCATTTAAGGATAACTGACCAAAGTCAAGCCATTTGTCTATTTGCATCATTTTGAGATTTTAATTCATGTTTTTATCACAACTTGTATAGATTATTGTAATGTGCTGTTTTCTGGGAAGAGCTAGACGCTACTGTCATGACTGCAGCTGGTTCTAAAAGCTCGTACTTTAACCGGTTACTAAAAACCACAAACACATCACCTCAGTTTTGGCATCACTTCATTGGCTTCCAGGTCGCTTTTGGGTTGATTTTAAAACTATTTGCTTTTAAATGTCTGCATGGCCTTGCCCCACAGTGTCTGTCCGACCTGCTGCAGCCCTACGCTCCCTCACGCTCTCTCAGGTTGGCAGATGAATCGCTGCTTGTGCTCCCAAAGACAATGAGGTGGAAGAGAGGTGATCAGGCATTTTCTGTCGTCGTCCCCCAAAACTCTGGAATGAGCTGCCTCTGAACATCAGACAGGCTGGCTCTCTTCCTGTTTTTAAATCCTTCTCTTCAAACTTATATTCCTTGGCTTTTAACTCAGTTTGATGTTGTGTCCTTATTTTTAACGTGTTTAACTTTTACTATATCTTAGCATACTTTAATTTGCAGTAACTCAACCCACTCTTTTAGGTGATTTTATCTTCTGTTATTTTGTTTAATTTCCAGTCAGGCTGACCCACACCTGTTCTTACATCCTTTTCATGTTATAGTTGATCTTTTAAAGTGCTTTATAAATGAAGATGAGTTGACATGTGACGTTGTTCATCTGAGGTTATGTTTACCTCCTTTTAAGGAACTAATAGGAACCATGTCCTGATACATGCCATTTTAAAAAGGGACATTAGTCCTTTTTCCTGGTTAGCCCTGGTTTACTCCACATGGTTTTACATCTTCATCTCATATTTTTCTTAGCTTAGCCTAACCCTATGCATGAAAAACCAAAGATATGTACAAGTTCTCTTCAAACAAGGGGTACACAGAAAAGTTTGTGCTCTAAGTCTGACTTCTAAACAGCACACTTTTCCTCTGAATACAGTTTTCAAGATACTTGGTAGAAATAATGTTCCAAGCATTTTGGAGAAACTCTCAGAGTTGTTCAGTGTCTTCATCGGATCCCAGAGTGGATCGATCATGTTGACATCAGGCCTCTGTGGGGTCAGACCATCTGTTGTAGGACTCTCTCTGACTCAGGCTGTACATTTAAGGTTTTTGTCCCTTCTAATAATAACATGATTTGTATGAAGGACAAGGGCATCTCCAGTGCTATATTATACATTTTATAAATATTATACTTTTTTTTTTTAAACCGCTCATGCAGACAGAAAATTTAGAACCGTCATATAAACTTTTCTCAGCATGTATGAGGACTCCTGGTTACAATGGAGCTTATGGGAAATATATTCTTGGACTTTTGTCTGATGTCATTGTGTCATGGTTTGCTATAACCTGATTCAGCCGTAGCACAAATCCCAGGTGTTCAAATACTGAAGGCAAACACTCAGTTGACAAGAGCTTTGGGACTTATTTGGAAAATGAGTCAAATATTTACCTGCTCAGGTTCTTCTGAAACCAAATGCAGGTGGAGTTAATGGCTGTTTGGCTTGCTGGTGAATGGGATGGCATACCTGTGTGTCAGCGGGAGCCTCATCACCTCCACTCGGGACGACCAGAGTCTCGGCTCTGTTCGGAAAGCTCGGATGAAGTTGATGAAGCATCCTCGTCACTCTCGGATGAAGAGCCAGGAGCTGTTTAAGTTGACTCTTTAGTCCAGTGGTCGTTAAAGTTCAGTTAAGTAACAGTGTGCTATAACTGTTTACTTACAGACACATGAGGGAATCAAGCTGTTCCATGTAGTTTCTGGCACAATCCCCAATCTCTGCTCCAACTGACGAATGTAGTTCCTCAGGTCCTGCAAGAGTCCCGATACAATTACACAGATTTGAAATAGGGAAAGGAGGAAATAAGATAGAAAACATCATAAATTGTTTTCATGTGTGGAAAAATAACACAACTGCTCTAAAAGTGGGGAAAATATGTATATATTCTTGGATCTTTTCCTCAAGTGAAACAGCCGTACCATTATATCAACAAAAAAGCTTCAATTTACTGGTTTTGTTCTGGTGGTCTGGAGTGGAACTGGTGTGGAACTCTTGCCTGTTTTTCCAGTTGTTCCTCCTCTCTGTCTTTCTGGACTTTTTTCAGATTCGCCTTCAGTTCCTGCAGTTCTTGCTTGGCATCAGTCAGCAGCACCTGCAGGAGGCAGCAGCGTTACCCTCTGATTATCCTGACATCTGAGATGGCTTGCTGCCCTTTCCTGCCGTTGATCACATGATGATTTAAGGAAATGTTTACTCACTCTTCATGGAAGCTTTTCTATTTGTGCCAGCAAATGAGTAATAAAAGAACTGAGCTGAACTCTGGCGTGCTTGTCCAGCTTTCAAAACATGTCCCGAGCAAGTGATGATGTAGAGCTGCAGTGCCTGAGTTATATTTAGAGCTGAAGGTGTTTGTGCATCAAATGATAGTACCTGCTCGATATTTTGATCTGCTTACTTTCTCTCTTCCCAGCTCTGCTTCCAGACCGTCTCTTTCCATCCTCTCTTCCTGGAGCCACTCCTCCTTCCTCTGCAGTTCACTGCTCAGTTCTTGGAATTTCTTTTTATCAATCTGCACAAAAGCATGATGAAGACAGGGATGAAAATAAATTCTGATGACCATATGAGTCAAGTTTGCCCAGCGGTAAGTCGTGTTGGATCCTCACTTCTGCTGCGTGTTTGTAAGCCTCCCTCTCCAGAGTGGAGTTGGCCCGTTCCTCCCTGAGGACCAGGTCCTCCTCGGACAGCTGCAGGGTGAGCTGGGCCACCTGCAGCCGGGCTTGGTGCAGTTCAGCGTGGGTGTGGCTCTGTCGGGCGCCCATCTCTCGCAGCTCTCTACGCAGGGAATCAGCCACATGGTCGCCGGCTTCCAGGCGCTCCTGCAGGACTTTTACCTCTGCAAGCGAAGCCTCAATCTCTACCTGTCGAGATATAAGAGGAAAAGTGGAGTGAAAACTTCTCAAGTTCAGTTAGAGTGCTTTTGATAATATTGCAAACTATAATTACCTGCAGAGACTTTCTCTTTTCCTCATCATGTCTCATTTGACAGGACATTTTCTTCATTCTTTCTTTCACCCTGCCAAACCAGAACAGGGTTAGTTTTTGGTCCAAAATACAAGATGTGATGGGATAAACATTGAGGCTATTATATCTCTCAAACTCTTGCCTTTCCAGTTCATTGTTTGCTTCTGTCTCTTTTTCAGCCAGAATTTGGATTTCATCCTCCAGATCTTTGATTTGCTGCTGATTCTCTGACTTTTCAGCCATGAGTTTCTTCATTTCAGAAGTCAGATTTTCCTGACTATATTTAACATCCTTTTAGTGGTGTGGACAGAGAAAAATAAGTATACATAATTATTCATCTCATCATCAGGTGTGTTTACTCTGGTCATTTGCATTTGTGGATTAAAAAAAAAAAAAAAAAAAGCATCACACCTGGTGGCACGACAGTCCGTACCTTGTGTTTTCCCTCCATCTTCTTCAGTATCTCACAGCTGTGCTTCAGATTGTCTCTGAGTTCAGTGATCTCCTCCTTCATCGACTCTCTTTCACTCTCCCATTCAATCCTCACCCTTTTGCTAATATCATTTTCATTCTCTAGCTCCATTTTAGCTCCATCCAAAGCTCGCTGTAAATCGGCCTGTTTTTTAAAACACTCCTCCAATCGATTCTGGTCACAACACAAGCAAAGATGCTTAAGCTTCAGTCACCTTTACAGCAAAAATGAATCTCTATTTGTTCTATTCATCTCTGTTACAGTGAAGGTGGACTTTATTAAGTGCAGAGCGTGTGTGTTTTTCACCCCACCTGCAGGAGTTGAGCCCTGGGGATGACCAGCAGCAGCTCCTCCTCTCCATCCTCACCATCGTGTTCCTCTTTCAGAGTCTCCAGCTCCTCCAGTGGCTTAGGAGCGCAGAAGGTAAAGGGACGACTGCGAGCACACACCTTTCCCATCTTATCTACATAAACAAACTGGTACTCCACAGCACTGGGACGGGGCAGGTAAAACGCTGTAGAAAGTACATACAGTGGTGCTTGAAAAACAGTGAACACTTCAGAATTGTTTATTCTTTTTTAAAGGCATCATCTGATAGTTCCAAAAGTATAAAAGAAAATCTAATGAACTACTGGCGCTAATAAAATTCACTCAATTCTTCACTTGCCTATTACAGAAATTATTTGATATAGCATATCTGTCAGCGGACCTTTGGATGCACGTCCCATTTGTTCAACATTAAATAGAAATTAAGCTGCTGAACAGTCCTGCACATCGGCTTGGATAGCGTTTAGTCCATCCGAATCATGATACCACCTGCAGCAAGTTTAGAAGCGGTGATGCAATCTCGTGACACAACGCACTATTTTAATACCTACAAATGTGATGCTTCTCATTTAAGCCAACATTCTTTTTTTGTTCCCATAATTCACAAAACATTTTCCTACAGCCTTCAGGTCTGTCCGTGTCCTCTTTAACAACTACAGGAGGACAGTGATGCTCTTATGGGAGAGCAGTACGGAGGACTAGAGATGCGCTGGAATTTAAGTATTGTGATAATTAATAAATAATTGGCGAATGGAAATATAGATGACTAAATGAGGTTTTAAATTTATTAATAAATAAATTTAAAAAAATACAAATTCAAGAACAATTAATCAATTATTTTTTATTGACTAGCTTGATGAGCATTTTAACAAAGGAATTTATGTAATTAATAATTCTTTTTTTTACTGTCTTTGCTGAAGGCCCAAAGTTAAATGCCTAAATAGAAAATTTATTCCTCAATTAAGTTTTGAATTCAGTTATTTATTTCTGTATTGAAAATGCATTTTTGAATAGAAAATAGCATTTTTTTTAAAATAACAAATAAATTATTAAAATTTCAAACTTCACATTTTTAATGGTCATTACAATATATTCAAATATCCAATTAGAATAAGCTATTTATTTATGGATTCATTGATTAATATACAATCCAATCTAGTATTTTATATTTTTATTTCCCAATTAATGACTGATAATTAAAATGCTTTAAATACCATTCCAGCTACACCTCTGGTCCTCCGTAGAAAGACACTTTCTCTTTGCAGCCAATTGTTATTCAGTGTTTTCCCCACGAAATAAAATATAATTTAATTCATTTAATTTAGATTTCTGCCATTTGTTTTCTCTTTGTCTGACAGTGGATTAGTGGCCTCTACTGGAACCTTTTTAAACCCTGATGAATATTAACAAGTCTTTCTGAGGAGGAGGACCCACCTTACCCGCTTATCCACAGCTGTCCCAAACCATCCACAATTTGTTATTTTACTATTTACTACAGTATAAGGAAAAATTTGTATAGAAGAGAAAAAGGTGAAACATAAGTTCAACGCAAAGTGCTGCACAGATGGCAGCTGTCCTCGGATCCTGGTTTACTGCCATCTTGCTGTATGAATGTGTCACTGCACACCAGAAGTGTCTTTCACAGTATGACATCCCTGTCTGGTGAGTTACTGGTACACCTCTGACCACACCAACCAGCACTGATGTTGGGTGTGACGAGTTACAATAGGTTTGAGTTCTTACCCTGGAAAAGTGCATAGTAGTCAACGCCGGTTCCCTCAGTATAGCCTTCAGGAACAAGGGCCCATGTGTATGTGTAATACTGTTTTATTGAGGACCAGCCCATCTGTGACAGGACAACAAGCACATGTTTAGCCATGTGTTAAACTTTCTTTTTCCACATCAAAGATAGTGCTAAAGCTACTGAATGTACCTCAAAAATCCCTATCCAGTCATTGCTGCTCCACTGATGGTCTGGAGTCAGACTGTAGTGGCACTCCACCCTGGTTTGGGGGAAGTACAGTTGCCCCACATTTCGAAACACCACTGTGAACTGTTTATCCATGGTAATAGGAGGCTTCGCTGTTGAAGAAGAAAACACACATGGATCAGATTTGTTGTTCTTCGGTTTCAGTCCGGATGAGAACAGCTGATGAAAGGTGATAGCAGAGCCATTTCAGGAACGCAGTAGCATGGTCATAACACCAGCCGCCGGTGGCTCAGCAGTGCGGTTATAAACAAGAAGCTCAGACAGCTATGGCCTACTGAGATACAGTCAGCAAAAAAAACACAAAAGTTTGATCACAGAAGCACTGCATACTACATAAACGAAAGATTATATACAATCAATCCATGGTGAACATGTTTGGTTGTGAACCACAGATGTATCTATTTGTATATATTTATTGTTTTATTACAATTTAAAGAAATCTGATGGAAGTTTACATAAAGAAACCAAACAACTTTTTAATTCCTGAAAAACAAAAAACAATCTTAAATCTTAACTGGTTTGATTGATATAAAGTTAACACAAATATGGAAAGGTTCGTTTCAAGAAGAAATAATAAATTAAGTACCATTTCTTTTCTTAATCAATTGATTCAATATCACAAACTCTGTGCTGTTACTCTTACCTTAGTGTGTTGAAAAATGAATCTTTCTCAGCTACCTCATGGAAAAGCTGTGCATCAGCCTGCAGATGTGATGAGCAATCCTGTCAGGTGCAAGACTTTCACAACATCTCCTGAACCACGAGGACCCGAAGTAACATTAGTGACAGTGAGACTTATGGGAAATGTAGTTCATGAATTCGCAGCTTCTTGTATGTAAGAGTAAAGCTGCAGACTTCAACTCCCATGAAAGGATGGACTTATGGGACTTGCTTCTGTTAGTTACCACATGTTGCAATTCTTAGTAGATGCACAAGTGGGGGTGAGGAGGGTGGAGATATCATGCTCAAAGGAAAATATATTTCCCTTAAAAACAGAGCAGGGACCAAATGTGTGTTCATTTATATTGTGGAGAAAGTTGACAGATGATGATTTGTATCAAACTCATCAATTCCAAGCTTTCAAACATTAGAAATACAAATTTGAGCACCATCTTAGACGTCTATCCTGTGATTGCACAAGAATCTTGTTCCCACTTTGAACACTGGAGGGCAGTGCAGCACAAACCCACAAATGATTAGATGCCTCAGACAAATCAAACCAAGAGCAAAGAATCCTCAACAGATGCTCAGACTAAACTAGAACGTTAAAGATTAACAACTCAGGCAGAGCTCTTCACAATCAAAAAATACATCGACTTTTCTCATCAAAAAGAGCACAGAACATTTTAATGATATTCACAAATGAAACTGACATTCATTGTTTTATTTAAAACTGTATTTTCTTAATGCCTCAAGTCACTCTTATATCTGGCTTACAATGCTGTGCTAATATACTATTACATTTCATATCTGGCCACCACAGAAATCAAACGGTACAGCTTTTCACTTAAAAGAAATAGGGTGGCTGTAGTTCAGTTGGTAGAGCGGGTCGTCCAGTCACTGTAAGATTTGCGGTTCCAACTCCAACTGACCGCATGTCAAAGTGTCCATGGGCAAGACTCTGAACCTGAACTCCACCCCAGTGGGCCTGGCAGCGCCTTGCATGGCAGCAGCCGCCCACTGGTGCATGAGTGTGTGCGTGAATGAGAGGCCAATGTAAAGTGCTTCGAGGCCACCTTGATGATGCGAAGAAAGCGCCAAATAAGCGCAGTCCATTTACCATAAACCCTGAAATGCACAGAACTGACAAAACAGTGACATAGTGTGAACAAACATAAAATGCATTATCAGAAAATACTTTTTAATGTAGTAAAATCTGTATTTTTACAAAGCGTCTTTGTAATCTTGTATGAGCTGAACTGAAAGTCTGAGAGTAACATTTCATTAAGACAATTTAGATTTTTTTTATATATCATTCAGCAAAATGATACATAAGTCATTCACTTGCTTCGGTTTGGCAAGTTCCAAACTTCATCAAGAATTGGATGACTGGATCTAAGCCTTCTAAGATGTGCATGAGGCTATTTTAATCATGGTATATTTTAAACTTGATATAAAACAAATAAAATTTAAAAAAAAAAAAAACAAGAGAAAGGAAAAATATTCAAACAGACCCCGAGCTTTGGAGTTTTGGACATAAACATGTACATATATACAAAGCAGGTTATGGCTACAGTAGTGTGGAAACTATTTTTAGGTCCTGTGTAATGCTGCTACCACTGATGCATACTCAAGACCTATCTGGTAATGGGCACAAGGATTTTCAGAGAAGTGGAAGACAGACATGTTAAAAGTATCTCTGATACACAACAGAGTGTGTACGGTGATAAAAAAAATTGTGGAAACCATGGGTACAGTTGTTTGCTGCCAGTAACACTGAGGCTGGCAGGGTTTGTCCACAAACAAAGACCCATGCAAGTTTGCATTTTTAAGCATCCATGTCAGTAGTGTTACTGAGTAGTGATAGGACTCCGAGTTCTGCCAGCTTCGCTTTGGCTACTCCCTCCCAGCCCTTATTGGCCTGTGGGTTCCTGGGAGATGGATGCATGATGCCCTCAATTCGCACAGCGCTCGCAGCAGACAGCGCTCGCCGCGCCCGCTGCTCTGCCACCCTTCCCACACCAATCACCATGGACACTTCGAGGGCCTCCACCACTTGGCACAGGGCGTTGTCACAGAGGGCCAGCAGGGCCTCCCGCTCAGCCGCAGGCAGCTCGGGGGGCGTCAGGTTCTTCCCACTAGCACTCATGAAGATCAGTGGGCACAGATTGTGCACGAAGCAGTGTCGGAAGAACAGCGTTGGTTCACCACACAGTTTTCTGAAGAAACCCCAAAAACGCGCACCACTCACTTCACTCTGAGTACAGCCGAGCCCCAGGATCCTTCTCTTCGGATGCTCGTTGTCAGGGCGACCGACTTCTCCTGTGATCTTCAGCCAGTCGACGACTGACCTCACCTCACCGAAGGGAACCTGTCCAGAGATGAGCACATTGTTCACACTGTTCTGAAAGCAGAATTACTGTGATCCTGAACTGCAAAACACAACAGCGCCGGACTGCAAAATGTTGTGGGACACACTGCACTGAAAACAATATTTTATTGCACTTTGTGAAATATTGTCGTACTTTAGGACATGCTGTGTTTTCTTCAGTAAGAACTGTGTTTCTGAAATGTGTTTAATGTTGTGGTAGGGCTGGATGATAATTCAATAACAATAAATATTGCTATAGAAAGTGTTTCAATAATGATTATATTACTTTTAAACACATTTACAATCATTTGATATGCATTATTATACAACACCAAAAAGTCTGTTTGTTAGTTAGTCAAATATGGTTAGGTTATGGATTTAAATAAAAAATGAGTATCTTTTTTTTGTTGTTCTAAAATATTATGCACTTTAGCTTCATGTGACGAGGTTCTATGGATTGACAACTTCAATTTTTAGGTTTGCGGAGACTTTTCATATCAATATCAGAATTATATAGTACCGATCAAAATCAAGAAATATGCATTTTGGCCATCTCGTCCAGCCCTAACTGAAAGGTGTAAACGAGCACCTGTGGGTGGTTTTTATCCACTTGCTACTCACTCCGGTCTGCGCCATGCCGAAAGGTCCAGGATTCATCCCCAGAAACAGGACCCTTTGTCCGGCCTGGCAGTACTTCTCCACGTAGCAGCGGTGGGTGTCCCAGGCGTACTCCAGCGGGTTGTAAACGTAGCAGACGGGCTCGCTGAATTTTAGCCGACGAAGATGGACATTCAGCTCCAACTCAGCCTGCAGAAACCTGGAGGAGGGGGTCCTGTTCACGGACTCAGCCGCTCGTTCGTTTGACTCACAAAGGGGCAGACCCGTTTTTGCAGCTCGTCCAAAAGCGAGCGTACCAGGGTCATTTCCGGATGAATTGTCCTCTGACATCTTCGAAGGCGAGTGTATCAAGTAATTTCCAGTTTGTCTCACTGAAACCAAACATTAACTCGTGTTCTGACAGAGATAAATGTTCCAATAGAAGATTTTTCTGTTTCAGTTTGTCGCTGAAACAATACAGAAATGTCGTCTTCCTCTGCGTCCTCGTATAAGTTTGAAGCGGCAGCTGCCCCCTACAGGCTGGTCAGAGTCATTACAACCAGGGACAGTGGGCAGCTGAATGTTACTGATGGGAGGACACAAAACTGTGGACAAGAAGGAAGTCAGCAGGAAGAAAAACATTATATTTCAAGGTGCAGACAAATATGAGGTTAAACTATACATCTGAAAATAGAAATTACTCAAAGGCCACGAAAATTCTTAAAAAAAAAAAAATAAATAAATAAATTAAAAAAAAGCAGGGATTGTGACATTAAGAATAGAATAGTACTTTATTAATGGCCTTCTTAATAAGTTTGTCCAGTAACTTCCTGTCCGCTGCTGAGATACTGCTGCCCCAGCTAACCACCCCATACAAGATGGCTGATGCCACCCCAGTGTCATAAAAGGTCTTTAGGAGTGCTCCCTGCACTCCAAAAGACCTCAGTCTACTGAGCAGGTAGAGTCTGCTCTGGCCCTTCTTATAAACTGCAGTGGTGATATTTGTCCAGTCCAGATTATTGTTCAGGTGAACACCCAGGTAATGGTAAGATGTCACCATTTCAATGTCTTTTCACTTGATGTTCACTGGTGTTGGAGGGGTGTGGAAATTTAGATTTAGATTTAACATTTAGATTTAACGTTTAGTTTTACATTTAACTTTTAGATTTAACTTTCAGATTTACATTTAACATTTATCACATTTAGATTGGGCAGCAGGGTGGCTTGGTGGTCAGCACTGTTGCCTCTCAGCAAGAAGACCTCAGCAGGGGCCTTTCTGTGTGGAGTTTCTATGTTCTGCCTGTGCTTGCATGGGTTTCCTCCAGGTACTCCAGCTTCCTCCCACAGTCCAAAGACATGCATGTTAGGTTAATTTGTGGTTCTAAATTGACCGTTGGAGTGATTGTGGGTGTGTGTGGTTGTTTGTCTACATGTGGCCCTGCGATGGACTGGTGACCTGTCCAGGTTGGACCCCTGCCTTTTGCCTGAAGAGAGCTGGGATAGACTCCAGCAGTGAATGTGAAGTTTGTGCTGTAGGTTTGGACAAGAGCATGAGATTAACTGGATACATAAGTAATACATTTGAAAACAACTTCATAAATATACAAGGAAATTAAAGGAGCGACAACATGTTTCAACACTAGTGAAATTTCAATTTTTGAAAGTAAAATGTCTCACAGTTGTCAATGAAAAAAAAAAAAAAAAAAACCCAGAAAAGTCCTTTACAAATTCTTTATTTTAGCATAATAGTAAGAAGCCTCTCCTCAGATTTTCATACAGCTGAAACTAATTGGATCACGAGGGTACATATTAGTTAGCCCATTTTACAATAACCATTGTAACATTTTTAGGAAGTTCTTATGCACTCATTTTCCTACACAAAATAATCAATATCAAGATCCTATCTTAACTGAGGACCATAACTCTGCATGCAAGACTAATAAAGAAAACAACTAATCTGTGATAGCTACTGTTATGCTGTTGTTCATCTAATACCGTTATCAATATAATTTACTACAAATACCAGGGACTTTGTATAAGAAAACATTTTCTTGTAGTACTATGTCCTCTGTCAAAATTACAGAACATATTGGGCTCCAAACTGTACTGATCCAAATTGTTCTGCCTGCCTTCCATGTTGAGTTGAGGAGAAAAAGGCTTTGTCTAAAACCTAAAATCTAAACAGATTAAAGGAAAAAAAAAATCCAAATCTCTTTTTTGTCTTTTTCCTTTCACTCCAGTGTACAATTTCATCAGAATAAAAATAATAAAAAAAAAAAAGGTCCTTGAAACAATCATTAAAATGTGATGAGAAACTCAGACAAATCATTCCTTTGATCTGTCTGGAAACAAAATTAAAACTCAATCTTACAACAAATGATCTGAGACTCAAGGATTCTATTGCATTTTAACAATGAAAATGATAATACCAGAAACAATAAATGACCAATGTATTAACAAGTGACAAAAACTATATACTGTATTGCCCTTTTCAGTATGTGCTCACACCAGCAGCATCCCTTCCACAGATTGAGAATAGTGTTGAAATAAAATGAAATAAAATATTGCATTTCTCAAACTTAGCCCTACTGCTGCAACAGGGTTTAATTCTATTTAATTTAAAAAAAACCAAAATGAAATAAACCTGTATCCCTTCTTTGTGTACACATCAGCTATCATACAACTTTGCTTGACGTAACCAGACCACTCAGACAACTTTCCAGTTCTACGTTTGGTAAAATATCACTGTAACAAGCATTCTGACGCTTTTCTGTAATGAACAGAGAGCAGATCAAAGACTAGAAAAATTCATGTGGGACCATCTCCACAGTGTGTCAAAGGCATAAAACTGCAGTTTTCTGCAGACAACTCTTCTTACTTAGAACTCCTATTTTGGGCTTAACCAACACAAGGATGTGATCGTGAGCTTATCAGTAACAGAGAGGATCAAGTTTGAGAAATTGAATAAGCGACAAAGTAGCCGTCTTCAGCCATCTCTCTACAGACAAGAAAGACCACTTTAAAAAAAAAAAAAACCCTTCATAGAGTATCAATGAAGTTCATCATAGGTAAAAGAAACCCTGTGTTACAATGTCCTTTAGTACATCAATAACCTGTGCATTTGCAACTAACTTAAGGCTAAACCCATTGACATGAAGACATCCATCATTTCTATACACCAACCACATAATATCTGGATGAAAAGGCTTTTTTTTTTTTTGTTTTTGTACAGCAGAGTCCACCAAGTGTTGACTCTGCTACGGCCAAAGCACTGTAATGGGTACTGACTTCTCACAAAGACTGTCAAACTTCCAGGGAACTTCTTTAGGATTACATACTGTGTTACAATGTTAGCAGTAACAATTACCTAAAATATTCATTTTCATTATAAAGATGACCTCTCAACAAAAGAACACATTAGTCTGTATTAGCGCCACTGAAGTCATAAATATTCAGTAACCACAAGTTTTAGGATAAAAAAAAAAAGATAATTAAAGGCTGGTAAATGCATCTGATGCACGATGATAAAACTGAAAAAAGGCAATTGAGGGGGGAGGAAAAAAAGTACTAAGGCCACAAGATTTTGTATACTGATGCTAATCTCACAATGTGACAATCTGTACAAACATAGCGGGACTTCAAGTGGCCTACCTGCATCCTCCCCCCTCCCCAAGATCTAAGAAGAATGCCAGGAGGCCCATCTTTCTGGAAGAGATCTGGAATTTCTGTATATGTATACCATTTATCCATGTGTATCTCACACACCCAAACACACTCGCACACAGCTGAATTGAGAGTAGCACATCTTCAGTAATTGTAGAAGGGGCAGTTGCTCTGATGACTGTCCCTAACAAGTGAAAAATCATGTGATTAATGTCACTATTTTTAAAAACACTCTGTTACTTGGGTTTGCTCAGGACTCAACCACAACACCGGTAACAGACTGCATTTGAACCAAACTCCATTCAAGTTTCTTTTTGGCCCATTTTGTGCATGGGAAAAGGAAACACCACTCAAGCCCCATACTGAATTAATACACATTTTCAATTATTTACACAGAGGAATTATTAAAACTGGACTTTCCTCCCATAGTCTGGTGTATCAACCAAGAAAATGTTTTCAGTGAAATGCCTTGATAAATAACACTGTTAACATTTAATGGAAACTGAACTCTGATAGATAAATGAGATAGAGAAGTTTTGATGCTTAACCTGGAGGGGAAAGTTCAGTCTTGTCAGTTTTGACCTGAGTGACATTTGTTTGAATCAAATTGAGCCATCAGGAAAAACAAACCCAGTGCCCTACCCAAGTACCAGTAAATGCAGATTTTTTTTTTAACAATAAAAAGTTGTTTTTGTTTTTTGCAAAGAAAAAAAATCAAATAGATTTAGTACAAAAAAGGACCACTGTTCATCACAGAAGTTTGTCATTATATATATATATATATATATATATATATATATATATATATATATATATATATATATATATAAAAAGGGAAAAAAAAGGAGGGAGCAGGGGTGGGGGAGGGCACAGTAAAATGTGAACAAAGACAGTAACACAAATGTCTGTTGTCATTATTTATCCCAAGACTGGCGCTGTAAGGTCAGTCTGTGCAAGAATGTGGCTCCACTCTGCACAGAGTTGAGAGGAGGAAACCCTGTGGCTTGTCCTGTCTCTAGCGGTACTGTGGATGTAAGGAAGGTGGAATGTCAGACTGCCAGACGCCCTGGAGGTGGGTGCAAAGGGCTCCAGGTTGGGGGTGCAGGTGGGGGTTCTTGGGGATATGGGCGTGGCTCGCAGCATGGCTGGTTCTCTACTTTGGCAACGCCTCGACCCTGGCACAATCGCCGATGTCGCAACAGCCGGTCTGTGCGCGAAAAGTTCTATAAAGGACACATATGAAACAAAGTTGAGAAACATTCTTAGAAAGACCAGTAAAACATCAAAGGGCTGTCAAAAGATATGTAATAACTTTAAACAGTAAATGTATACAGTTTTACATTGTACATTTACTTGCACATACCTGCTGGCACCGTTCACACTGATAAGGCTTCTCTCCACTGTGGACACGCTTGTGTCTCTCAAGGTGGTAGCGCTGAATAAACCTCATATCACACATGTCACATGCAAATGGCTTCTCTCCTAAAAGAGTACACAAATACACAGTCAATGCATCAATTTTAGAGCCTTGTGCCAACAAACTGTGTGCAGTTTATACTTTCTAAGCTTTCATTCCAGAATAAATGTGAAACATTAAAATAAACTGAAAAAAAAAAAACAAACAAAACAAACAAACAAAAAAAAAACAAACAAACCCTGGCTTATCGGTGAATTTCAAACAGACCAATTTCAGCACCTGAAAACTGCTCCTCTAAAAAGGCCTCGTCATCAACTCATTATGTGTAGATCAGAGTGGAATTTCTCATTTTCGTGGCCCAGATCCACGCAACATAGTCGCCTCACAAACTGGGGCAAGGTTCTTTTAGACTGGTTCAACATCCCATCAAATGACTTGACAATCCAAACTCGAGTTTGTTATTGTCCTGCAACCACCCGTGCCTGACTCAATAAAAGGGGTACGGTAGAGGAACGCATACCCGTATGAGTGAGGCTGTGTCTCTCCAGGTGGTTACGCTGAATAAACCTCATGTCACACATGGAACAAGCATACGGCTTCACCCCTACACACAGAGCAATATATTAGCCCTACCAACCACAAGTGCAAAAAATACAAGTTTCAAGCTCAAGCTAGCTCTACAGCTAAAATACCTACAAAGGTAACTCATCCTTCACAAGAAAACTGTATTTCTTTTTCTTTAGAAATAATGCTGATTTCTCCGTCATGCAACTAAAACCCTAAATTAATTTGCAGATAATTCAAAACTATAAATATATTACTGTATATTTCATTCTAGTACAGAGATGAATGTATGATCGCAGCGCAAAAATCACAGGGGAAAAATGACTAAGATTCTTTCTTGAAGAGAAATTAATTATTATTAATAATACCAAAACAATTTTAGACACCCAGTTTACATCCCTTTTGACTGATTATCCCAATAGTGTTTTTTGTGTATCCCAAAATTGTGTGATTTTTTTCTTCAGAGTGGTTCGTATGTGACTGCTGTGAATTAGTTGTTTTTAGTCAGGCTGGATTTCAAAAGAAAGTTTTAAATTCATAAATAAGGCAAAACATGAACTTGTTTAATTTTGTATTTTAAAGCAGCACAAAGAAACACCCCCTATAGGCACAGAGGTTAAGTCCGTTCTACGACGTTGTCCAAAATTTACTGATGTTTATTCACATATTAGGTCACTCTTGATCTCTTATCACTCATTACTTTCTTGAGCCTCTTAGTCGCCTTTACCATGATGTCCACTATAAATCTGTCAGATAACTTCATTGCTGTTCGTGTGTCACACAGTACTGGGAAGTGATACACAGCTGTTGCAGCAGACAACTAAGATGGGAGTCTAAAGTTACTTTGGCTGGTTTTTGCTGATAGGAGCAATCGATCATTAGAGCTGGACAATGCTCCCCAAAAGTAACCAAATAGTCCTTCAAATTAAATTGAAACAAATATTTCAACATGGAAAAAAGGGCCTTTGTGCTGCTTTAAGCTTACTTACTTCTTTATATAGTTCTGATATTCAACATTAACTTAGGCCAGAAACTGCAACAAGGATTGTGTAATTGACATGTAATAAGCATAGTAGAAAAAAACGCTATATGGCTACATCCATTTTTCCTTTTTCAGACCTATATCTATAAATAACTACTTCAAATATTAGTGTGCACTTAGACAGGTAAGATAAAGGTCAAATAAAAAGTAAAAAAAAAAAAAAAATCTTTTCAGAGGAGAAATATAGTCTTATGACAGAGCTTAAACAATAATGTGGCTTTGTTTGGATTCATCCCAACTATAGCACAATAAAAAATAAAAACTGAGATACAGTACTGTGAAGAAGTTTTTAGACACGGGAGATGTCAGGTTGGCGATTCAAATTCCTTCATGTCCCAAATTCATTCATGACTACAACCTCAAAAATAGTCACAAAGCAAGTCCAGCAACAGACTATACACATCCCGATCTCAATGTCATGAGTCAGTCCGGGACCCCTTTTTTAAGTGGCCTTCAGAGAGTTTGTGTCTGAAGAAGGACAACAAATTGTCCCTCTTTGCTCCAGCAAATTGTTGGAGCAAATTTCAAGTCAAAAATTGTTTTATTGAAGTTTACAAGGTAAAGTCTGGTCAAATCATATAGCACAAGAAAAAAAAGGTTAATAATGGGAAAACCTTCAATTGACCTTTATTGCCTAAATCCTTCACACAGTACTGTATATAATGTGAGAGGGCAGGTGCACTGAGGCGTACCCGTATGAGTGAGGCTGTGTCTCGTCAGGTGGTAACGCTGAACAAACCTCATGTCACACATGGTACAAGCAAAAGGTTTCACACCTAAATGTAGAGCATCAATATGTTATTTTGAGGAATTTTACTGTTTCACATCCCTGCGTGAGTAATTTACAATTGATGGGTTGTTAACCACTTTTCACTTGATACAACTTCCAAAATTCTTAAAAAGAATTTAATACATGCTGAGGTTTTGTTTTCTGAATACAATTATGAAGGACATCAAATTGTGCAGATTTAATTACAAATCCACATCTAAACACATCTCATGAGCTGATGATAAAATATTGTCCTTATCCATAATAAAATACTTTGTTTACTGTAGCTTTCATCAACAATGAAGATAGCCTTAGACATTTAAAAATCTGTCTTATCTTTATACAAAATAATAGCCTCAGAGAAGTTAAAATAAATCTGCCAAAATGCAAGTACAAGCTAATTTCAGTGACATGGGTAAGGTGGGCGGACGCATACCCATATGAGTGAGGCTGTGTCTCGCCAGGTGGTAGCGTTGAAAAAACCTCTTGTCACACATGGTACAAGCATAAGGTTTCACACCTAAATGCAAAGTAGCAATATTATATCACTTTACCTCCATTTTCATTTTTTAACAATTAAACCCTAAATGATTGGTTATTAACCACACATTTGCCAACACATGCAAAGACAAAACAATGTGTCAAATGCTGCCTTTATGCTACACTAGTTAGCAAGGAAAAGAGCTACTGCACTAATGAGTGACCCTACTTCAATCAGAAATATATGCTATTAGTATTCAGAAGAGTTAGAATTAGCTACAGTTCAGCAATCTAGTTAACAATCACTTGTTTGATATGAACACAATTTTTTAAATGTTTTTTATGTTTTTTTATGTTCACTATGTTTTTGCTGAATTAAGTGTCTTTAAAAACAGTTCAAGTATTGAGAGATTCACCAGATTCACAAGAATGACTGCACCTGAAAAAAGTGGCCTAACGGAATATGTTACTATTTCTCAGAAAAGCCATTTAAACAACTATGGAAAATCAAAATGCAGGAAAAGAGGAGGTTTAAAAGGAGTGGGTTTGGTTGGTTTACAGTTACATTCTGCAACTTCCTGTTCAACATGCCAACTTTTCTGTAGAATGTTTTTATTTTTATGTCCTTCACCTTCAGAAGACAACTTCCTTTTAATACAATGAAGACGACATAACTGTGACGTAAACAATGTGAGAGGGCAGGTGCACTGAGGCGTACCCGTATGAGTGAGGCTGTGTCTCGCCAGGTGGTAACGCTGAACAAACCTCATGTCACACATGGTACAAGCAAAAGGTTTCACACCTAAACGCAGAGCATTAAGGTATTATTTTCAAACTTTGTATGTATTTGTTGTTCACAATCCATCAATGTAAGTAAGAAACTTCAAAAAAGCTTTTCAGAATTGATGGGTTGTTAACCACTATTTCAAATCGATCTGATTTTTTTTCCCTTAAAACATCAAACTCTGTGAATCAATTTTGAATCCACAACTTAACACATCACATGAGCTGATGATGTTGGTTTTCTGCATTTTATATATTGACATCTATTTTAATATTACATTTATGCAGATAATGTAGGATAGGCTTCAACAATATAAATATTTTGGTCAGTTTGAGAAAATATGGCTAACTTCCACAGACTCCTGACTCTGTATCTAACACAATGCAAACACAGTTTGATATTAATGACATGGGCAAGGTGGGCGGACGCATACCCATATGAGTGAGGCTGTGTCTTGCCAGTAGCGCTGAAAAAACCTCTTGTCGCACATGGTGCAAGCATAAGGTTTCACACCTAAATGCAAAGTAGCAATATTATATCATTTGGCCTCACTTTACGTTGTCTAATCTAGGAATTAAAATTTATTCTATTGGTTATTAACCACAAAGTGCCAATTCATGCAAGGATACAATATTTTTTTCACAATGTGTTTACCAATTTCAGAGTAAATGTTACCAACACACTTTTTAAAACAGCAAAATACTTGTTTATGGTTATTCCGCTAATCCTAACTGGCTGACATAAACCATGTACTTTACATGTCCCTTAGATATGAACCACCAGGAGTCTCAAATAATTTAACAAAATAAAATGTGCACACTGAGTTCTAGCACTGAATGTCATGGGCACGGTGCACGGACCCATACCCGTATGTGTGAGGCTGTGTCTTGCCAGGTGGTAACGTTGAAAAAACTTCATGTCACACATGGTGCAAGCAAAAGGTTTCACACCTAAACGCAGAGCATCAAAAGAATTATTTTTGTGTCTCTGCAACAAAGGAAAAAATAAAAAAAAACATGATCCTGTCTCTTTAACAAAATGAGCCAATCTTGGCCAAGTTGATATCTGTGGTTAATAACCAATTTCTTAGTAAAAACTAACTTTCAAAGTTACAATAGAAAAATATGCTTGTGTTAAATTAAAAATGGGGGTCTTAAATCCACTTATACAACACATGAGCTGATGATGTCATCTAATAGAAATTATACCATCAGAAATTGTGTATGAATACAGACATACATGGGTAGCTCAAGCATAGTTATGTTGTAGCATCCTAATCTTGTGACAGGGTTAAGATTGGCAGACGCATACCCATATGAGTGAGGCTGTGTCTCGCCAGGTGGTAGCGCTGAAAAAACCTCTTGTCACACATGGTGCAAGCGTACGGCTTCACCCCTATACACACAAAGTACCAACTTTTAGCATCAAAAAAAAAAAAAAAAAAAAATTCAACTGCCAAAAATGATCGATGTTAAACTTTACTAATTACTTAGTAAAGTTTGGCTGCAATTATCAGCGCTTTGTTTGAACTGGAAATTCCAGCGTGCTTCAATAATCTGCCATACCAATTGGAAATTGCTTTTTCCACATCTAAAATTATACCAATTGCTGAGTATCTCAAGCCAAAGTTTTAAGCAAACAATAGAATAAAAACAGATTAAAGAAGAATAAATAAAAACCTCAAGTGTAGACAGAGAAATTAAGATGAAGAAAGAAGAAACTATCGAATGATCAGTCAAGTAACTGAGGGGAAATATTTAATAAGCACCTTCAAATAGAACAACAACAGGTCTACCCATGATACCAGTAAAAGTTTATAATTTCAACATGTCACATAAATATGTATGGAAAAGATTTGTCAACCAATTTTTGTCACGCTGATCGCAGAGGTTAAGACAATTTTAGGCAGTTGGCAAACAACTATGTTCAACACTTAAGTTTACACAATGATTTACAGAGAAAATCTTGTGCTTTAACAAGACAATTCTTACTAAGAAAAACTGATTTGTAAACCATCATACACAACTTAGCGTATCAACTACATGGAGTCCTTATTTAAAGAATTTGCAACATAAAAGTCACAAAATAGAGAATACACCTACGCAAACATATCTGCAAATATAATGAACTATTCATAGTACTAGGTATGTTATTTCCTGACCATGACTTTGAATTTGAAAAGACACAATGACTAGACTGTGTGAGCAGTCAGCTATAAATTTGCATGTTTAGAAAATATGGAAAACATTTAATGTTTTGGCCTAAAAGTCCTGTTCTTATTCCCATCAAACGAGGACCCATACAGCATTTCTGTCATTGGACTAGTCACAGAATATATGCCTTGATGCACATTTCCATAACTGATGGAGAAAGAAGAGGTTTCAACCTCTATCATTACCAAGAACATTTTTGAACCTTTGCTACAGCCAATATTCTACTTTTTTTTTTTTCAATAATATATCTTGGTAAAAGAGGATCTGTGTATGCCTCTATATCATTTGCAACAATGTAGTGTAACATTTCAAGCTATTTGTTTTTCACAACTTTTTGACAGACTAATGTTGTTTCATAGTCATTATGTCATTTCATACACAAAGAATGCAAGAAGCATTATTTCACAAGAGTTAATGAAGATCCTTGTAGATGCCACAAGACAAATTAGCAACTGACAGCACAGCGATAAAAAGCAAAACAAACTCGAGTTTGAAGCAGCCATGTAAACAATGTGTAGCACATGCAAAGTGAAGGAACAAGGGAGCCGCAGTTAAAAAACAAAACAAAACAAAGGACATACCTGTATGAGTTAGACTGTGTCTCTCCAGCTGGTAGCGTTGAATAAACCTCATGTCACACATGGTGCAAGCATAAGGTTTCACTCCTAAACACAACATAACTATGTTAATGCTTTCAAGAAACTACAAAAGCTTATAAACACAAAGAAAAGAAATTCACAATGACATTTTTTCAGTTTATCACGGCATGCTTTATTGATAACAAAATTTTGGAAGAGACATAACACTAAAAATAGCCTGATAAGATGCAGCCACTTAAGGTTAAGGTACAAGAACTGGTGCAGTTTGGACAAACTTGAAAATTCAGTGCTGCAGGGAACAAACTATTGATGGTAGTGAAAAATCTCTTTCAATTTTATGTTGCAGCTTGTTCAATACGCACCAGGCCTAGCATTTTCCACTTCTGATAAATTACTGGCAAATATTACCCATTACACTGACAATGGAGGCTATTAATGTCTGCACTCAACATGCTTTTTAGTGTAATGTGTCTTTCACTGAAAGAAAAAAAAGCAGTATAGTGTTCAACAATACACATGCAAAAATACTATTGCAGTGTTATTAAAACTCATGGTAACTGAGTGAGTCATTTTTCAGTGGACAGTTTTCCAACAAAGCCTAAAAATTCAAATTAACATTTGTTGGGGAAAATAATTTATCAACATAGGTTTCATCATAAAATAGTAAATAGAAGAGCTTAAGAAAGAAAAAAATCTATATTTATTATGAAAAAGATTTCATTATGATATGGGAACAATAATTCAAGCATACCAGTATGTGTGAGGGTGTGTCTTGCCAAATGGTAACGCTGGAAGAACCTCATGTCACACATGGAGCAAGCGTATGGCTTCACCCCTAAATGTATACAGTACCAAATTTTAGGAGAAAATAAAGTTCTCATGAGCTGTTTGTACAAGAAAAAAAAAAAAAATCAGTTTACATATACTATTTACTCCTATTACAAAGATGACAAATGTGTGATCTCTTAAAGTAGCTAGCATAAGAAAAGACCTCTTGAAAATAAAAACATAAAAAATAAAATCTACTTAAAAAAAAGAAAAAAAAAAATCAAGAAATTTGATTCATGGGAAGGAAAAACTAGTTTTATTTGGATTTGCACCTGAATATGATGCTTAAAGACCATGCCAAATTTCTACAACCCCCTAATACTGTCAAATGAGAGGTATAAATAAAAGTTATACCCGTATGGGTGAGTGTGTGTCTTGCCAGGTGGTATCTCTGGAAAAATCTCATGTCACACATTGAGCAAGCATATGGCTTCACCCCTGCACAGACGGAGCAAAATATTTTGTAATAACAACACAATGAACTTTAAGCAGCACAAAGAAACTTTTGCCATTTCTAGTTCAGCAGGCCCTTCTATAGGTGCGGGTGTTAAGTTGCTTTCCCAATACTGTACAAGATTTACTCTTGTCTGGTCTCCTTCTCAGTCAGTCTTCCACTTTTTTCTACAGTCATTACCTTCTTGGGCCTTAGTTGCCTCAATATGTCCACTCTAGATCTGTGAGCAAGGTTCATGGTTGATGTGTGACAGTGTCATTAAGAGATATTTAGCTGTCGCAAGAGAAGACTGGCATGGGAGTTAAAAGTTACTTTGGTTGATTTTTGCCAATAGTAGGCATAGAAGACTGCAAGACGATGTTTTTAAAAATAATTTAAATTTACTTCAAATTGAACTAAGACATATATAACGTATTTAAAAAAAAAGCTACTTTGTGCTGCTTTAACAGGACACACTCACTTATATAACGAATCCAGACATGTCTAAAGAGGAAAAAAAAAGGCTGAACAATATGCCAGTGACAAAATATACATTTAACTAACATTAATATGTTTGACAATGGGACTTTAGTTACATAAAAAAATAAAAGGGTTTTGCCAAAATTTGTGTAAGTTTTCAATGCCACAGACTCCAGAGAAAAGCAATTTGCATACACTGTGATAAATAAGGGAATAGCTGTGTAAAATAGCACCTAAAGAACTGAGGCAAAAATAGAGAGAAATAACTTGTATAAAAGTCAACAGTTAAGACAACTTGAAATACAAAAATACCGCATTCTATATACAAGGGAAAAACTAAGCTTAAATATGGGCAATTGGGCACACATGTGGCAAAGCTGGGTGAACCCATACCCGTGTGGGTGAGGCTGTGTCTTGCCAAGTGGTAGCGTTGAAAAAATCTCATATCACACATGGAGCAAGCGTATGGCTTCACCCCTACACACAAAAGTATGTTAATATTAGCTAGAAAAATAAAAGTTTTAATACATCAACATCAACTCTTCCCTTACAGCAGCTCTTCTATTGTGTCTACTCACTATATCATCAGCCTGAAGAACAAAAATTTTTTCGCACTTTTTTTGTTTCTCATTTCAGTCCATCAAAAAACATTAAAACCAGTGACAAAGCACTCACACAGAACAAGAGCATTCAGCAGGGGAAAAGCTGAAGTTGTTTACACAACGATGCCATAATATCTATGCACACATTTGCATACAGAAGTAAAAATTGCTTTTTATTTTACTGTGCTCATACATGTCTGGACACATCTTTATGCATCCGTTTGTGAACTTCTGAGGCAGCTACGTTTTAGTCACCCTATATTGATTCAAAATGAATAAAGTTGGCAAGTTAAGACTTTTTTTGAAACAACTCTACTTAATAAACTTAGGTAAGCAAACGCATACCAGTATGAGTGAGGGTGTGTCTTGCCAGATGGTAACGTTGGAAGAACCTCATGTCACACATGGAGCAAGCGTATGGCTTCACCCCTACATACACAAATTATCAACATATTAGCCAAGACGTTCGTTTAGCAACTAAAGAAATTCATAACCATCAGATCATCAGGACCTGATAGCATTTCACATTTCAGCAGAGATCTTCCAAAGAATAATTTGTTTCAATTCCAATAAATGAAGTTGTCCACTGCAAGAGGGAACAATTCATTTGCAAATAAACTGAAATACATGATGAGACAAAAGCAGAAACAGGGTTTAAGCCGGGGTGTCCAACTCCAATCCTAGAGGGCCGCAAGTTTTAGGTGTTTCCTTGCTTCACCGCATATGATTCAAATGAATGGGTCGTTAACAGACTTGTGCAGACCTGCATGACAAGCTGGTGGTGATCGATTCAACTGAATCAGGTGTGTTGTGCCTTAGAAACATCTAAGACATGTAGGACAGCAGCCTTCGAGGATTGTGATTGGAGACCCCTGGCTTAAGCGAACAGTGCAAAGATCACAGAAGCTATAAATCTAAGAAATATCTGGGACAACAGTCACACCGGCTACCTGAAGCAGAAATATTAGCCCACCTTTCTACAACACCATGTCACAAATTTACTGGTTTTATATTAGAGTTCAGACTGGTTTATTATATGATATGCATCCTCATTTAACTTTCACAGGCGTAAGTGCACATTCTCCACTGAATGAAAGATGTAACATGGCATTAAAAATAATCTTTTCCTTACCAGGTCTTAAAATAAGATAAAAACAGGCCAAGAAAAAGAACACTACATGGCTTAATACATTGTACTATCGTTTATTAAAAAATAAAAATACAGACTCAAAGTGCACCAGCAGCTTATTAAAAAAATATGCATCAAAATACACTCTTATAGGTTCCAAAAATGTTAAGAGGGTAAGTAGATGCTGCAAATCAGAAATTTCATTTACAGATCAACAGCAGCTATGAGGATCTCCACAAAGCAGTCGTTTTACCACTTTACTGGTCTGGAGTATTTAAGTGTGTGTTAAATCATTCCCAACGAGGGAAGACATTAGCAATCTTTCAGAAGCAACTGTAGCTGCCCATCTATCAGGGAAGAATTATCACACCATTTACAAACCCATCAGAATCCAACATTCAACAGTGAGAAAGATTATTTGTAGTGTTTCCCCTACATTTATATTAGGGGCGACCCACCCCCCATGAAGGTCAAGAATGTTTGATTTTCTATATCACAACGAGGTCATTTCAGGTTATTTTTCCTATAGAACAGGTCTATACCCTGTTCTTTTACTAAATTAAATGGTCTTACATTTTTATCTTATTTACACAGTAGCATGTCATTTCTATCGCTAAATGGTTGTACATTTAAAATTCTCCTCTACTGTCTGGTACTCTGCCTGGCGGAGAACACGCGTCTGAAAATATGTCAACCAGGCAGATTCACCACAGAATGCGTCATGGTTCAGTTTTGCCGCGGCGTACGCCATCCTCAGTGCAACCTCTAGTTCCACAGACAGCAATTCAGAGCAGAGCACTGGGTAGTGCTGCCTGCAGTCTGTAGTCTCCGTGAGAGACTACAAGTTAACCCTGAAGGTTTTGAGATCACTTGACAGTGGCATGGAGTCACTTCAAGATGAAAATCTCACCATATGTTGTTCTTTCCAGAATCATACATCTAAAAGGTCTGCATATCTTTTCCATTCTCTCTCTTACCCATGTCGTTGTCTCTCTCACTGCAAATAACGGTCACTTGAGTCATAAAATCTTAACAAAAAAAAAAACACACAAACCCCATGATTCCTTTAAGTGTTTGTGTTGGTGCCATCGTACCAACACCACACCACTTCTCCAAGAAGCAGACATCCCAGTTAATTCATTCTAAGGTCAAACCATGCAATTGTCACATGTAGCGCAAAAAACAAAAGTTACATCCAAGACACTACAGGTCTCAGTCAGAATATGGAGTACTTAAGGTATTAAAGCTCATGACAATACAACTTAGAAATATTGCACTTGCTTGCTCTCTTCTTTCTCAAGACAAAAAAAAAGAAAAGAAAAAACAGCAGCATGTCGTGGGATTCATCCTTTCAAGCTGAACAACCAACAAACCAATCAACTAATGTCTATAGCAATTTCTGTTAAGACAAGTGGACAGGCTTGGCCATAATGCACAGCCCCAAGTTGGGTGGAACTTAAACACATATTAGCCTAAAGATTTCATGCCAACCAAGTACAGTGGTGGAGGGGTGCCGATTTGAGCGCATTTTACAAACACTGGACCAGGGCACCTTGCCATCGACTACAAATTCCAATGTACAGCAAAGTATTGTAGAGTGAAATGCAAGGCCATCCGTCTTAAATCTTGTCATGAAACAGGGTAATGATTCCAAAACCAACAGCAAATTAGCAAGGGAATGAAAGAATCGAGATGCTCAATGGCCTTAAGTCCCAACCTCAACAGAACTAAAATGCTGTTTGAAACATGAAAAAAAAAAAAAAAATTAAAAATAAACCGAGGGTAAATTAGTAAACATACTCAATGTTTACATAGCGATGAGGATATCAAAAACAACGTGGGTGTTAATCTAAAGTTGAATTTACATATCTTTAAGACCTGGTAAGGACCCGAATATTTGTTTAATGTTCTAATACATAAAACTCTAAAATGACACTTCTTCCTGCACTCGGCCGAATGTAACCCTGAAAACATTAAAATCCCAGAAAGATTAAGTTCAAAAGCATGACCTGTGCGGTCACTTTGTCTGCATGTAAAGTCTGGACATCAAAGGACTATTCCCATGACATACCATAGTCTGAGTAAATCAGCAAATTAAGACATAGCTTGTAATTTGTATAACAAATGACCAAAAGCCAAAATGAGAAAGTACCTACATTCTTAGTTTAACCACATTACCTAAAAACTGACATTACATTCCAAATATTAACACAAATGTTAAAATATAACTTATTTCAAAACTGTAATTTTTAACTGATAAATCAAAATAGAAAAACAAGTTTATTTGACTTAAGTCTGTGATAAGCAGCTTATAATGAGAAATGCACACTATAAAACAATACTTCTGCGTATACATCAGCTAAATGCTAGCTTTAAATCTTCTGCTCAGCCAGTGCATTAAAAAAAGCTGAATGAACTGAAACCTTAGTGCAAGTAAATAGTACAAGAGGGAAAACACATTTTGAGGAGTTTCAGTATTATTATTGTTAATGTTGGATGTGTGCTTGCCATATCTTGTGTTTGCATTACACTGAATAGGAAAAACAAAAAATTTGCATGTTATTATATATTTTTTCTATTTATTTATTTTTTGTAGGGATGCACGATAACTGTTTTTTTTTTTTTAAATCGATAACCGATAACTTTCAACTCCTAAAGGCCGATACCGATAACACACACATATACCTAAGATCATTACATCAATACTATGAACAAAATCAAAAATAGTTTGGACTCTTTAAATTAACAGATATTTATTTCCTCCATTGAAAAACAACTGGCAAGCCTCTCAAACATTTTTGTAAAGCTATCAAACAAACCTATTTGATATCTCACATCAACTTTAATAGGTGCATTACTTGCTGATATTTATATTTAAAGGATTTTGACTTGTGGTTCCATTTAAATTAATACCATTAATTAATGTAAATGAGGTTGTGATTTTTTTTTGTTTTTTTTTTTTATCTCATGGAAGCTTTAGATGAGAGAGATGAGGGAGAGGAGAGCGGAGGGGAGACTGCTGCTGGCTTGTGCACGTTAGCATTAGCTCACGTTAGCATGATTTCAAAACACCATGGAAGCGATTGTTATGTTGTAGGTGGCTGATCAGGTTTGACGTATTAAAGCTCGTGCTTGTGCTTCCCTCCTCGTAGAATTCGCTTGGAGCATTCGTCACAAATAACCACCAAACTATCTTCTTCTGAAACTTTAACGAAGTTCCATGCCATCGCCGCCATGTTTGTTGTGATCAGCACAATGCATGCTGCATTCAAGGTGTAACATAAATTCCGAACGTTCCCTCGTTTGCTAGTCGTTCTTTCAGCCTTTTCAATTTTTTTTCTTTTTTATGTGTAACATGAGGGGAAATACTGCAAATATCGATTCAAGTTAGCAACTACTAAAATTATGACCGACTTAACAAGTTGTTTTCTGGCATGAGGGGGTATTCTTGATTTTCCTGATTGAGAAATCGTTTTTTCTGTTTATGCCGACGTAACTTGAACATAACATTCACTGCCGGTCATTTAAGACTCAGAGGGAGCGAGGCACTGTCGTGTTGACAAAAATATAAATGTTTATCGGGGCTATTTGTCATGATATCGGACTTATCGGAATGATGTCATAATTTCCTGTTATCGGCTTGATAGTTATCGTGCACCCCTAATTTTTTTAAGTGTGTGTCTCTTAAAGTAGAATGACCAAATAATAGTACCCTCTCACAGTTCAAAGTAATGGTAATATTCTTACAAGCCTATTCATATATTTTTTTTAATATGGTCTGTTTCTTAAAGCCTATATATCTCAAAAGGAAAAAAAAAAAAAATCACCTTGAGAAAAAGAAAACACAAATGGGGAAAAAAAGATAAAAGACTAAATTTTTACAAACACCCACAACAGTTGATACATTTTTTGCAATCCTCAATCGTCACACAAGTAGGACTCTATGAAACGGGATAACATAGTCCTTTCGTGGTATGCTAGATGTATTTCTACAACACTCATGAGTTCAAGACATATCAAGGGATCAGAACATAAACAAGGCCCTAAAATGAAGATGTTTCTGATATATGACCTTGTTTGATTGTTCTGTAGCTATTCAAGCAAGGAGCGTTTTGACCTCAAGCTTTCTACACCAATAAAATATGTTTTTTTTTCCAGAGATTAATAAATCAAGTTTAAAAATAAATAAATAAAATAAATAACTGGGTACGGTAAAGAAACGCATACCCGTATGAGTGAGTCTGTGTCTCTCCAAGTGGTAACGCTGGAAAAACCTCATGTCACACATGGTACAAGCGTACGGCTTCACTCCTACACAGACAGAGCATAAAAGTATTAGCTATTCAGTCTGTTAATTAAAGGACTAGGTGAAAAAAGGAGAAGTCTAATCTCTTATACTAAGTGAAAAAGAAAATACGAAAAATGCAAATAAATGCAGCGTTGCCACAGAGTGATGTGAGTGTGTGTATTGCGCAAAATGAACTTGGAAAAATAATAATACTGGAAATTTAATTTCCATTGCACACTTTTTAAACATTGAGAAAAATGGGGGAAGTGCAACCAAAATGTTGACACTAAGCAAATAGTTTACATTAAACCCCCCATTTTTCATTTTAAATAAATAAATTTACCATTGCCCTTTGATGCCCATGCAGACATTCACTATAAACAAATGATTAACACAAGAAAAACTTTAAAAATACAAAAAAATGTTCTGTTTTAAATCATTTTGGTGGCCTCTGCTTTGAGGGTTTCAGATTACTAAACTTGGGTCCACAAGTTTGAGTCTTTTAAGTCCACTATCAAAAAGTCTTTTCTTTTCTTTCAGTGATAGATATGAAACACATATGACAAGTCGAAACATTCAAATATAAGGCCTCTTCATAATAATTAATAATAATTATTTTGGTCAACTATACATCACTGGTGGTACCATCTTTCATTTAACTGTCTTTTAAAACATCTGTCAATATCTTTAACTACAATGTAGCAAATTTCACAGAACAAATCTGTTTCTACAACTACACAATGCCTGAAGAAAATAGTCTTAATTAAAAAAGTAGGACAATTAGGAAGGACACAGCCACTCCACTTCAACACAAGTGCTTGTTTAGCAAAGGTTGGTTAGATGTTAACATGGTGACATAAACCAGCTGTGATGAGGCATTTTTGTAGTTGAACACTAAAGTACTCTACTGTTCAAAATGTTTACAGAATACCAACCGACTATTAAATGCCAGAAAACCTAGGATTATTATTCTGAACACAGATGCTCTGTTTGGTGGCTACACTATGTGAAGACCAAGTTATCAAGCAGAAATCTTTGGCCCATTCATGCAGCAAGTTTGTTCTGCCCCTGTAACACCTTTATTCCACACCACCGTGCTGTGTGAATGTCCCAGAGGTGGAACAATGCAACATTTCCATTCTGCGGCTGCTACATTACTCTTCCATATACAGAGGGAACAACAACGATGTTACATGTGTGAAATGACTGCTGTGTGAATTGGCACTGCTGAAAGCTGTAACGGGAGTGTGAGGATGGATGCAAACTCCACACCGAGGATGAAAGCATAGTCCTGTCATTGGGAAGGTGAGACTCTGACAGATGGGCCAACTAACAAACTTGGTAACTCAGGTTGCACTAGCTACTGGCCCAAAACCTGTTGCCATGCTTAGCAACCTGGAGGAGCGACCACCAGCTAAAGCCAGACCATCGTCTTCCTCCTTCTGAAGGTGGTCTATGTCTCCCTCTTGCCACTGTGGGAGCACCCAAATGCCAGCAGCGTTAGGGAAACTGAGACACTACTGGGTGTGTCCTTTGGGAACAACCAGATAGAAACTTTAATTTTTTTACAGGTATTTATTCAGCACTGACTGAATACAACAGCCAGTGGCCAGAGACATTAGGGGCCTTTCGCTGACAGTGGATTGTGAAGGAGACTGTCTTCAGATAGCAGAATGCTGTAATGCTTTGTGAAAGCACAGACCGGGGAGGAAATATTATACCTTTGTGGGATTGTAGTAAATGTACAGCTGTAGTGGAGGCAGAATAAAGAGCATATGTCCAATGCGGCTCTATGCTGCCATCTCTGTAAAGTGGCTTTTGTGAGAACAAATAGTATTTACTAGGGATGCACGATAACTGTTTTTTTAAAACCGATAACTTTCAGCTCCTAAAGGCCAATACCGATAACACACACATATACCTAAGATCATTACACCAGTACTATGAACAAAACCAAAAACAGTTTTGACTCTTTAAACGAACAGGTGTTTATTTTTTACAATGAAAAACTATTGGCAAGACTCTTAAACATTTTCATAAATCTATCAAACAAACCTATTTGATATCTCACATCAACTTAAATAAGCTGCATTACTTACTGATGTGAAAAAAAAAGGCTCCTTGAACTGATGGAAATACATGCATCAGAATTACTAACTGAAAAAATGCATTACTCAATGACAATGAAAAACAATGCAGAGAGGATAATGTACTTACACAAGTTAGACTTGTATTTATTGACTGACTTGTGTCAGTAAATAAACTGAAAAAGTGCACTCCATAGTATCAAAGAAATTACGTTTAAAGGATTTTGGCTTGTGGTTCCATTCAAATGAATGCTTTTAATTAAAGTAAATGAGGTTTTATAGTTTTTGTTTTTAATCTCATGGACCCTTTAGATGAGAGAGATGATGGCGATAAGCAGAGAGGAGTGGAGCGGAGGGGTTGACTTGCTGCTGGCTTGCTCACGTTAGCTCGTGTTAGCGGGATTTCAAAACTCTATGGAAGCGACGGTTTCAGGTGGCTGATCGGGTTTGACGTATTAAAGCTTGCGCTATTTTTCCCTCCTTCGTTTGGAGCATTTGTCACAAATAACCAGCAAACTATCTTCCTCTGAAACTTTAACGAAGTTCTACACCATCGCCGCCATGTTTTGTTTTTATCAGCGCACTGTTCTGCAATGCTGCATTCAAGGTTTAATGTAAATTCCTCCGTTTCCTCGTCATTCTTTCGGCCTAATCTATTTTTCTATTTTTTTATGTGTAACATGTGGGAAAATACTGCGAATATCAATTAAAGTCAGCAACTACCAAAATGATGACCGAGTTAACAAGTTGTTTTCTGGCATGAGGGGGTATTCTTGATTTTCCTTACTGAGAAATCGTTTTTATGATTATGCCGATGTCACTTGAACATAACATTCACTGCCAGTCATTCAAGGCAGTGAGGCACTGCCATGTTTAAAAAAGAAAAAAGATATATATATATATATATTATATATATCGGGATGGCGTCATAATTTCCTGTTATCGGCCCGATAGTTATTGTGCATCCCTAGTATTTACACATATACCTTTGGTGTATCAATAGTAGAACAAGTCAAAGCAGACTGACAGGCATCAAGGCCAAAAACAAAAAAAGAAAACCTTCTTCTATAAAAATTAAAATTAAGTTTTGAACATTTTCAAATGTCTCAATAGAGGGCCACTTCTGCCTGTATCTGAAAAATTGCTAACAAAAAAAAAAATGATGTGAATTCACATAATCAACAATCAATATCAAAGACAGTACAATATATGTCAGAGAATTGAACAGGATTTAAAGAAATTTAAAAAATAAAAAAAAAAAAACATTTCAAATACAAGAGTTTTTATTAGTGGACTCTAGACTACTGGACCATATTGGCATCACTCATTTTTTTTTTCAGATGTTGGGGACAAATACCTAATCATAAAAATGTGCATTACTTTGGGAAGAACAGATTTACAGGGTCGCTTTGTTGGAAATTACTGTCCACAGACAAAATGAATCCTCAGCATCTGTCCCTTTACTCAAGTGAGACTACATGCGTAGTCAGATTTATGTAATATGGGTACGGTTAAAGGACGCATACCCGTGTGAATGAGGCTGTGTCTCTCCAGGTGGTAACGCTGAATAAACCTCATGTCACATACGGCACAAGCATACGGCTTCTCCCCTAAACCGAAGAGCACCAGTTTTAGTTAAGGTCCCCACAGATACCGATTAACTGTGAGGAAAACACTTTTTACTAAACAAAGTTTTAAGCAGGCCATTGCAAACCCTCAGAGATGCTGCATACAACTAGATTTGGTCCAACTCAAGCGTTCAAGGACTCTCTCATTTCACTTCATTCATGTATTCAAGCAATAAAAGCAGCTATGTCTTAGCTGTAAACTTTCCGGACAAGAATCATACCTGTATGAATGAGGATATGTCTCTTCAGGTGGTAACCACTCCTAAAAGCTCCATAACAGTGATCACAAATAAAATTTTTCTGCACTTTGGACGATGGACCATTCTCATCTCCACCTGTACCCTATAGAGAACAGTAAAGAAAACAAAACATTTTAAATTCAATCTTGAGCCTACCCATTAAGGCATTTTAACATAACTACCTTTTCCCCCAAACATACAGGTACAGTTTGTTCAAAATTCCCATTTACAACAAATTCAGAATGGAGAACAACCTGCAAATGATATGAAATGACTGCTATTATACTCCATGTCAATACTAATATTTTTTGTTAAAAGATTGAAATAATCTATTGTATGGAAAGATTTAAAAAAAATGCATTTATTAAACTCTGTGTACTTTAGATTTGAACTGAGAAATACCCCACAGCCTCTTCTAATGGCCTAATGCCCTCATGCTACTACTCCCCCCATTATGCACACAACTGCAGTTATTGTGCTCTGCTTCACTCTACTCCCCTCCCCCCCTTTCCTCTCCAGAGAACCTCCACCCCCTCCACATCTTCTCTGTGCTCCTCCCCCCACCCCCACACAAACAAAATGTGCACCCATGAAAGCTTCAAGTTAGCCAGACTCCAATAAAGTTTAATGTTGTAAAAATGTATATGTACAATGAGCCAAAAGGCACAAGCAGAGACCATTCCCCCTTTTAGTAAAAACTGACCTTCCCTCCCCTTCCTTCTTGTTCTCTGACTTTACAGGGCGTTACTGATTTCCTGTTCTTTTTTTTCTGCTGCATGTCCTCGTTGGCCCTCATCTCTTTCTCATCCAGTAAGCGAGGAGCTTGGAATTCACCTTCCTTCCGGATAAGCTACAGAGCAGAAGAAAGTTAATTATTTCCTATTTTCAGAACTGCTGCCTGCAACATGGTAAACAAAGTATTTGAGCACGACTAAAACAAAGTGATACATGTGAACCTTTGTCATAATAATTACTGTCCCTGCCGACTGCTGAAGCCAATTGCCTATCTGCAAAATCTATTTTAAAAATCAGTTTGTTTTAAACCCATTTGAATCATTTTTGATTAAGGATCTTACATTTTTTTGGTTGTGAGACAAATGTAAGCTAAACATGAAATGTAGTTGGTGGAGGGATAAGGGCAGTGGGAGAAAAGGAGCCATATAGACAGTTACTAATTACTATAAAAATGGCTAATCTCTATTTTAATACAATGTAAACAGTAAACATTAAACTCAATAAAATGAATAAATCAAAAGCTATACTAAAACAGAAAAGAGTTGTAAAGGTTGTTTTTGAGCATGATCAATCATCATGACTATATTCAACAAGAAACTCCCTCCACAATGGCACTTTCAATTTTACTAAAGCAAAGGGTTTACACCCTTCGCACTATTAAAAGCCTAATTTCTATTTGGATCCTAACCAGTGGTGGACAGCTCATTCCAGATGGGAGGATCATATGGCTCTGGGGAGCACGGTCAGGTCCCTCTCTCTGAGGTGGTGCATGGCCAAGTGGAGCCATCATTTTTTTGGGTGGAGCGGCCATTGAACTGGCCTGCATCAAAGCCATACTGGAGAGGACAGCTTCACAGCCAAGCAGCCCCGCCTGCAAAGAAAAAGAATGAAGAGCAACACTTTACCACCTCTATCAAAAATCCAAAAGAATGTGCAATTTGAAATGATCTGCATCTAGGACAATACTGCCACTGATACAGCATTGGCCGAGGTATTCAAAAACGACAACATCCTGAGTGACACAAGACTGCATGTATATTTATTTGTAACCACTTTGGAGTTCTTAAAACAAACCCATTTCATATGGTCGCGGACTGAGCTGCTGGGCAGATGCGACATTGTTGTGGTATATGTGAGCGCAGGGACAGGGGTGGGGACAAGGTCATCCAGAGATCCGTCAGTCAGGATGGTCGGGCTGGTGGGAAGCCACACCCACCTCACTCATCTAGCATTAAAACTGAGGAAGAGGAGGATGTGGATGAAACACACAAACATTAAACTGCACAAGCTTTTTTGCTGCCTTTATGGTTATATACTCCAAAACAATACAATACATATCCTTAATTTGTACAAATGATTATGTAGAGAATTTCGCATGGATTTTGTTTCATTCAATTTTTGTTCTTTTTTTGTTTACAAAAAAAATCCCTACCACTGTTAAATTGTGCATGATAAGAAGCTGAAGCTGACAGAGCACAAATAGGACAAACTAAAATAAAATCACAAAATAAATAAATAAAAATAAATAATAAAATTAGATCAAATGCAAACTCTGCCATGCAAAGCCAGAATACCATAAGTTTCTCATGAACTTATGGGAAAGTGAAGCACCTAAGATGCTGGCAAAATGGCATTCATCACATCCTTCCTAAGTCTAAGGGACAAACAAATGAAGTTCACAAATAACAGTGAATAATGATGTCCAAAAAGTCTGATCTACGTTCAAGCAGTTACGGGAACATGATGGAAAAGATGGTGGCAGACCAGTCAGACAAAACTTTCTACTGGTCACTGCCACTAAGCAATGTTTATTTTCAAAACTGTAATAATAAGATCAGTGAACATTTTCATTGAAGTTACTGGAAATGGGGCCAACTTGAAATATAAAGCTTTTATTTTATTTTTTTAACTGAGTTGTATACATAAGGGACAGACAATGGATCTGAGGTGAATGTGAATAATTTTGGAGGAGGAAGTAAAGAAAGATAAAGCAAAATTTTGTACTCAAATCGAGTTTCAGGGTCCTCCCCCCTCTAATATTTGATGGTTAAAATTAAGAAATGTATAAAAATTTTACAAAAAAAAAAGCTTCCTCAAAAATCAAACCTTTTAGGTAGTTCAGAGAGCATATTGCAATTTGGTGGAGTTCTTTATAGCCCAAATACATGGAAAGCTCCTGGTTTCAATGTTTAAGTTATAGCCAAAAAGGTTGGAAACTGCTAATTCAAGGTTTGAAATTGTGCGTCATTATAAAACTGTCTTCAATAATCTACTGTGTAAAACATTATCTAGCAGCAGAAGTTGCTGAATGCTGAAAAACGCAGTGGAATGGGAATTACAACATCTAACTCTGAATTATAAAAGTATTAGTTACTATTATGTGGAAGTACTGTTGTACAAGCACCACGAAATTGAACCCAACTACATTACTAGACAAAATCTAATTCGTTACCTTCAACCGATAAATTCAAGCACGAAAAGCTTTCAGTCTACCACACACTAACCACTTCTATTAAAGGACGCGTTTTGCATTTGGACATGAGGAATGATACGAAGAAACTGTTCGTTCGCACAGGAAGATTTATAGACATTACTCGATCTTGTGAGGTTTTAAAAGTTCTCTTTTTTTTTAAGACCACCAATGTTGCAACTTTATTGTTACACTTGTTTGCGACCATAACAAATTAGGAGTGCAAAATAAGTTAATATAAAAACAATATATAAATATATATATATCCTGAACCGCTACTTGTTTTTCGCCTCGGAACCACTATCGGGAGCTACCGTTCGTAGTAATCAGACAGCTAGCGAACCACTAACAATTTTTAAATGCTAATGCTAATTAAATGATAACGGGGATAGGCCATATCCCCGTATTTAATTTGTTGACGTTGTTTCAACTGAAAACAGAACCCACACAACAATACTCAACACAATATTGTTTTTTTTTATATATAATACAGGTATTTTCTCCCAAAAAGAACTGTAGCGGCCTTCGCGCTACCACCAACACAACGTTAGTTTTGCTTATGTTGAGCAAGGTGGCTAACATCAGCTAGCCAGCAGCTAACTGCTCGCTGGCGCCCTCGCCCACTACAATGTTCAGAGCAATAATTGAATAAATGATAAGTTCACCTGGTCATCAGTTAGATTCAGCAGATTCGTGACGGTATATATCCCCCACGTTTTATTCATGTTTTCGTCGTTAAAATATATACATACACATTTATATAAAAAAAATTCTACAAGACACAGATTCAACTGGTTCCAGACAAGGCTGGGCAATAAAGACATTCGTGATGGCCGTCGCTGCGAGTGCCTCCCCCCTCCCGACCATCGAGCTAAAATTTGTTAGCACTAGCTAACACTGACGCTAAAACGTGTAAATCCCTTCGCGGACTTCCCCGTGCATACATTTTTTTTACAGATAAAAACACAAGCCACGCGATGTACTGTTTAAATTAATCGAGGATCAAAAAATAAGTAACATTTTCTTACCTTTCTGCTTAACTCGCCGACGTTTTCAGTACCGTCTAGTTTACAAACACAGGAAACGCCACAGGATGTAACACACTCCCCCACACAACAGCAGCAAAGCCTCCTCAGGCGAAGAGAAAAGGTTCATCTTCTTCCAGCTCCTGGTGAACAAGAAAGACGGTCTGAGCAACCGAGAAAACTGTTAGTCCATTTTTATTCTTGATGGGGAGTTTGACGCCCGCCGACGGTAATGTCGGTGTGTGTTGTTGACGTGTTTCTGGCCTCTCGGTTTGCAGCAGATTCTGAGGACGACTGAGGAGGCACAGATGAAAAACGCGGAGCGAGTACTTAAAATGACAGAAAAGAGAGACATGTAGGCTGCGTGAGGGGGTGGGGGTGGGGGTGGGGGTCTTAGTCCTCTGCCCCCTTGCCCTTCTAGGCTTAAGTAAAAATAAAACCAAACTCATTATTTGCCATTGTATGATTACTGTCATTACCGTCACTGCACGTTTTTGAATCTCCAGTCGATATCATTATTATTATTATTGTACAGACAGTGACGTCAGTGATGTTTTTCTTTTTTCCTTGTTTTTGCCGCCTTCTTTCTGAGTGCTTTGTTTGGTTTCCATGCAATATATAAAAATACATTCTCTGTTTTTAGCAGTCTGTCGATTGAGAATATAGTCAATGGCTGTTTCATTCATTTTAAATTAGTTACATGTTAGGAAATCAGTAAGTGCTTAATTTCTTAAGGTCTGTTCACACCCAAATCTGGAAACATTATTCAATATTGTTTCATTATTCGCATAATGCTTGAGAAAAACTAAACAGCAAATCTGAAATTGACCACATTTCAGAAAACACGAATACATTTAAAGACAACTAGTCAACAAAGCTGAAAACACTAAAGCACATAAAAAACAAACACATAAAGTACGTGGTAAGCACATTTCTCTATAAATAAAATGCTTTATAGTTTGTCAAAGAACTAAAAAGCATTCTAAGAAATGCAAAAGCAAAACGGAAAACATGAAAAAAAAAGATGGTGGAGCAACATTTAAAACATTTTGTTTTTCTTGTTTTTTTAGATGTTTTTTTTCTGAAAGCAGTGTAATTGGTTGTTTGTTGAAGTGCATTGGTCTTTTTTGTAAAATGTTTTTATGTTTAAAACATTTTAACCAAATAAAATAACCTAAACTAACTAAAACTGAATTTTATGTACACCTGATAAATCACCAATTCTCAAGATCAATTTATGTCATATATGGAAAGATTCAACTATTCCCTTAGCACCTGGTCGAAGTCTCAAGCCCCTTTCAGAACCAAAGAATAACATCTGGTTTTTGGAGCTGAAGTCAGTGTAGAAGTAAGACAGGTTACGTTTCCTTGAATGACCACTAGGGGCTGGCTCCAAAAGCCAGTCCATCACTATTGCCCCCTATGTTAAAATATCCAACTTTGCAGCAGAAATAACCATATTTACAGCCTCGTTCAAAAAATTGTTCTGGTCTAGATTCACTGGATTTCATATCCATGACAAGTGAACGTGTGGTTGAATTCTTATGAACCATATCAGATAAGGTAAGATATTCACTGAATGTGACACAAAGTGCTTTGGGTTAGAAATTGTACAAAATTGCTTAACCTACATTTAATGTGTGAATTTTGAGTTGATCTACCTTGACATGGAATAGATGTGGACAGATTTCCCCTAATTTCAGGTTTAACATATTCAGAGTTTTCAATAAACTTGTTTTCTGAAATAGGCCCCAGAAAAGTAAAGAGAAAGAAAAGGTACAGAAACACACAAAGTTAATGAAATGTATTTATGAGCTGAGCATGAGAGAAGAAAAGGTCAGCAAACTAGTAAAGTACAGGGTTGCCTGTCAGTAAAAGCTGCGTTAAAAAGGAAAGTCCTACACCTAATCATAAATATTCCAGTGATGTAGATTTTCTTGTTGTGTTTGCACCTCCGGGCCACCACGGGCTTGTGTGTCTCATAAGAAGATTTTTGAGTTGACTGAGTCTTTTATTAACTTTAAAACTGTGAACATTTCAACATAAATACTCACATATATGTTACATTTTAAAAAAAAAAAAGCAATAATTTTGACAAGACAGTTGTAAGTTTCTTAAAGTGTGGAGTTTGACCATTCTTTCTTGTTTGCCATTCAAAAGAGTGATTATTAAACCAAAAACATTTGCACAACCAGTCTGATTCTAGCGGAGGCACAGAAGGGCTAAAATTATTTATTTTATTTCAAGCAATACAGTAAAATGAAACCTATTTATGATTAAATTTATTGAAGGTAAAATTTTAAATCCAGTATAGTGGTGAAGAGACATCAAAGATTTCTTTTGAGTTAAAATATTTGTTCACATCCTTTTAAAGCAGCATTGGTGAATTTTTTTTTTTTACTTGCTGAAATATCAGTTTTAATTTCATTTAAAAGAGTATATGATTACTTTCATGAATTGTCATCTCGCTCTTGTGGTTTCCTGTCCCTCCTATCAACAAAAACCACCTTGGGCTCTCGTCCTAGTTGTGTCGTGCGACAAGCTGTGCATGATTTTACAGGACTATGTTACACATCAACAATGTTGAAACTAACTCGTTTTAGATGAGTAACAACTCTTCATTAGAAAAAAAAGTGTCTAAAAATCATTGGAAAATATGTTGTTTCATTTTGCAGAAAAGTAATAAATACAAGTTCACCTTTAAGTGAGCATAAAAAATGTCTTTGGCTTTCATCCACTTACACTCAGCCCCAGTTCAGAGAGAAATCAGTTCAGTTCAATATGACAGTCTTCGGGCTGGAAAGAGTCACCGCCTTTCTCAAGAACTCAAGCAGTTGAGCCGAGCGGATGTTTTCCATGATCTACTTTCTATTTAGATCATCCAGCTGGTCTTATTTAGAAGGCAAATGTCATGTAAACCTTAAATGCAATGTAAATTGAGACACTGCTTTGCACATTTGCTCTACAACTAAAAGAACCTTCCTCTACATTGTGGTCCATGCATATGTATGTTTATTTTTATTGATTGTGTAAAAATTCACCCTTTACTCGCTATGTAATGCACTAGTCCGTGGTCATTATGTTGGGAAGTTCTGTGTAGGAAACAACGAGATGAACTCATCACCAGAATGGACTTTCAGACACTTCTCATGTTGTTTTTGTTTGTGCTGTTCGTTGCTCAGTTGCTGCTGTACAGATAAACTGTAACAGGCTGCCACTGGCTACTATAGTGACCATCAGTTGTATACAACTTTTCATGATGCATTGTGGGTTACATTGAGCGCACTAAATAGGGAATGACAATTCTTACTTCATATCGAACAGCATTGACAACATGGCAACTGCACTATATAGTGACAGCAATTTACTAAATAATGTTCCTCCCGTTATTATTATCATCATCGTTATAATTATAGAAGTAACTGGTTGCTGTTGGAAGCTATCTTTATTAGGAAATTGCTCTGGCTTCCATTTATTTTATACAATCTAACCCACACATGGGCAAAATATAGCCCTAGGGCCGGATGCGGCCCCTAGGACATCTCAGTCGGGCCCTTCTTAAATAAAAATGATACAACACAAACAATGATTAAAAATATGTATGTTGTTAAAGATTCTTCGGTTACTGAAAACACAGTTTACACTTTCTGCTAACACTTAACTGTACTACAGTGGAAAGTGCTGCCTACGTTTGGACTGGACTAATACATTTCTCTGCAGTAACAGGTAAGTAATGCTGCAGTTTGATGGCAGAGCCCCTCCTGCAATTAATGCTTCAGATAATGAAAAAGAAGTTGACATATAATGTTGTGACTTTATTCACTATTTGTCATAATTATTAATTCTCTGCCAGAATGTTTGGCAAGTCAAGCAGTCTCACTGTGTCCAGAAAAAACACCCAGACGTTTTCCAAGCATGCTCACTTAAGCACATTGATGTGAAAAGAAGAAAAAGTCCTCAAAAAGTGTTCCAAAGTAATATGTATGCAGACGTTGTTTTACAGAACAGTCCAGCACTCCCAAATCAACAATAGCACTTGAGTAAAAACTGTTGTATAGTTTGTGTGACTGCAAGCTGACAACAAAAAGGCACCAAATAAATGGAGACTATATTTTAATGAGATTGTCTGATCTGTGGCTCTTTCTTTAGTCAACCTGAGGACAGACAGTACACACAACCTTAGCTCTAACCCTCACCAGGACCTCAGAAATGACATTCTGCAGCGTCAGGACTGGGTTTCGGTCACAACAGTATCCACCAAGCTCAGTGATTAGACCAAAAACGCTCCATTAGGATGTAGCAGAGACGCGTAAACACACACACATACACAGGACTGTACCAGGTAAGGGTAATGCAATGCCTGAGGTCATTGGTGCATAAAATCACATGACTTGGGTCTCCTACTCCCACTGCACCTTTGCGCTTACTCCGCCTCTGTTGTCTCCACACCGGGCGGTGACGCAGCGGCAGCAGCGAGTGTCAGGTAGCTGGCAGGTCCCACAAAACCAGTCACTCAACGGAAGTTCCCGCAGGTAGGACAAAATTCAAAGAAAGAGCCATATATTAACCAATGTCAAAAGTTTCAAGGATTGAAAGGAGTCTTTGTATACTAGATATTTGGTAGATAAAATTGGTAGAAGCGCACGTGCACACGTTTAGACCTGACCTGTTTGCAGAAGAACTACTTTCTTCGTGCCAGACTAGACCAAAACGTCTGCTGAGGCCATATTTTAAGCGATAGTCGCCGCCACCTCAGTCTAAAACCAACTGTAACGAAGTTTCCACTTATATACCTTTTGTTAAAGCGTAGCCTGTATCAAAACTACATTTATAGTCTCAAGTTTTCGAGTTAAGTCATAAACGGTACTTTCCGAGCACCTGCTGATACACCTGTAATTAAAGTTCCTCGACTATGTGGCCTCCGAGCAGGACTGCCGTCCTTTCTGGTTGCGTACCTCAGTACTTACTCGCTTATGTTCCTGTAAACACAAGAGTTTGTGCTTTTGTATTCACGGGTCAGGTATGTCATGAGGGATCTATACTCCATCTTTTCTTTCGAATAATGGTTTTATGGTTTCTCGTGACAGAAAGGTAGTGAGGGTTAAATGTCAGTAAATCAGAGTTGAACCGGTAATAAGTAACGGATAATGCAAACCCTATCGTCTAAAGGTTACAGTCAAAATAAAAAGGCCTGTGAAGGTTTAAAGCCGTCACTTGCCGAGTGTCTCGTTCCCTGCTAAACAGGCTTGTTCTGCAGATTCTTTGTATGAAAATTGTAGCCCATTATATCCTGCTGATTCAGTCAAGTCAATATATTACCAGCTTAGAAGTTGTACTGTAAGTTATGGCAAAGGTTAAAGGAATCAGTCAAAATGAAAGCCAAGAGTCATTAAAGTTGTAAACGATGAAGATTATTGTTCTTATTATTTATGTACAGTAATAACCTCTAAGATATCCAATACAGTGAAAACAGCTCCTTTAGAATCAGGTTATTGTACAGTAAGTAAGAACCTTAGTAGATTTCTGGCAGATTCTTCACAGCATCCCATGACCCCACCCTGCTCTTTTCCTGTTGTCTATTAATGTGCAGAGAGTTATATTCTTTACATGCATTCGTCACAAGAAGGACAGGTTTGATTCTGGAACCCTTGTTGTCTTTGTGTGGATTGCCTACATGTCACCTGTTTTTGTCTGTGGAGTCCTTAAACCATCTAAAATGTGAGCATGTGCAGAAGACTCTAAACTCAGCTGGCTTGAGTAACCTCTGTGGTAAACAGGTGACCTGTCCAGGGTGTGTCCCTTCCTTTGCATAAGTACGACTTCAGCCAGACATTCAGATGTGCAATTTGTAAAGAAGAAAGCAAGTAATACAGAATGCCTGTTCATGATTTGTCACACAATTAATTAACTGACAAAATAAAAATTGCCTGTCAGCTCTAAAAACGTGTAGCAGTTGTGAATAGCGTGTAGAAATTGAGATATAAGAACCTTTTTTGTAATACTTGTATTGTCCCTTATGACAATGTATTGTATTACATTTATTTTTTTTATTTTACCCTTTGTGTTTTGTTCATATTTGTCTCTGCTAAAAACAGTCCTAAGATTGCATGCAAATACATAGATATACATATTATAATGTGCAAAACTGAATATTGTATCTAAACTGACAACATTTGGGTAAATGAAGGGGTAGTTGGCGTTTGAATGCTTTGAGTCAAGACAATCTTGCTCAGTCCAAAGTCCTGATACTTGTATAGCTTTGTGTCTGAGTAATCCTGTAGGTGTGCCTTAGTAAAAAATCCCACATCATGGGGTAAATGATCATTATCGAAACATCTGTAGTCAGCAGGGATTTAGATTTATGGTTTGCCTCATCCTTTCTCTTAGCTCTGAAGAAGGTCTGTCCTTTGGCTGGTCTGTCCTTTCAGATATGGAAAGCTATCAAGGGTTCATCACTTAGCACCAAATAATGAATGGGCTTTGTTAGAGTACAAGCAACTTAAAAGTGTGTGCTTATATTTATTCTTGTCCTCCATTAAATATATCTGTTGGTGAGATGGTTTCTTATAAATGATGGCATACTGACACCCTGGTTAGCTGTTTTCCATTTTGGTTTCCCTTTTGCAATCATGAGGCACAGGCTGCCGTACAGGTTTGAACATGTTCACCAATCTTCTTGCGAATATAACTATGCGAGTGCACATATGCGTTCAGTGTTTGGTATGTGTACCAGGCAGTAGGGATGTGAGAAGATGTAAAGTGACAGCAAGCATGTAATCAACTTGCATATCAACTATCAACAACAGAAGACAGATCCTGTACATGTACAAACCTTTTCAGGGGTGTCAGAGTCTCGAAGAGATGTCAAGATATGTTTCAGCATTGTTGATCCATTAAACAAGAGTTCTTTGTCTGTGTAAACACTGTCTCATGTTCCAATGCTAGAGCAACTTATTCCAATGAAAGGAGGATCTATTGTGAGCAGATTCAGACAAGAGAAAAAAGGGTTCTTTACTGCTGTAAGAAGCAAGATTTATTGTGGAATTTTGAGTTGTGTGGTTTTTTTTTTTTTTTAATCTGGCCTTGATGGCTGGAGGTGTGGAAGTGTCTTCACCCACCAAGGGGAAAACTATGTTTTTATAATGAACCCTAAACTTTGTAAACAATATTTAAATACGCAAAGTATGAAATATTGTTTTGTTTGTGGGAGGGAAATGATGCACAGGTTTGATTTCTGTTTGTTTATCTTTACCATAAGATGCTCTTTCCGGGATTCTATAAACATCACCTGGTTCAGAGTAGCTGTGCATTATGTTGCTAAATGATGTTTGTACTGAAATGAACCGTCACTCTAATCAGTATAAGTTCACTGCAACTGGTAGATCAATCAGCAGTACTAAATGGAAAGTGTAAATTGGAAGAATAAAAAAAAAACAGCACACCTGCATCCAGTTTTTGACCTAAATTCCTACAAGATGTTTCAGTACATATTGGTTATGTTGTGTTTGTGTTTCAGTTCTTCAAGTAGTTGGCAGAGATGGAAAGTGGTCCGTTTAATCGGCGGTCCTGGGTGACACAGTCCTTGCGTATCACTGCCAAGGAGCTGTCACTGGTCAGTGGACGAGGGAAAAGCAACGCCATTGCAGAACGCTTCTCTAAGTGAGTAATGACTTGTTTCAGACATGTTTGCTGTTAAAACCACTCTTGATAATGGGAATTGTCCTAAAGGAAGTGAACACTGTTTTGAATACTGCCGAATAGTAAATATCCTGCGAGATGATACCATCTTACGCAAATGATGGTCAAGTTTATGAACCCTCTGGAATGTTCTCAATTTCTATCTAAATATAAGCTAAAATGTAATGAGATTTTCATACCTAAGTGGCAAATCCTACTTCCATTTGCACTACAGCTGCTACCCAATATTAATCATGAGTGAAGGCATAAGGCTTGACTTAGACATTACTTTAATAACTTTATACAACAAAATGTAACATTTTCACATGGATATCCATGTGTGCAATGAATGTGCTAAAGTAAAGTAGTGAATTGCAACATTTCTATTATCTGAGAAACTTCTATCAGGAATGCACCACAGCTTCGTAACACCATTGGTGCGCGCTGTAACCATCGGACAGTACTTTCACAGTACTGGAGGAATTAGAATGATGTCCATCCATTGTTGAGATCCACTCAGCAATTACTTGCATGGCAGGGCTGTTAATAGAGAGCCATTACAAAAAAAAAAAAAATCTAAGTAGTATTGGATACTCTGTTCAACAGAAAAATATCCAAGTAGAACATTTTTGTTTCATTTGCGTAAGGTTTTTTTTTTCTGTCTGCCTTTAAAGTTTTATATTTTTGTTTACATCACAGAAATATGAAACTTTCTAAGATGTTCTAAAACCGACAAGCACTACCATGAGCTACTCATTTAAAGTGTAAAACAAAATATATCTGAAATAAAACTTTTAAAGAAAAATCTAAACCGATTGCTCCAGTAAGGATTTAGTTTAACAATTCAGAATAATTTACAAAACAATCAAACTATTAAAAACTGCATTTTCTTCAAAGTTTACACACTTGAACTCTTTCTGAGGTCCTGCAAACAGAAAATACAAAAGAATAGCAGTACACTCTTTGGAATTTTGAGTCACCAGAGGTCAGCGTTGTTTATTTGCCTCTCAGGTACCAGAGAGCTGCTGAGGAGTCAAGTGCAGAGAAGAAGAAAGGTGTAAGTATTTCTCTAAAAAATTTTGAACAAATGGATGAAAGAAGCATTTCATTTCCCATTGATATTAATTTTAAGATACAGTATATCTAATCTGTAGTAAATTAAATATTTGTGGTCTAGTTGGCCCTGAATTTGATACAAGACAAATTAAAGTTGAAATTTCTCATATAAAGATTAAAGAATAAAGTGGTTATTAAGGTGCAGTTCATAGTCTTGTTTTAAACATCCAAGTGTCAAGTATGTGATTAAATGAAGTGTGTGTTTGCGCTGCATGTCCTGATTAATTTGCTCAGTAGCTTCACATAGTGGTAAACTAATTAATTAAAGCTTGTAGAGATGAAGAGCACGCACAAACACACACATACACAGACTCACCATGCCAACACACCTTCTGGGCCAAATGTCTCGTGTGCCTGACCCCTCATTGGCTATTTGTTGCGACGGGCAAGCTATCAAAGCCATAATCCTACTTCAGTCTAATCCCCATGTAATGCTTACTGAGGTTCCAACTGCAGGTTAGCTGCTTTGTCAGAGTGAAAGACTGATAAACAATCCTGGACTCAGATGAAATGAGTAAGCGATCAGCTAATACGATGAGGAAATACAAGGTAATGTTGCTATGGTCCTGTGTAATATGATGACTGTTGAGTAGCTTGTGCAGTAGCCAGCTGCTCCAAAGGCATATTAGCGTCTTAGTCTTTGTTTAATGAACTAGCTGGTAGTGACAATGAAAATAGTCTGTCTTCACACTAATGTGGAAACAAGACATGGTTGTAGATGAAGGCAACTTTCCTGTGCTGCTTACATGTAACAGTAATGGTAAGAACCTACTTCTACCAAGCATCGCATGTTCATGTTGCCAAGTTAAGTAGTGTTTATACAATTTTACACTGTAAGGAAAACTCTTTATTTATATGTCCCTGGCTTTAATTTTGGTATCCAGTATAATGTGAGTACACAAACTGATGCCAAAGTATTTAAATTCAGAAGTCTAGAAGGATCTAGAGGTCCTAGAAAGATTGCCTGAGTAAAACTCTAATTTGTTTGAGCTTTGTTTGAATGAACAGCATGAAACATTGCATGCGTGTGATAGCGAGGACCACTGGGGGGAGGGGGACACTTGTAACATGTCTAGGAGTTGATTTGTCTAGTAGATATATTACATAAGTAAAAATCAGTTATTTATTAAATAAAAAAACAGCTTTGGGACTTCACTTTGGCTACTGTTGACTTATCTGTGTGTGTAATATTGTAATATTAAGGGAAATTAAACTTTTGTATTTTAATTTATCAAAATCACATTTTCTGACACATTTTCAGCTTTGAACCACTGAATCTGCAATGCAATTGCTTCAAACTGGTCCTCGTGATATCAGTTGGTGTGACTTCAGTGATGCAGAATAACATCTCAGAAAACATGGATTTTGTTAAAATTTTATTGAATGTAACTGGACCTCGCAAAATCCCTGATATAAACACCCTTGTAGTTTGACCCTTGCAACTAAATATCATTTTTTGTCACTCTTTCCAAGCTATCAATGAAGCCATGTTACTAATCAGCTGCTATTGAATATTTCATAGTTAGCAAAGTAAACAAACCATGGCCTCAAAAAGAATCGCTATACATACATTACGTACATGTATATGTGTGTGTGTATGTATATATATATATATATATGTGTGTATGTATAATATATATATATATATATATATATATATATATATATATATATATATATATATATATATATATATATATAATATATATATATATATATATATATCTATCTTATGTATATATATCTCTATGTATATCTATCTTCTGTTGTCTATCTATATCCTCTATCTATCCTGTGTGATCTCTCTATATCTCTCTCTATCTCTCTATATCTATATCTATCTATATCTATCTATCTCTCTCTATCTCTATCATATCATATCTCTATGTGTGTGTGTGTGTGTCTCTATCTCTCTATTGTGTCTGTATATATCTATCTCTCTCTCTGTCTATCTCTATATCTATATCTTCTCTCTATATATATATATATATATGTATGTATATATATATATCCCCCACACACATATGTATATGTATGTATATATACATATATATATATACACCCACACATATATGTATATATGTATATATTTATATATATGTGTATATTATGTATATGTGTATATATATATATATATATATATATATATATACATATAAAATGTATACACACACACACATACATGCGCTTCCATTTGGAAGTGGAAATGGAAGCAACTTGGAGCCCAACAGCAAACAAAGAGTTAACGTTTCCCTGAATGTATCATTTCCTGCTCTGGTTTTCTGGGTATTCAGGCTCTCTTTCACTTTCCTGGTGTTAAAGGGGTTGGGCCAACCCTCACGAGTAGATTTTCGTCCTGCTGCTAACATCAGGGAGGGCTCGATCTTTTTTGCTGTGTCTAACACACTGACCAGTACAGGAGGAGCAACCACAGGACTATCACTTTTGTTGTTGTCCAGTTGGGCTACTAATTCCTATTCAAAAAGGTTTCATTTTTCTATTTGTTTGAAAAAGTGAGTAAAATAGAGCAATATCTTTTCACTATCCAGTTCTTTCCATTCACCCTTGTCTTGCTTCACAAAGACAGTTATTGTTTCTGTGTTTTTGTCCCTTAATGGGATTCGTCCCTCTTATAACTTTTTTTTCTAAAATCTTCTTTTTCTTTTTTCTATTTATGTCCATCTGTCTGCCAGTTAATGTAACTTGTTTTTTATATGTCCTTTTTTACAATGGGTAAGAAGGCTGAGGTGGTGATTTAGTTGCTAATTGTGCAATCTTTTCAGTTCTATTAGCCTCCAGTTAACAGTGAAAATCTATTTGTATTGTGTTTATTGTGAAGTAGTGGCTTAATAAAACCATAGTTGTGTACTAATCATGACCAACTAAACTTTTGTTCGGAAACTTCTGTACAAAAGTTCACTTTGTTCTCCATGATTCATTTGCTGACTTACTCTTACGTCCACATCCTCTTTCCTCTGTCATTCCTCTTTTTTTTTCCCTCTGAATGAAGTAACTTCCTCTTAGTAGTGGTGGGGTGTACCTCCTGTTGATTTCTTTTGTGCTGTTTGCGGAGTTTTTTTTTGTGCTAACACTAAAGAAAGTGGTGAACAGTCTTCATCAGTGAAAGTTGAAATTTTCATGAGGAAAGGAATGCAGTTGAAAAATTTGTCTGCATGTCCAGCCTTGTTATCGTTGTTGTAAATTAGCTTTAAGGCTTCAGCAGCCACAGTATTCAGCGATATCTATCCACTAGACCAGCTTTGAACAGCTGTTCGCCTAATTTACTAGTGAAGCCAAGTTCAGATTCAGGCATTTCCTTCATTCCGTTGTCCCGAACCGAGGTTAAAGCCGTCTGTCTTAAACAGTAGATGTCAGCGTTGGGAATGAAAATAAATTAACAGCATGAACTGGCAGAATGAGTTGGTACAGAATTAAAATTTTGTTTGTCAGTGCATGGGAAGTGATTTCCATTTCTATTTAATTTTTTTCTGACTTTGTTCTTTTTCTCTTTTTCATAGTCCTTTGAAAGTGCAACATCCTCCCTGCGCTCTGGAAACCTAAGTGTTCTGAAAAAGCGCTGGGAGCAAGCAGGAAACTTGAATCAGGACAAGACTGCCTCTGTTCAACCACCACCAAGCCAGTCCAGCTTTCGTCACAGGCCTCCATCACTGACCAGGCCTGCTTCTATCACTGACGACTGCCCCCCAGTTAAGAGCCCTGCCCCACTGACTGATCAGGGAGGTCAACGTTCAGCCAGTCCAACCCAGCAGCCACCCTGCAGCTTCAGAGGGTGAAGACAACAGAGAGATGGACAGGGATGAAATGTCACACAGCGGAAGACCTGAGAAGTCTGAAGACCAAGTCCCAACAAGCCCTGGTGCCACATACGAAAAACCCAGAGTGCCACTGAGTCACCTGAAAAAGGTTTGAAGACTCCAAAAACAAGGTAAATATTTAGCTCTATACAATCTGTGACCACATCCACAATGTGGTCATCATAGAAAAACAACATAAAAAAAGAAAGCAAATAAACTTGCTCCAGAAAATTATACCTGTTTTCTCTGCAGGTCTATACTTTCTGCACATTTTGGAGGCAATATAATAAACTCAAGCACTAGAAAATCCCCATTAAATGCTAGAAAAAAAAAGTATAATCAGCATTTTAATACTATGACATTATTCATAACTTTTACATTTGTGTGCAATTCTGTACTTACTGAATGATCTCCATTGTGACACAGGTATATAAGTTGAAAGGATTTTGTCTATAAAGGAATAATAAAATATAAGTTGCACGTTACTGACCATTCCTGTCTGTAGGAATGCAGAGTGCTTAGCATTGCTATTTTAAAAATGACATTTTCTTATCTCCTCATACTAAGTCCTTTATTTTCTCAACATTTTTTTTTCCCCACTAGAATTTAGCCATGTCTGCCACCCCCCCCAGACATCTCCATCTTTCCCTATTATTGTTTCTCTGTCCCTTCTCCATCTCGATCCAAAACAACAAGCACTTTACTCTTCGGCTTCTGTAAGTGAGGAATGCAGGAACATTCCAGACCAAGGCCTGTCTCATTCTTCAAAGGGACACAGAATACTGTCTTTATCTCACTTTTCATTAGTGGTAGTGAGTATCTTCCAGGCCAGGAATTCAGCTTTAGTTGTGTGTGTGTGAGTGGTGTCTTAAGTCATAAATTCATATTCTAGTGTTCTCCTCTCATATCATTTAACTTACCTTTCACCTAATAATAATTATAATGATAACTAGAAAAGCACTCAGAGAGCGCTGACCTCCGCCAGGAGCAACAATTCCCCCATATAGCGATTTACAGATTGCAATAAAATCCGCGTTCTGGATCAGATCTGGATCAGCCTTTGAAATTTGATAGAGGTTCCCATTATCAATCCCTGAGTCAAATGTCATGAGTTTTGGGCAATAATTAACGGACATATTGAGAAACAAAAATTTCTGCCCCATTGATTGCAATGTTATCGAAAATTTGAAAGTGATCCAGAATCCAGGATTTCTTCCGGATCACACCCAAAATGAAATCAGTTCTTCCTTTTCACATTTCTGACAACTCCTGAAAATTTAATCAAAATCCATCTATAACTATTTAAGTTATCTTGAACACAGACAGATAAATGCCGGCAAAAACATAACCTCCTTGGCGGAAGTAATAATGATGATGATAATGGGAAAAAAAAGTTTTCAAGTAGGTTTAGAGCTTTGTAAGTCTCTGTCAGTATTGAGAGTGTGTAGGAAGTTATTTAATTTCAGTCAGAGCCACCTGAAAAGCTTAATACTCTTCTGTCAAATAGAAAAGTTTATGAAGTCTTTCCCTCATTTTGCTTCATTTTTCAGTGTGTTAGTGTCCGGTTGGTATGTAAATTTATGTGGCTAATGAAATGGTGGGACAACAGGACTTTGTGCAAAGAAGCCTGTAGAAAAAGACTGTTTTAATTGGCCTCAGATCTTTACAGATTCAAGTATGTATGCAGGATAACTGCTGAGAGAAACAGTCTGGTTTACTCATTAGTTTAGGTGACACAGGCACACACACAACCACAAAGCTCATTCTTTTTAGTGAAGTGTCATGGAGTAGTTTTGGTGTATTTTGCTGCACATTAAACATATTGGCAAATACCAGACATTTCAGTCACTGATGATGTTGAGATGATGAGATGTTAAATGAATGCCTGAAAAAATGTAACAGGATTATTTTGCTTCCATAATCTTTCTCACTTCTCTATTGCAGATGCTCAATCACTGCAAAGCACAATCTAGCTGTTGTTTTCATTGTAAAGTTGCTTAGACAAGTCTGTTGTTAGATGTTCAGGAACAGTGAATCTGAGCTCTCTGGGAAAAACGGTGCAAAATATAATACCAGGATTCAGTTAAAAGTCCCTGAAGACTTTAATTTGGAGTTGCCTATAAACCAGGACATATCCTGGATAAAAAATGGAAAATGTTTTAGGCAAACAACTTGCATAAATGAACATATTATATGAAAATATGTATGCATATGAACATTCATTGTTTATGTTGTATGTTATTTGTATATATTTGTAGGCTTTGATCAAAATAGGTTTTAGTAGATAAACAAAATCAAGTTAAGCCCTGCCGACATGGAAAGAGGAAGGAAAAACAGGGTTGGGCCCACATAAGTTTGCAGTTTGATAAATGAGTTTTGATTAAGCTGGTCAACAACCTTAAAGGAAGCACCGTATTCATTTATTGAAGAGACTGTATGGTTTACACTCACTCTGGAATTTTACTTTTCTTCCACTACAAAAACAGGATTATGCATGAATATGTATTTTCTAAAATTGTTTTTTTTTTCCCCCCTCTGGTTATCTCAGAATCTAGAGACATCAGCTCCAAAAATATCTGCCCCTGTACAAGAGAAACACGCACCTGTACCTGAGTGCAATGGTAAGTTTTAAAGAATACTTGGAGGGCGTATTCCATTTGTGCAATTTAAACTAAAATGTGCAACTGTTGTTTCCAAGGTAATATAAAAAGGTGCTTTCAGACAGTGGGGACCTTTTCATTGTTCTTATAACTATTGGAAGAAGTTTCACTTCTTCTCTGTGTCTCCACTGCAGTTTTTTTTTTTTTTATATGAAGAGTTCCAATAATAAGCATGACCTCTGTAGCATGAAAGGAATTGTTTGTGATGCAGCTTTTAAGTTTGTTGTTCAAAACAACATAACTGTATGATGATGGACACACTTAAGAAAAATAAAATCAGATCACAGGAATGGACAATGAAAGCAAGGATATATTGAAGAGCTGTGCTGTAATTGTCACTGGCTACCCTTAGAGCTGTTTGGCCCCGGCGCCTTGTCTTCTCAGAGGCTGAGCAGCAGCAGAGCTCATTCTGTGTTTTCTGTTCCAGGTGAGGGCACAGAACAACCAAAAACGCCCAGAGTGAGTTAACAAGGCAAATAGGAAGACATGCACGAGCTACTAATAATAAGAAAACTGTCAACCCTAGTTTATAATGCATAACTGTGACTGCATTCGTCTTTATAGAAGTTCTACCCACCCGTGAGGGAGACTTGCATTGCTTGTCTGAAAACGGTGTACCCACTGGAGAGGCTGGTGGCTCATCAGCATGTTTATCACAAAAGCTGCTTCCGCTGTATTCACTGCAACGCAAAGCTTGGGGTAAGTCTCTGCTCTGTGTTTGTCTTCCACTCTTACTTTGTCCCACATGTTTTTAATAATGCAAGTAAATTTGCTATTGGTATATGCTTAAAAAAAGATATTCTTGCTACATTCTTTCTAGTCTAGGGAACTATGCTTCTTTACATGGGAACATCTACTGCAAACCCCATTTCAGTCAGCTGTTCAAAGCCAAAGGCAACTATGATGAGGGCTTCGGCCATCGTCCTCATAAAGAGCTGTGGGAACCAAGAGCTGATGGAGAAGAAAGTGAGGACATGGTAAAGCCAAAAGAGCAAGAGGAACCTGCAACCGTGAAAGGTCTAGCTGAGAGTGTCTCTGATATACAGCCACCACCAATTGAGGAAACATCCCCTCAGGTTAAGGTTACAGACCTCACTGCCTTACTAGAGACCCGTGTGCAGACGAATGCTCCCTCTGGAGAAAAACAGTCTTCTGACAAGCTAGCTGAGACACGCAAGCTGAGGATTGCCTGGCCTCCTGCAGCAGGAGAAAGCCACTCCGGAGCCGCGGCACTGAGTCCAGTCAATGAAGGGGTTACGTCAAGTCGACCCTGGAGAGCCAAGTGGCCCCCAGAAGATGAGGTACAACCAACTGTCCAGAGCTCGGAACTGGCTGAACTGAAAAGCCTGAGGAGGAGCGCCTCTCTAAAGGAGCGCAGCCGGCTATTTACAGTCGCAGCTAAACCCAGTCCCGTCACCAGTCTGGGTCCAAGGGAGCCTCGTCGTCCTCTCAAGTCACTGCTGGAATGGAGGGCATCATTTGAGGAAAAAAAACCAGCTGAAAGGCCTAACAAAAATAACCAAGAAGTCCCACAGGTGAAACGGCAGGAAAAGGATGAGAGAAAGATGCCCCAAACACCAAATGAAAATGCAGGCAAATGCAAGTGAGACCATGTCAGAAGAGGACATGGAGAATCCACCTGAACAACATGAGAAAAGTTGTAAAGAGGCACAAAATGGAAAAGCAGCAGCAGCGGACAAGATGGCAGTGGAAAAGGGCTCCGATATGTCACCCTCCTCTTCTCCACCTTTACAGCCAAAGCAGAACCGCTCCTCCCAAGATGTAGGCTTCTGGGAAGAGGACAAAGAAGAAAGTGATGCTGAGGACCTGAGTGCAGAAGATATAATCAAGAAAAACCGCTATTATGATGAGGAAGAGGACTGTGAGGTATAAAAGCACCAGAAAATGTCACTATCCTCTTCCATAAAGCAGCTTTATTTTCTTTGATCATAGATGGATCAGATTTAGCTTTGTCACATTCTATAGTGCTGGTAGAGATGCAAAACTGTTTGTCCATACACGCACACACATTGTTTTTGAGTAACAGCCTTTAATTCTTAAAGTCTAAATCTTTTATTCAAATTTATTTTGACTTTTGAATTATATTGTGAAAATGTGTTCAACCTTTCTTTTGACTATACTTGTAGTTTGACTTCTCTTAAAATTGAATTATTGCATCCTTGTACCTTTTGGATGACAGGCAGTCTTGATGTACCCTTTAAAGAATTCAGAAAAGATCTAAAAATCTGTTTTTGTAAGTATGTATGGATACAATCCAACATCCAAATAACTGCAAGTCTTGTCCTCTCTCAGGGATGAAAAGTGTCTGTGCTGTTGCTGCCCTCTTATGTTCATGCCTTTGTACTGTATCTCCTATCCTCTCCTGGGGACTCTATTCCACCACTATAATGTTGAACACAATAAAATTGCCTAATATTTCCATCCTCAAGCAAAGTTAAGAGAGGACACAAGCCTCCAAGGGAATCACTTGGTGGATCTTTAATTTGCCTTTCTATATTATGGAAGTCTGACCTTTTTTGTATTGTGATGTTAGAAAATCTGCAGCTTTTATAAAATGATCAACATATTTCTGTAAACATTCCCACATTTAATAAGACTCTACATGCCTGTAACCAAAGTTTTTGTGTAACATAATTTATGTAATCACTTGGGGGGCCTTCTAAGTCAATCATTTTGAAATGTAATCCATATTGCATGTCAAACACTTTTTTGTTTGTTATGGAGTATATGTTTGCACAAGAATTGTTGATAGATTGTCTAATGAAACATCCCACTCTGCTCCTAGAGCACAATTAAAGATGAGGATATCCCAAATGTGTGCAAAGCTGACGCTGTGTAATGATATCTCACTGTGCCCCAATGTTCTGCCTTTTATAAAGAACAGCAGCTATAGGTGGCATCAGTAGGAAAAAACTGAACAGGAACATTATGGCCATTCCAGACCTATACAAGAATTCACCAGTTAATCCAGTAGACTACAATAACAATCACTAACTTCCTGATGTGGACATAGTCTTCAAATAGAACATTGACTTATTATTCAATTTCAGACAGTGCATTACTTTATCTTCTTGATTTACCTTTCATGGAGAGCCATGGAGTGTACATATACTAGTTTTAAAGCTTTCAGAATATTGTCACAAATGTACCAACATTGAAACAAATGATGCCATTGCTTTGATGCTTCTTTGGACATTCTTGTTTCCCAAAAAGACATTCTGTATCACATTAAAAATGCTTAACACCTAAAGGGAAAGAGGGAGGAGAGAGGCAGTGGAGCAGACTTCAGTGAGTTTCAATTTTTATTTGACATTTTGGCATGACTGCTTGTAAGGTGTAAAGAGTGTCAAGATGAAAGGGAAAAAAAATACAAGGAGGGTTATATTGAAAGGCAGGATAAAGATCTTGTGGATAGTAAAAAGGGGCCATTCTTTTGGTCAATGAAAAAAAATGAAAAACTGGACATGAATAGATCTACAGTACAGGCTGATGTGACTACAAAGCATTTCCTCAGCACACCAATAGCAGCAACTCAGCATCAATTCCTGAAAAGAAAATGCTTGGTAACATTGATTGTTCTAATAAATAATCCAGCAAGGTTTGTAGTCCAACATGGAAAAACATCAAGAAACATGTCTTTTGATCTTTGCATTGCCATGGTCTGCATAGCCCACTTCCAGGTGAAATATTTAAACACCAATCTACTTTAAACAAAAGAAAAAAAAAACACACACACACCCATCACATTGATGGGAAAAAAAGTAATAAGCTCTTAAATGCATCCGTCAACAGTAATGAAATGTATTTCATACTGCAACGTGTAAAAATAGAAATTGGTTTTAAGTGTTGTATGATGTAATACATATAGCATAACAATATAATCTTGAAGGTGAATAAAATTTTATGTGATTATAAAAAACAAAAAAAAGCCTTAGGCAACCAACATAAAACCAAAAATTTTGGAGAAAAAAAGCATTGCATGTTAAATAACAAAGAGAAGGCAATTTTCATTTTCAAATGCACCTGAGAACAACAAGTTATCATTACAGTATGGCTTTCATTTCAATATTCATTTCTTCATCCATATGTTCATATCTTGAATTAGTAAAGAAAATCACAGATACACAGTTTAGCCCTTATTTCTTGTCCTAACAGGATTCAACGACTGAGAATTGCTCTTTTCCGTTGACCTTGTGTGACATTCCTCGAGACTTCATCTCATCATTTCTTTTCTCTGTAAATCTTAGGTTTGCAGAAAGTTACACTGGATTTGGCATTTCCTTCATTAGTTTAAATACAGTCATCAGTAATTTTCTTGTTTTTCCTGTGTGCGTAAAGTAAACCAGAAGCTATGAAAAGAAAAGAAAACCTCTAATGGGAAAGACATTCAAAGCAGTATCAGTCGAATAAAAAAAACAAAAAAAACAACAGCCTCATACTGTCGCCGTAGTTGGTTAAAAATATTTTTAGGGTTCCCCTGATGTAATTTTATGGTGGGTTCCACCATAAGTCAGATGTTTCAAATTCTTTAAGATTTCAACTGAAACCAACTCAAAAGTCAGATTCCCCGCTAGAAATGTGTGAGGAACCATTTGTTAAATGTTAGTGTTGCATCTTTTAGACTCATCTCAGATATGCTGTGTGGCTATAACCTGCATGTACCCACCATGAAGCTGATTTAAATGATTACACTTCATTACTACATCATTTTCTTTGCATGTGGCTCAACCGTTTCTGTAGAGGAATCAGCAGGCTGTCGTAACTTCAATGGAATGACTCCATGTCAGAACAACACCTACACTCACTGAACGAGCAGAAAACATTTTACTGACCTCACCAGTCATTCAATGTGCTATTTCTTTGGAACACTGTTTCAGCCGTCTAACCACTGAGTGTCAGTAATATGCCATTAGGAGTTTGGAGTGCATCATGGCTGCAGGTTGTGACTGGCACTGCACCTTTATTTATTTAAATTATTGCTGATAAAGGATAAGGTCATTTTGTTGGCTGAGGTCTGCTATATTTTGACTTTTACATTCATTATTCCAGTAAGACCCTTTTTGGCATTTTAATAATTTCAGACTGTGAAATTAGTCAAAAATAGTTTTTGCCCCTAAACAAAAATCTGACTGATTTAACAGTTTCTTATGGTAAAAAATAATTTCACAATAAAGCATTTTTAGGCACAAATGTAATATTAAGTTATTATTGGTCTTAACAAAACATTTTGCCAGAGCGTTTAGTGATTCTCCCACCGTGAGGAAGCCACCATCCATTCCTATATTGGAGCGGCATTTTGGAGCTTGTCGATGCAGAGGTATAATTTACTTTATTGTCCATGCTCCAAAACGAATCAGAACTCGATCATTTCTATTAGCTCAGATTTCCCACCTCAGCCACTGAGGGGGTGCAGATCCACCCTAACCTTCTCCCCAGTGCTCATCATACCAATAGTGGGATAGAAACCTGTAACTGGTAAGGCCACTTCCCTCCTTCCCACCACCTTTCCATTTCGTGTGAAAAACACCTGTTGCAACACAGGAACGAAAAAGAGACAATGAGAACATTGGTACTGAGGATTTAAGTGTCCCTGGCTTTATATGTTCCTACAATGTAATTCCATCTTACCATGACCTTCTTCCCCTCAAAATCTTCTTCCTCATCTTCCTCCTCTTCTTCATTGTTTGCATACAAGTCATTCTGAACTTCACTGGGCTTAGGAACTGCATCCCAGTCCCAGTCATCCACATCATCTGAAAGAACCCATTCAAGACGAATGACAGTTTGCATATGTTGAAATATGGTGATTTAAGGAAAAAGAAAAAAAGGGGGGGGGATAAGAGGCTGTTCACCTTCACCATCAAGGTTAAAGTCACGTGGAAACATGATCCCACAGCCCATAATGTCCCCTTCAAAGCAGCGTGGCCCAAATGGGTCTCCAACCCCACTGCCGTGGAACAGCTTCCCGTCATCTGTAGATCAGAACATCAAAGGTTTTTGTAAACAGGAATCAAAGACAGCAGCAAGGGCAGAGAAAAATGAATAGGTGAATGAGAGGCCAATGTAAACCACTTTCGAGGGCACCTTGGTGTGGAAAAGTGGTATATAAGTGCAGTCCATTTACCATTTACCATACATGAAGCGTGTGATTTCATAACTTACAAGTATAAAGTAAGTATTACAGTTTATTAAGATCATGATAGGAGTGACCAAACATAACTCACCTGCATGATAAGCTATGGATCCTCTGCTCCAACCTGGATGCCTGTCTTTTGGATAGTCCTAAAGTTCAAAGAGAGTTCACATGTGGACACCAATAAGGTCAAACTATTGTAAATTCCCACAAAAAATCTAAAGTTTTCCAATATTTCTAAAACAAAGCAGAGCCGTTTGTGAATTTTGCACTCCTAACGTCTCCAGTCTTTCTCTATGGAGAACAGGTCAGAACTGTAGGCAGGCCAATCCAGTACTCAAGTCCTTTTCTTCTTCAATCACACATTTGAAATTGTTTTCAGAATGTTAATTTGCACTGCTTTATTGAAAGATGTACAGACAGCCTGAAAAAGATATAATTTTAAAAGGCAGCATATGTTGCTCTAAAATCTCAATGTACTTTTCTGGATTGAAGTGTGAACGCAGAAATGCAAATTACCTTTATCAAGTGCACTGATGATGCAACATCATACCAGAACCTTTTGGACCTGTTGATAATAGTGGGGGTGTCTTTGATTCTGAGCACCCAGAAAGTTCATTTCTTTCAAAAGAAGACGTGAAATATTGATTTGTCTGTTGTTTCTATGCATTTCTGTCTCAGGTGACTCTGAACCCAGAGACGCTGACACCACCTCTGGACAAGGCTTAATATGAGGCTTCATATTGCTAAGCAAAGTTTTAGGTGGCATTTGTGTGAATGTACCTGAGTTTTTTTTTTTTTTTAAGTGCTTAACAGTTTTCAAAAATAATTTGTTGCCCTGTGGTCAAGAAATATCATTCATCAATAGTTGACATAGCTATTGATGAATGCTGGCTCTTGATGCAGTGTTGACTGAGGGCTAAGAGATCACAGGTGACCAGTTTAGACTTGCAACCTTGGTCTTTATGCTCTGAAATTCAATTAAATTGCTTGCCTTACAGGCTTTCTTTGAGGGACTGACGTGGAGTGGTGTGTGCTTTCTGCTGAGCTGTAGTGGTAGATTTAGGGCAGTGATTTGGGGAACAGTGCCAGATGAGTCTGCACAGCTGCAGTGTCTCTCTACAGTTTCTTTGTCTTTCTTTTCAGTGGTGTGATGAGGTCTTGGATACCACACGACTCAGTCACAGGACTGAGCTTTCTCCAGCAATCATTATGACACACATGCTTCCTCCAGAATAAAACAACTCTTGTTACACTGCAATCTGTGTGGACCTGCTGTGGAGCTGGGAGGAACCCTTAAAAACAGCTGGATCTTACACGAACTAGCACCTGAAGCAGCTTCAGAGGGCAAAAGGTCTGCTTCCTCAAGGTGAACCATAGCTGCTGCTCTTGCAAAACATGACCTGAGGACCCTATTCAGGTGCCAGCTGTACCAAAATCCAGCTAATATGGTGTCAGAGAGCCCCAGCACACTACTGCAAATAAAAAAACAACAAAAGTAGTTAAAAGCCACATCTCCACCGATTGCTGAGCAGAAACCACACACAAACAAACAGTATGACAAACAACCACACATTATGACAAACTTGACAAACTTCCCATGTTTCCTTCCTAAAGACCCAATGTTATATGGACATTACACTCCTCCCAAATTTAAATCATTATTGCAATAAATATGTCCTTTATTTGAGTGAACTTTTTTTTTTTAATTGGCTTTTAACTCATCACTAGGCACAAATAGCCCCTGTTTTCCTTTTTGGGACTCTGTTGCAGGTATGATAATCAGAAATGATTGATTTAAAAAAAAAAAAAAAAAAGGATGTTAAAAAAAATGAAACAAACCTGACCTAATGTGATGGAACTTTCTAGGTGTGATTTGCACTCCCATTTTCCAGTGCTACCTCACTGATAATGAGCAGAACGGAAGGTATTATTGAAAGAACACCTTAGTATTAAAGCAATACAGTGATTGGTGTGCAAAAAGCACAGACAATAAGACATTTACCTCAAGGAGCAAAAGGGAAAGGAATGCTGCATAAACAATAGCTCCTTCATCCAACATAAGCAAACACTGAGTAACTAGTAACTGCTAAGCATGCTTTACCCAGAGAGTGATAAAGAGATGCCATTGTTTTGATTTTTGCAGCAAGACGTATTCTGCCTGTCAGCAGACTGATGCTCCTCACAGGAGATGATGGGGGATGGAACAAAACCTCAGGAATGACCGTCTGATGGATTTATAATGCTGCATCAAACCGCAGACACATTGAAAAAAACAATTCCTGGAAAACAATCAGCAAAATGACAGAGCCCTATTCTCCACACCATCTGACCCGGGGCCATGACATGCCCACACACAGTAACTAACACCAGAGGAGTTAAGGGGAACTTAATGTCTAGGATGTGTGCAGCAATAATCCATCATCTCCCAGGCTACAAGAGCTACCCCAGCTGGCACGGCAGTGCTGTAACTCTGATGAGTGACGCCCAATCAATTAAAGGCCAAGTAACTGAAAACAGCAAATGCAATATCAGAGCCACATTTTGTTTCATATCCATCATCTAAATGACACAGTTAGTGCACCCTCAGCAATTATTGCAGTGTTTTATTAATATTAAACAGGATGTGTTCAGTTCATGATGATTTCATTTTAGGCAAAACATAGTTAAATGCAAACACTGAACAAGTCTTTACTTGGGCTCAGCTTATTTCCAAAATAAAAATCATCACTTGCCACAATGATTTATGACTGAACACCCCATAACTGAGACAATCTAATTAAGATTAACATGGAACTGAATGGTCTGAAGAAATTGTGCTTTTATTTATTTTTTTTAATAATTTTAAAAACTTTCTGTATTCTTTGTATGTGCACAAAGAATAACAGCATGGGAAAGATTAAAGAGAAGAAATGAAATAACTGAAACAATAACATTTTCTTATCTTCTCTCATGGCTAAACTTCCCATTTCAAACTTGAGCCCACTAGTTTATATATGGTAGATTAACATGTAATAGGAACAACCTGCTTTTGATGGAAAATCAGGCATGGGGGTAAAATGAGACAATATTTATTCAGTTGCTAGCTTTTCCTCATTCGGTCATCCATCACTGAGACTGGAAACAGTGAGAGCAGAGGTGCATATGAGGGAGACAGATGATGAGGTCTTTGAGGCAAAAAGAAAAGTGTTGTGTACTGACTTATAACCACTGAGTGTGTAAATCATGCCCTGTATCCGTGTCAATGACATGTGATCATTATCGTGTTGACTGAACGGAGGAGGCTCTCACCCTGCGTGCCAGCCCCAGGGCGATATAACACTTCTCCCCAGCATCTGTGATCTCCAGCTCAAAGTAGTGGAAGCGTGTGTTGAGAGGCCGACGGGCCTGAGCCAAGCCCACATCCACAATGCTCTTCCCTTTCCCCACATACTCCAGCAGCTGTCAACATGAAAGATAAAACAGATGCAGATTAAATATGAATTCATATGAAAACACCTATTTAAAGCATTTTCTGTCTGCAATCCCCTTATTTCACCATTGACATGGTGTTTTGAGGCCCTTTTAGTTGCATCAGACCACAGCACATACCTCCAAAAAAAAAAAAAAAAAAAAAAAAATTGGATCTCTATCCCCATGTGCAGCTGCAAACTAATCTGGCTCTAATCTGATGGTGGTTTTGGAGCAGTGGCTCTCTCTTGCTACATGGCCTTTCAGCACATGTCAGTATAGAAGGTGCTATAATGATACTCTTCCTAGTTTGAGACTGCATCTTTTCAAGCTCTTTTGTTGTTGCCTTGAGGGTCCATTTGCACATTTCACAACACGGTACCTTCATCTCCGAGACACGGAGGCCATATCCTTCCTGAGAAGTATAATGGGAGTGTGCTCCTGTGCTGTTCATACTTGTATATTATTGTTTTTAGTGATGAATGTAGTCATGACATTCAGGCATCTGGGGCCTGTTTCAGAAAGCGGGTTATATAAGAGTATGTTGAATCTGAACTCAGGGAAACAGTGTTTCATTTCACAAAGCAAAGCAACTTAATTCCAAACAAGAAGGTTTAGTGAAACCATGGTAACTGGAAAAAAAAAAAAATCTGTAGCAACAAACCTAAGAGTCATTAAAGAAGAACTTCACATGATTTTGTGTAGCCTATAATAGCCTATATAATATATAATATATAATATATATAATATTCCCATTGAAGCTCCTTGAATGATTTTTCCTTTGCTAGGGCAAAATGTAATTAAAGTGAGTACAACTGAGCCCGTTACATCCGAGTTACCAGTCTGAATTATGTTTTAAACTTCATCTTCAACTGCGTAAACGTTTTTTGTTTTTTTTTTCCCTACGCACGATTTAACCTGCCGTTAAACATTTAAATTACACATTCACTCGTTCTGAAACTGTCCCCTGTTTTGTAACCACAAACAAGTTTCTTATCTCAGGGTTTGTTGAATCTACTTCCTGAAAACAGGACAGGAAATTGTGAAAGTCCATAGTTCTTTTCCTGATGTCTTGTTTGATTTCTTTTGATCTTCCCACGTAATGCAATGGGGCCCTTATGATTAAAGGTGCATCTTAAAATACGACATACTAGATGACATTATTTGAGTTATCAGAAACTTCTAATAGCAAAACATAACCATATGGAATTCTCTAAGCTGTTCCAGTCCCCAGTCAACCCAAGGTGTATAAACTTTTTGATTACTTTTTATTTTAAAGAAAGTCAGCCTTCCCATACAATATAGAGATCTAAAGATCTCCCACACTTACTAGGTTGTTTCTTTTCTACTAATCAGCAAAATGTATACTATTCCATAATTCTTCCATGATTTATTCTGAAATGTGGTTAACTAGGCTTTGAACTTTCTTTATTCTTCTTCACTTCAATATATGAATGAAATAATGATTCGCAATGATTGCAATGCGTTTCATTGCTGGATGAAACCTGTTTGTCGTTGGACTTGCATGGCTACCGCCTCTAAACTAGGTCAGTATATGCAGAATTTAATGAGAGAGCTGATGTTTCATTCATGTTAATTCAACATGAATATTAAATGGATGAAATAAAATAGCATGTGCAAAATTTCTTTCAGTTCAAATTATTTTCACTTGAATTAAATACTTTGTCACTGGAGGAAAATTACATTTTTGCAGATTAAAGTTAGTCGGTCTGTCAGGATTATAAATTCACTATAAAGAGTTGTTGGATAGGGTAAGGATCCTGATTCATCTCCTGTGAGTAAAGAAGGCTCACAGGAGTGAAGGAAAACAAAACTACAGATTCACTATGAGTTGTACAAGCAACTATAATAATGAGCTGAGCAAGGCCAGACAGCGACATTTATCTGAGATGATTAATAAGAATGTCAACAATTCTCGCACTCTGTTTGCTACGGTTGAAAAATTTATTCAATTCAATTCAATTCAATTTTATTTATATAGCGTCTGTTACAATGACAATTGTCTCTAGGTGCTTTACAGAGACCCAGAGCATGACCCCCGAGCAAATATCATCAACTAAGATTATACAATTAAATCCAAATCAATGATAATGGCAGGTAAAAAACTCCCTTTATAAATCCTCCCATGCAGACAAACATCTCCACTGAGAAATGCAACCAATTTGCCCAAATTTTCACTGAAAAAAATCAAAACAATTAGACAAAACATTAATGCCACACAGGCAAACAATATAAGTAATCTGTGTCTAAAACCAAGAAATAACTTTGATGTTATGTCACAATTTTTACTTGGTTGATTTAAAAATCTTAAAAGACGTAGTTTGTCATCTGAAATCAACAACTTTCTCTCTGGACATAATACCATCTGACTTTTTAAAAACAGATCAAATTATTTAAGTATTTGACTCTAGCGCTGCCATGCTACCGGAACCGCCGCGCACAAAGCCACTTCCGGGTCATGTAAACCGGACAAATTAAATATTAAAAACAAATTTGGTCCCGTGTCCCGTTTTTTCATTTCGTATTTTTGATCCAAGTCTAAAATTAAAATATGAAAAACCAGGCATTTTTTGTTTTTTGTGTTAGATTAAAAAATGAAAAACAAAATAATACATCCATTTTTCCTTTTCTAATTTTTGATTGCCAATTGAAAATGGAATGAACGAATGATACAGATTCTTTTACTTTTTCTAGCTTCTTTTAATGATTTTGATTTATTTAGGTATTTTATATCACCTTATTATGATTCATTTTATTCTTCTCTTTCTTTCTTTTTAATGTTGTATGTAAAGCACTTTGAACTGTCTTATACATGAAAATGTACTATACAAATAAACTTGCTTGCTCAGGGTTGTAGTTCCCCCATAGCAGTCTGGACCTCAGCAAACTTGAAGTCTCTGACTGAAGACAATCAGGTGTTTAATTGCTGTGTCATGCAAAGGTTGTGCAGTCTTGTCCATTACGTTTCTCAACTTGTGTGTCATTCTTGCTTACACAGATCTGCTCCAGGCACTCCAGACCAGTCCCCAGCAGCCTTTTTGCTTTAATCAGTTTGTTCATTTTTTTTTCATTCCCCCGTCATTGACTCTCATGTCTCTGCCCCAACACATGACTGCAGATAAACCTGCACTATCCATCAAAGACATAGTTACCAGTTCCACTTATAGTACACGACACTGGCAATATTTTTCTCTGTAGTCACTTGAAATAATTACTTGTTGTGGGTGGTGTTTTTTTGGATTTGTTCTTAAAATTATGCTTGACAGAAAGATATGTTACTTTTTTATTTACAAATATGGTCTCATATACCCAAATTAATTGACACTGCTTAGTCTCACATGAAACAGCACTGTAAGTCCCAGTCCCAGTAGAGATGCTCCTTGAGCAGTCTGAACCTCCGCCTAGGGTGACACATTCCCTGTGCCTCCATCTGATCCCATAGAGGCAGGATGGATGAAAAAAAAAAAAAAAAAGCTAATATTTAAACTATAACCCATTCAGAAATTGATTTAGACCTCTTTAGCCCTGATGAGCCTTGGGTGAATCTTTCTCTGCTATGATATGAACTGATTTTCTGTCTTTATATGCTCATCTTATCCATCTGCACAAGTGTAATTCAGCATGACTGAGGTGTGGGGCTTGCATGCACACAGGACAGAACTCAGCTTGTAGAAATAAAGGATAAATTAATGTTGGAGTAGCATGCAAGCTATTCTTGAATGCAGCTGAGTCAGACACAAACACTGCACCCTGACGTCACATGAAACAAGTTAAGACTTAAACAGAAAGAAGACAATCATCTCAAGGAGTACTTAAATAAAAGTTTGTCTTGCTATATATTGTATATATTTATTATTTTAATTAAGCACTTGGCTAAAGTTAAATTTGTACTTTAGTAAAAAGTGTAATTTTAAAAATTGATCTCTCTGATTCAACTTTGATACAGATCCATTTAGTCCTTTTAGGTTCAATGATTTTATGCCTGGGAGCAGTTATATGACTGGGTATAAAAAGAGCATTCCACAATAGTAAGTCCTTTAGAAGTACTGTGTGTGTGTGTGTGTGTGTGTAGAGGGGGGGGGGGGGGGGGGGGGGGGGGGGGGTTCCCTCTGTGGTGGGGCAGATAGTTTAACAGTTCATGAATGAAGTTTCTCATTGTAAAACTCCAAATAATTCAGTGGTTTCAACATCTAGAGTACATTTTATCATAAAAAGATCAGAGAATCCAGAAAAGTCTTTACTTTTAAACATGAATTAACTGTCTTTGTTTAATCCTCACCATCACTTCAACTGACAGCTCTTGTTGGAAACATGTTTCTCCTCAGCCAGATGAAATAGCTCATTATGGTCCAACCACTTTTTCTTTCTTCAAACTCATTTGTATATTTAGAGCTTGAGCAGGTACCTATTTGTTTTGTGAATTATAATCTGATGCTATAAATTTGTTTTCTACCTGATTTGCAAAATACTATTAATTACAAGAATTTTTTTTTCAGCACGTTTTACAAAACCAGAATTGTCCACTGTTAAAATAGAATATTTGTGTCATACTTGGATTTTTTTTTTCTCCTGAAAAAACAAAACTGACTCACAATTAAAAATTCAGATTTTAAGTTTTTACAAGGTGAAAGATCAACTAGGACTCTTAATCATTCTGGTTTTTGCATTCATAATGAATGAGAAAGTTTGTTTACGTTGCTACAATTAATGATAGTCACCTTTTTGAAAAAAATATTTGGATAAAGTTGCTAAGTTGCCACCAATGAGAAAAAAATTGAGAGAAGAAATCTCAAAACACAGGGGTGAAATGTGGAGGGTACGGTATTGCTTTACAGGGGCAACAAGTTATCAAACAAGCTTAGGACTATAATCAATCAAATTTATATTTTCTATCTTGTTTGAAAACATACTGATATTAAATAAAACCAATGTACTTTGTAGTCTTTTCTTTACCAAATATGTAAGTGACTGTTTTTGGAGAATAGGATATGTTGACTGTAGAAAATTATGCAATGTAAAAACTACTATCCTCAGTCAGAGATGGGAAGCAGGCTAAAGAATCCAGGTAAGCTCACTTATTTCAAACTCTAAACAAAATTTTCTTCATCATCAGACTTGTAGTCTTCATCTGTAGCCAATATTGACTGAAGTGACTCACCGAGACAATTTATCCAACTTGCTGGATAGTCAAAAGCTGCCCAACGACTTACCGTGCCAGTCACCTTGACGTCATGGAGACGAGCCCAGTCCTCTTCATGACTATCAACTATCATCTGTCCATCATCCTCCTCCATGCCCCACTCAGCATTCAGGTCCAGGAGCACTTCTTCACCTAACGAATGCATCCCTACTGCAGGGTAAAGAGCCTCAGGAGATGCTGGGATGTCCACACTGCCGACCTGAGCACACATTCAGACAGTATATTTTAATGAAAAGCAATGGAAATCCATTGGTGCACGCATTAGCAAATACAAATAAACAAGTAAAGTGAGCTGACGGAACAGATTAATTCTTTGGTGAAATTGGGGTATTGGGTACTTACTTCATTACCATTTTTGGTAAAAAACACTGTCAACTGTCCATCTTCAGAGTCCAGGGAAATTCCACATCCAATTCTGTCACCTCTGCAGCATTTTGTACCAAACTGCTGCCCTACGGTGTTGCCATTATACAGCCTGCAAATACACAACAGGAGATGTTTGTGGCCAATTGTAATATACTGTGTCAGGGGTTATTATCATATTTTCAAAATATATTTACCCCCCCCCCCCACCACCACCACCACCACCACCACCACCACCACACACACACACACACACACACACACACCACCAAAACAAAAAAGAAAAACCACATCAGAAGGCACTAAGGAATTGATTAACTGAGATACAGAAAATGAAGGGGAAAATATACAGTCAGTAGATTATTTGAAATTCATAAGAAAGAAAACGCAATAAAAAATAATGAAGCACCCCCATGTCTGAAGTTAAAAACTGCTGTTTTATTCCAGCCTCAGACTATAGCTGAATCCTATACACCATTTATCTTTTTTTTTTTAATCATTAACTCTAATCAAAGTTCTAATGAACCCTGCCCCCTAAAAAACAAAAAACAAACAACTAAGCACACGTTGATCCAAAACTACAGTGAATGAAAAACAACTAGTCTAGTGGCTTCCTATTTGCTGACTTCCCTCTTACTGGTATTGTCAGTGCCTTTCAGTTCCCAGTACTCTAAGGCTTTGTAGTAGAAGTATTATAGTGTTGTAATAACTTCATATTTATTTAAAATTAAATTCCTATATAAATCAAGGCACACATACAAAATCCCATACAAGACACATATTCCCACTTGCACAATAAATTGTTCTGTCTGTTGTTTTTTTTTACAAAGCACCCTGAGGGGCTGCACTGCCATAAACCTGTAGCTCCTGTAACCTCTATTCAGTTCCTTAAATACAGTTCCTTGAAGCTTTGTTATCACCCCTGACTGACAACACTTTTGCTAAATACTAGAAACAACTGCTAAGAATATGTTGGTGTGTTCAGCCAAGCCCTTCCTTCATCCTCAACTGAACGCTTCATAAAAAAGGAAAATGAGAGGTGTCCTTCTTATTTGTCTGTGAGACATACTGTAGATACAGATTACTGGAATTTTAAATGTTCTGTGCAGCTGAAACATACAGGAGATACACAAGCCTAAATTATGTCAGAAAAGAACGAATGTGCTACATACTTGCCATCATCGGCATGAAAAGCCACAGAATGGGGGAGCCATCCTGGCTGGTGGTCCAGTTTGTAGTACTGGGGTACCAAACCGACAGCGATCATCCCCCTCACTCCTGTGTCGATGATCGTCACCTGACAAGACCACAGTCACTGTTATTGTCGAGAAACATGAGACAATACATTCCACCAGCTGAAAGTTTTCTTGCTTTTGAAATAAATTTTTGTTTTAAGATAAAAAAAAATGTTTTCCGTTATGTATAAGATGAGAGCCTTACAAAATCTTTGTTTTAATTATAAGTGTCTCTTTGACTTCTTTAAAGCCACTCCATGTAATACCACTTCTGACCACTAGGATATACATAGACCTACTGTGTTGACGAAAGAGATACTGACAGTACTGTGCTCATGAGTGGGGACGTTCTGTATGTTGTAATATCACTTTTTTCCCCTACTAAAGGTGCATTTCATTACATCTAACACCATAGGCTGACATAAGAGCTTTGATATATGCTGCCCCCATGTGGTCAGAGTTAATATTGCTACACAGAGATGCTTTATACACCACAGTTAAGACATAGGCTAAAGTAGTGGCTATTAATATTTTATCTTAATCACATATTTATTATATTATTCCCCTAAAGCATGTTAAAGGAAACCCAATATTTTCAAACATGCTTATTCGAACAATTGCATCAACCAAGAATCCATAAATGAGTCACTGCATTCACATTCAAGAGAAAGAAGAAGCACCATTCAAGAGTAGTGGTTCAATGACTGTCAGGAAGAAAAAGAAAATACTGTAACTTATTCACAAATTAATAGATTTTACACAAGACAGATAATTGTGTTTATATAGTTAAAGCTCAATATATATTCAAATGAGAAACAACAAGTGTGTTAACAATAGTGTTCATACTGAAGAAGCTAAATGCTAAAGATTGCACAGCATTATGCTCACAGTGGATATATACTTTCATGCATGTTGGTATCCTAAATTATTATGTTAGCACGTAAATATTCTTGTTTAGCACAACCCATAATAGCCTTCATGGGAATCTCATCAGTTTTGTAACTTTTCACATGAACTGCAAAAACTGATGGATATTTAATGAGAAGGATTGCACAGCAATCCACTCAACGCTTTAAACATTTCATTGAAAAGTAACAAACTCTTATTAAAGAGTTTTTATCTCAAATATGTATACTTAGGTATACTTTTTTTGGTGTGATAGATGCAAGATCTGTAGGCATAACTGCCTGAGAAGCTCCTTCATGGTCCATCCCAGATTTTTACGTGGATATATTTAACTTTGAGTTGACACAGATTCTTTTACTTCATTATCTTTCCATTCAAACCTGAGACTACACAGCACGTCCCCATATAACCTTGCATGATAATTCAAAGTGAGCACTTTTAGGTAAAAAGCTCACCCTCATGATTGTAATCATAACTGAAAGCTGACCATATGACATTATTCCTAAAATGCCGTACATGAACAAAAGCAATTGGAGCTCTGCTTGGAAGTCCTAGGGAAGAAGAAGAGGAAACTTTTAAGTCGTTTCCCATGACCTCATCACTGGTTTCTGGGAGGAACAAGTAAGAAGTTTGTTTCTCGGTAACATGTACTGCAGATGAACCCTAACATCAACGATCAGATCTACAATCAGCACCCACTTGACAATCATTTACTGCCATTTACGCAAATGGCTTCCTTCCTCCTCCCACAAAGTTGAGTCACAAGGATGAACTACATGAAAGCTTAGAGGTTCAGTTACTACTTCACCACACGTCAGGCAAGGCAGGATGCAATTGTTAGGCAAGTTTGAGCAGGACTTATTCAGAAACAGTCACTGGCCTCAGATGTTTGTGCAGTACAGTATCTTGGTTACAAAAACCAGTAAACTGAAAAAAGAAGAAAGAGCCGTGACTTATTTGGTGTGAGAAACCACTGCATGAGGGCTGAAAAAACTGAGTCATCAGGGCTCATGAGTCAATAGCACCTCTGACATTTACAGTATCTCTATGTGCAGCAACTGTAAACGCTGCATTGGTAAATTTTTTAATCCAATATATGTGTGCAAGACCATTCAATCCTTTGGCTAATTACACTTTACTGGCTCTCTGTTGAAGGATCGGGATTTGAGTCCATGTTTCCTTGCTTTAAAGATGGTCACATTCTGTATTACAGCGCAATGAGAAGTATAGTGGTAAATACAAGTAATTTCTGGTCTTTGAGTGATATTGAATTTTTGATGCGTATGTAAGATCAAATTTTAGAGGTCTTTTATGTGAAAATGAGTCAACTGGAAACTGTTACAGTCACTGACCAGGAAGGTGAATCCTATTCTCATTAACGGTGGAATCCAAAACTCCACAAGTCAAAAACTTAAAATCCATATTCATCTATTTAGTGTACTGATCTCCCTGTCAATACAGTAAGAGAGCAGGGCTTAAAATTGCTTTCAAATGAACAGAATCTTTATGTCTAAATAATTAAAATGCGTATCAATAGTGAGGTCCCAAGGACTCCATGACTCCATTTACTGGGGCTCTTGCTTGAAGAGTAAATATATTTAAGACTCAGTCCGATACAAAATATATTACTACATATACATATATATATATATATCAACACACGGCTGTAGGAAATTTGTTAACCCTGAAGTGAAACTGAAAATGAATTCTAAAGTTTATGGGAAAAAAAAAAAAACAATGTGTGGTTTGATGAGCCTGCCTAGCATGCTTTTGATGACAGTGTCAACAATACTGGAATTTATGAGTTGAATCTGTTTTGGGTTCAACAAATATTTTAGGACTATTTCCATCACCCAGTATGGAAAAACCTGCCAAGTAGCTAACAAAATTATTTCCAAGTCGAAACATCCTTGTTTATGGCATGCCTGCTAGCATAAAGGCAAGCAGCCATACGCAGCTGGCAATTAAGTGTCTCATCACTGAGAACCATGGAGCAAATGTTTCCAGTGTTCAGTCAACTCAACTACAAGCAGACTATTTTAACATCTGGACTCTTTTACTACAGAATATTGCAGTTTTAAATATGTGGGCAATTTGGTTTCCATTCTTTTGCTGAAATAAGCAAGACTTTCCTCTGGATGCCATAAGTTGCTCATCAACTTGAAAGTTAATGTTCAGCATTAAAGTGCTAATGAAATCAAATGCTGAAATGTTTATATATAATCCATCTTTCTCTATACACCACCCACCCCATGTGCCAGCCATCAACAACAAAAGAATTTTTGTGGGTATTCCTTAAGGTATTGTAGACCCTGCACTGATGGATGTATGGCAACTTTGTACCCAGTGAAATTGCTGATGATAAACAGGAACTAAGCAGTCAGGTCAGTCAGGGTTTTTCCACTTAATTCTGTTTTACAAGAAACATGCAAATAAGTGGAAGCAAACAGCCCTCAAATGGGACTTTAATGGTGCCTTCACAGATGTGCCCATGCCAACACCACATCAACACCACATGCTGTGACAGCTTCTGGCTTTTGAACTGTGAGTTCATAAGAAGCAGACTGACCCCTTGCCTCTTTAAGCATGAGTTCTGGTAGCAAGTTTCCTTCTGTGTCACTCTCACTCCCTGCAGAGTCAGGGATTTGGGGAAAACATTTAACATAAAACAGGCACAGTCCTCCAAAAAACACTTAACAGTGTGCATCCCTGAGAGATGACACTAGATTTAAGCCATAAGATGACTCGCTGGATGTTAGTTTCAGGCTGGAGGCTATTGAGAACAACAAATTCCATCACAAAGAGGACAAAGTATGAAAAGCAAAGACGGAAGGAACAAAAAAGGGCAAAAGCTAAAAACCTACAACAGCAGCAAAACAAGCAAGAGTAACCTTCCCCTCAGATTCTTTCACATATTTTTGATGCTGCACCCAAGAGATGGGGGGATGGGGGCAGCCTCAAAGGATGCAGCATTCATGCTTTCCACAAATAACTTCCAAAAATAACTTGCTGATTCATCTGTTTACAGGACAGTGACTCAGTCCATCTAAAAAAAAAAAACAACTTTTTTTAATAAAACATTTTTAATAGTCTGCATAAAGCTTAAACTTGCATTGGTGGGTGAAGAGATGAACTGGGTTCACTCACAATGTTTTTTCCAGAAGTGTTTCTGAGCCCATGAGTGAATTTCACCACAGAACTGTTTTGTTTTTTAATGCAGCGCTACCTGAGGGCCTAAAGGTCATGACCACTCTACTCTCACGTCAAGCCTTATTCATAAGATTTAGAGATATGTACACAGTGTGAAGCTTTTTATTGATATTATGAAGAAAGGTTACCTAATTTTACAGATAAAAAATGTTAGTCAATCAAGTTACAGATATCTGTTGCTAAATAACATCACTAACTTTGTTCTATTTACAGTAACTTCATTTTTTAAATATTCTCCCCCTCACACACACAAATATCAAATCTTTAATTTGAATTTAAATATTTTTTTTACATGAAGATCAGATGTTATGACTGAACTAAAAATGATTGGTTATGCGTTGAACTGCCACACATTTTAATTTTGTGAAAGTTTTACAGAGTAATAATCCAGAGGCACCACATTCATGGACATGCACACTGATTCATCAGCTCTTACTTCAAAATAGCGGTTCCTTTTGGACAGAGGCCTGGCCGCCACAAAACAGCCAACTTCATCTGAATTCCCGTGATACCTGCACAGAAATCCCAGTGAAAAAAGATATCATTATTTCAGCTTGAAGCGTGCAAAATGGAATGCTGACCCTGTAGAAAAGACTGATAAATCACATTCACCTCACGCAGCATTGTTGTTCACCATTACCTGAGTACATCTCCATCTCTCAGCATCCTCTTAAGTCGCTCCCGGAAACGCACTGCTCGCACTTCACGAATTTCTCGAATTCTTCTCCTCCAGTTCAGAAATCGATAATGAAGATTTATGTCGTCCATGTCTGAAAATCATTACAATCTAAGACACAAATGGCAAATACAAGAAAAAAAAAACTCATTAACTTGACTTTAACAACTCTAAAGAGTGAACAAGTTTATTTATATTGGCTGCTTGTTCAACAGAAGAGGTTTTGTAGTACTTTTAAATCAAAGAAAAATACTGTTAAAAGTGCTGGGCCAGGGTTTCTAGTGCTGCTTTTACTGGTGACACATACCACAAGCAGAGCAATCATGATAAACAACTGTAATACAACTAAATGTTAGAACAATCATAAAAGTTGTAGACAGAAGGAGGAAGACATTCAGTAACACAACATTTCCTCCTTTAAAAGACTGTGAATACTGTTGACCAAAACATGATTTCTGGTACTGAACTCAAACAAGAGGGATTTGGGTTCGATCCTTAGGCCACACCCTTCTTGTGAAGAATTTGGATTTTCCCCCCCAATTCCCATTTAATCCCACATTCCAAAGACAAGCAGAGGCCTGGTAATAGACGCAAGACTGCCAACAGGAATGAATGAGAGTCCACAGCTGTTTGAGAAACGTCACGGTCAGGTGCCTCACTCTGCTGTCTTGCACTTTATGCAAGTAGAAACACATTCAAACATTGTCCATTAAATATGAGTCACCCTGACAAACTCTAGACTTTATCTCCCTCTAATACTAAACACCAATACATGAAACTAGGCATATAATCTGAGAGTAAATCCAATTTCAATTCAATTCAGAATTTATTGGCAATCATATATTTTATTTAAGAAAAAAAGTTAAAAGCACGTATTACAACTACAAACACGCAAGGGTCTGCGTTACAATAATAACAGAACTCACGGTACTCTGAATATGACACATCTGTTGAAAATGCAGGAACAACGTGGTAGTTTTTGTTATTGAAACAACCTCAACGTTTCATACATACATATATAATGTTAAAATTATTTTCAGGTTGTTATGCAGTCGTTGTAGAAATATAACGGCTGATGACGAAGACTATTATAAGAAAAAACATGTGAAGAAAAATAGGTTGTTCATTTTGTTGACGGATAACTTGAGTGACATGCAGCTAAATACCAGGCTCTGATTGGTCGTGTGTCTTGATAAAGAAGATCAAACTCGAGCTGATTAATGTGTATTATTTTCTAGTTCACTCGTGTGATCATAAAAATTACGAGCCTTCCTCAAACGCTGCGTCGCATTTCCCAAACTGTACGCAGGATTCTTGTTAACCGGTTAGCTGTTTTCAGCGTTACAACATTATCACGCTATGTGGGTGTCTGTATCACGTAAATATTAATACAGCTCAGGCTATACCCACACTATACAAAGCCCTATTGTGTTATATCAATTCCTTACTGTTCTATGACTTGTAACGCGTCGTTCTTCGGTTTTTCTTCCAATTTTAAGGAGGCGAAGTCTGTCACTTTATGTCCAAGTAGCGATGCCGGAAGTCCCGCCTCTCGACCAATCAAATGTGAGGATAAACAGAGACGCTTTTAACCTGCGTAGTAGTACCGTGTCGCCATACGTGTCACGTGTGTGCATTAAACGTGTATTCTCTCTCTCTCTCTCTCACACTATAAATATATATATATATATATATATATATATATATATATATATATATATATATATATATATATATATATATATATATATATATATATATAGCTATATATATATATATCTATATATATATATATATAGATATATATATACACACACACACATATATAATATATATACACACATACACGCACACACACACACATATATATATACATAGTTACTTTTATCAATTTACCTTTTTTCTCACCTTTCATTCTGTCTGTTTTGCTCTTTGAAGAGATGGGCCTATGCGTGATATGATATGTTTTTCTCTAAACCACTCTTACCCTTATTTTTAGGCTTCATGGTAATTTTATTCTTGCTGACTTTTGTCTGTGTGGTCACAGATTATATATCAATGACCACTGTTTGAGTTTTGTAATCCTGTCTTTTAATTTAATGCGTCTGTGACTAAGGGACTGTGGAATTTACAGGGTGTGACTTTTGGCCTGTGGTTATTAATGTCTTAGTCATCTTGTCTCCATTGACACTGCTTCATAGTGTCAATCACCCTCACTGAGTTGTTAGCCCTTGTCTGAAATGTTGTGAATTCACTCTGTGAACAATTTCTTTTAGATGCACAAAAAAAGAAAAAAAAATACAATGTCAAGAACAGGAATCTTGAAGTACAGAGGAACTTTTACTGAACTGAAAAACAAGAATTACAATATTTATAGTGTGTTAAAAAGCATGTGGCACCAATAAGAGTTTTATAAAGCCTAATTGAGTGCAAATTAATGAACAATTTCAGTTTATTTGACAAGGTTGAACAAGAGTACACTTCAAAGATGTAGCAAAGTAAATCAAGTAGAAGAAAATGGAGATCTCAATTAATTTTAAGTCTCACTATTTGCAGTAGCTTAGTAATACTGGAATAACCTGTTGGTAAATGCATTACTGCTTTATTTTCTTATGCACTACTTTGTGGATGCAATAAGTTCTGTATTTAACCATAAATTCATGATCAATTGTAAGAGGCATTTTCATTGATTCAGCACAGCAGATGGTGGCAAATTGTAATGTTGTTGTCCATCTTTTTTCTTGCTGGACTTTGGTTGGTCATCTTAAAGCTTTTACCTTCATAAATGTGTGAGTTCCTAAGTGAAGAAAAGGCAGAACTAGAAAGAAAAGATAGGACTAGAGAGTAGCCAAGACAGTGATCATTACAGTCCCCCAAGATGACAGATAACAGATGGTATGAGCATGCGTGAGTCCATTCATGTGTCAGAGTCATGTGAAAGGGGGGTGTGCTCAGCTGTGTGGAAATGAGAGAGAAAGCTGAAATTCTCCATCACAAACCCTCCCATACCTTTCCTCACTGGTTTAGCCTCTTTAAAAGCTGCTGCCAGTGTTGTCTGTCTGCTTCATCATCACTTTGTCTTGGCAGGAGGAAATTATAGCTACTCTCCCGCAGACAGAGAGACTGCAGTCTGACAATTTAAAAGTTAGTTAGAACGAGAAATCTTCCTAACAAAGATTTAACAAGTCTGTACTAAGAGAGTGGGAACATTTTAGAGCAAGATGATCCTGTATTTAAGCATCTTGATGCTGTTCCTCCTGGAGACGGCTCTGTCAAGTCCATTGACCACCACACCATCAAGCGGATGTCCCACCTGTGAAGGAAAGCACTCCCAGACTCAGCCGCCGGTAGATTTAAATGCCACGACTCTGGCTCTTGGAGAGCCATGTGGTGTGTACACGCTAAGCTGTGCACATGGGCTGCATTGTGAACCACCAAAGGGTGCAACGAGGCCTCTCCGTACCTTGCTGGAAGGCAGAGGAGTCTGTCGTAATGCCAGCAGTGCCAGCCTGACTACACAGGTCGACATTGTAGGTAAGGATTACATAAAACTTGTTGTGACCAGTAGACAAAGTGAATGAATGTATAATTTTGGCTACAGTAGGTAAAGGATCACAGTGGAGTTTTCACCTACCAATTAAATGTTTGTTTATTTGATTACTTAATTATTATTATTATTAGTCATTTTATGTGTAAAAAAAAAACAAAAAAAACAGCAACTTTCAGTCCTCCTCCTGACTTGATATTGATCCATAAATGAAAAACTCAACTGACTGTTTTCTAGGGTTTCTTTTTTGTGATAGCATTTTGAAAGCATTTTGTATGTAAAAGGGCTTTGTTTTCTGTTAACTGATAGCATTTTATCGGCTCTTTTATTGTTATTGGTTGACTTAGAGCTTAACATTTAAAAAATATATATATTAATGACTTGTTACCTAATAAGAACAACTCAGTTCTTAAAAATAAACTCACCTCCTCATTAAACAGTTTTTAATGCTGGCTTATCATTAAATGTTAAATATGTTTGTCTTTATCTGATCCTAGACCCTACTCCTACTGAGGATCCAGATCAGGTGAGTCCTGCATGCATTTGAAGGAGTACAGCACAGTCACTAGATTAATTATCCGGTACTCAACATGCATCTGCCCTTTCCTACAGGCTCCATGTCGTAAACTGCTGACTACGCTTCTCAAAGGTCTTGATGCCCATATATTTCAGTCTCATCATGATATTTACATGCCCAACTGTGACAAGCATGGTTTCTTCAGGAAGAAGCAAGTAAGTTTACAAATAAGGACACTGAAAGTCCCATAGAGAACTAGTGTTCTGGCAGCTCAGATTCAGGGTGTCTGCATCTGTGTGTTTGCTCTGTTCGTGCAGTGCTGGTCATCTCGGGGTAAGCAGCGTGGAAAGTGTTGGTGTGTGGACAAGAACGGCATGCCTGTTTCTTCAACCACAAAGCTGAAAGGAAGCCTAAGTTGTTAAGTGCATGAAGGAAGCTAAAGCTTCTCTACCAATATAAGACTGAGATGAAGGAACACCATAAAGAGACTGAATAAACTGAGTGCAGTGACCCATGTCACTGGCCATCATCTGGAAGCAGCTCTCCATCAAAGAAACGCTGTTTCACATCAGGTGAAACCCTCTCTCCTTGCGCCCTCTGCTGAATACTTTGAAACTGTGTTTGTTTGATTCTGTCACATTATATGTTATTTATGGATTGTACATTGTTTGTAGTTTGGATTGCAAATATCTGTTATTTTAATGTCTATTCTTAATGTCTCAAATTACAAACCATGCTTCGGGAAAAATCCACGATTTTTGCTTTCAGTGTTTTATGATATAATGATCACATTGTAATATTTATACCTTTTCAGTTCTCTTTGTCTTTCATTTTAAACCACTTTATTTCTGTAAATGCAGCCACAATTTCTACATGTTATCCTTTTCTATGTTAATTAAGATGTGTTTTTTCTGTTTTATATATATATATATATATATATATATATATATATATATATATATATATATATATATATATATATATATATATATATATATACACACACACAATCATAAAGGTCATTATAGGCATCGTATGAACTTTAAGTATTCTTATATATATATATATATATCTATATATATATATATATATATATATATATATATATATATATATATATATATATATATATATATATATATATATATATATGCACATATACACACATATATAAATGCATGACATTTTAAATAAAGTAGTCTGGTGCTCCCTGTAAGTATTCAGTCAAGGAGGTTGCCATTGACTGCAATAAGACCATCTAAATATTTAATTTACTGATTCATTTAACTTACAAAAGCAATGTTTGTAAGAACATTGGGAAGTGATTTGGATCTAATAGTATGGGACAGAAAAGTATAAAATACTGACACACAGCCCTATAACAGAAAATCCAGATCAGCAGCACAGCAAACATGACCATATTCAAATTGTTATAGTCACTGGTGCCTTATTGGGCTTTAATCAATATAATTGTGTTCATAATGCATTCAATTCACTTTACTTTATGGCCCTATTTACAACAAAGTAATCTCAAGCCACTGAACATAAAAAAGTCAAAGTTAACATAGTTAAATATATTCTAATCAAGTCCAAATTGTATTCCAGTTCAGTCTGATTCATTGTAACTCATGCACATTCCAAATAATTGCATATATATTACAAATACATTGATGCCCAGCCAACATTTGCATGTGGAGCAAATCTGAGATATAAATAGGCTGAAAAATGGGCCCCATATGGGACTGGCTGGTTCCATATTGGTCCCATGTGAATTGTCCACTAGGGTTCACTTATGTGGTTGGTCCAAGTGGACCTAGATAAGACACCATTGTATCTGAGCATGGGTATTGTGAGCAATTCCTTTTTTGTTTTAATTTATTGTATTTTTTTTACATTGTGAGCAGTTCAAATATGAGCCAACATGGAACCAGTGGACAATCCAAAAACTCATTTTTCAGCGCTTTTATATCACAGATGGGCCCCAGATCCGAATGTAGGGCTACAGATGTTTTGTATACCTCATCTGGAGAGAACCAAAATAAAATGATATTATCTTATCATATCAGAACCAAACCTCAGTAACGATGAACCAAACCATTTTATAACCTGTTTAATAAGCAAACTTCGTAAATACCGGAGGTCACCAATGAAGGTTGTTCCATTTCAGATAATAATAAATAAACAAATGACAAGGGACACGGGAACCATTATTATTATCATTAGTATTTCTTATTATCATTCTACCAGACTGCTATTATCTAAGCACGTACTGTAAGGCCTGTATCACATTAAAAAGCATTAAGCATGAGAAAAATACAGAGCAGATCATTCTGGTTACTGCGTAATCAGGCAGACTGTCGTCGGTGTTGCGGTAACTCTCTGCATCTGCTTAGTTTACTCTTGTTGAAGTGATGAACGCACATTAACAACCAAAAGCCTCAGGAGCAGTGCGCGCTGGCGCACAGCTGCCGCTGCGGCTCAGACTCCACAGGCGGACTCCAGCCCACTTTACATACACAGGGAGCCGCAGATAACGACCAGCCTGCTCACAAACTGAGGCACGGATACCCGAGCAAGTGTGATGTCCTCTCCAACTGCCTCCTCTATCCATCTGGGCGCCCTGAAGCCCAAAAGGAAGACCAAGAAGAAACATTTTGTACAGCAGAAAGTGGAAGTTTTCCGAGCCAGTGACCCCGCGCTGAGCGTGCTGATGTGGGGAGTCGGTCATTCGGTATGGATATGTTGGCTGCACAATGCGTTTAATCGAGTGTTTATGTGGGCCAGGGTGTAAAATTGCACCTTAACTTTTTCCTCCATTGATCATGCGCAGATTAATGACCTGGGCCAGGTGCCTGTACCTGTCATGCTGCTCCCAGACGACTTCAAAGCCAGCACCAAGATCAAAGTCATCAACCACCTCTTCAACAAGTACTGTGCTCTGTTCTGCTCCATCTGCCTCTTTGTGGGGCCATTCATCTCGCTTTCTGTGAACTGCACATATCTGTGTGGCTCTTATTTATCTGTACTCATGAGAAGGAGCAGGCCCTTTAGAGAACAGCAGCTTTTTCAGTCACATCCTAAAAAAAATGTTGCTAAAATTGACCTGTGGTAGGATTTAACCAAAAAAATTAGAATAAAGATCCAAACAAACAGAATAAAGCTAAGCTAAAAAAATGTATCTGAAAAATGTGAGGGCTCCTAACAGGTGACTGACAGTATGAAAGAATGTTACTTTTTTTTTCTTCTGGAAAGCTGTACAAAAGGTTCAGTTTCTGCATAGACTGAGTAAAACTGAGTGGCTTTCAATAATCTTCTAATCCATTCAGGAATCCAGGTCACTTCATCAAGAGAGGTGGGAAGAAAAATAAAATATGTTTTCCTAAGCAGAGGGGCCATTGTTTTAGTTAAACTTCACTGCAGTAGCTTCAAGTTGTTTTTACCTGATGTGTTTAACAGCATGGAGCCTGAATACAATTCAGCTGACTGCTTCAAGCTCTGTTAGAAAGTATGCATCAGGACAAATGAGTGCTTTATTATTTTAAATCCCTTTGATAAAACTGCTTTCTTCCTCAGAGAGAATCTTCCTGGGACAGTTCAAATTCAAAGAGTACTGTCCTCAGGTGTTCAGAAACCTGCGAGAGCGCTTTGGCATTGAAGATCAAGATTATCAGGTATAAACTGAAAGACTATCACAAACAAAAGCTGCTTTAAACATTTCCCTTTAGTAGAAACCAGACACTTTGATTGGTCTGCTTCCTTCTGCATTTGCATGTCCCTGTGTCATATTTGCATGTGCCAGGTGGTGCATGGAGTTGCTTCCAGGCCACGTAGCACTTATTTGCTTAGCACACAATTATGGACGCACAGTTTAAAAAACATATTCTGATAAAATTCACATTGCTGAAGACTTGCAAAGTTAATGCAAGAACTGTGTTAAAAGTATTCATCAGTGCAGATTTTATGTCACCACGTTGTGCCAGAGTTGGAGAAAGTTTCAGTGAGTTTTCGCAAATAAATATATATTTTTTGTATAAAACCTTTGAATCGGTATACTCAGTTTGGTTCAAATGGCCGAGTGCAAAGGTGTTAAAATGTAAAACGTTTCACTGGGAAAGAGTGTCTCACTTCTATTGTGACATACTAATGGTACCCACGATGCTGTCCTCTCACTCACGCAGGCTTCTCTGGCCTGCAGTTCTCCACTCAAAGAAGAGGAGGGAACAAGTGTGGGATTGGTGCTGACATCATATGACCGCACTTTGGTGGTAAAAGAAATTTCCAGTGAAGAGGTGGAGGAAATGCACAACATCCTCTCTGAATATCACCAGGTGAGATGCACTCAAACTGCGTTGTCTTTCTTTTTACCTTTGTTATCTCTTGATAGGGGGGGGGTCCTGTAAGAAAATATTATTTTTAATTTGTGAATGGGTTTAAGTTGTGAAATCCAATTAAATATTATATGTACCCTTTTACAGTAGCCCAGGCTGCTATGGTATATGAACAACACTCACCTATCAGAGCTTATACATTAATGTAAGAATTTCAAAGATTCCTGTAGAAATATGACCAAGGATAATTTTTTAAAAATGTAACGGTAGCTTTTAAGGAGCAGTAATGTAGATCAAGAAAAGGTACCGTGTGTGTGTGTTTGTTTCTACAGAAACTTTCAAGGAGCACTGCTGAACTGCGGATACAGTAACTGCATTGTCTAAACACAACAGTATAGTAATGCTGTGGCTAATGGCAAAAATTTGTCTTGGGACTAACTTTTTGGCTCATTTTGTTTGTGTGAATGGGAAAAATAAGTTTGCATAGATGTTTCACAAATTGTGGTAAGAATTTGTTGATAGATCAGTGAGACAGGGTGCAAGCACTGAGGGGACTGTGTGTTAGATGAAGCTAACATGTTCATGTGTGCCTTCATGGCATACAAGCCTACATGTAAACACACATCTTTTAGACATAGACTGTTACAGCCACAGCGGAGTAATTGGTATGAGAAGTTTTTTACTCCAGATGCCCTTACCTGACGCAACCCGGATTCAAACTTGGGACCTCCCATATGGTATGCAACAGCGCTACCATGAAGCCACCAGGGAGGCCCACCTTTTGGACATAGACAGCATGAGGGAAAAAAAAAACCCTGTGAACTCACACATAGGTTTTCTGAAGAGTGCCTTTGAAGCCTCTTTCCCCCTTTTGCTGCATGGAGCCATGTTGCAATGGGTACAACTGGCAGGCAGCAGAAACAGACCCACCTTAGTTCAGTCACTGACAGTTAGCTGTTTTAGCTTGTGTGGCTTAGCTTATGCTAAGCTGTGATACTAATTAATATTACTTTACATTGATTCTGATTGAATGTATCCAATAATCCTCAGTTCAAGAGTCACTAGGAAAACAACACTGGAAATAAGGACTAGCCTGGTTCTGCTGGGACCCCTCAAGCTTGGCCTGCTGCTCTCAGGGTTAGACCTGCTACAGTTGCCTGTGTGTTGGCAAGTCTATCAGTGTAGGCCCACAAGTCGTGAGATAATTGACTGTGGCTCCCATCGGACCTCCATTTGCAAAGGTCCTGAAATGATTTGCTGTGGCTCCTTCATCCTCTGACCCTTTAAGTTCAACCCACAGCCAGTCACAGTGGTCTCTTAGGTCTTTATTCACAGATCTGAAGCTATGCTCAGAAGCCCTTGGAGATGGCAGCTTTAAATCAAAAGACCATACCCATAATTATAAAAAAGATTTTTTGCCTTATATAATTTTACTTGATATTGCCCCCCCCCCCCCAAAAAAAAAAAAAAAAAAAAAAAGTTGTCAAGGATGTGAAATCTACCTATAGAGACCAAAACCGTTTTTTGAACCAAGCTGTAAATATGTTGATTTCAGCTTCAAAGTTGGACATTTTAACACAGGGATCAGTGGATATTGACTCACTTTTGGAGAAGCCCCTTGTGGTCATTCAGTGAAATGCAATTGTTTATGCTTAACACATTGAACTCAACCTGGAAGCTTATTGTTGCCCCGTGGTTTTAGATAACATGCTAAATGCTGATCACAAGCCACAGGAAAGTCCTTGGGAAGAGTGTTTAACCACAGACGACAGCACAGAGCCTTCCTACACCGCCTCATGCTGCTGTGAAAATGTTTCCTTTGTTCTTTTCCAGCATATTGTCACCTGTCATGGCAGCACACTGCTCCCTCAGTTTCTGGCAATGTACCGAGTGACCGTAGAGAGTGAGGACACCTACCTGCTGGTGATGAGGAACGTGTTCAGCCACAGACTGCCCATACACAGGAAATACAACCTGAAGGTAAATCCCGAAAAAGCTGAGAGTGGAGAGAGCACTGTACCATTATAAATTCAATACAGGTAGTGTTAACATTCATCAAATTTCACAGCTCTTTTGTGAATATGTGAATATGTAATATGTTCACAGAGATTTATGAAAGAAAAAGAATATCGAGGAACATTTTAAGTCATTACCTTGAAAAAGTCTATAATCACATCATAATTATCTGCATCGTAGATTATTATAGTCATATATCAAATTAGACCCCAACTAGATTACCCTAAAATCCCCTTTTATAGCATGCAGACTGTTGAAGTCAAGGTCACTCATGAATCATGTATGACACTGACCCCTATGGGTCTCTGATTTATTAGAATCAGTCTAAAGAGCTTAACTAGGGTTGTATGGCTTCTACTGCATTTTGGATGGACAGTAACAGCGACTGTGTTCACCTTCTTCAGGGCTCCGTGCTGTCTCGTGAAGCAAGTTTTAAAGAAAAGGTGAGATTAAGTTTCAGATTAAAGTACAAATTGTATGTCAGGCTATATTACTTCTTGCTGTCACACAGATGTGCCTGTTACAGGCTGTTTGCTGAAGTGTTTTCGGTAAGAATATGACATGATGAGGTATTTTCTATTTCTGTGTGTGAGTTACTATAAGAAAAATATTTCATTTATTTTACCTAAAAGGAACATATTTCTGATAACACTAAAAGGCTGGATTTTTTTTTTTGAATGATTTGAGAGTGTACATCCTCTAAAGTGGAGAACTGAGAGACTGAGCAGCAAAAAATAGATAATGTTCATGCGGATATATTCATTAAATTTGAAATGATAAATGCCTTTCCTCTAAAAGAAGACTTCTAATAAAATAGAAATAAAGTATCAAACCAAAGATAGCATAACAAGGAAAGCCAATAAACCAGTTCTTGTCAGATTTATTTCATTGGATGACTAACTTCATATGCAAAAGTTGCATCATACGCTCGTGACACTCGTCATGTTGTTGTTGTTTTAATGATTGTTTTTATCATGTAAAGCACTTTGTGTTACTTTTGTATGAAAAGGGCTTTATAAATACATTATGATTTGATTTTATTTGACACATTTGAATGTATACTCTAATTGAAACATCTTGACCCACTTAAGGCAGTTGTGTTTAATAAGAACAGACAACAGGTTATTTTTCTCCACTATTCAGCTGTTCCCTTTGTTATTTGCTGGGAAAGAAAAAGCTTTATTAGCTTTATTATTATTTAACTCTGGCACCGCAGGTGCAGACACACTTGGTATTCAAGCCGTTCTTCTCAGTTTGACAGGTTATGTCTTTGCCTGCAGACCAGGAATTTTTGCAGTTTAAAATCCCCTACTGAAGGCAGGGTGTAAAAGTGTTTTCTCTTTTTTTTTTTTTCTGGTCATAACTATTATTGTTTGTGTGGTGCATCAAATGTGAAATTGAGATGAGATTTTCATAAACATTTTCAGAGAAGCATCATTTAGTTCAAGCAGGGCTGTTCAAGTAACATCAAAAGCAGTCTGTTTGGCCCAGAGCAGCACTGACCTAGATAAAAATGATCTGGCTGAATGAATGGAGGTTTTGAATAGCTATGGAACTGTGGGAAACTTTCTTTTCACCTCTGTTGGTTTGCTTCTTGTGTCACTGAAACTATGATCTCTAATTATGTTTAAATGAGAAAAATACTGGCGACTATTATAATTTTCCTGCTAAGTGAAATCAAGGAAATCTTGACTTTGTGATTCCAGGCCAAAGAACTGCCCACTTATAAGGACTCAGACTTCAGGAATAACATGCCGAAAGTTTACGTGAGCGATGAAGAGAAGGAGAAGATGATAGACAAGCTCAACAGAGATACTGAGGTGAGGCAGATGTGCTTCTTGTGTGTCGAGTCCTGATTTGCACAACTGTGCTGTGTACTGGTGTGTCCCTGCAGTTCCTAGTGCATATGAAGATCATGGACTACAGCCTGCTGCTGGGTATCCACGAGGTGGAGAGAGCTGAGAGGGAGGAGGAGGAGGATGTGGAGTCATCCTGTGAGGAGGAAGAGGAGGATGAAAATGGCCTGGTTCCTGCTCTGTGCTCTTCCTCCCTTAGAGGTATTGCAGGCTACATGAACTCCTTCAAACCTATGGGTCCGGGGGAATTCGACCCTTATGTGGATGTTTATGCCACTCAGAGTGCTATAGGTGAGTGCTGAATGCTGAGTTCTCCCTGGTAGTTGTGAGCAGCTCTGAGCTGGAATACACTGAAACATAATCTCACGCTGTGCTGCTGAAGAATGCCAATGAATTCTGCCGTTGCAGGTGCACCTCGGAGGGAAGTGTATTTTATGGGTCTGACTGATGTGCTGACACAGTACGACACAAAGAAGAAAGCTGCTCATGCTGCCAGGGCTGTCAAACAGGGGGTGAGGGATCAGTGTCATTTGAAGGGCTTTACTTAGCATGCTTACGCTGTCAGTCTCATATTCTGCAAAGTGTAAATGATTTTGTTAATGTTCGGCTTACCTATTTTTAAACAGGTTTGCTTCTGTGTGTTTTATAGGCAGGAGGTGAAATCTCAGCAGTGCACCCTGAGCAGTATGCTAAACGTTTCAGAGAGTTCATCACGAAGATCTTTGCCTAGTAGAAGGATCCATCATTGTTCAATCATATGAGAAATGTAATTGAGCAACACATAGATTGTTTCAAATCAAAATCAAGGAGCCAAAAATATGTACTAATTGTCAGAATTCATGCTTATCTGTTTATAACCCATGTTCCTTCAATGGTAATACTAGTTGTTAAAGTTCAGAATAATGATTTGTTGTCAAATGTTTCCACAAGACATCAATCCCTCTGTGCTACAGGTTTCCATTAGGAACAATACAATGTCCATCTCCTTTTGCACACTAATATGTGATTTCAGCAATTAAACGGGTGCTACTTTGTATGTTATTGTTTTCTGCCACAATAATAGTGAAACACAGTTTCTGTAAACACATGATAAACAATTATATTTGGTCCCATCTTTTCTAAACACATCCATTAATCATTCAGAGTAGTAATGGTAAAGTTATGTGAATCCTTGGAGTTAATAGAGTAGCTGGTTGAACCTCAGCTGACAGCAATGTCTTCAAGCGAGCGCTTTCCGTAGCTCTGGATCAGATGTGCACAAAATTCAAGAGGGATTTTGATCATTCCTCTGTACAGAACCGTTTTAACTCAGATACCTTTGTAGGGGTAAGGCCTGGGGTCTGACTTGGCCACTCACTCCATATGGTGGATTTTCTTTTGTGAAGCTATTTTGTAGAGGATTTTCTTCAGTGAACTGAGTGAGAAAGACCCTGACTAAAGGCATCCTCTGCCTGATTATTGGCATTGGTAAAAGTCATTTTCCTGTAGTAAAATACTGTACATTAAAAATTAATGTAAGTTCTTTTTTTTTTCCCCTTTGAAGCAGATGAGATGTATTAGCATGATGTTCTTTTTAATTCTTATCTATATTTTCTAATCTCATAATCTCTAGTAAATAACAATGAACCATATTATGTTTTTTGTAAAAATTAGTAAACATGTCTCTATAAATCTGATTTGTTTTTTGTTTGCAATAACCTTTTCCCTTTTTTCTTTCACTTTCTCGCTAGCACTTAATAGTCCGTATAGCAGTTATTTTTGGAATGTGTTGCAGGCTTGAAACACAAAAACTATGAAAACAAAACATAAAACATCTTTCTTTGATGGTGTTTGCAAAGAAATGGATTCTAGTAAAGCTAAGAATCTAACAACTGTAAAAAGTCAGGCATTTACAAGCAAGCTGAGTGATCCAGAGATCTTCTTGTGCATGGATTCATTTTAAATGTATTCTCAGAGGTGAAGCATCAATTTTTGTTCTTATTTAGTCCTCTCCACTGTCCCAGTACACTTGGCACACATTCCTGAGACTCTTTCTTGAGTTTAGCATCAAGACTTCATTTTTGTCTAACAGCTGAGTGGGCAACCACAGGCACTGGAGGGATGTGGAGATGGAAACTCGGAGAACAAGACATGAGCGTTAGAGGGCAATTCCAAGACCAAATTTGTCTTAGACCACATCAACACAGGAGAAGAAACTTGGAGGCTGTTTTTGACACATTCTTAGTGTTGTTTTATGACTTGAGTTAATATACTGTACCTGTATTGGGTTGGAATCTGGTTCGGTTCTACAGGATGAGAAGTTTGCAGAGTTATGTGGGCACAAACAAGAAATTTGAATCTTCTTGTGTTGACTGAAAAACAAACCTGTACTTCTTACCAATAAAATCTTATCTTTTTTTTTTTTTTTTTTTTTGGTATTTCCAGAGGCTTGTGGCTGTAATTTGCAGGTAACTGAAATGTTGCAGTACAATGCAATGCTGCATTTTCATTATTTTGTACGATTCGAATCACAAAATGAAATAAAAAAATGTCTGAATTAAAAATTAAAAAAATACGACCATAATTATTCTTTCAATTATCTTTGGTCCTCAAGGAAACCATCCACAACTGCTTACTTACATGAAGTTGCTTTTCCATTTTCCTTTTGCACATTCTCTTCACTTTTAAAATCTGAAGGGCTTTAAAGCAAATGGCCTTGAGAGACTAGATAGGACTCCAAATAACAAAAAAAAAAAGCTGCAGATGATTTACGCATTAAAGGAAAAGCTTTTAAGACAGAAATGCAAATGCTTTTATGCAGTTGCATATCCAACCATGCTGATTTAAAGGGGGGGGTCTTTTTTCTTTTTTATGTTACCAGGAAACCAAGAGCTTCAGACAAAAAAAACTGTTTATAATTAAAAAGAAGAGAGATGGAAGCAAACTTGGGTGAGCAAGATTTCAGGCTTAATGCACAGTTATACATTAATATTGGTTGGGTTTGCAGCCTTTTAATTTTTATGAAAAAAATCTAATCAAATCAATTACCAACAAAAGTAAAGGCAGGAAATAAATCACCTTTGGCTGTTACCCAATAATAGACACTTCAGTTATTATTAATGCAACAGCAAGATTTCATTGTTAGTTGAGGTGAAATTTATTCTAGATTGTTTTGACTGAAACTAATGATTGAAATTGTCGTGTAATTTATTTATTTTTTTTTTAGAAGTGTTGGGGGTGTACATTTAAATTTGTATTGTAACTAATAATGCTGTCATTTAAAATTGGTGGATTAAAAAACTACATCACTTACACATGAGGGCCCAGATCGTACACTTCCCGCTAGCCGCTACCCGCAAATTGCGGGTTTAGGAACCTCCGCTAACAGCTAATGCAATCTTCCGCTCCCTATAGCCGCTACCCGTTATGCCGACTCCCTTACTCACTTTGTAGGTGTGGCAATGGGCGTGTCTTTTGCCCTTTCCGCAAACACGGTATATTGTGATCGTGGTTTGCGGGTAGCGCAACCTGCCTCTTAAAGGAAATGGCTACTGACGCACTGATTGGTTTAACAGGTGGAACGCCCTAACCACTCCTATGCATAATGTAGCGGGTCGCGCAGGTGGGATAGCGCGTTTAGGAAGGTGGAAGACAGGGGCGGACAGGTAATCTGGATTCTGGAAAAGTCCAGAACGGCCGTCTGGTCTACGGCTGTCGGCCCTGTTCAATAACCAAAATTTTCAGTCTATCAACTAACAGCAGGGGGCGCTAAGACAATCATTTATCATTTATAGGCCTAAAAACCAACAAAGCAGAGTGACGTTAGTGTCTGTCAAGCAGAAAGATGGCAAGCAGAAAACGCAAGGAGAAAGGTGGATTGGAAAAATTAAAACTAAAGAAAGCCAAGTAAAGTTTGAAGGAGAAGTGTTTTCCATTTTGGCACTATTTATCTTTGTCTTGTCCTTTGTGCTGTGTGGTGGTGCAGTGTCTGTGGAACAGGCTACAAATGTTGTTTAAAGGTTGATTGGTTGATTGGTACCCAAACTAATCACAGCAAGCACTGCATGGAGCAGTTTACTTTTAAAAATGAGTATAATGTTAGGGTCCTAGAGGGTGTTAGCTAGGTGGTCTACTGGTTAAGTGGGTGGATTCTCATATAGTGTTTTGTGGGTTCAATTTCTAGTGTTGTAATATGTTTTTGTGTTGTGTTTTAGCCATTGGCTTCTCTTCATCCAATAAAGGCCATTAGTAGAAAATCTTTTAAAAAGATGCTGATATGACATATAAAACATAACCTGCTAACTACAGCTGACCAAATGGTGAATTAATCTACTCTGTTGGGTTCAGAAATGTGTAAATCTGATTCTGATGGAGTCAGTGCCTCACCAGCTATGAATCTCACCATATGTCACTGGTTATGAGGCATTATTTATGTTTACAGATCAGAACATTTTAATTTCAAACAGAAAAGAAATATTTAAAATAAATGTATGGTTTATAAAGCTACTTTGTCATCTTTGACTATCTTTCAGTAGTAGTAGTTTTTTTTTTTTCAACAAGAGGCCGGTAGGGTGTCCTCTTTTTGGGTTTTTGTGTCACCCTAGAATAATATTAAAACTATAACATGTGTCAAATAGGCTAATTCGGACACAGAATACACCCAAAAGGCTAAAAATGTAATGAGATTTAGGAAAACCAAATCTGTTTATTCTTCTGTAGTCTAGGTATCCAATAATATGTTTATCCAAAGCGTTAGAATTTTGGAGGTATAAGAACAACTTTAATGGCTGTCACTCCAAGTAATGCTAATAAAACAAATGTTAATCAAGCGTATGTGATAGATTTTTTTTTTCTGTTTAAAATGCAACCATATAAGTAACTGTAAAATAGTAGTAAAAAAAGAATATTTTTTTAGGGGTTTTTTAGTCCCAGTCTGTCCCTGGTGGAAGATTGCGTTCTTTGCGGGGGAACGCCCCTCCCACTACCCGCTATCCCTTAATAGCGGCTTTAGGAGATCTGTCCCCCCCCCGGAAGATAGGGCCCGAGGATGTCATAGTGAAGAACTATAATGTGAAAAGATTAAAGTTTGTGCTTTATATAAACAAATATAGATATAAAAATATTTTAAATCTAATTTTGGCATTCTATATTTTGCCACTATGTTTTATGAAAAAAACAAAACAACTCTTGATTCAAGTGATTCCAAGAAACTAAAACCACCACAGAGATAGTAATATGGTTTATAAATAAGTCTAAGCTTTTGACCTACAAAGAAATAGGTCACTGCAAGAAGCTTTTAATAAGGACCAGTTTCATCCAGACAATCCCATGTTGAAAATGTTTGCAGAATGTAAAATGTTGGGTTCTGGCATTTGGAGAACTGAACCCCTAAAACCCACTGATCAGCCTGTATGATGCAACTGTTCCCCTAACCTCCCACGTGTGAAGTCTACAGTTTATTAGGGGGCCAAAATAAACCAGTAAAATATGACCAAGGACACACACACACAACTGAAAAAAATCTACAAAAAACAGCACAGCATTGGCAGTAACCTCAGTGTATTGATAACAAATGCTCAATGATTCACTGCATGAGTTTAAAAAAATGGAAAGATATGGACACATCACAGAAACAGCTTCAGGTCAACACAAAAATTAATATAGTACATATTATGCCCTTTTTAAAAACATAAATTCTGGGAACACTCATCTGTAGCATGTCTGTTTTCAACCATATAGAAATATCATTAAGTCTTTTTAAGAACTTATATAATAAATTAGTTTTGATCATTCAAAACATACTTTAATTTCTATTAGTCAAATCATGAGTATTATAAGTTGAAAACTGTATTATCTGGAAAAAAAAAGAAAAAACAGTAATGCTAGTATTAGAAATAGTGAACTCTTTTTTTCTCTACATTCAGTCAAAATCAAGCCATTTAACTTCATTTACATTTCTAGAATTACACTTCAACAATGAGCTACAGTGATGTAATATGACAGTAATGTGAAAAAGGAAACACATTCTCTTTCAATTCGAAGGTCTTAAGTGTCTGGACATTAAAAAAAGAATTATCTGGTTCTTACCAGATTTTAACATTCCGTAAACATGATCTTTGATGAGCAACAACACAATATATAACACTGTGCAATAACAGCTCAAATGCCTCTAACTAACAGGCATGATGATGGAGGTATAATGATTTGGGCTTGTTTTGCTGCCACAGGATCTGGGCACCTTGAAGTCAGTGAGTAGACCATGAACTCTACTGTGTACTCAATTACACTCAAATGTGAGGCCATCTGCCCGACAGCTCATGCTTGACTGAAGTTTATCATGCAACAGGACAATGATCCCCAATAGACCAGAAAATCTACAACAGAATGGCTGAAAATGAAATGACCCAAATCCAGACCTCAACTTAACTTAAAAGTTGTGACAGGAAGCCAAAAGAACTGTGCTTAAAGAAGCGCTTGCTTTTCTCAATGAACTAAAGCAATAATGTAATGAAGAGTGGGCCAAAATTCCCCCACATCAAGAAATGAGAGACTAATAACATCTTTAATAACACTATTACGTCAAACTGTTGCTGCTATAATGACAGTGTAACAGGCCATCAGTTGTTGTTCATCTGAGGTTGCATTTAACAAATTTTAAGAACTGTTAAGGTCCATATTATTTACTTGTATTATGTCCTTAAATGTAAAACTTTGGGATTGAAAAAGGATGTAATTTCTTTTTCCTTTGTTTGTATTCTGGCATCATAGTACACTCATTTTCTACAATTTTTTTTATGTCAAAAGCATGTGTAACCATAACAAAGAAATCTAAATTAATCAGGTGGTTGTCAAATAAAAACTGAACCAAAACTCTGTAAGTAAATCTCTGAACAGCAATGAATGACCTTCTGAGTTTCATACACAGAACTAACTGTACAAATTATACACTGGCAACCTGGAAAGTGAAGCACTTTTACATGTTCTTTTTAAATTTGAGCATTTTCATCAATGTATTTCCATATATAGTTATCTTTAAATTAGCCATCCCTTTTCCAGTCACTAATGTTTTCACGTCAACTTACAGATAACAATGTCTGCGCTGAATGATCATCTCTGGTGAGTTGAAGACTCACATTCATCGTCAAAATGAATAACTACTGCTATGCTTAATGTTTAGAAATCAATACATCCCACTATGAAATAGTAAACTTATTGCAGTTCTTTACTTCTGGGCTTTAGCTGCTCAGATAAGCTGTTTGAGGCTGCAAGCAGATCTCCATTCTTAATTGAGTGGAGAATAAAGGTGAGTGTTTACTGCATGATGTGATCTGAATCTGGTAAACAGTTCGTACATTCCTTTTGAATCTGAACGCACAGATGTATCTAGGCAGAAACATTCCTGCTATTCAGTTTGGTGAAATCATTCTAGCACTGTGTGATCAGCCGTTTTCACCCCTGAAAACACACGCCTCTACAACCTCACATGGCTCCAGAAGTGCAACATCTGTCAACAAGTCCATCGGTCATGTTGGCCTGTGTGGATGTAAAGAATGCTATGAGAGTAAAGCAACAAACTCACATACACACATGCGCACACACACACACACACACACACACGTGGCACATCACACAGTGATTATGATAATGCTCTTCTGGAAGTGCTGTAACTTAAGTTGGTGCTGCCGCTCTTGTGTGATATCTTGAGTGTTGTGGCGACTGTGAGGCTTGGTGTCATGGCAACAGGGAAGCTGGATGTTGTGGCAACAGAGGTTGCCTGCTCATTCGGGCATCCGTGCTGCAGCAGGATGTCAACACACTCCTGACTGCTGGCACTTTGAGCCAGAGCCAACGCTGTCTGCCCCTGAGCATCTCGATATCGGACATCACAGCCATACTGAAGACAGAAACAAAGAAGATAAGACACCAGATTAGACTGTATAATTATTAAACCCTTCTCACGTTAAATAATCTACATCCTATATGAAAGTGAGGTCAGCTCTGACCAGACAGGGATGCCTTACATTAAAGTGTGATTCAGTTAGCTTTGCTGCCTAAACTTTCAAACCACTTTTTAATAAATTTCTGGGTGAATTAGTCAAAGGTCAACATTCTGCCCCTTTTGCATAACTTCACGTAATGACTTGCTGTGGTGAAAAAATTTCAAGTAACATAATATTTCATTGATATTTTAAACAAAACCTGGAAAAAGCCCAGAAAAACTCACCCAAATAAGGAGCTGCGTCATCACCACATCAGCCTGCTGACATGCAGCGTGCAGGGCAGAGCCGGGCAGCCGCAGCGCTAAGAGCGACCTGGAGGCCAGAGACAGGCTGAGAGGGGCATTAATGTCCTCCTTCGTGCAGTGGGCCAAGAGGAGCAGCAGCTTGGGCAGATTGTGCTCCATCACTGCCAACAGAAGACGGCCAGATAGAGTGATGTCTGGGCCCTCGCCGGGAGTGGGAGGAGGCAACGGCGCCACAAACAGTTTCTGCTCATACTTGGCTCTGATCCAAGACTCCCGCTCCTCTCTAGATAAGCCCAGAAAAACAACAGTCAGCTGAGTAATCAGGGAAATGCAACTGCAGCTTCTCTTTTTATTGTTCAAGAACAACAATAAGTCTTTCCTTTGGAATGTTTGTTTTTTTTTTTAAATATAAAAACACAAGCAATAAACGCATAGTATGAGTCATAATACTAAGGTATTGGGCTTCTTTGATACAGTCTGTAATTTACCGTGTTGCGTCAGGTGTTGGTTTTCGGTGGCCCACTGTGCATGCCTCCCATATACTGTTGACCATGTGGTTGCCGATGGCGCTGAGAACCAGTGTGAGCTCTCGAGGGAGGTCATCAAGAGCCAGTGAGCGCACTCGAGACAGGTGGGTCCCCAGGTTCCTGTGAATGCCAGAACACTCGATGCATATGAGAGCACCCAGGTTCAGACTGGCCCACGTTGGATCTTGGAGAAGGAGAGTAAACACAGAAAGTTAAATTCTCCATTTAAATCTGCTGTATACAATTAAAATGAGCCTGTTTTGTCATCTAAGGCTAGAAAAGTCTTTTTTGATGCAGTCTCTGAACTGCACTATTAATATCCTTTGGATTGCTTCTACACTCAGACACTTCACAATGTCCAAATAATGTGCATCTTTCCTAGCCGTTTAATTTCATTTCATTGACATATCACTTTTTTTTGTCAGATATTTTCCTCAGAAAAGTACTGTAAATATTTGATTTCAGGAAGTGGATTAAGGATAGAGTTTCAGAAAAACAGATCAGACAAAGTAAAAGCCATATTCCATTGTGATTTAACTCATTTGCTCCAGTCTAAGTATACACAGAGCTTTGTATATCATTTTCTCCTCACTGCACAACCTCTCAAACAATCTCAGAAAAAAAAAAAAACAACTATAAAAATGTATGGTGAACTTGGAGTTCATTTAATGGCAGGACAGTACATGCACAACGAGAGGAAGGATTTCCAAACCAGACAGACATCGAACCTGATTCAGTAATAAAGACATTAGGACTATTAAAGCCACTGTATGCAGTAACACCTCTTCCAACTACATGGGGGAGATACATATCTGCTGTGTTGACAAGAGAGCCACTGACAATACTGTGCTAATGAATTAGGGACGATCTTGTAATACCACTTTGTCCCACTCGAGGTGCACTTTGTTGTGTTTTACACCTAAGGGGCAGATGCATGAACTTTCTTGTGATATCCTGCCAACATGTGGTTAGAAGTGACGCTGCTACATAGAGAGGCTTTAAGCACACAATAGGTGAAGATATTAGATTTTATTTGTTTGTTTTTTTTTTGTCACTGACTTGGAGCATCACAGTCAACACAGAAACTGTTTCCCTTCGCATTGCGGATTGCCTGCAGCGCCACAGCTTCACTCTGGCTGTTCTTGCGATCCTGAGGGAAACACACAGCAAATCACTAAAATAAATGAACCATCAGCAATGATTTCTGCATTACAAGGTTAGTAATTTCCACATCTGACATAACAGTGGCAGATGGCTACTATTTGGTTTTTATTGTGCTTTTCTTTAGAGGTTTGTCTTGTGACTTACAGACTGCTGTGTTCAATTTTAGTTCCTGTTTTATTATGTAATGGTTTGGGAGTTTATATTATTGAACTTTGCTTTCTAAATTGTTTAACACCATGGTCTCAGTTGGTGGCAACCTACAGCTGTTCATTTCTCATTCATTTAGATAGATCCTCATCAACCATTTCATCTAAGGCTTGGTTCATCCTGTTTGTTTGGCCATTTTGAATTTTGGTTTTGTGGATTTTGTTCTCTTGCCCTGCAGCACCTTTGGTCTTATTCAGTGAATGTGCTCCTGCCTTTGGGTTCCTCTCTCTACGCACATATGCTTTATGATGCCCTCATTAAAAAATAATAAAAAAAAAAAAAAACCCTCCTTTTTTGACAGTTCCTTATTCAGGGGTTGGGTTGAATTACTGTGTTCCAATACTGGCAAAATTATTATTTTTTCATTCCTATAACAAGTTGTGTGTCTGCAGTTTTCAATGAAAACCCACAATAACATTTTGCCATTTGTCTTTGACTGTAAACTGTATGTTATGTGCCAAGAATGACTTGAATGCCTTTTTCTGACTCTTGCCTTGTTTTTGCTGCTCTCACACAGCTGCAGGCTGGCCAGGATCTGGCTCTCAATGGCTTGGACCCAGGAGTCCCTCTCCTCTACACTCTGGGCTTCAAAGTGCCACGTCTGGCCAGTACTTGACACAACGAGGAAGTCAAAGTTGTCCTCATCTGACAGGCAGACATCAGAGGTGATATCTCAGCAGGTGTTATTTTGGCCTCATAAATTGTTAGAACAGATGCAAAAATTTCAGCAGTAGTTTAACTTTAGCAACTAGAATAACAATATTTTCATAATTCAAGTCATCCTCAAAATCCACATGTATCCACAATTTGGCAGAGTAAAGTGTTCTTTAAGTGAACCGTTTAGTCATAACCAAACTGTTTACATAGACATGTATGCCAAGAGACTAAGTGAATACTGGTTGGGGAAAAAAAAAAAAAAGCTTTAATTCAGCCCCACATTAAAAGAAAGATTGAATCTGTAGCGGCAACGACATTAACAGGCAGTTGTACCAGTGCAGAGGCTCACAGACGAGGTTATGTAAAGATAGATATTGTGTTATTGTTGGACATTACCTGTCTTGCTTACGTTTCTCAAACTACCAAAACTTTTGAGTTTCCACATTTTGCGCTTAGCTGCATGAGGAAAGAAAAAATGGTGGCAAAAAGACAAGGAGAAGAAAGGCACTGATGAATGTTGTATTAACATTATAAATTTTGAAAATGATCTCTTGAGTGGAAGTTATCAAATATTCTTGCATTTTTAAAACTGACAGTTTTACATGAGTATACAAACAATATTACTGCCTTTTATTACAGGCTAAATGCTGTTTGAAGTTTTCAACATTTACTGTACCATCTGCTTGGCCCATGGCTGAATCCCCTTTCTGATTCATGCTCTTCTTTCTGCGATGTTTCTTCCTGTCTGTCAGTGGGGAGGCAGAGCCAACATCTTTGGTAGAAGAAGAGCTGGAGACTCCTTCAACTGCAGAATCTAACAACAAGAGCACATAAACCATGACAAAGAATGTGAAACCAGTGTGAAGCCCTGTGTTTGATATTAGCTAAAGTCCTTTGGCCCACTCACCAACACCTTGAGCGTGGTTTGATATTGTGGAAGGACACCTCTGCACACTCATGTTACTCCTCAGGAACAGCGCACCTCCCAGCCCTTCCATCTCCTCCACTTGCAAGAGGTTGCTCGTGTTCACTGGGACTTCAGAGATGACAACAACATAAATATGAGAGAGAGAAATGTTTATCCAAAAAATACTTCTAAATAGTGTTAATAAAGCAACTAAAGATTCAGTTTTAGAACAATTATTTTTAAAGGCTTGCTTTGTTTGCATTTTCTAGGTTTCTTTCTTGACTCATATGATGTTCTGTTAATGTATTGTTTCCCTCACTGCTTTAGATGTGCTTCGAAAAGGAAGCAATATGGTTATAGAACAGCTGGAAAGAACACCACCAACCTGAAGAGACATATCATGGTTCACCACAAAGAAACTGAAGCAAGTTAACAAAATATTTGGTTGTCTTTAAACTCCATTTAGCCAATTACTAAGGCAGTGGGAGGTTGTGTTTTGTACTGTAACCAACGCTGACTCGTTAAGCCTGGCACGATCAAGCTAGTATCTTGTAAAAAACTAGTGAAGGAGCTGAAAATGAGTGGCAAAGGTACCTGACAGCATGATTTAGTTACATTAGAGGGGCTAGCATCCCTCAACACTGGGGCATGGCTATTTATTTATTTTCAACTGAGAAAAAGTTGAATGTTGTAAGCTAACAAGCTCTACACAGTCTTGGTGTTCCTCATGGTTCTGTACTTGGGCAGTTACTTTTCACTTTATACATGCTATGCTCAACGCTACCATTAACATTATAACATTATTATATGCATACAATCTGAATTGGTGATGTCATTATTCAAGGTAGTGGCGCCTATGGGCCGCCCTGTGGCAGAATGGTTAGTGCAGGCGAGCCCATATACAGAGGCTACAGTCCTCGACACAGTGGTTGCGGGTTCGACTCCTAGCCTATATGACCCTTTGCTGCATGTCTTCCCCATTCTTCGAATAAAGGCCACTATTGCTAAAAAAAAAAAAAAAAAAAAGGTAGTGGCGCCTAAATTGGGAGATGAATATAACTTGAAGATGCCTTAAAAAAAAACAACCTTAATTATGTATTATAGGATACAAGTCCATCAGTCTACAGAATACTAATTAAAGTAACATAAGTCATCTTCAATATCATATCATTGCATTGGTATTTGTGTACGTGAAGCTTATGTCTGTGTAGCGAGAAAATACTACTTTGTCTTTTTTCTTTTGATCATTTCATATTTAAATTAAAATGCTTGTATGAGTTTGCAACTGTGTGTGTTTTTTGGGGATCATCTATAAATAAAATTTCCCACATCATGTTTTGCTGTAAGCAGAGTCTTTACCCTCAGGTCCCATCACATCTTTAACCCGCCCGTTGAGCCCAGCAGGGGGGACGCAGGCAGGCACAGCACGAGGTGGTCGCTTTCCTGGCACCTTCACCGTCACTCGCAGCAGATCCATCTCTTTCCCTGGGGCATTCAGCATGTACTCCTGCCAAGTCAAACATCAGCCACTGTCATCAAACATCAGTCATGCTTTCAGCAGCATCTCGCTTCACAGCACTGCTCTAAAACACAGACTCACATTGACACTGGAGTGGTAGGACAGTATACCATCGCTGGACAGGGTGACATACTTCTTCTTCCACTCTTTGTTGAGCGAGCTCCCACTGCGCTTCAGCAAGATGCCCTGATGGAGGCAAAGAAGCTGAAGAGTGAGAATTTACTGCTAATGTCTTGTGTGACCATTTCACACATTTTGATAGCATAATGACTGCTGGCTGTCAATAAGACCCTCCATCTATTTATCAGGCCTGTATGAAAGATCGTAGCGCTTCATCACTCCACAAGATGAAACTGGCTTCACACATCATGAAGTGACTGCTGGTGAGAAGTCCTCATCTGGGGGTCATCAGACGCATCACATCTGTTTCGCATCAAGTGAAAATCAGTGTCTTACCTGTTTGATGGGAATGGAGCGTCCACTGCCAAAATCACCCTTATAGTCTGCACTCCTTCGGTTTGAATCACTGCCTCTCCGGCCCTGGAGGATAGAAAAGGGGCCAATTACAGCATCAGTGGCTGAACTGAAGCAGCACGTTCAGATTACAATTTATACTTGAGCAAGTCTGGATTCTTATTACTGTGAAGATTCTGCTGACTGCAAAGGTTGAAACTAGAACAAATCATTGCATGTGATGCAAAGAAGATTACCTACGGTAACACACCCTCAGAAACTATCAAGAGTTTCTGTAGTTTTCATCATCTTTATGGTATCTTTTAACTTCTTTTAGCTCATCTTTAAGCTGTTTCCTCACTCGCTAATTTATCACTTCAGTGTGCTCTTATCAGCATCTATGCCAGACACAGCAGGCAGCTGCTTTTCAGCCCCCCCTCAAAAAATCTGATAAACCCACTAATATGCTATATGCCCGGCATGAGATGGCTTTTTGGCAAAATTATCAATTCACTTTGAACCTAACTCTGCATTTTAAAGGCAAATATAAAGCTCTGCAGTTGGTGCAGAAGAAAATAGAAGGAGGGATGTAGTGGATGTCAGATTTGCATCCTTCAGTTGGACACAAATATAGAGCGAAGCAAATAGTAATTTGAATACTTTGAAAGAATTATGCATGTCTCCTAAAACGCCAAAAAATAAATTATTGCAGGTAGTCAGCTTCGAGGTTTCAGTTCGTAAAACCTACGAAGTTTTGTTGAGAAAGAAAAAGAGTAATGGAGAAACAAGTTCCTGCAATGAAAAATGGTGCAAGGTATAAAATATACAGAATACTACCACTAATTTGACATCATATTGCATATCATCTATCTTTTCTGAGATACAAAAGCAGTTTGTGGTATGACAGACAAAATGTTTTTATGGATAAAAACCATTTGTATAATAGCCTACACTTCCATACTGTGGCGCATCGCTGCACTGCACTTACTGCAAATCTGGGGGTGCGCCTTCGGACACTGCGGGCTGACCCGGGACCAGCACTGTCTGGTTTCTCCCCTTTCGATATTCTGCCAATGTCTTTATGACTGATGACAGGAGTGGACGGAAGTGATGAGGAGTAATCACTGCTCTGACCACCGTTACTGGCCTACAGAGATGAAGGAGCCGGAACAGAGGAGGGGAGGCAGATGTTGGGAAGAGAAAGGAAGTAAGTTTGGCCCAAGAGCACACCTGGTCAGCATCATAAAATACATAAACAGACTGAATGAAAGAACGTAAACAACAGTTTTACCTGTCCTGGAAAGATGCCAGATACTGGGGTGGAGCCCCCAGAGTGGGTGGGAGAGTTGGGAAGGGATCTACAGGAAGCTAGTAAAGCAGCTTGCTTCTTGGCCACCATGATCTTCTGAGCAGCTGAGGAATAAAAATAAAAATGAACCAACAAACAAACAAAAAACTTCAACATCAACCTGAAGGAAAAAAAAAGAAAGATAACATAGTCTGTAGCACTACTCTACAGTCTGGCACAACACACACCCTCATTGAAGACTCTGTTCACATTTAGGCCGTACGTCGCACAGGTTTCATAGTAAGTGCACCGTCGCACATCTGAGCACAGTTGTCTGGCCTTGGCATCATCTATTACCCTGGGGTTAGTGCTGCTGATCTTATCTAGGAAAAAGAGGCAAATCGTATAACTACAACACAAGTTCATGTCTGGAAAGCAAAGTGCATGCTAACTGTCAAGAGTCTCACCTTGAGTCCCAACAACAATGAAAGGTATCTCAGTGACAGGCCGATGCATAGCAAGCTGGTGGTAGATTTTGTAAACTTCCTGGTAGCTGGCCTCATTTTCCAGACTGAAGACTAAGATGACAGCATCCACCCAACTAGCAAACTGATTAAAAAATTGAAATCAAAAGTATACTTAAAAATACACAAGAAAATGCCAAGAGCAAACGTAATGTGTTCATATTACACAAGTTTTGGTCAGTTTCCAACTTACCTGAGCCACTGGCAGTTCTGTCTCTTCTCTGATTATCAGCAGGTGGCTCTGTCCATCCAGCAGAACATCCTTAATGTACTGGCGTCCTAGTAACAGTTGGAGAACGCAACAATTGTCTCAGCAAACGTTTGACTTGCTACAGCATGAAAATGACTGGCAAAACTTGGAACTACTAGTACAATCTTCTTGGATGGTCTACATTCATTATCCTAGAGTCCAAATGACTGCACCAACACGGTCACAGAAAAACACACAACCTAGTTGTAGGTTACATGTTAAACCAACCCTCTGCATTTTCCAGCGGCAGATAACTTCCTGTTAGGTGTCTGTGGACAAGAGCAGACTTCCCACTGCATAGACCTCCCAGAACACCCTGAAGAACAAACATGGAAAGACATAAAAATACAGTGTCAAAATGAAATCCAACTCAGAGGCTTATCAAAGCAAATGCATTGCCCTGTGCTTACCAGGTGAAGCTCCAGCACAGTTTGGCTCATGGGCCATTCTTGACTGCTGGTGCACACAGCTGAAGTCAAACATTGGCAGAAAAAAAGGGGGGACATGGGTTAATTAATAGAAAACTGAAAAGAAACACAAGACTACCATGGAATTATGTTAGAGTGACCTGATATTATTATGAGTTTCATTATACAAGTTACTAGAGACATTACTGAAGTCTTGCTCTTTTAAATTAATACCCTTTATTTGCTCTTTGATTGCAATCTTTTTTGTAAGACTAACCACGCCAACACCAGTATATAATGATCAGCCACAACATTATGACCATGTTCCTAATATTGAGTAACACTGATCCTTCTCATTCTGCCCCAACAGCTCTGACCAGTCAGGGTCCAGACAAAGAACATCTGAGGTTGTCCTGTAATGTCAAACACCCAGATGTTAGCAATGGATCCTTTGGGCTCTAAGGGTTGTGAGGAGGATCATTTCTTTGTGGACTGAGATGTATCTGAGGAGTTTGGAAATCGGTCGAACACCTCTATCTATATATATGTTTGTGGTATATTTAATGAAATTCCATCAACAATGTCAGTCTAGGGGTTCAGATATATCTGGCTGCTTTAATCGAGGTATGTCACAATCCAGTTGCTAAGGAGTCAGAAGCCAGTGTTCTCATAGTGCAAGTCCAAAAGCCAGGCAAATGGGGAAGGCTGTGTCAGGAAGGGCATCCAATGTAAAACCTATGCTAAATCAATATGTAAAACATGAAACCACTGACCAAATGACAGAGGCAGAGCTGGAGGTGGCAGAGTTGAAGAGTTCTCGAGGATTAACAAGGATGGATAGGATAAAGATGAAGTAAAAGAGGCTAGATTGAGATAGTTTGGACACATAAAGAAGAGGGATAGTGAGTATGTCAGTAGCAGGATGGTGGAGATGGAGCAGAAACACAGGAGAAAGAGGTGTAGGCCAAAGATGAGATTTCTAAATGTGGTGAAATGAGGATGTGCAGTTGCTTGGTGTGACAGAGGAAGATGCAGAACAGAAGATGGAAAGTAATTATCTGCTGTTGTGACCTCTAAAAGGAAAGCTGAAGTCAACAAAGGTATGTTATACTGGGGATCTGTAATGTTCATATTGGGATCCATTTAATTGCAAAACTCTCAAAAAGTTGTGCTCCCTCCAAATTAGTGACTAACATGACCCGGTTCGATGGAACTGGAAATCAGAGAAATGAATGAGTTGTCAAGTAGGGAAATGTGTCAAGAAGGGAACGTATCATCAAAGTGGAGCTAACCAATGCCAAACTACTTGGCTTATTGTAGTGAAGTAGAAAAAAAACAAACAAATATGCTTAAAAGAGGTATTGCTGGTTTTCTGCCTGCCTGTGGACTCAGCACAATGAGGAACCAGTTTCTAAATCTCCCTCTGGGGTTCAGAGAGACTGCAGCTTCCTGCACCATGAGCTGCTACAAAAGCAAATCTAGCGCACAAATGTCAAAGTCTGTATGAGTTATAAAGCATGCAAAATATTAGTTTGCATTAACATTTGACATTTTGTTTAATACACTTTGGTTACATTTTGTGGTTATCCTGCAAAAATCTAAGAAAAAAGACTGAGAAAAAAAGGACATTAGCCAGTTATAGGGATATAATTAATTTTGATCAGTGCAGTTTTCTTCATTTCATTAGTTGTATTGAAGAAGCTGTCAACGGACACATCCCTGAGTATGCCACTTGGATCTCTGCAGTATCAGGATGATGAAAACTTGACTTTTTAAACACGTCATTTGTATGAGAATTTCAAACAACCTAAACTGAAAACTTAACACAATAGTTAGACATTCAGAAAGTGCACTGAAGCCATGTCAAAGGTAAACTTTCCCTCATTTTTTTTTTTTTTTTGGCCATTATGAGTAATTTTCTTCTACTGTGCAAATGCAGTATCAATATTATGTCATATCTCAGGTTGTAGAATAAATATTTTAAAGAGGAAGCTAGCGAACAAGTCAAGTTGCAACACTGGAAATTTTTCTTCTGATAAAACTTTTGAGAGCTGGCTCTTAGATCAAACTTCTTTTTAATATGAGGTTTGAAAGATCAAAAGAGTCTTGTGCTAGTTACGTGTCCACCTCAGGTGAGATGAGGCAGATATCAGCCCCAGAAGGCACAAGATTATTTCCCTGCCAGGTCTTTATAGTCTTTAGATAATGTCCACTTATTAACAAGGATATAAAACAAATCTGAGGAGAAGTTTTTTTAATTTACTTCAGAAGTCTGTAATAATCCCCATTAAGATAACTATGAAAATATTTGTAGAACACAAATAAGCATCTTTTTGTTGCAGTTTAACATTTGCTGCAATTAATCACAAAGGACTTAATTCAATTTAATTTAAACCGACACACAATGCACTAAATGACCAAAAGCTCAAAATAAATAAATGAATAAATAAATAAATAATAAAACAAAACAAAAATGTGTTTGTGGTAGTTTTTATGGCTGAGTGTTAATGTGTAAAAATGCTATGATTTTACATGTCATTAAAATAAATGGGGGTAAGATTACAGGCCATCTGTGTCTACTTCATCCGTTAACTGTGATCATAACGACTCTGCTTTATTATGTAGGTTTAACACCCACAGCAGAAAGCAGTGTTCAATTAAGATTTGATGCTTACAGACTAAAACAAGATTCAAGTTCTACTGGGTTCAAATTAGCCAGCAGGTCATAAACTCAATCATTACCTTCTTTTTAAAACACCTTTGCGATTTTACCAATGTGCTTCAGAGTTGACCAGTATTTTTTGCACAGTCATTTGAAAATGAAAGTAAACACTCTTTCAATTTGAAGGTTTTACACATCAGGACATAATAAAAATGATATGCATATTTCTAAGCACGTTATACATATATTAAAGTTGGGTAAATAGAGCCCGAGATGAACAGCACCACATGACCTGTTTCACTGGGCTATTTTTTATTTATTAAAACTAAGAAAGAATGAAGAGGTACTGAGTGAAAAACTAAACACATTCTTACACTTTTCCACAGGAAATGAATAGGTTAAAGTAGCAGTCAGGTGCTGCTAAATAAATGATCTCGATTAACTGATCATCAAGTGCAAGCACCTCTGTAACGGTTTTAGCATATTGGTGGTCTGGAGCGTTCAGATGTGACTAAACACAATGCCTAGGAGAAAAGACACAATATATTAACACAGAGAAGCAATGGTTCATGCTCATCAATGTGGGAAGGGCTATAAGAACATTCACAAACATTTTAGTTCACCCTTAGTTCCACTGTGCAATGCTCAGAGAAACTGACCAAATCTGAAGCCTCAACTAGTAAGTTAAATGTTCAAGTTCTTGACAGTACAGTTGGAAAAAGACTACACAAATATGACGTACGGAAAAATGTGTGTGGAAAAATCTTCTTCTCTTTAAAAAGAATGCAATCATCGTCTATGCTGTGACAAAGCTACATCTGAACAAACCACAAAACCTTGTCCTCTGGACAGATGTGGGTTGGAGCAAACTGTAGATGCCTGGACATTTGAACAAAATACAGCACATTAACTGTCAAACAGGGTGGTGAACTGGGTGACGACTTGGCCTTGTTTTGCAGCCAAAGAACCAGGACACCTCGCAGTCACTGAGTTCACCACGAACTCCTGTGTATGACTCGATGTGTAAGAGTCAAATATGAGGCCCTCATATGGTCCTTTTATAGTCTGACAACTAAAGCTTGAAAGACATTTGGTTGTACAGTAGTTCCCGTACTTCTGTTTCAAGAGGCTCTTCCTAAGTTAATTTTGTTCAAAGGTTTAGTATTTGGTCGCTATTGATGTGTGTGGATAGTAATCTCAATTTTAGACAACTCCTGATTTGAACATATAGACATCTTTTTGTTGTTCTTTAATACATATAATACGATCATTACTGAGCAAAACACAAAGCTAAAACTAAGATTTGTTTGAAAAACTAAATATGTCTCGTGACTCAGAAGTTAGCAGAACCCTCTTTTTTCTGTGTAATATTATCAGTCTTTACGCCCATTATTCTGTACCATGTTGCTTTAATTTGACGTTTGTGCACATCCCTCTGATTGTTCCACCACAGAATTTCAGTCAGGTTGAGGTCTGAGTTGTTACTGGTCTACCACAAACCTGGATTAATTTCTTTCTCTGCCAGTCTATCATGCTTTCGATAGCACGCTTGGGATCATTGTCTTGTTACACAGAAAGTGTCCTACTTATGAACATTTGATTTACACACTTTTATACATACAGACAAAATGGCTCTCAGGTCCACATTAGCACGCGACATTCAGGTCGGTATTGTCTCATATTCCTTCTAATGTTGATTAAATTTAAATTATATAAATACAACATCCAATTAAATACCTGTAAAGACAAGACGATATATTCAGATAAAATCTTAAAAACTGGAAGAGGGTGCACTTTCTTCTTCACACGTTTATATTCACAAGCACTCAGGTTGCTGTTTGTAAACACCGTCTGCTCATATCCTTTTGCTCCTATGCTGCCCCATATCATCATGCTCCCACCGCCATGCTTCACTGACAGACAAAGCCAGGTTTTGGCCCAACATCTGAGCTGCGCAGCTTTATCTTGGTTGTGTTTACATTAGTCATCCGGCTTCTTCTCCTGCTTTTCAACATTTTGTTAGTGTCCAGGCAGTCTTGTGTCTGAAGTGAGAAAACCATAGAGGCTGAGCGATGTAGTGCACACCTCTCTGATCGCACAGTCACAGTCCAGGGACGGCCCCGATGAAAAGTCTGAAGCATCATCTGTTTTAAAGAGCTAAACTGTGATAGCACCATGCTGTGTAGTGTCAGACACTGCTTAGTTGCTATGGCTCTGTACCTCCTGATTACTGCTGAAGTTGTGTTTCTACTCATTTTAGTTGGGTACTGATCTTCCTGTATCCTGCTTCACTTGTGTGACATCTAACAATCAGAATTTTTAGTTTCTCTGGTTGGTCTTTTCAGTGTGGAGCCATGGTAGAGACAGATCCATCCACAGATCCAAAACTGGAAAAATTAATTTGCTCACAGGTCATTTTGTATCAGTGTTTGAGTAAGATTAATTTAAAATCACAGCTGCACTGCTTTGTTGAATATCTTTTTTTTTTTTTTAATTGTATTAAATTTCTATTTTGGGGTGTTTATTTTCAGCACATTCTGGAAATAGACCTTGTTCTTTTTTTGTTGTTCCTTAAAGAGATACTCTGCTTAGCAACTAAGAAACAAAACACATGTTGAGAAGTGATGCTATTTAAAATCGTTTGATGTATAAAGGATACTGCAAGGATACGCACATGTCTGTATTATCCTCTGTGTCTTTCAGTGTGGTTGAATAGGGTTATGTCCCACAATACGTGAGAGGCAGTGAAGGTGCATTAGCCTGGATTTAACATTTAGGTGTTAAATCCTACAGCACAAAAAAAAAAAAAAAAAAAGATTCAACATTCAGTGATACACTGACACAGACAGATTCATAAAAGACACATATACATCTCCTTACTGTTGTCATGGATGGGAGACAAACAGTTTTCTGTACCAGGAGATGTGGAGCCGAAGCTGAGAAAAACACACCCTCACTGGGTAACTGTGAAAGACGTTCCAGATGTCTATTACTGCAGAAACCACATCACCAGAGACAAGGACACAGACACAGCTTGAGTCGACACACAGGGAAGCTGTCAGGTTGCATTGTGTGGAGCAGAGCTGTGGCCTGACTCTCTGGAGACACAGATTCTGACTTTAAATGCCCTTCATCCCCATATCTGGGCAATCCCCACACCCAGATTCCCTCCATCGAGAGCGTCACATCACAGACCAAACCGCATCTCTCACGGCTTCCTGTTGCCATGGCAACTGCATTTTCCAGAAGCCTCCAGCCCGTGTCTCTATACAATAAATGGTGTCTCATGGATACAGCGATCTCTGTGAGAGGCAGAGACCTGATGTCCACCTGTGCACACATGATGCTCTGCCATTCGTCAGTACCAACCAGTATTTTCTGGGAAACAATAAAAAAAATCTGTTTGTTAATGTTTTTCCATCGACTCATTGCTGACATTATGTAGTGTGATTTTAGGCACATCACGACACAACCTTGAGCATGCTGCTCACAAACGCTTAAATACAACGTAGCATTGATAAATGAATAGGCTCCATTTGAAGGCCGATTAACTACATGCACAGAGCAGGAAGTAGCGGGTTTTGACTCCGCTCACCCTGCGATGAACACAGCTCTGTGTATCCCCAACCTTAATTATTCATGTCCCACTTACTCCTGACAAATTATTCAGAGCTCACTCCAATCTCACACTCTCTGTCAAAGATCATTTTATTGAAACATTATGATTTTAGGATGTAATTGTGTTAATTGGGAACATGACCAATATGAGTAAAGCTGCATCATTTCCTTTGTAACAATAAGAATGCATGAATTTGTCATAAATTGTGAAGTTTTTCCTCCAAACAATGCACATTAGTAAAAGAAAGATCAAAAGTATTGAAGATTTGGCACTGAAACCTGAAAAAGAACAATGTGTTCTTTTTTATTACTATCTATTTGACGGCATCAATGTAGAGTTGACTGCTTTTGTGTTTTTGATCAACAGTTTTTCTGTCACCAGTGAATATTTTTATAACCACTTTGATAGTAAATCTGAGTTCTGGTTTATCAAAATGTTTACAGAATAAATGCCACATATCCTTTAACACATCCCAAACAGCATACAGATCCTTGGGGTGATTTTTGTTGTCCTGTCCTTTTGTAGCTCTAAATAAAGGACGATAGCAGGTTTTCTCTCCCTTTACAACTGTGTTGCATCTCAAAGGAGTCTCATTTCATTGGATCCAATTATGAGCAAAAAAAAAAAAAAAAAAAAAAAAACACACAAAGCCCTTATATATTATGTTTTCAAACACTGAAAATTCAGAACAGCAATGAAAGAATAGGATTACTTTAGATAAGCTAATATTAAAAGATTAAACTGTGTTGTCCACTAGTGGTATTAACTTTAATCTGTTGCAAAGACAGATGCTGTTCACTTGTAAAGCTTTCATTTGCCTTATGTTGGTGTTAACATGTATATGTATTCTTAAGTACTACAGATGACATTTAATACCACTGGAAAATCCAAACTTAATCCCCTTTGCTTCATATCAATTTATGCTCACCTTGTAACTACCCAAAACACGTGAAATGTTTGAGTAATTTTAATTTGTTTTGAGTAGCTTCACACTTGCACTTGATACTAAATAATCAACTAAGCACATAAAATAAAATTTGAAAAAAAAGTCTGTCACTTTATTTCAACCCATGTGGCCACCTGTGGGTGAACCAAAACATCAGAAACCAGCATGTCCTCTAGTTTGTCGATATAGTTAAACATCAGGAGTTAATTCCCTGTGTTGAGTCAAAGGGGACATATTCTGATTTGTTTTTCTTTGCTTGAGAGCATATATCTGGGTGCTTGAAGTTTGTTGCGACTGCCTCAATCTTAGCAGCTTTGTCCAGCTTCTCCACTTTTAGATCCACCTTGGAAGAAGGTAACACAAAGCTGTAACACCAGTTTCAAAAGAAGCACACCTCCAGGAGGAGAGCAGGTGGGGTGGTGCCTGAATTCAACTGCTATGAAAAGAGCTCTAAGCACATGGTTGAAAATGGAGCTTTTGTACGATATCCATGTGGAGTTTTGACCAAAGCATGTCACAGACATTGTTAATATCTCAGGAAACTGTCAAGTTTTGGAAAATCTAAGAGGTTTTCAAAGCAGGATTTCACAAATAATCTGGGTATGTTTGCAGCACTATGATAAGAAATGTCAGTAATGTTTCAGTCTGCGATGAAGGTTCATTAAACAGGGTGGCCTTACCTTCCTCTTCACTCGAGCCCCTCTCCAGAGCTGGATAGAGAGGAGGCACAGTGTTACCGCAAGCTGGCACGGCTGTACTTTTGGTAAAAATGCCACTGATGAACTTGAGCATCTTGCGATCGCGAGGAGGCGCTCGCTGGATTGTTCCTCCCTGGCCCTCCTTCCCTTTCTTATGGTCCTCTGAGAAGGCGTGCAGGTCGCTGTTGTCAAGGGTACGGCTTGTACTTTTTCTCTGAAGCCTGGACACATCAGGAGCAGGAGGAGCAGGTAAAGAAACAGAAACTGCCTTATACCTTTCCGCCTGAGAGCTGTCCCGGGTAATTACGCCTGAAAATCCTCCGCTGATGGGAGCTCCAGGCCGAATGAGTGTGCCTCTGCCGTCACTGTCGGCCCACGAGGCCCTGTAAGGCCCCAGGGTTGTAGCTGCTATTACAGGGGACTGGTCCCCAATACGGTTATCCCTTCGGTCCAAAGTCTTAGCAGAGTGAGCATACAAGCTCGTGTTGGTCTCTCTGAGCTCCCTCCAGCATGCAGAGTTACCTCCTGATTGCACCCTAATTGCAACTTCAGGACGCTGGTTGATCTGTGGTGGAATGCAGAATGAGAGACTGGAACGTGACCGATTGTTCAAGTCTGCTCCATTTTCACCCTTCAGGAAGACAGTGAAGGAGGCTCCCGGTAGAGCTCCGTCTTGGGGCGCAAGGCGTCTGATCGAGGGCCTTCTCTCCGTACGGTTCCCTCAGATGTTGTTCCTCCATACACTTTGACCATTTTCCTAACAGGTGGATGTACAACAGAAGGATCTTTGCTCTTGCCAGATGATACAGTGTCCTTTTGATGTGCATGGGTTTCCCTCCTCTCAGACTGAGCCCTGTTCTCAGCAGGGCTGCCATACTTGACATGCACTTGTTCCACTTCCTCTTCCACTAGTGTGGTTTGTTTTTCTACAAATTCCACACATAAAGGTCCTTCCTTTTTTTCAGGGGCAATGCTCACATCCACCTCTTTCACCACCTCCTCCTTTTTCTCAGGGCTCCCTTCCCCCTCTGGAAGAGCCTCAGTCTCGTTCTCTGCACCATCTTCTGGCACAGCCTCAACCTTCACCAGAGTGAGGGAGATGAGGTAGGTGGTACGTCTCTGTGGGTTGCCTGCTTTGCTCATTGGGGCAGCAGACCTCAGCACGGTGGCACCTGCTCTCTGACTTCACCAGAGCTGCACACTTCAGTCATGGCATCCAGGGCAAGACTGAAGCAGAGGAAACACAAAATCTGAGATCAAGATCAAACACAGACTCTTGAACGAACTGATTACTGGAGATCAGGCTGGTGGACTTGACAGGAACCCATTACCATTTTAAAAGGCTGATAAAAAAACGTGAAGTAAATTATAAAAGTAAGGGAATGTTGTGAATTGCAAATTTCTAGAATATATTCACAGTGCTGACCCAGTGGTTAAACAAGTCCAGACTGTTTTTTAAATGCCTCCATTAATCCTCGTCAATGCACACCAGTACTACTGGTGTCTGCCACAGATTCATTCATAATCCTCCCCTCTTTTCTTTCATCATTTATCTAATTTATTCCCAACAAATCTGCCATGTAGGCATACAGACAAATAAAAAAAGACATTTGTTTCCAAAGATTAGATCTTGGAATTAAAATCTGGAATAATGCAACAAGCAATTTCTTTGATTGCTCCATTCCTTGACTAGGATTAAGTTAATGCAGGTTAAATAATGCCGCCTTACTACAGTATGTGTCTAGGCTCTCTCTCATATCATACCTTCATTTTTTTTTTCTGTAGTGTATCCATTCACAGGTCCAACAACATTTCATCTGATGAAGAATTTATTCTCCCATCAGATTACCATTCATGTCAAATGGCATATCAAAGAGGGCTGACAAAAATAGCTCCAGCTGATAAGTCTCAGATAAAACCAGGTGAAAAGGAGCAGACAAAATGGAAATCATCCGCTTGTCACGAAGCGTCTGGAAACTGAAGACTCCATTCGACAATGTCATGCATAAAATTATATGCACGGTGTGAGGGTCACTGGGAGATGCTCAAAAACATCTGTTGTTATGTCTGCAGGAAAAAAAGGAAAAATGGAGAAGAGATTAAGAAGCCGGATTTGCGCAACCCACGCGATGGTTTCTTGTGCCTGTATCCATCCTCTGGAGAGCAGCTCCTGTCGGTCACTGCATCCTCTCCTCCGAGAGCCTCATCCAATTAGCAAGTCGATAAAATGTGTCTGTGAGGCAGAGGAAGCCCACCAGCTCGCCACAGCCAGCCCCTCCTCCTTTTTCTCCTCCTCCTCTTCTTCTCTCTGCCACTGAGCCTTGCAGCTCTCTGCTACCTCGCTGCACAACGCACAGGATGCAGCTTCTGCGATCAGGCAGGGAGTGAGCTGCTGGTTGTGAGGTGGCGGCGGCAGTGGTCCTTGCTCATGTCATTTTTTTTTTTTCTATCTGTGCCAGCACAACAAGAGAAACGGGGGGACGGAAGAATAGACCTGAGTCTGTGCTCCTGCCAGCGCATCTGTCCTGTCTCTAGCTCTCTTTCTCTTCCCTGTGAGGGTAGTGCCTGCTTTTTCTCCCTGCCTCACTACATGTCGCCTAGAAATGAGAAAGTGATGTTGCACAGTATGAATAAGTCTCTATAAAAAGAAATATAAAATTAATAGGAAAACGGTGCTAAAGGCAAGAATATGTCAAATTCATGAAATGTAAATATACATAAAATACAGCAGGAAAAAACTGTGTGTTGTCTCTGTGCTTAGCTTTGGTCCAGATGATAAATTCTGTGAATTTTGGTACCTTTGGACCAGGCAGCCCCTCTCTCCAGGCTTCATGCTATAAGCCCAACAGCTGTTGTAGCTGGCATTACACTTTCTCACAGCCATTAAGGAGTTATCTTTTATTCCTTAAAGACAGCAAATAAGCATATTCTCCACAAATCAACCACCACTGTAAAGTTCTAGGTATGTGATCGCTTGCCTGTTTTGAAGGACGTTTATCTGTTTGCACACAAGTTAATGCAAGAGCTGCCAAGCCAAATGAAATAGAACTTGGTGAATACTTACTGCATGCCCCTAGTAAGAAACCATTAAAGCTTGGACGCCTACTGGGATCATTTTCATTCGAATCGCAAAACATGTAAGTGAAGAAAGCCCCCATTGAGTTGTTCAATTAGACTTACAGTTACAAGGTTTTAAAATGGTCAGCACAAATGTTTCGTATCACAGTGAGCATCTGCATTAAAGAAACGATACCGAGCATTACGACTTCTAACCACATGGAGGCAGCCTATATAACAAGAAAGTTCAGTTTTCCCTCTTGTAGGATAAAGACGTATTACGTGTTGTGCCAGACCATCCCCACTCATTTGTACAGTATTGTCAGGGGCTCTTTTGGTCCATACGTCTCATCTATCAGCCCCATGTGGTCGGAAGTGGAATTGCTAGATAGAATGGCTTAAGATGATTATTTTACACTAAGAAGCCATTAATTCCTTGTGTTTTTGTTCAACATTGTGGAAAAAAACTCAAATTTAAATGAGAACTGCACTGAATTTCTAGACCATTCAATTTATAAGTCAAAATACTATTCAAACTGTAAAAAAAGTGGCTTGAGTAAAAATTGCAAATATATTTTAAAATGGAAACACTCATAAGATCTGGGAAAAAAAACCTCGAAATGTCATCAGGGTTACCACGGATTAGTCTCAGATGGAATATTATCTTTAAAATGAATCCTGAGATTCAGTGCATGTAGCTGGAAGACGTGGGAACTGAACAGTCTTACAAAAGAGCGTAAATTTTAGTAACTATAGTGTTGACGCTTGATCTAATGTGTCTTGCTCAATTTTCCACTGACTAGTTGTATAGACAGTTCATAAATTTCAGTTGTTTCATTTCAAAAAAAGATCACTCCATTTCAGTTTCACCATTCAGACGTGCTCCTTTTGTATGGACTGCCATCCATCTATTAAAACACCAAGTCTGTCAGTAATTAAAACAGTTCTTTTATTTAGTTTATGATTGCACCAGACCTACTGGTTGATTTCAGATGGTTTCACTAATGTAACAAACACGTAAAACATGAAGTTCACAGAAAAGACAAAAAAAGAAGTTTTAAAATACAAGGGCAATACCAGTATCTTTGCCATGTGCCTCTTTCTTGTGCGTTTTTCTTCAACTGCTTCATCATAGTGAAATTTCTAGCCTAACCCTCTTGGGTGTTACTTTGTGACATGTATTGCAAAATAAAAAGAGCAGCATTTCAGATAAGATGACAGGCAGTTCTGTACATCAGCCCCTGCTGACGACTCTGACACAGAGCATCAAAAACACTGGTACTGTCCTTTAAGATGTGATGGGGTAGGATCATTAATAGTGACATTTACAGGTTGAAAAGCGCCGAACAGCCAGTGATCTTCGAGTTCGCTCCATTCTTTTCTGGATGTTTCATCCTTGTTTTCGATGCAGGAAGAACAAAATACTAATCTGAAACAGAGTCCATCCATCCTTAAACGAATCCTAAACTCAGGGACAGTTTCCTCCTCTTGCACTTTTTACTCCCTGATTTCAGCTACTTGTCTGAACAGGGGACTCCTCCTCCTGGAAATAGGGATGTTCTAGTGCATTCAGAGCCGATATCCGTTTCAAGGGGTCAAAGGTCAACATTTGCTGTCAAAAAAAAAAAAAAAAAAAAAAAAGAAAGAAGAATGAAAGAAATGTCAGATCTCTGGCAGTGCAACGTCTGAAACTTCTTAAGGGTTTCTACAACAGTTCAGTTAAATCTGAGCATTTTTGGGCCCCATTTGTTATCGATACAATTTATAGCAACATACATATCAGCGATCTGTCACCTTGGCTCCAACCGATATGCTCTAACCTCTTACAGAAAGAGCATTTTAGTGTTTATATGCCTCACTGTGGCCTGGATCAGTTGCCAGGCAACCAGTGGAAACTGGCCAAACTACAACATGAATCAGTAAAATAATGGAGAGCAAGGAATAGTAACAAATAACGAGATATTATAAACCCTTAATTCCATCCATCCAAACTCTATAACCCCTTCATCTCGTTCAGGCTGCTGCAGTCTGTCCCAGCTGTCATCTAGGGGTCACTAGTCCATCACAGGGAAAGAGCTCAAAGGGACTTTGCTATTCTAATTCTGTTAGTTCAGTAAAATAACAATTATTTTAAAAAAAAATATTTGAAGCTACATTTTTTACATTATTGAGCCTGAGAAAAAATATGACTATAATATGAATTTACAGCACATTAAACACGCTATATGTTTGATCATGGAGTCACATTTTACGAAATTTAATTTAAGTCTTATTTAAGCTAAAACACTTTTGTATGTTGGTAAATTTTATAATTACATATAGAGCTCTACATCAAATGTTTGATGAAATCTCTTCAGTATTTTGTTTTTTTTTTTATTGTTACACTAACTTTTGTCTTACATGAGGCTGCTATGATGCAATAAAGGTGCCATTACTTGTCTTAACAAGATATACACTTTGTCATCACGTCTGTAAAGCAGAAAAGAGTCCTTGCAGAGTCCAGGTCTCTTCTATAATGTAACCAGCGTCAATAAGCAATGTTAGTCTCAAGCAGAGGAGTTCTTGAGTCTAGTGCAAAAATCTTGTCCCCTCATGTCCTGATTTTAACTTTGTCTGCAGCTGTTTTAAGACAGATGACCGCTTTCATTCTTAATTCATGAGCCTTACCAGCATTAGTTGCGCCCCCAGCTCATTTATCTCTGGTACAAAATCTGTGATTGGGCGAGGCATGAGAGGGGGGAAGGTTTTTCTGGAGATTTTAACATCAGTCGGCCACTCTTCCTCTGGTGGCAAGCCAATAACTCTGTAAGGACACGGAGCTTTCAGTGAAACTGGAATTACATTAAATAATTACACATATTATTCATGAAATATGGTTCTTTGTTCATGTTATGCAAAGAGAGAATTACTCACTGAAAAATCTTCCCAAGCTGGTCCATTTCTGATTCTCCACAGAATAAAGGTCTAACAAAGAGAGAGTTTAAACTTAGTAAACATGCTGAAACTGATTAACTATGCTTATTTTGGAAATATTTGTGCTCAAAGGAAAACAGCAGCGCGTTATTCTTTGCATATGCATAAGCTGTCTGACATTTGAAGCCTGAACAATTCGAGTGTGTATAAAACTTTACATTCTCCCACGAAGCAGCAAATTTACTGTATATTCGCCAACAGAACTATAAAGGGAAGGTCCACCTCTTTTATATAAGTGTGTTATTTTGTCCTTTTCATCTTTTCATTAACATCTCAAACAGTAATTACTCTAAGGGATTTATAAATCTTTTTTTTTTTTTTTTTTTTTACTCCTACTGGCCAACTTCATGTAATGTGTGATTTCCCAGCAGTAGGTGGTGCTATTGGGCACATCACTGAGCTGGACAGCCTCAGCTGATAATAATAATAATAATAATAATAATAATAATAATAATAATAATAATAATAATAATAATAACAACAACAACAATAATAAAAACAATAATAATACTCTTCTTAATAAATCAACAGAGACAACTGTCTTTTCATAATAGAAAGTATGATTGCACATCAATAGCATCTAATTCATATCCAGTTTTTTTAATTACAACATCCAAAAATTATGACACATCAAAAAATACTCAGAGGATCACAGACCTCAGTGGAAGAGGAATAAGACTGAAGTAAAATGTCAGTGTGCATTCTTACACAATGTATGTAGCAAATCCAGCATTTCTTCACTAATTCACTGTTGACAGGCTGCAGCTTAACACTAATAACAGTAATGTGATTCGCTTACACAGGTGCAAAAAAATTAGCCTGAGATCAAATCTGCACGTACACATCACCTGAAACCTTTTACAGTTGATAAGAGGTGACCCTCTGCAAACATGAGTGACTGATCAACTGTTATCAATACATATCAATACATATCAATAGAGCGAGCTCCTTGCAAAATGCAATCACCCCTACTGGAGAGTGTTCATTCAGCCGTTTTATTTTGTGTGTGTGTGTTTGGCGGGGGGGGGGTCACAGACATGACGCAAAACTATTATTGTTTAACAGCTGAAAATTGTACTTAAGAAAAAGAAAAAAAAAAAGAAAAAAAAAATGTATATATATATATATATATATATATATATATATATATATATATATATATATATATATATATATATATATATATATATATATATATATATATATATATATATATATATATATATATATATATGTATATATGTATAGTTGTAATTACTGGAATTTTTTTAGATTAAAGAGTGAAAAATAGATAGAGCCATGACCCGAAAAAGAAAAAGGAAAAAGAGAAAAAGATTTCAATTAGCACTTTGTTATACCTTCTCTGGCCTTTATAACAAGTTGAATTCATAGAGGGATGAACTTTGCAAAAAACCAGAAAAAAAAAAACAACAGTATAAAGTAAACAACTTTCTTATATCGAAGCTGACGGATCATCTTTGCAGGCTGGAGCCTTGAAGTGGACCACATTTACTGAAAACAAATGCAAGTCTGAACTGTTTGCTGGCCACATTATTGAACTGATATGTCTTCTCTGGAGAAAAATTTTAAACCTCTTGACTTTGTGAAAAGACAGATCATCCTGAAAGATGACTTTATCATTATCAAACACTGAATTAAATGATGGATGTGTTCAAAACTTCAAATTTACTGTGGAGTAAATGCCTGCAATCTCTCCTGGTCTTTCTTTATCTGACATGCAATCGTATACCACCAATAACGGTGGAAATGTGCTGGTTTTCTTCAGGCAGCCAACTTTATATGTTTCACTGGACCTGCACCAAGAAAAACCTCTAGCGTCATCTCTCCTTCTCCACCGCAGATTTCATGATTCATCAGTGATCATCACTTTGATCCAGTCATCCACAGCTCATGACTGTCTGTCTTCAGCTCACTGTAACCTTGTTTTCTTCTGCTCATGTATTAATGATGGCTTATCTTTGCCACGTCTGGATGTAAATCCTACTTCCTTTAGTTTAATTCTTACAGTTCGATGACAAATATCGACTCCTTTTTTAATCCTGATGCTTTGTGTTATGAGAATTTATTTGTGCTGGCTGGTGGGTTTCATAGATGTCTCGTATGAAAGAATGAAATGAAGTGAGAGAGAAAACATGTACCACAAATGTGAAAACAGCTCATTCAAAACACTTCAAACTTTCTTACTCTTTCTCAGTAAGAAAACAATTCTGAAATAGGTTAATTAGCATTAAAGAAACACAGACACACCCGCACAGTTTCTAGGACTTATTAGAAACATCTCAAAACAAATTATTTTAAGATGAAAGAAAAAGCAAGAGATTCAAAGACTATACTGAACAGCAAATGAAAATCTGAATATGAATCCTGGTCATGTGCTTTTAACTTTGCTTGCATTACCCAGCATTTACATGCGGCAAAAATATGTTGTTTCTGCATTTAGGAAAAAAAAAAAAAAAAAAAAAGGGGGGGGGGGGGGGGGGGTGCCTTATCTAAGCAGTAGCTTTTTCCAGACGGCACATTTGCAAACCAAGGAGTTGTTGTGTGATGAAAACAAATGTCAGACTGTGTGTCAGGTTCTGAGCTGGCCCCAAGTGTTATATAACAACTCGCTCTATCAACACAAACATCCACCTTGCAAAGGATGTGTGAACAAATCTCTGCCACCTTTTAACTTAATGGATTACCAATATCTACTGCACAGATTATTTGCCTCTCTTTTCACCAAATTCTGCTTGTGTTACCTTTTTGAGGGGCAAGCATGACTTCTTATCTTGGACTTAGAGATAACAGCATTCTGCACAGATATCCTCCATCAATATCTCATCTACTCTGTCGAATTGAGACATGCCAAATGTATAGACGAGAATTTACTGAACAGGATCGCTGTTCCGTATGTGATCCCTCTAGTTTCGACTCACTTGCGTCTGAACATCTCGGCAAAGATGCAGCCGGTGCTCCAAATATCCACAGGAGTGGCGTAAGTGGACTGCAGCAGAACTTCAGGAGGTCGATACCACAGCGTCACCACCTGCAACACACAAACATGGAGGCTGTGAACAACAGGATCACATACAACATTTCCAACATTAAGCAAATCATATTTGGGAATTAAAATTAGACTAATAGAAAGCACACAAGAAGTAGAAAGCAGATAACTATATTTGTCAAAATTTCAAACATCTGGCATGTGACTGTCACATTACAAACATCATTGTTTGTTCTGTAGAAGACAGCTGTCCTTACCACAGGGGTGAGGGCCATGTGGCAGCTGTAGATCCTGGCCAGACCAAAGTCAGCCAACTTCACCTGGCCCTGACTGGTCACCAGAATATTCTCTGGTTTCAGGTCTCTGTGCATCACGTGGTTAGAGTGAAGGAATGCAAGGCCGCACAGCAACTGCCTCATCAAATCCTGCAGGAAAAAAAGAAAAAAAAAGAAAATTCAACATTTAAACTATCTTAGAATATGAAAATAGCATTTAAATTACCTAAATAAAAGGAAGAAAAAAAACAATCGACCAATTCTTTACAACTTCTACCATCTTACTTTCTAAAAGTAATTAATATAATTTAAATATTTCAGCAAGTTCTCACTTTAATGCGGTCCGGAGGCAATCCTGAAGCTGGAGCTTTCTCTAGATATATCTTCAGGTCTTGATCCACATGCTCAAACACTAAAGTGACTTTAGTCTCCTGGTCCGATCTCGGGGTGGCACACACATCCATAAGCCTGGTATGATTGAGGAAAAACAGGTCTCCTGTCAGAGGGGGAACCAGTGGATTGTAAACACCAACACTTTGACCACCGTCTTACCTGACCACATTGGGGTGGTCAAACTGCTCGAGCCGTCTCAACAGTGCCACTTCTCTGACTGTGGACACCGGGAGGCCATTCTGATCCGTCCGGACATGCACGTTCTTCAGCGCAACAAACCTTCCACTCTCCGTGTCCCTGGCCTTGTAGACGGTGCCGTATGCACCACCACCAATCTTTGCCACAGTCTCGTACGGGAAGCTGGTGCAGTGCGCCATGGCCACGTTCAGACAGACTGAAAGAGAAAAAAATAATAATATAAGAGATGACATGCAAAAGCTACATTGGAAATGATACAACAACATGCATCACTTTCACATTAGGACTTCCTGGGCTCTAAGCAATAGTCTACTTTGTTCATTTTTCAGATATAATCCAATGAATGCAGTTCCTTTCACCTTTAGCAACACTACACCATTGTTTCATTCATTTTGCTGTATCTGAACTGTTCTCCGTCAACAAGCCTCGAGCTTCCCCTCATGTTCAGTCCTCCTGTAATTCTAACAAGCACCATGGAGTTACTGGTTTGTTTATCAGAGCTGAATACTGAGAACGTTCTGTGATAATGCAGCCCCAAATTTATGAGAACTGAAAATAGGGATCTGAATAGAAAGAGGAAATGACCTAATGCTCACAACATGTTCCGAGTCAAGCAATGTAAAGATACTGCACGGAAACTAAAGTCATCTGTCATTCATGAATGTCGTGGGCTAGTAAGACTGAATTGTTCACGAAAACTGATTTTAAGATAATCTGACATTTTTGTGCCAATGTGACACAGAGGTATACACAGCAATACCTTAATTTTCTTTCAGCTTAATTGCATTACTGAAAATTTTTTGGCATTTCATTGTTTTTATTTTTTCCAATTTCTCTAAATTGTGTTTATTACCAAAATGTTTTCAGAAATGCAGTCAAAATGACAAAATATAAGTTAATAATATGTAGCACGTTGAAGTTAATTTAAAACGCTGCTCCTAAATTTCATTATGTGTACCTAAAATCTGCAGCTCAAGCAAACATTGCTACTTGGGGAACACGTTTGTCTGGAACCCTGCGCAGTTTGCAAAGAAACGATTCCTCAGCTTCTCAAAGCAAAATGATTTCAACCCCAAAGTAAATGTAATTTTGTGACTTCAAATAAACATTTTCTTTTCAGTTCCTTGAACGTTTTTGACGGTTCTTTTGCGGTTCTCTTGCGGATGTTTGTCATCTCCCTCCTTTGAGAGTTAGTTTTTTTGCCCTGTCTTGTCAGTCCTTAAGTTAGACACTGAACTCCACTGCACAGACTAAAGACGAAAACAAATTCTGTAAAGGAAAGAGATTGTGAATGGGTAAATGTGGCTTGTAGAGTCGAGGACAAGAAGAGTAAAGGAGGAGGGACTGCAATGCCTAATGACAACAGATGGTGTAATGGATGGTGTAACCATCCATTATCTACGCCCGCTTAATCCTCTGCAGGGTCACATGGCATCTGCTGGAGTCTATCCCAGCTCTCTTCAGGCAAAAGGCAGGGGTCCATCCTGGACAGGTCACCAGTCCGTCGCAGGGCTACATGTGGACAAACAACCACACACACCCACAATCACTCCTACGGGCAATTCAGAACCACCAATTAACCTGACATGCATGTCTTTGGACTGTGGGAGGAAGCCGGAGTACCTGGAGGAAACCCACGCAAGCACGGGGAGAACATGCAAACTCCACACAGAAAGGCTCCTGCTGAGGTTCAAACCAGGAACCTTCTTGGCTGTGAGGCAACAGTGCTGCCCCCAATGCAATCATGTCAACTGATTTTTTTCTTCTTTATTTCTCCACAGTAATTTATTCAACAACAAAATAACGTCCCATCCATACATCTGTTACTGGTTCATCCTGTCTGGGGTTGCTCAGGGCTGGAACCCATCCTACCTGTCACCTGTCATCAGACAAGACTCATAGGATCAAACATCTCCTCCTCCTCCCCCGTGAACTGTGTATCATCACCTGAAACAAGGGTAACGAGATACTGAAGATAAAGTCTTGATTCTGAGTTTGCCACCACCACTGCAGCACAGGAAGAACCCTTAAACAGATGTTTTCCACACTGTTCCAAATTTACCTGGATCTCTTAAATTTACTAGAAAAGTGTTTTACTCAACCTGAGAAAATGTCATCCCACTCCTTTCTACTCTTTGCTCAAGTCTCAGCATTTACTCTGTCAAACCAGTTTGGTAGACTGCCTTGGCCCATCCTCCAGCATACCTTCATCCATTCATATCCCTTACAACATTTAATATCAAAAGAAAAAAAAAAAACCTTATTCCTCAACCTAAATCTAAACATAAGAATACGTGGTCGTGAGCTGTGGCACCTCTCGATGTGGATGGCCTCCCATAGGTGGTTTATAAAACCTGGATCCTAAGTGCCCTGCCATGTTACTAAACTATTTACTTTGTGCTATGAGTGTGTGTGTGTGGTTTATGTGTGTGTGCGTGGGTCTATATGTGAGGGTGAGAGGGACGGGTTTTTATTATCTGTTGTCATCCTGCTTTAAGTTTTAATTTTGTGAAGCATTTTGTGTTGCATTTTTAATGTATGAAAAGTGCTATATAAATAAAGTTTGATTTGGAATTAGAATATCTGTAAGTGTAAAGTGCTGATGGCTATTGATGAACGACAGCTGATGGTTATTGATGAATGATAGCTGATGGCTACTGATGGATGACATGTCAATACAGAGTTACATCCACAAATGCTACTGAAAATAAAGATGCATCTGGGATGGACCATCACACAGTACAAACATGCACTGCTGTCAGTATTCTGGATCTTTTTAGGAAGAAATGGGAGCCGTCTGCTCTGGATCAACATGTTTACACTATAATCTTGAAAGATTACCATAGAGAAGAAGACTGATATACACAGTGACAGCAGGCTGTCAGAATATATAAACTCATAATAACCAAGATTTGGATTATTTTAAGAAAAATGTCAAAAATCCCTTCCAGTACTGTGGTCACCTGTTCTACACATGTGAGCAGATATTTACAAAACCTTTAGAACACAGCTCAAAGTATTTGACGAAGTGGTAATCTATTGTATCAATAGTAGTTGATGCAATAGATTACATCAATTGGTACTGTTGAAATGCAATGCTTAGCTGGAATATAGGATCACATACCAGTGACAAGATGTGCAGCTAAACCACAACTACTGAAGTGGTCAGTATAAACTGGCGTTTGTACAGGAAGAGATGCTCCATTAAGATGCCACATTTGTTCCGCTTATGCAAAGAAAGTTGAGTCACACTGTCTGCAGATAATAATCTTCCTGCATTCCTTTGTGTCTGAGAGGCAATTAAGTCATTAAAATTCCTCTAAACATTATCATTACTTACAGAACTTCATAATGACAGTGACTGGAGATAAAAGTACTTCTCCAACAAAATACAACAGAATTAGGGCATGTGCATTTCCTTTTGGCAGAAAAACACTGGCAGTGCATTGCGGAAAAAAAAAAAAAAGTGTACACACAAGAGTGTTGAGTTTGCATCTCAGAATAAACTTGCAAGTGATATGGTGACAAAAAACAACAAACAGTAGCAACATTCGGTGTCTGGATACTGTGTACTCATTAACAGAGTATTTTGTGTCCATCTTATTTGTCTGAAGAGGCAAGGCCAGAATGGCCTCTGCTTGCTTTGTTTTGTTTTTTCCTCCTTAACATGTCATCAATTTTTGGACTATAACACTGTAGAGTACTTAAAGTAATGACACAACACTAGGCCCTTTCTGATTAAAAAAAAAAAAGACATTTTAACTTGAAGCACTCAGAGCAGTCACACAGAAAAGCCAGAGCGCTTCAAAAGAAATACTTTCTAATCTTTAGATCGCAGCATATGCACACTCCTCCTGGGGATCTCCTTCCCAAGTGCCCCAAAATCCTGCCATTTTTATCCACTCGTGGCAGTAACACATTCCACTTGGACCTTTTTGCAGACACGACCACTTCCAGAGAAGAAAGCAAAAAGCCAAAACAGGCGATCAGATCATTAATGTTACGTAATTTTCTACCTTCAAACAACCGCTACTGTGATAATGTGGAGGATAAAATCACATAAATCCAAGGCAAAGACACTACACATCTATAACTTCATGGTCGACGTGACGGCTGAAAGAAGAAGAAGGAAGGCACGGATTCACTGTAAGATTAAAGACAAAAACGAGGAAGAATGACGACGTCAGAGAAAAGACCAGAAAGCCACAGATCTGCAAAGTCCCAGATGAATTCGAGTACTTCCCCCTTACAAGTCCTGTTCCGCGGTACTCAGCCAACACTGGGGATGAAGTTGCAAGTGACCGAGGCAAAGAGAGAGAAAAAAAAAAAGTGAACACTCAACCCTGTTTTTGGAAGTTTGTTCATTGGTATCTCATGTAATTTTTCTGACTGAAGCATTTCACAACAACAATCACTTTTAAGTACCGCTCTCAAATGGAAGTACACGCTAAAGCTGCTTATTCTCTAGATGCATTTGATTTGATGCAGTGCTTTGCAGCATTCAGTTTTTGTGATTTAAGATGCTCATAAAGCAAAGGGCGTTTTGACTGACTTATTGACCACTTTCCCCACATCACATCAGCCATGAAGGGATAGATGTGTAGTTTCTTTGCTTTGAAGTTGTGATGTTCACTTGCAGCATCACAGTAGTACACCAAGACTGTTTGAAAGTAGAAAATGGTACCAAATGAAATATCTGTATTGCTAATTTTGGCTCATTTTTGGCTGGATCACTGTAGTGGGAAGTGAGTGAGGAAGTGGTGAGTTAACAACACATCACTGCATCAGACACCAGGAAGCTCTATGTGGCAAAGTCCTGAAGATTGACCATGATGAGCACTGGAACACAAACTGTAAACTTTATCCAAGCTACAGCGTTTAATCATTGGAAGTTTGGTTCCTTTATGCGGGAGATAGATTCAGAGTTTGCAGACATTCCTTATCATACAGAGGTGCGTTGGCTCAGTCGGGGAAAGTTCTCAACAGAGTTTTTGAGCTCAGCAACAAAATCTGTCAGTTCATGGACGGTAAAGGAAAAGACTCCACCGTTTGGAGGGATGAGAAGTGGAAGTGGGAGTTGGCGTTCCTGGCTGACACAACAGCTCATCTTAACGCCTTAAATCTGCAGCTCCAGGGACGATCGGCACAACTGTGTTCCCCAAAACGCACTTTGCTGATAAAGCGAGCACACTACGCGCTGAGTTCGCACAGCGCTTTAGTGACTTTGAAGCACAAAAAAAGAGTTTTGTTTTGCTTCACAACCCATTTGCCGTCGATGTTGAAACTGCACCTGTGCAGATTCAGATGGAGCTGATTGAGCTGCAGTGTAATGGGACACTGAAGGTAAAGTAGGACACTGCAGGGCCCGCAGAGTTCATTCACTCCATCCCTGCAGCGATGCCGCAGCTCCGCCTCCACGCAGCCCGAACATTGTGCATGTTTGGTAGCACATATCTGTGTGAGAAGCTCTTCTCAGTGATGAAGATCAACAAAACAGCACATAGGAGTTGTCTCACTGATGAGCACCTGCAGTCCATCCTGAGAATCTCCACAACACAGGACTTCACACCAAACATAAAGTTTGGTTGCCAAAAAAAGATGCCAGGTGTCCGGCTGCGATCAGATGTCATAAGAGCAAAGAAAACTGAATGATTTGAATTGTTGTTGCTGAAAAGCACACATTTTATATATATTTCCAGGAGATATTTTTAAGGAGAGCAAAATCTTTTGGGATATTTAAAGGTTTATTTTTTATATACACTGACGTAGATGCAAAAAATTTTAATGTTATTTTAATGTTAAGTTGCTCATATTTCTAACTTGTATCATTTAACAAGATATTTTTATGGAGAGCAAAATATCAAATATAAGTATTTTAGGGTTTAAGTTTATTACAGAATAATATTTCTGTCTGCTTTTATTCATATTTATGTTCCAAAAACATTTTGTTTTAGTGAGTTCAATAAATGTTTATCCTGTTCGGCCCGCGACCTGAAATGTGTTTTGAATTTTGGCCCCCTGTGCAATTGAGTTTAAAACACTTGCTTTACCGGAATATCTGCAAAACGTTACAACTGGTGCTGCAACCTAACAGGTAAGAATTTCGCTGTATGCTGGCAGGCTGAAGGTAAAGGTCTCCCAAGTATATTTGGTAATAGATTAACATATCTGATGAGCATTTTTAATCATGCACAAGAACAATGTCTTCTTTAAAGTTTCATTGTGTGAATCATAGCTTTATTATCATTATCTGCTTCATTACTGCTGCTGCCTCCGTATGTCTAGCTCCACATCAAACAACAGAGAAGTTAAATGAAGAAAATCTTCTACTGTTACTCATTTGTACATGTGTGGGTGCTGTACAGCTAACCTGGATAATAAACCTGAGATAACTGAAAACAGCAGAAAAAAAACTTTTTATCCACATAATCTGCACCCTGAAGGTTGGGGGTACTCTCAAAATGACTACCTACCAACCAAGACTGTTTTTGAGGGTGACATTTTTTTAACTTCTAGTTTCTGTGGTTAAAATGGAGGAGATCGGGGAAAGGTCCTTCTAAAAAAAACAAAAACAAAAAAAAAAAACCTTTGTTTGTAGAAAAGGTTCCAGGAGTCAACATATGCAGCTATGATGATGTCTTCAAAGAAATAAAAAGGGGCTCCTGCAACTTTTAGCTCAGAGGGTCCCCTTTAGGCACAGAGGTCAAGTTGAATTTTTAACACTGTTCAAAATGTTCTTTTGTTTGGTCTCTTGCTTGATTACTCTCTCGATGTCTCATCCATCATGACTTTCTTGAGTCTCTTGTTTGCCTCTCCCTCGATGTTCATTATAGTTGTGAGCTAGTCATCGTTGCTGATGTGAGCCATGGTGCTGTACAGCAATACAGAGCTGCTGGAAGAGATGACCAGTTCAGGACCAGGCCACAGATACTGGGGGGGTTGGTTGCAGATAGTAGGGACAGGAGACAGTGAGAGCTAGATACAACCTCCTAAAAATAATCAAATAGGACTTCAGATTAAAACAAAACTGATCATTTAACATAAAAAACAAACAAAAATAATGTGGAGAAAAAAAAAAACTCCTTGGTTGCTTTAAAGCAGCACAAAGGAACTTTAGCCATTTTAACAGAGGGTCCCCACAGGCGTGGCTGTTTCACTTCTACATATTTGTTCAGTCTCATGTTTGGACACACTTATTTTCTCTGCCGTCTTTACTTTCTTGAGTGTTTTATGACAGGATATCCACTGCTGCTCTGTGAGCAACTTTCATCATCGTTCGATGTGGGACATAATGCCACGAAGCTGCGACGGTTGTCAAATGAGACGACCTAAGAGCGCGGCCGCGATAAGACCTCAAATCAATATCATAATTAACTGAACATGTTACCTTGATTATGATTGATGACAAACTATTCTGGGTTTTACATCATGTGCAGATCATTGTCAAGCTTTGTCCTGCAACTTTTAAAACTTATTTACCCAATGAAAGAGTACATATCTTTGTGATTTTAAAATAAGTTAACATTCTATGACTATTTAATATAAGTCCATACCTGGGACCTTGGATGGTTATTAGGGAGGAAAAACTGCGAGAGATTGATGACACTTCCTAAAAGTAATCAAATAGTCCTTCAAATTGAATTTAAAACATAATTTTAATTTAATTGCCACAAGATAGGTTTTATTTCCCTGGGCAGACTTACAGAAGACCAGAAGAACGCTGCTTATTTAAAGAGATATGCTCTCAGGGTGTTTCCCTTCTCTCTCATTGTGTTGTGTATCTCCTCCTGGGGCTGGTCATGACTTCTCACCCTAAAAACGTCTACTGGTTTCCTGTTGGTGACAGAGCAGCTCGGACCAGTAGAGGACACATTTTAACTCTTGTTACGCAGTCTCCGCGTAACGGCAGCTGTAGATCACAGGAGGAGCGTCAGTATTGATTATCTGATAGACTTATGGGAGGCAACTGTCAGGCCTATTTCATTCATTTAGAGAGAAAAGCAGGGCGCTGACACCAGCAGCAGCAGCGGCGGCGGCGGCGGTGGGCGGAGGAAGCGCGAGCAGGCCGGGACCAGGACAGACAGACACGTGTTGCTCCTCCATGGTGGCGCTCCTTTGTTAATTAAAGCAAGAAAGTGCAGCAACAACGGGCCACCCGGGCTGCTGCTCCTCACGCACATGCGTCAGGACGAGGCGGGGGAAAACCCTGAAAACTACAGCCGGTGGTCAACGACGCACATCACCGAGCGTAATTCTTATTTTCCACATCTGTGCCACATTACATAAATACCCCCCAACCAACGCCACACACACACACACACGAACCAGGAGAGGTTTAGTGTAGGCAACAAGTCCACGTACAGTAACTAACCTCGCCTGTTTGTCCTCTTCTGCGGCAGGTAAACTCACTTTAGCGAGACATGCTCCCTGAAGCGCCACGTAGGAGTTTGGAGAGAAGCGGGCCGGAGGAGGCGCGTCGGACCCGAGCCGGAGTTTACGACCCGGCGGTCAGTCTGATGTGGAAAAGTCCAATCAGCCGAAAAGATTTCGGCCTCCACTGTTTTCTCCAGCAGCTTCAACTCTTTCGATTATCTTCCTGTTGCCTCTCAAGTCAATGAGGGGCGGAGCCAAAGTCCTCACCAGCAAATCATCTACAAAAAACTTTCAAGTAGCGCTTCAGGGACGCATCACTGCTGTTCCTACATGTTTAGTTCGTGAATACTTCCGATGTGGATTAAGTTTAAATAAATGGTTAATCACTTGCTTGTTAAAAGTTGTAGCATTTAGACCGTTATTATTTCAAGCATAGGCCCCTACTTCAACAAAAAAAAAAAAGCAATTGGCGGAAGTCTACATAATTACAATCCTTTTTGCTATATTATGGATATTGTGGAAGAATGGATGATAAAAACACATTAATACACCAAAGGTTAAAGCGTATTATAAACATTTAAGTGATTATATGCTACTGATTATACTTACTTATAGTTTTTGAAGACACAATAACATTCCATATACAGAAATCACCACAATAACTGCTCTGATGACATTCAAATAAAAAGTCATGACCTGAAACATGTCACCAAGCACTAAATGGGTTTATCAATGTGAATAAAAAGACTGCATATAAAAACAGAAGGAGTGTGTACACACAAAGTGAAAAATTAAACAACCTCTACTAGATGCAATGTAGCAACACTGAAATAAGCATTAGATACACTGAGGCGCTCCTGAACAGACACAGGAAGATTCAAGATTTAGTAGTTTTCCTCCAGAGTTACAAAAGTTACAAAACCCAATGCCACTGAAGTTGGGAAATTGTATTCTGTTTTTATATACGTTTAACACAATGATTTGCAAATCCTTTTCAACCTATGGTCAAATAAATACACGGCAATGACAAAATATTTATTGTTCAAAACATTATTTATTTTTGGAATAATAATCAACTCAGAATTTCATGGCTGCAACACGTGCCAGAGTAGTAGGGAAAGGGCATGTTTACCACTGTGTTACATCACCTTTCCTTTTAACAACACTCAAACATTTGGGAACTGAGGAAACTAATTGTTGAAGCTTTTCAGGTGGAATTCTTTCCCATTCTTGCTTGATGTACAGCTTCAGTTGTTCAACAGTCCTGTTGTATTTTATACTTCATAATTGCGCCACAGATTTTCAGTGGTAGACAGGTCTGGGCTGCAGGCAGGCCAGGGAGTACCCACCCTTTCTATGAAGTGTAACACGTGCAGAATGTAGCTTGGCTTTGAAATAAGCAGCATGAAAAAGACATCGCTTGGATGGCAGCATCTGTTGCTCCAAAACCTGTATGTACCTTTCATCATAAATGGAGCCTTCACAGATGTGAAAGTTACCCATGCCTGGGGCACTAATGCACCCCCATACCATCACAGATGCTGGCTTTTGAACTTTGCGTCGATAACAGTCTGGATGATTTGCTTCCTCTTTGGCCCGGAGGACTTGACGTCCACCATTTCCAAAAACAATTTGAAATGTGGACTCAAACCACAGAACACATTTCCACTTTGCATCAGTCCATCTTAGATGCTCAGAGAAGTCGGCAGCATTTCTGGATGTTGTTAATAAATTGTTTTTGGTTTGGAAAGTAGAGTTTTAACTTGTACTTACAGACGTAGCGCCGAACTGTTTTTACTGACAGTGGTTTCCTGAAGTGTTCCTGAGACCACGTGATGATCTGAGGGATCGAAGGTCACGGGCATTCAATGTTGGATTTACGGCCGTGCCACTTACATGCAATGATTTCTCCAAATTCTCTGAACCTTTTCATGATATTATGGAGTGGAGATGTTGAAATCCCTAAATTCCTTGCAATTGCACTTCGAGAAACATTGTTCTTAAACTGTTCAACTATTTGCTCACACGGTTGTTGGCAAAGTTTTGACCCTCACCCCATCCTTGCTTGTGAATGAGTGAGTATTTGGGGGGGAAGCTGCTTTTATACCCAATCATGGCACCCACCTGTTCCCAATGAGCCTGATCACCTGGGAGATGTTCCAAATAGGTGTTTGATGAGTGTTCCTCAACTTTCTCAGTATTTCTTGCCACCTCTCCCAACTTCTTTGTCACGTGTTCCTGGCATCAAATTCTAAAGTTAATGATTATTTGCAAAAAAAAAATAAGGTTTATCAGTTTGAACATTAAAGGCCCCCGATCGTACACCTCCCGCTAGCCGCTACCCGCAAATTGTGGGTTTAGGAACCTCCGCTAACCGCTAATGCAATCTTCCGCTTCCCTAAAGCGGCTACCTGCTATGCTGACTACCTTACTCGCATTGCAGGTGTGGCAATGGGCGTGTCTTATGCGCTTTTCCAATATTTTTCGTATCTTGTGATAGCGGGTAGCGGGTGAACCACCCGCAACCAGCGATCGCGAGATACCATGTTTAAGGAAAGCGCAACCCGCATGTCGGCATAAATGTGCGTCCACCTGGTCACATGTGGACGTGCACAAATGGCTCTACCTCTCGATTACGCATCACCGTATTACTTGCATATGTTTTTATTCTCTTGAGGTCAGAGGATGTCTGGTCAGCAGTTGTGGTGGATGTGGGAATAGTCACGGCCAGACACGTCAGTCTGTACAGCTGTGGCATGATCTCATTCAGATGTTTGCTGTGGAGGAAACCAAGGAGATCTTTGGGACATTTCCCCTCAAAATCCATCATGGCCTACATCACAGTCATTTCTGTTTTTAAACAGATCAGATCATCAAATAGAGCTCCGTGGCTCTGGTGTCAAGCTGGAAAAGGTTGGATGTGGGAATTTATTTCTGATATGTCTGAAACTGTTGGTGGTCGAGGAGGGACAGGAACATTAATTGTTCGTGATCTTTAAATCTGTTCTGTAGCTGGCAGATAAGGTTTTCCAGAACACTGTTGTGGAGTTTCTTGTACTGTGCCCGTATCCCTTCGTTGCGCTCGGAGCACCCGAGATGCACTCAGTGGTAGAAAGTAGATGTCGTCATCAATCAATCAATCAATCAATCTTTATTTGTATAGCGCTTTTCATGCAAAAACATGCAACACAAAGTGCTTTACAGAATTAAAAACAAATAATCACAATAAAACCCCTTCCCTCCCACCCTCCATACTAAACAAATATACACACACAATCACAACCAATAGGGCGACATGGCATGGCACTGAGGATCAAGGAAAAAAAAAGGAAAAACGCCACCTTTTGGGCCATCCACACTGGGAGGAGCCGCAGGCCTTATCAGGGTGACCGGCACCTGGGCCCCCCGACTCCAACTGACAGGCGGACCCCCAGATCAGTAGGAGGAACCCCCAGCCAGCCAGGCCAGAGGGACCCAAGGACAGCACCCCCAGTCACCTGACACAGCTCCCAGTGTGGAGGACCCCCCTGAGGAAACACTGGAGTTAAAAGATAATGACTAAAAGCATAAAATAGCAAGATAAAAGCAGCTAAAGCAGATAAAAGCATCATCCTAAAAAGCAAGTTAAAAGGAGGCAACATAAAACAGGATAGCACCAGATATAAAAATGTAAGAAGAGTTTAAAATATTAATTAAAAGCCTGATTAAAAAGGTGTGTCTTTAGTCTTCCTTTAAAAATATCAACAGTCTCTGCTGTCCTGAGGCCCTCCGGCAGGCTGTTCCACAGGTGGGGGCCATAGTGGCTAAATGCTGCCTCACCGTGGGTTTTTGTTCTAGGTTTTGGTATGGTTAAAAGGCCAGTGCCGGAGGACCGCAGGGTCCGCGAGGGTTGATATGGTAAAAGCAAGTCAGATAAATAAGAGGGCGCAAGGCCATTAAGACATTTAAAAACCAGTAAGAGAATCTTAAAATCGATCCTGAAGCGGACGGGGAGCCAATGCAGCGACTTTTAAAACTGGCGTAATGTGTTCCCGCCCTCTGGTCCTCGTCAGCACGCGAGCGGCTGAGTTCTGTAATAATTGGAGATTTACAATACTCTTTTTGGGAAGACCAGAGAGCAGGGCATTACAATAATCCAGGCGACATGAAATAAAAAGCATGCATTAGCACCTCCGTACTGGCCTGAGAGAGAAACGGGCGGACTCTGGCTATGTTCTTAAGGTGATAAAAACCTATATTTTTGTTATATTTTTGATATGTGGTATAAAATTTAGCTCAGAGTCAAAAATCACGCCCAAATTCTTTTACTGATTGGGTCGGTTTAAGATCCTTTAGTTTTGGTAAAAGTTTCTCTCTCTGGCCTTCAGGACCTATAACTAAAACCTCAGTTTTGTCCTGGTTGAGCTGTAGGAAATTCTCTGCCATCCATGACTTGATGTCTACAATGCAGTTAAAAAGGACATCAATTGGTCCTGTGTCATCAGGAGCCACGGCGATGTACAGCTGTGTATCATCAGCATAACTGTGGAAGCTGATGCCGTATCTCCTAATGACGTCCCCAAGGGGAAGCATGTAAAGATTAAAAAGAAGTGGACCTAAAATTGAGCCTTGGGGAACCCCACATTCAATTCATGGGGTTCTGAGGAACATGTATCCATACTTACATAAAAGCATCGGTCTGTGAGATAGGAAGAAAACCAGTTAAGAACAGTACCAGAGAGGCCGACCAGGTGTCTGAGTCTATTTAATAAAATGCGATGGTCTACTGTATCAAAAGCGGCACTTAGATCCAGTAGAACCAACACCGTGAGCTTTTTATTATCTAAATTCCACCTGATGTCATTTAAAATCTTTAAAAGTGCTGTCTCGGTACTGTGGTTCCTCCTAAAACCAGACTGATGTTTCTCTAAAATGCTATTTCTGTTTAAAAAGTCATTAAGTTGGTTAAAAACCAGTTTTTCTAAAATTTTACTTAAAAATGGTAAGTTGGATACTGGTCTGTAATTATTAAGAACGTTTGGGTCTAAATTGCTCTTCTTCAGAAGGGGCTTTACCACCGCCGTTTTAAAGGCGGTAGGGAAAGACACCCGTCTGAAGAGAGCAATTCATGATGTTTAAAAAACTGCTCCTCGAAGACTCCATAAAACGATTTTAAGAGTGATGTGGGAATTGGATCTAAAAGGCAGGTTGTTGGGTTTACTTGGGAGAAAACTCTACCAAGTGTCCTTGCATCAACCAGGGCAAAACTCTCCAGCGTCTCCTCAGGCAAGGACAACAGTCTAGGTGCGTTAACAGGCAAAACTTTCTGGGATAACATACTCGATCTGATGTCCTTGATTTTAGTTCTGAAGTGGTCTGCAAAGTTTTCACAAAGATCATCCGTTGGTGTCTTAAAAAACTTTATTAAAATTAGTGCCTGTTAAAATATTAAAGGTGGAGAAGAGGAACCGGGGGTTGTTTTTATGGTTGGTGATGAGTTGTGAGAAATGGGAGATTCGTGCCTTTTTTACTGCGTTATTGTAGGTTTTGAATTGTTGGCGTAAAATCTCATAATAAACTGTTAATTTACTTTTTCTCCATCTTCTCTCTGCACTCCTGCATTTTCTTTTCAGTATGTTAACTTCATCTGTTTTTCTCCACGGAGGTGTAGGTTTTCTTTTTATTGTTTTAGTTACAGGTGGAGCTACTGAGTCCAGAGTTGACTTTAGTTTACTGTTAAAATTGTCAACGATAAAATCACAAGGTGCAGGTAAAACTACAGCAGGAGTGCTCTGTAAAATCTCAATAAAATTTGCAGCCACTTCAGAAGTTAGGTAGCGTTTCCTGACTGTTCTTACCGAGGCCTCCTCCTGGTCATACCTGTTCTTCTGGCTCAATGGTGTCACAAAACTCTCACTCTTGACAGGCAGAACTGCATATCCAATGATTCGTTCTGCAGTATTTAAAAAGCACATCAGCTGTGCCAAGACGCACAACTGTCCCAGACTCCCAGCAACCCCCAGCACCCCCTGCTGAGAATATGTTCCCGCGGCTCTGCCTGAGCGTGTTTACCGGGAGCGCACCAACTATCTGGGACTTTACAGGTAGCCGATAGGAATTATCTCAGTAAAAATATTTTTATTATATATCAGTGCAGAGGAGGACAAGGAAGGAAGAAGAGGAAGCTCTACAGCAGAGTCCCAGACGAGCTGTGCATTGAGAGCTGCTCCTGATCTGGATGAAAAGACGCTCCATAGCGGTTTGCGAATAGCGGTTTGTGGGTCATGGCTTGCAGGTAGTGGCTTGCGGGTAGCGCAACCTGTTCTTAAAGGCAATGGCTACTGACCCACTGATTGGTTTAACAGGTGGAACGCCCTAACCACTCCTATGCATAATGTAGCGGGTAGCGCAGGTGGGATGGTGGGTGTAGGAAGGTGGAAGATTGCGTTGTTTGCGGGGGAACGCCCCTCCCGCTACCCGCTATCCCTTAATAGCAGCTTTAGGAGATCTGGGGGAAGATCAGGCCCATAATGCCCCCAGGGTGTCCTGGGTCCCCTCCGCCCAGTTGGATATGCCTGAAACACCTCTCTGGGAAGCCATTAAGGAGGCTTCCTAATCAAATGCTTGAACCACCTCAACTTGCTCCTCTTAATGTGAAGGAGCAGCAACTCCACTTCAAGTCTCCCTCAAATGACTGAATTCCTCACTCTATTTCTAAGGGATAGTCCAGCCTCCCAACATAGAAAATTCTTCAACACTTGTATCCAAAATCTCCTTCTTCTCTGGAGGTCATAACAGATCAGAGGACTAGGAGGAAGCTCAGAGCTGTCCTGTCCCAAGATCATCATCCACTGTACAGCTTTTTTGTGAGAAGTGGCAGAAGTAGACGGCTTCTTTTGCCCAGATGCTCCGCAGAGAGACTTAGGAAGTCCTTTGTTCCTGCAGCAACCAGACTTTTTAATTTGGACTGCTGATGTCATGTCTTGTCGTTCACTAGTTCTTGTACTGCACATTGCACTTTAAACTGCAGCCACTCTTTTTGGCTGTCATAACTTGCTGCAATGTTTGCTGGTACAGTGCACTTTAAATTGCAAGCTATATTCTTTGCTGTTTAACTTGCTGCTATATTGCCTTGCACATTGCACTTTTAAATGGATTTGTATTTTTTTTTAATGCATTTTTTATTTTATCTTATTTATTTATTTATTCTTCTTTCCTTTATCTCCCTTTTGTGTGGGGGGGTGTCATTTCTGGTTATTTTATTGTTGTATTGATCTACTGCTGTCCCTAGTTAGAGATACTATTGATGTATATTGTTGTTTGTTTTATGTTGTATTGTTGTGGCCATGGTGGCAATGAAGTTTCCCCTTTGGGGATTATTAAAGTTGAATCAATCAATCAATCAATCAATCAATTTCAGTCATTACCCATAGTTGATCACTATAAGTGAGGGTCGCCAGAACATAAATTGACCAGTAAACAGAGTCTTGCCAACTGTCTCATCATCACAACAGACAGGTACAGAGTCCGCATTACTGCAAACACCGCACCAATCTACCTTTCAATTTCCCAATCCATTCTTCCCCGTCTTGTGAACAAGACCCAGAGATAGCCTAGGACAAACACCTCACCTCAGAGAGGGCCTTCCCTCCTCTTGCCGACTGATAACCATGGTTCTCAGATGTGGAGGTGTTGAGTCACATCCCTGCCACTCAATACTGCTTCTTCACACTTGGGTGTTGGCACCAAAAAAAAAACCAGACCTATAAGTTTATATGAATACTGTGAAAGAATGAATCTATATAAAGAGAAGAAAACGGACTAAAAGTAACTTGAGTTTGTGACTCATTAGAACAAAGAATCTAATCTAAGCCAATGACTCTTCAAAGGTTAATTATTGTTCTTTAAAGGATGTTGATAAGTTACAAACAAACTGCACACTCTGCCTCCACTGATGCATGTGCTCACAGAACAACATCAATAGTGGACTCATGGTTGACTACATATAAAATCCCTTTGGTGAATTACATTTTATGTGATCTGTGTCCCACATAACAAATCCATTGCAGTCTTTCTATCCTTTTACAGCTTTCTCTCCATCCACAGACCAAACTTTGTGTTCCTGCTGTATTTTAGAGGGAAAGAAAGTAGAAACTGTGAGTAACTGTGAGCAGGTGGGACAAACGTCTAAAACAAGGCATTTCGCACTGCTTTCCCAGACTGCTACATAGCAATATCTCAACCAGGTTCATGAGACAGTCAGCTGAAAAGGTTTTTAGTTAACAAACCTTGTCAGAAGTAAATTGATGGAATTTCTTGCCTTCTTGATGTTTTTGCAACCTTACTTGTGCGAAGGTATTGGTTTACAGCAAACATCCCTTGCAGTATTTAACAGCTATTGTTATAGCACAAAACTGCTCAGCTGAGTAGAGGGACACAACACTGATGATGAAATTGGCTCTCATGAGGAATTCCCCAGTTAAACTCTTGTTTCCATCCCAACCTCACGAACACTTCATTAGTCTGCTGACAACCAGCCTTGAGAGTCCAGTTTGAGACTCTTCCCACTCAACCATTTCCTTTGTTCTTTCTCCTTTCCTTTGTTTATTCTCAGTTGCAAATGAGGCTAGAACTAGTTTACAATGTTTGGTTAACATGCTATAACATAATACAAATGGCAAGAAAATGTATGTGAGCCGCTTGAAATCAACCGATTTTCTGCATTAAATTTGCCATAAAATGTGATCCTATCTTATCACATCTACGTCATAATAATAGATGCAATGTGCTTAAGCGGACATCACAAAAACAGTAGCCAGTCAGTTGTATGTACGCATGGAGTCCTGGATCACCTAGACCCTTGGAGTTAATCTGGTTGTATTTCCTTTGGCATCAATGATTTCAAGCTAGTGCTTTTTGTAGCTCTAGATCTTTGGGAGCTTTGGGAGGGACTTTTGACCATTCCTTTTTACAGAACTTCTTCAGTTCAGACACATTTGTAAAATGTATAGTGTGAAGAGTTCTCTTAAGGTCACTCCATGGGGTCTCTGTGGGATTTACATCTAGGCCACTGGATTGGGCCACTCCAAAGGTCTGGTTTTCTTTTTCTGAAGCTGTTGTGTAGTGGATCTACTTCCATGGTCATTGTACAGCCGCATCACACAACTTTTGCTGAGCTTCAGATGTCAGACAGCCTCCTTAACATTACCCTGTAGAGTATTGCTAAACTTGGAAATGTGTTTCCCTATTGATCATGGCAAGTGGTCCACACCTCTAGCAGGAAAGCAAGTCAAAATCACAATGCTCCTTCCACCATACTTCACAGGAAGCTGAAGAAACTCTGTGGATGTGTTTTGAGGCTTGAACTGGAATGTACTCTGTGAGCCACATGGACTTGACTTTAGTGCCATGACTGAGTATGTGGCTAACTATACAAAGTTCTGTGTGGACAACACCATCCCTACTGCTAGAATGAAGTGCGTCCCTAAAAACAAACCCTGGATTGCCAGTGACCTGAAAGAGCTGCTCAAGAGGCCTCAAGGAAGGAGTCTTTTTTTTAGGTCGGTACAAAAGCAACTTAAAGTCAAAATTGGAGAGAAGAGGGAGGTGTGCAGGAAAAAAAAAGCTGGAGAACAAGCTCCAGCAGAATTAATAATATGTTTGGTCAGGGATCAAGAATATCACAGCTTTCAAGCAGAGGGAGGATCAGATAGATGGAAGTCTTAACATGGCCAATGAACTGAACTCAATCTTCAAAATGTTTGGTTCAGAAACAAGCTCAGGATCCTCCTTTCTTGCCCCCAGCAGACCTCCCACCCTCCCTTGATCCAGAGCTTCCCTGTCACATCTCAGCTGTCTCATTGTCCACCTCAGTCGTGGATCTTGCTGCTGCTCCATCATTGTCTCCAACCACATCAGGAGATGTTGAGGCACCTTCTGCGTCCCCATCTGTCTGTCTCTAGCACTCAGGTGACAAGGCAGCTGGAAATATTAAAATATAGCAAGGCTGTGGGGTCAGATGTTGTAAGTCCTTAAGACTTGAGCAGACCAGCTATGTGGGACTGTACAGCACCTCTGCCACCTCAACCTGAGAGGGAGAAGGTTCCAGCGCTGTGGAAGACATGCTGCTTTATGGCATCCTGAAGATGCCATCATACACTTATTTCAACAAACCCACTGTCATCTGGACAATCAGTTTTACCATGTAAGAAACTCCAAGAAACACAGGTGGATGCCTCCACAATCACTTGGATTGTTGACTGCCAAGACAAACAGACTAGTTTGTGAGACTGAGGGGTTTCGTGTCTGACTGGGTGTTCAGCAGCACAAGAACACAACAAGCCCAGACTTCCAGTAAAAATCAGAAATGCAGAGATGATTGTGTATTTTAGAAGGACCAGGATTACATTAAACAGTATTTCCATAATGGGAGAAGAAGTGGAGGTGGTGGAGTAGTGTAAATATCTTGGTGTTGATCTGGACAACAGACTGGACTGGACATGCAACACTGATGCTGTTTATAAGAAGGGCCAGAGCAGACTTTACTTCTTGAAGAAGCTTAAATCATTCAGCATTTGTAGCAAGATGTTACATATTTCCTATAAGTCTGTGATGAACAGTTCAGTTTCAACTGCAGTCTGCATCTGTTGGGCCAGTGACTTAAAAAGACTGGACAAATTAATAAAGAAGGCTATCTCTGTTCTGGGGACTGTGGAGCCTGTGGAGCTCTTGTGCAAGGATACTTCATAAAATGAAAAACATAATGTACGACCCTGAGCATCCTCTTCACAACACAGTGATTCAGTAACAATGCTTTCAGTCAGAGGCTTCTTTAGATTCACTGCAACACAAACTGCTACAGGAGATCCTTCCTGCCCAAAGCAATGACCATCTAGAATGAATCTTTAAAGATACTCACTGGCAGTTACTCCAAAATATAATTTTCCTTTGGGGACTAATAAAGTATTATTGAATGAAATGGAAATAAATCCAGTCCAGTCCAATCGAAGTGAATTGAATACTTCGGTGGGATAATGTTTTTTGATGCAGAGAGCAGTGGCTTCCTCCGTGGACAGTCTGCCTGTTCAATGACTTATGTGTGGTCGTATAACGAACAGTGTCATTGGTTTTGTATGGAGGATCCAGAATGCGGGAATTCAAGAATAAGGTAGTTTATTTACAAAAGAAAACATAAAAACCAAACTTAATTTAAAGCGTCTAAAAGGTAACGGAACAGTAAGGCAGGAACAGGGAAGGAAGACGGGCAGTGACATCAAGAAAAATAAACAGACGAGCCAGCAAACAGAAATGGGAAAGACAAGACTTAAACACACAAAAGAGCAAACAAGAGAAGTGCAGACAATTAAGAAAATGAAATTAAGGAAAGTAAAAGTGAATACCATGAAGACAAGACAAACCTTCAAAATACAACCGGAAACAAGGTAGACTAATATAGACAGGGATGTTGAGAACCAACGCCTGCCATGGCCGACCCAGAACATGACAGAACAGAGGTGTTAGCCAGCTCCAGTGATGTTTTCAAGCCTTTATCTTGTGGGTAGGTTTATTTGTGGGTTTGTCTTTATCTCATTAAGGATTCAACATTGTGAATTTAGAGTCATCTTGGCTGGGTGCTCATTTATATGAAGAATAACCACAATACTAAAAAGTCTTCCTTTGTAGACAGTTTGTTGACTGAAGTCTAAACTCTTTGAGATTACTTTGTTCCCCTTTCCAGGCTCGTGCAGATCAACTGCTCTTGTTTTTGAGTCTTCGGATATCTCTTTTTGGCCGGCAAAATACACATAAGGTGCAGTTGCAGCTTCTTGTGAACAGTATGCTAATGTTTGATTGTCTTTCTTCAAATTAAAACAGCTTTAAACGACACCTCCAACCCAATTTCATTTATTGGACTCCAGGTGTGCAACAACTGACTCAGATTAGCTTTTGCTGAAGTAATTAGTTCATGGGTTCACTTAACTTTTACCCATAGATTTGACTGTTTGGTGCATATGTTCAACTAAAGACACAAAAAATTATAATTGTGTGTTATCAGCTTAAGCACATTGAGCTTGTCTATTATTGTGACTTACCGTATTGGCCTGAATATAGGACTATATTTTATTCTAGAAATCATATTCTCAAAAACAGGGGTCGTCTTATAATCGAGGTCTAGACTTTTCTGTTGTAGTTACAGACCGGCGCCACTAGATGGAGCCGCACTGAAGTAATCAGTTAAAATGGAGCGTCACAGTGAACACATGGAGCAGATCTGATGTTTATTAACATAATAAAAAGCAATTTATTAAATAGTACTATACCTTGATCTTCAATAACATGGAAACTTGACACAAACCTGTACTTTAAATATGGTGCCATACTTCCTCAAAAAGATGAAATCATTAAAATGTTTAACAATAAAGCAGATTGTTATCTCTGTGTGAGTTTTTCTACAATGATTGTACAATAAGAAGTTGTTTGACGAATATTTTTTTGTCTTCAACATATTTTTATTTTCCCAAAATATCTGAAAAATAGGGGGTCGTCTTATAATCAGAGTCGTCCTATATTTGGGCCAATACGGTAGTTAAAAATTAGATCACATTTTATGTTAAATTAATGCAGAAAATCAATTGATTCAAAAGGGTTCACATTCATTTTCTTGCCACCATGCATGATTAGGGCTTACACATTTTTCTATACAACCATTTTGTGTTAATGCTCCCATACACAAACAACAGCAAAGGAATGAACGGCCATCTCACTAATACTTTGTTTTGGCTGTGTGAATATACATACCTAATACACATTTTCTGGTTAAGACTCGGCTCCAGCTGCAGAGGAGAGATTCATTATAATTACTGGCCTCACAAAACAACGATTAGATCTGAAATCAGTGAATCCTTGAGTTCAATAGCAGTCACATCTCAGCAGCAAGGGTTTGGATGAGCCTGAGCAACTCAGACTTTGATTGCTGAACTGATGCCAAGAAACAACTGATCCAAAGCAAGTAAGAAAATCGATATGCCCAATAAAGGAGCTTGCATGTAAAAAAAAAAATGCTTTAGTCTGATTATTTATTTTTAGTTGCTGCAGTAAGATGCACAAAGATGAATTGTAATTGCAGGAAGTCAGCATGAATGACTCTCACTGTAAAACAATTGTGTGCGATGGAGGGGGGGCTTATGACTAATTTTTATATGATTAAAATAAATGGTGTATTGATTGACTTCATATGATTAACGATAAAGAAATACTACTGATTTTTACACATACATAACTCAGGAATCTGGTTCTGTAGTAATGTTTACTAGAGGCCAGTCACAACCCCTGGATCCTCCATCCACACCCCCATTCTCACAGTCCTTTTCTGTACAATTTCATATGTATTTGTTACATGTATCAGCATAGCTCTATTGTTCAGACTGTTTTCATTAATTTCCTCAAAGAAATCATCCACACAAGTCAATTCAATAGAATTTCCAAAATGACCGTCTGTCACATTTTTAAATATTTATTGTCTTTTCTTAATAGTTACTTATTTGGACTAATTTTTCAAGTGCACCTTTTCTTTTTTTTTGTGATGGTGTTACAGGGGATTTGTTAATCAATCGTGGAGGATTCAAACACTCATTTGTATGCAGTAGTCAGTACCTTTTTGTGTTTATTAGTATAAAAGCACACACAAAACAGTATCACGAACAGTTGGGATTTGGGGGACATTGTATTCACCTGCATGACCCTTAACCACTTAAAAGACCGTCAGGACTTCATTCTAAACCCAAATCAAATCCTTACCACGACATCTAAACGTAGCTTTAACCCTAAAACAGCCGTTCAGAGGGCTCAAAATGTCCTCTTCCCCGAGTCTCAAATTTCTCCTCCCCAGATATGCATGCCCGCGTGCACACAATTATCTGTTTATTAAAACGATCGCTTCTTTTTCCGATCAGTTGATGCATAAGCACGTGGCCTCTACGTCACGTGAATATCAGCACCTCGGACAGCAGCCACAGTCAGCACAGCGCCTACAATGGATGGAGCTCCTCTCCGCCAGCTGAACCGATCCAGGGTGCGTTTACGGGAAACTGTGGCCTGCACGGATGATGAAGTTTCTGTTTGGAGCAGACGTGCCTGCAAACCATTCTGAAAAGCAAATTTAAACGTCCAGGAGAAAATGAGGAAGGACGCCAGTCGAGTCAAGCTCATTACGAGAGTCTGCCATGTGAAGTGGCACTTTATTGTCTCGCTCATCACCGGAGGCCCTGGAGATGATTTGGTGACGATGTGACGAGGAACATGTGCGATTGTTTCGATCAATCAGTAAGGGACGGTTACAGTCTTACTATTGGCCCATTTTGTGCTCAGAAGAATCCATATCAGACATCCTCTTGTTTTTCTTCGTGATTTGTGGCGCAGGGATGGTTTGGAAAAGAAGTGGCAGATGTTAAATTTGGTGTATTTATTTTTTGCTTCGTTGCTAATAATAAACACCGCCGGACTGCAACTTTGTGCCAGGCTGTCGCACCTGCTTTAGAGGAGAAGCTGTGGGATAAAGCCTCAAGCTGCTACACCGAAGCAGAGACGAAAGGAAACATCGGTAAACTGATGGATGCCACTGCGAGACAACAAAGGGTACACGTTTGTCACCTCATATAATCCCACCTCCTCGGTGGATAAATAAGAAACCTCAGCATCAATTGACTAGTTGTTTATAGGGTTTGATATCAACCCTTTCTAGGCATCCTAGATTATTTTTCATTTAAATTTGAAGACACATTTATTTATTTATTTATTTATTTTCAAATCTTGAAGAACTCATTATTTAAAGCATGAAGACAACCAATTTGCATACTGGAAAACAACGCTTTTATTTGAAGATGCATGACAAGATTCTGCTGGAACACCCAGACTTTGATTTTGGCTCACAGTTCATGGCTCTCAGCTTCCATTTAATTCTGACAGAAAACGCCTCTTTCCATGAAAAGTAATCCTTCCCTATTGGCCGGACAGCAGTGCACATGCTATAACAACAGGATATGCAAAGAGCTATGGGCTGATCTCACAGCCTATCATGTTCTGAGGATGCTTTTTTCAAACAGTATGCGAACAGTATGCGAGCCGTGCACCTGAATTGGCTCAAATGTCAACATAATAATAATAATAATGATAATAATGATAATAATGTGATGGAGAAAGTGCTACCAGAAACAAACTGAATCCTTTTTGTATCAAAGAGCAGTTGTGCCTGAATATCAAAGCTGCTGAAGTATGTTTAAGTATCAGACCCGTATGTTTTTCAATGAACTTAAGGTGTTACTACTGATGCACTCTGAATCAAGCAGGAGGACTGACACAGGGACAGGCACGGACTCACAGACAAGGATGAGAGGGCTTGCTATTGGAGGCTGTAGTTGGCCCCACATGAGCTGCTCTCATCAGGATGATGAGGAGGAATATTATGGGTCAGAGCCCCGGCCCCGCAGTTTGGCATTTGAGGATAAAGAAGAAGCCAAACCTCAGGGAGGAAGCCTGGACGCAACTTCCCTACCGAGTCTGTCAGAAAGTGGGATGCGGACGCCACAATGCCGAATCTGCTTTCAGGGGCCAGAGAAGGTAAACCTGAGAAATAACAGTGTTTAATTGATTTATTTGTATTTTCTGTTTGACACAGTCCACTTGCTCATTGATGCTTAAACAGTTCAGGTGCTTCCTGTTTAATAACACAGCCTCAAACTACATGGTGCTTAAATGAAAGAAGAGCATGGAGGTTTATTGAGATTATTGAATATCTCTATCAAGCACAGGACTGGGGTCCATAGGAACCAAGGGGGACCCAGTCCAGAGCAGCTGTCTGAATTAACTGTTCAAGATTTTCTAATTAAAACCACAACAAAGACACACAAAACAATGATGAAATTACGCAAAATAAAAGCAATGACTTTGAAGATAACCATAAATATATGCAAACCAACAGAGGCATTCAAAATGGAATTTAGATTAAAAAAAAAAGAACAGAGAAAGCAAAGAACCCAAATAAAAAGAGAGGGACCACAAAGTGACAAGCCAGTTACAAAGAGAGTTGAAACACATCCACGGCTCTGTGTTTCATTATGTCAGGGAAATGTGCTTCTGGATTTCCACAAGACATTTGTTGACTCATTTCAGGATATTTGGTTCATAAATATATATGCAAATAAAGACTTAGAAGCAAAATACATCAGCTGATTTCCAAGGAACAAATGATAGAGAATGATCTAAACTGAGGCAGGCTCAAATATCCAGACGTGTGGTTCAAGCTCAGAAAACATTGCTCAATCATTGTGACCTTAATTTGCTGGTACTGCAGCACAAGGTTTGGACATGTAACACTAGCATTGGTGAAAGTTGTGTGTAACGTGTCATTGCTATACTAGTCCAAAGTATACATTATTGTGTAAATTACACAATGCCTCCCTTTGTGGCATTTCCCTTTCTTAACATGGAGAGTTAGGATAAAGCTTTGCTAAGGGGCAATTTGACATTTGTATATCTCACTGTGTGATGACTTAGATGCTACATCCGTCACAATATCCATGTTTGATGTCTCAATATATGTCAGTATCATTGGCAATTACTGCTGATTGGACTACAAACATTTAATAGGAGGCACGAGGAAGCTGGCAAAGCCATTAGTCTGGCAATTCCTGTGCAAGAAACTAGAATTTGAGACCCAGCCGATAAAATGTTTTCCACAGTCCAGTCAGTTTTCTACATTTCTGACAGCTACAAACAAATTAAGCCCATGATGTGAAAAATGCATAGTTCGAAGTGAGATATGCAGTTAAGTTCAGGAATCGGTAATTCTAAATTGATTATGGGAGTGAGTGTGAATGATTGTTACTCTCATTTGTCATTGTGTTGGCCCTGTAAGTTGATTGGCAAGCCTGTCCAGGATGTACCCTGCTTCTCACCTAATGACTGTGGGGAAGGACTCCAATGATTAACTGGAATCTCCAGAGGTTTCTTGTGTTAAGTCACATCACAACGCTCTCTCACTCCTATACAGGGGTTTAACTTTTGTTACCATCCAGAAATTGTATTAGTGTATTTGTGTCTCTGAGCACTCGCTTTGTGAGGAGGGTGGAAAAAACAGAAATGTATGTATATGATGAATACATTTTTGTGCATTTTTCAACAACAAAAAAAAAAGATAAAAAAAACCCCCCCAAAACATGTAAAAAAAAAAACAAAAAAAACAAAGCTACCTTGTTCGCACCATAAAAGGCTTTCTTATCATTATTATTATAATTATTATTATTGTTGTTGTTCATTACTCTGATCACACCTGTGACAATAAACAAAAAAATAACTTTGACTTTTGACTTTGCAAAATCACCACTTTCCTTTTAAAATTCCAGTGAGTCATATTTGTAAAGATCTGTTGGGAGAAATACAATATTGTATTCATATTTGTGTAGAATCAAGTGAAGGATAAGAATCATGTTTTCTTTGCCTTCAAATAATACAATATAGATATGCAAGTATAGTTACAAATGTTGCAGGTCTTCTTAGTTTCCTTTCTTTTGTTTCAAAGATTTTTTTTGACAGTAGTGGCCTTTATTGACAGTGAAGATAGAGAGAGAGATAGAGGGGGCAGAGAGAGAACGGGGAGGACATGCAGCAAAGGGTTGCATGGGCCTGGAATCAAACCTGTGACTGCTGTGTTGAGGACTGTAGCCTCTGTACATGGACCGCCTGCTCTAACCACTGCTCCACAGAGCAGCCCCTTAGTTTCCTTTCTATGTTGACCAACCAATCACTGGCTCTAGAGTGAGCTTGTCACACATTTCCATAGCTTTTAATGGCAATCTTATGTTCTGAAGGCAGGGTTCATTCAGCTGGTTGCAGTCTGCAATCTCTCCACAAAATGTTGCAAATCTTGCACACCTGGCTTTTAATCATGGTAGATATCAGATATTCTACATAAATAATGATCTGATTAAAGTATCCATAGGATAAAGCACTGGTTTTAAAGTAAAGATCCACGACAAACAAGTTAAATCATATTAAAATATTAGTAGTGATCTAAAAATAGCAGTGAACAGACAAGAGTCATCAGATAAGAATAATGTTGGACAAGCATTAGCTTTATATTTACTGTATAGCAGAGTTTTTAATCTTAAAAAAAAACAAGCAATAATGAAAGGTTGCAAAAAATGATTTTTTTTCAGCTTCTTACTTATCAACATTCAAGAAGGGTTTATGTGAAGAATGAAATATGTATACAGGAACAGGAACAAACCTTTAATTATTCCTCAAGTCTAAAACTAGGTCAGACAAGGCACAGAGAAGTGTGTGTTCCACTTCTAACATGAATAAAATACATGTGAAATCCCACCTCCACCTAGACATTTAACTTAGACCTAAAGACCTTACACATCACCCAGAGTCAAATACAATATACAGTGAAGTGTGTAAAAGCGTCTGTCTGAGAGCATCAAGGAGTCTTATACTGTAAGCAAAATCCTACTCCAGATGTGATTTCTTTAAAAGATGTACTAAACTGACACGAGACAGGGCGACTGTATTCAGATGACAGTCTAGAGCAGCAGATGCATATGCTTCGTGTACCGAGAAGACTGCACACTGTCATTTCTTCTATAAAAACAAGTCTCATGCCTGCAACTCAGGATTTAATCATTATATTTGATTGGTTCAAGAACAGTCAAGAGTAGCAGATGTTATCCAAAGAAACTATCAGCCAGCCTTTTTGGATCATTTGTCCCATATAATGCTTGAAATATACTATTTGCTAAAAGTATTCGCTCCCTTGCCTTGACTCATATATGAGCTTTAGTAACATCCCATTCCTAATCAATGTGACGTGGGGCCAGCCTTTGCAGCTAGAACAGCTTCAACTCTTCTGGGAAGGCTGTCCACAAGGTTTAGGAGTGTGTTTATGGGGATTTTTGACCATTCTCCCAGAAGTGCATATGTGAGGTCACACACTGATGTTGGCTGAGAAGGTCTGGTTTTCAGTCTCAGCTCTAATTCATCCCAAAGGTCTTTTATCAGGTTGAGGTCAGGACTCTGTGCAGACCAGTCACGTTAATCCACACCAGACTCTGGCATCCATGTCTTTATGGACCTTGCTTTGTGCACTGGTGCACAGTCATGTTGGAAGAGGAAGGATCCAGCTCCAAACTGTTCCCTCAAAGTTGGGAACATGGAATCGTCCAAAATGTCTTGGTCTGCTGAAGCATTCAGAGTTCCTTTAACTGGAACTAAGGGACCAAGCCCAGCTTCTGAAAAAACAACCCCACACCATAATCCCCCCTCCACCAAACTTTACACTTGGATCAATGCAGTCAGACAAGTACCGTTCTCCTGGCAACCACCAAACCGACTCTTCCATCAGATTACCAGATGGAGAAGCGTGATTCTTCACTCCAGAGAACGTTCCTCCACTGCTCTAGAGTCCAGTGGTGGCTGCTTTACACCACTGCATCTGATGCTTTGCATTGTACCTGGTGATGTATGGCTTAGATGCAGCTGCTCCACCATAGAAACCCATTCCATGAAGCTCTGTGGACACTGTTGTTGAGCTAATCTGAAGGCCACATGAAGTTTGGAGGTCTGTAGTGATTGACTCTGCAGAAAGTTGGTGCCCTCTTCTCACTATGTTCTTCAGCATCCTCTGACTCCCGCTCCGTCAGTTTACATGTCCTACCACTTCATGGCTGAGTTGCTGTCGTTCCCAAACACTTCCATTTCCTTATAATACAGCTGACAGTTGACTGTAGAATATTTAGGAGCGAGGAAATTTCACAACTGGATTTGTTGCACGGGTGGCATCCTATCACAGTTCCACGCTGGAATTCACTGAGCTCCTGAGAGCGACCCATTCTTTCACAAATGTTTGTAGAAACAGTCTGCATGCCGAGGTGCTTAATTTTATACACCTGTGGTCATGGAAGTGATTGGAACATCTTGATTCTGATCATTTGGATGGATGATCCGAACACTTTTGGCAATGTAGTGTAGCTCATTGTTAGTGATCAACATTTGATTTAAAAGAGATCAACGTCCAAACACTTTACTAAAAGTTGGAAAGCTGATTACCACACCTGAGATCTTCCTGTGGGCAGGCCAGTGCAGTTAAATTTGTTTACTATCATATAAAGAAAAATATTCAGACTTCACAGGCAGTAGTAGAGTAAAGACAGATCTTTTACCGCACATACTATAGTTTACCATTGCATATCAAACTAGTAAATAAACAGAAGAAAAACAAATGAACAAATGGATGAAAAAGTGCCTCACCTATCAAAATGTTTGCAGGCAGTTATGTTTGTGTGTCCAAACTGTGTAATATTATCATGTACTATGAATTGAAACTTCATTTCACAATTTTACATCTTGGACAGTTTATTCAAAAAGTCTTTTTTAGGACTTGTTATTGATTCACCACAAATGGAGAGCAAACAAAGCATCAGCATCTGTCAGATAAATGGGTACTCGGAATGACAAATAACGTTCAAAGTAGAAAGAAATGACAGTGAAACTGCACAAGACAGAGAGCTTTGTTAGTGTTCGAGAGCAACTGTCAAAGAGAAGATGAAGAGTCAACGATATCTAAGGGTTCTCAAAATAGAAACTCAAGTTACAGGATCCTGTTCATTACTGATGGAAATAATTAATCACTGTAAGGTTACATGTCCAGGTACTGAATAATGCATATTTATGATACTCAAAAAAAATGTAAGAGAATGAAGAGCTCTGTTTTATATATTGTAAATGTGCTGTGAGCAGGACACACTTGTCTGATGCCTTTAGATTTAATTCTGTCACCTCATTTTCACTAAATCAAGTTTTCCTGCTGAAACAGCCTCACACATCACAGTCTCAAGAGACTGCCACCTCAGCTTCTTCTGCCACTGGATAAATCTATAGATTGTACACTGTAATAAAATAGAATACAGTTTAAAATCATAAACAAAATTTCTAAACATCAGTAAAATAAGTCAGAAACATTATTATCACATCCTTAGATGTATCATGTTCACATGGCAGAACCTTGTATAATACCTTCAAGCAATGTTTTAAGTAGATAAGATGTAACATACAGCATGCATGACAACATACTATTAATAACATTAAAAAAAATCTTTATTTTGTGGTATTATTTTTCACTTTTCAAAACTTGACTGAATACCAGGTTTTGTAAGCAGACCAGCCACCTGTGTTTCATGCAACTACTTTGTGTGTCATGCAGGGGGAGATGTTGAGCCCTTGTCGCTGTAACGGCTCTGTTCGCTGTACTCACCAGTCCTGCCTTATTCGCTGGATCAGTGAGAGGGGCTCCTGGAGCTGTGAACTCTGCCACTTCAAGTACCAGGTCCTAGCCATCAGCACCAAAAACCCACTACAGGTATACTCAGATTATTGTTTGTTTCCCGCTGAGTCTTAAATGGATATAATGGAAGAAATTATTACTGGAGGTGAGGGGTGTGGGCCATATGAATAAAGCTTTTTACTGCAGAAAGCCATGGTCTAAACTGTACTTGGCCAGTTTTAAGTGACTGGCAGAGAAGCATAGTAATCATATTATGGGTCATTAATCACAATATAAATATAGTGGCATAGTGTGGAGGCCATGTATCTTGGCTGTTTCACTTTTTGAACATTGTCCAGTCATCAAGCACTGATCCTCAACAGGAAGCAAAATATCTTCAAGTAACCGATGAGAAAATTAATTGAAGAAACTTGAGCAAAAGAAAGTGATGTCATATTCAGGAAAATCATGTCAGTGCACCTTTCAAAAAGTCGAGCAATATAATCGAAGTTGGCACATGAGCATGGACTTTATGTCAAAGATGGGCATAGCATTACAGTTTTAAGCCTTTAGTATGGTATTTTGTCTTTCATATTCTTGTCCTTGCAGTTACAGTCTTGTTCAGTCACTGCAAGCTGCCATGTGATTGCCTCATCCAAAAGTATTCCATGCCTTATTGTCTGTTTTGCTCTGATAGTAAACAATAATTTGCTTACATCCATGTGAATTAAACAGTCCCCAAAACTACCAGTAGAAACTGCAGTCTGATTAGCAAAAAAGGTTCATGGGGGTAACAGATCTAATGACAAGTAAGGTGATTGTCTCTTACAGACTGATAGTACTTGTTTGTGGATATGCACATGGACAGTTTTGATCCCCCATTGAAGAAAACGTATTACAATGCCACATTCCATAAGATGAAGAAAATCATAAGACTCACCCCTCGTGGCCAGGGTCATGTCTTTTTACAGTTTATTTTCTGATGAAAATAGACTTGGATAGTGTGTGACCCAATTACTTTATCCTCTGAAAGCATGAAAAATTGTTTCTTTTAAACAAAAAATTCCATCTGCTACACTTACAACTAGATTATCCCTGCATTTTGCAGCAGTCAAATCCATCGTCAAGTCAGCCATCAGAAGCGCAAAAAAATAGAAAAATAAAATATTTGATGTGTGGCCTTTAAAAAAGTAATTACCAGAGGAATGGAAACTGAATGGAAACTGGGTGAAGCCATTGTGGGTGCTCATACTGTAAACCTGTAGTATAACTACACGGTCCAGACCTGCAAAGGCTCAGTGATGTTTTGGTAGTGCTATGCTTTGTATTTACAGTCCTGAACAGTGAAGTATTAAGTGTTGACATACATAAAGATACATTTTTAAAGCTGGAGCTCTCTAAGAAAAGATTTATAAATATTCAACTGGTTATTGATGACTTGCTGCATGGAAAAAGTATGAAGAAAAACATCTGCAATCTGACCTGGCAAAAACATGCTCACCTGAATACATGCTGCTCTTCAGAGGAACAGACACATTCACATGCTTTACAAAGATTTCATCAAACTTACAGTAGACAATTAGATTCAATTTTATTTGTATAGCGTCTGTTACAATGTCAATTGTCTCTAGGCGCTTTACAGAGACCCAGAGCATGACCTCCAAGCATATATCATTAACTAAAATTATAATATTAAATCAAAATCAAAGATAATGGCAAGTAAAAAAACTCCCACAGAGGGAGAAAAAAACCTTTAAGCCAAACAGTGGCAAGGAAAAACTCCACTTTAAGAGGAAGAAATCTTGAGCAGGACCTGGCTCAGATGGGGGAACCTTCCTGCCGAAGGCCAGCCGGGTAAAGAAAGGAAAGAGGGGAGACAGGACAGAAAGAGGAGAGCACAGAAATGACTAAATATAATGACCATATAAACATAAACATAAACAGATGGAGGTAGCAGCAAACCATTAAATACTGTCTGACACCATTGTACATTTCATAACCTAAAAGACTGTTTCAGTGGGTTTCTGTGTCTCACTCTGTCTGTATCCAGTGGCAGGCCATCTCTCTGACTGTGATTGAGAAGGTGCAGATTGCAGCCATCATCCTGGGCTCCTTGTTCCTCATTGCGAGTATTTCCTGGTTGGTGTGGTCATCTCTCAGCCCCTCAGCCAAATGGCAGCGGCAGGATCTTCTGTTCCAGATATGCTATGGCATGTACGGCTTCATGGACATAGTTTGTATCGGTAAGACGTATTGTTTGTTTGTTTATTTTTTAACCATATCTCACTGCTATCTGTGAAACTGTCACAAAACAAAAATCAAAAATCATCGATGCATAAGAAATGATACAATCATTTTAAAGGGTGGAAAGCCCAAGTAAAGGACTGGCTTTTGGGAGAACTGAGTTCATCTTCCATCAGGAGAAGTAATTCAGCCATTTAAAGTATTTGGTTGAGTTTAAGCAGCTGAATTACTTGGTGAAGGTTAGGATAACAATTTTCTTTTCCCTTAAGGTTTTTAGAGTGTCACATTCTGGACGAATCTATAGGCAGAAATTCAGTAGAGCATTTATAACTAGTATATAATCATGTGAAAATAAGAATCATTCTCCTGTTTTTATTAACTTAGATCTAGCTCTTTACAGCCAAAGACTTCCTCCAGCAGCCCATAAGGTGCACACAAACACTGACTCCAGAGCCAGGTTTTCATGGACAATTTAGTTTGTTTCTACACACTAAGAAGGGACATCGAAGTGAAAGGTATTCATTTTGTTGCAATCTGTAATTACTGTCAAAACCAAAATGCCAAAACTGCACAAAACGTTTCCACATGACTGGGTATAAAACCACTAAAAGACCTGTGAAATAAAGCATTTCTCTATTTTGTTTGTTTGTTTTTGATACATCTTAAACAAATAAACTAAACTAAAAAAAACTACATTGGTAATCTCACTTGCTGTGATGTACAAGATCACGTTCTATTGATATTCTTATGTAATTTTCATATCTTAAATCTTTAGGATTCCATATTATGGTATTTGTACTCTCATATCTTTATCTTTATTTTTCTTATTTTTTTTTTTACTCCTGCATCTTTATGGCCCCTCTCCAGATTGGTTAGTTACTCCTTCTTTGTTCAAGATCTGCCAAATTAGCCACCGGGAAGGCTTTATGTTAATTCCATTGGAAAGTAGAGAAGCTTGGACTATGAATGGACTATGAACTGGAGTATGAAAACAGAAAATGCAAAAGGAAGTTTTCAGTGGAGGTCACAACAAGTGCAGGTCCTATATCTCACTGAGCCATGACTTGTTGCACATTGACATCAGTCCAGCTCCACAACTGAATACAATACAGTAGTTTAAGGTGTTTTTACATGTCTAGCTTGTATTTTCTAATGTGGATAATGTGTTTGCAAGCAAATCTCTGAATTCTGTTAATTCTAAAACACTCACAGTTAAGCTGAGTACACTCTGTACTTGTGTACCTTTTTAGTGCTCTCTGATTCTTGTTGAACAAATAACTGTTTGTCTGTTAATAGCACTGTTTCCTGCCTCACTCTCCTCACCCCTTTGTTCTTAACACCCAGGCCTTATAATCCATGAAGGATCATCAGTTTACCGGATCTTTAAGCGCTGGCGGGCAGTGAACCAGAAGTGGAAAGTGCTGAATTATGAAAAAGCCAAGGATTTAGGTGACCCCGTAAGTTCCAGTAGTAAAGCCACTGATCGAGTAGAGAGGAACTCTTCAAATGTCACAGACAGCAGCCGCAGGACGGCAAGTCGGACATGTCAGGACTATGCTCCAACACCACTGTGGCTACACTATTTTGCACATCCTGAGCCAGCTAAGACCCACCAACATCCACAGTACCAACCAGGAGGTAGTCATGAGAGTGACCACTGTATGAGTAATACTGACTAAACTCCTACAGTCTCTGGAGAGGACATAAAGGTTTGGACTGTGGATTTATGCTAAAATATCCTACTGTGCCATATAAACACTGCCTGGAACTTCAGAACTCATCCTTTGTTCTCAGGTTCTCCCTGAGCTATGACGACTAAAAGAGTTATGTATTTCAGAAATTTGTAAAAGGGAGTATCTATATCTTTAAAGATAAAGATGAAGCTGAAAAAGTAAAAAAAAAACATTTTGGGGGGAAAAGCTTTGATTCTTAAAACTTTTAACCATTTTTACAACCATGACCACTGTTTCAAGTGTAACTGAATAAGTTTTTATGTTGTTTTATATTTTAAAATAGTAATAATGTTGTTGGTGTTGTATGATAGTAGAGAGGTGAAAATGATCACGACACTAACCGGTACCAGTACAGAAATGACGTCCCGGCTCATTTGAACAAAGTTTTGGTACTACTGGTTCCAACCGGGTCAGGGATTATACTATAAAAGGTCTTACCGAGCAAACAAAACATGAAGGCACACATATCCATCAGGCTTTTTATATGACCTGATCAGTATGAGGTATTCTAATGTTAAGAAGTGCTGATAGATCAGATATTTGAAAGCCCAATAAATAAATTGGAACATGACTTAATTGCTTTAAATAGGTTCACATGATGTTTGTAATAAAGATTGCGTTGATCAGAGGACAAAAATATTCTGTATTTCATACTTAAGACAACAAAAGAATATGAATTGAGTTAAGGGTTAGCGTTAGAGAGCATGTGCAAGGATGGATTTACATTATTTTACCAGGGTTTTAAGCCAGTGGAATCAAAAAGGTGTTATAGCTGACTGAGTACATACCCTGATCAATAAGATACATGATGACAATTGTCACTTTTTGAATACATAAAATGTCCATATCTTTCATTCTCTCTGTCTCTCTCAGAGACAGAGAGAGAAGGAGAGAGAGGGGGAGAGAGAGGGAGAGAGAGAGGGAGAGAGAGATCACAAACATGTAGCAGGTCAGAAGTGGCAAACACTAACTTTGGCCTCTTTTTAAATCATAAGGTTGATGAATTTATTTGACATCTGAGTGTAGCGTGTATGAAGTTTTTCAGGTTCCCTCAAAACTGTCCAAACTAGCAGCTGTTAACAAGGTTTAACTATAAGAATCTGATGCATTATTTAACAGTTATACATGCTGAGAAATCAGTTTCATGGCAGTTTCTGCACATGTTGCTGATAATGCATCCATTTCTAATTTTCTTTTCAGATATTCAGGGTCAAACCTTCCTTCCTGATTTCCTTGCTCTTATTTTTTGTCAGTTTGAGTGAATTTTAAAAGTTTTATACATGCAACATTAATATATGTTGAGAAATCAGATTTATTTTTTATTAATACCCATCAGGACACTCAAAATAAAAAATATTATGTTTTTAATGCATCGTCTAATTTCACTTGCTGGCATTTAACTTGCCAAGTAACACATTTATCTAACAACATGGCAAATATGTTGGTCTCCATTGTCTTTTAGTGTAGTCTCTAACAAATTGTCTCTAAATTACACCTGTAGCAATAAGGACCATTGTTTTCCTGATTTCAAATCAAAGAGAACTGAAAAGATCTGTAGGACCACTCTTAAACTTATTACAGCCCTCTCTTTTTCCCATTTCGTCCTCCAGACCAAACTCATGCTTTATTTTTCAAGATATCTTTTTCTGCTACATATATTAATCTTAACATTAATGGGTCAACTGCCACTGCAGAGGTATTTGCACCCACCATTGCCCCCCACCCTCCACCCACCTACCCATTATAGTTCCAATAATAAGAAAACTATATTTCCAAAGTTTCAATATTTCAATCTCAGTTTTCCACACAAATATGACCAGCCATCGTTTCACAAGCTGGCTTTTTTCTTTCTTTTTTTAAACTATCTGTATCCATCTGTAAATGTAATAATGTCTTCATATGGTATTAGATTGAAAATCTTGCATATTACACTGTTTAAATTTTTATTTAATAAAGAAGGTTGACTTCAGTGTCTGGCTTCAATAGTATTCATCAAAGAGACAAAGCTGAAATGTGGTCAGAGAGAACGTTGCCTACTTGGTTGACTCCTGCCCTCTGATGATCTTTTTTTTTTTTTTTTTTTTTTTTGGGGGGGGGGGGGGGGGGGGGCATTACATGTTCCCATCATCATACAACCCCGGTTCCAAAAAAGTTGGAATGCTGTGTAAAATGTAAGCAAGAAACAGGATGCAATGATTTGGAAATCTGATAAACCCATATTTGGGTTTATCAGATTAGATCATTATTATTAAATGTTTCCCATTATTATGAAATACATGTTTATTATTATGAAATATTTCCCATTATTATGAAATATATGTGTATTACGAGTATAGAAAATGGACGGATGGATGGATGTGTATTATTATGAAATATTTCCTATTATGAAAAAATGTAATTATTATGAAATATATTTCTATTATTATTTAATCTTAGTTTAATGCATAATAGTTTATTTCAGAAGGGCTTTTTTTTTAATCTAAGAATGATTTTTTACATAATTGCTTCCTTATTCATGAGAATGAGGTTTTACATTTATTTATTTATTTTATTTATTTAAAGGACCGTGTGCAGTGGCATTAAAAAAGATGGCTGCACCAGATTTAGCACCAAGCTAATTTCCATCTGTAGTCCTTAACACATAATGGCCTTGTTTTTCATAAGAAAGAGCTTTTACATAATAATGACATTTTGCCACTGGGCGGGACAAGTGGTTGACCTACACACTCATTGGCTGATTCTTCTTCATTCTACACTCTGACATCGACTAGTTTTGGCCTAGTTTTGACTAGTTTCTTGGACTGAGCTACGGGAAACCTTGACCAGGTTAGCAGACAATATCTCTCTCGCCCACTATCGATATTCACTGTTCTGTTGCTTATGCCTGAATGAAAGAGCAGCCAATCACATAAATGGCTCCGCCCTCTCTGCTGTGATTGACACACAAATCATTCTTATGAAAAACAAAGCCATTATTATGTAAAAGCTCATTCTTGAAAAACTAATCCATTATTATGTAAAAGCTCATTCTTATGAAAAACGAAACCCATTATCATAATAATGGAAAATATTTCATAATAATAAACATGCATTTCATAATAATGGAAAATATTTCATAATAATAAACGCCTGTATTTCATAATAATAGACTCATTTATTAATTGAATTATGACCCAAACGGGGCTCCATACAGATTAGCCTTGCCAAAAATAATTCACCTGTAAAAGAGCAAAAAGAAATAGGAAAACAACTAGTATCATAATGTCATATAAAGACAAACAGCCAAACATGCATTTATTTTTATTTATGTATTTGTTTATTTTACTTAATGTTCTGGCTCTAATTTCAATAAAGCTGGCAACCCTATCGTGACGCTCAGTGATGACGTAAAACTTCAGCGACTCACAATCTGTGGTGAACTAGAAACAAACGAGAGCCTCTGAAATTGAGTTTTCGAGGTCTAGACTTTTGTAATCATCTAATAAACCTGTGATACCTTAAACACAGCCAGAAGAAACGCCTCTGCTTTAATCCGCCATGAGTTCGTTAATGCCGCAGAAGCGTTACTACAGACAACGAGCTCACTCCAACCCGATGGCGCACCACACGTTTGATTAGTGAGTGATGTCCATGTGTCGCACCATGACACGATATACCTTTCATTATTTCCTTTATTCTGTCAGAATCTGCCGGGGTTACCAACACACTCGTCTGCATTCAGAAATTAAGACGTTTACAAGAAAACCACGCACTGGTGATTCATTTTTTTTTTTTTTTTTGGCTCAATGGAAACCCAGAAATGAGAAATGACACGAGAAATCTTCCACCAGCTACTATATATCATGATAAAATTTACTTTATATTTTTTTTTTGTTATGATAATTAGTTTTTTTTATTTGCTTTTGCCACGTTTCAATGTTGTTGTGATAAACGATATAAGACTAACGATGATTATAACGAATGTACGTTATAAAATGAAGCAAATGTCGTGTAATAAATTGCACCCCAGTCTTAATAATCACTGAGCCATACACAACCCAACTCTTTTATTTTATAACATTTTATCGTGTAATTGTTCTCATCTGTTAGTGTATCTGAAAAAAAAAAAAAAAGGTTCCTATTTTGTTAAAAGTAAGCATGTGTTATTGTTTACTCCATTTAAAGTTTGTCTGGCCCTGACGCTGGTAGTGATTCAGTTCATGGATCCCACTGGTCATCACTGTTCTGTTCATTTAAGTCAGTTTCCTTGTAGATCACTTTGCAGTGGACAGGACATGACAGAAAAAGTAGACTCAGCTTAGAGTCCACCTTAGTCCTGTCCAGTCAAAAGTTACCCAGCAGAGGAAAGGATTGTATCAGTCTTCACTTTGATTCGGTCCTTCTTCACTAATGATATACTGTCTACATGCATGGAGAGGAAAGAGAGCAGAGTAATATCCTCTGCAATTGGATCTAGTGAGTCGATGTAGCAAAAGCAGTGTTGAGATCTAACAGGACAATTATTGACATGTCTGAAGCTATGAGAGGACTTCTGGTAACTTTCACCAGTGCTTTTCTTTCTTCAATAATTTTAGGAATAAAAATTGGTCTATAGTTGGCTAGTGCTCTTGGACAAAGAGTTGTTTTTCTTTAAAGATTTAATTACAGCAATCTTAAACTCTTAAGGTCACTGATCATATCCAGTTTGGCAGTATTAATTAAGGAAAAATATCTCCTGTCTGGTTGGGATGAGGTATAGAAGACAATCTGATCACTTAAAAGAAACTTCTGCTGCTGTTGTTGGGTCAGAAACAGTCACACATTGGTTTCTCCAGTTGTCTCTAAAGCTTCTCCACTCAATGATACATCAGTGACTGTAGTGAGAAGGATGTAATAAATTTCACATTTCTACCAGGGATAATATGTATGTCCCCAAAAGTATTGAACCTTAATGCATAGTTCAAGATAGTCGAGTGTGACTTTTCAAGCAGTGTGCTATGTTTTATGGCTTACTTGATCTAATCAAAGATAGACTCCCAACAGAAGTCAATCAGGTTTTCATATTGATTGACTCTCTTTATGTCTGTTGACATCTTTCTTTAGTTTTGGTATATCATTTTTTAATGCTGATTTTTTTTATCAATAGTTTAAATCCTTCTCCTGTAAAGCCATTAATGGTGTCAACAGTATGACCCAAAATGACCCAGTCCAAAAATTATCATGATTGTGTGGATTGCTAAAGGAGTGGCTTTAAATGATGGTTTAAAATAGTTTTTCTTCAGCAGAGAATGTTTTATTGAAAAAATAATTCCCTACAACTTACTCTTTTGTCCTCTTTAGTCCAGTGTGTCCGGAGGAAATGGACTGGTCCCGACTGTATCCAGACTTGTTAGTTGGCAACCTGTCTGAGAAAGAGACCCCACGAGTTGAGTTTGCAGACATTGGATGTGGATATGGAGGACTTTTAGGTATTTAGGTCACTAATCTGATGACCTGCAATTCTCTCTGGTCATAGTTGTGCTCCATATTGACCTGATGTTTACTTATTTCTGGAGCTTTACTTTCTCTCCTCTCCAGTGGAGTTATCTTCACTCTTTCCAGATAAACTCCTCCTGGGTTTGGAGATCCGGGTGAAAGTATCAGATTATGTACAGGACCGTATCCAATCGTTGCGGGCCACTAACCCTGGAAGCTACCAAAACATTGCCTGCCTCCGAAGCAATGCAATGAAGTACCTCCCCAACTTCTTTTTTAAAGGACAGGTATGCTTGCATCTTTGTTTTTGTTGTTATGTGGTACAATGGATTAGGAGTGTTACTTGCTCCTTAGAGATCTTCCAAAGTTTTGTAAATAAAACATAAAAGTTCGTTCAGTTCCATCCATCCATCCATCCATCCATCCATCCATCTGTCCTCTATTCCTTCTTGATTCTCTTCAGGGTATCAGGGAGGCTGGAGTCTATGGTAGCTGTCATCAGGTTGCACAAACAAGACAGGTCGCCAGTCTGTCACAGTTAATTAAACTCAATTATACTTTATTAACCCCCAAAAGAAAATGTATGCTTGCAGTTTAAATAGCTAATAGATAATGATGAGAATGATTGCATAAGGTCATGATGTAACCACCAACTCACAGTTGTTTTGCGGTGGGTTTGTAGGTGATCTGCTTTTTTTTTTTTGCAGCGGATGACGAGCAATAGAGTTGTGTGCATCTTTTAACTTTTGCATTGAATAGACCCAACATTTTATTTTCTCTGGTGGAGCAGCTGACAGTTGAAAAAATGCAAATGTAACAGAGAAAAGCGTGGTTGAAATTTCCAGAGATCCTCGTGAATGTACTGGGGTGTTGCATTTGTAGCCCAGCAACAACTGGGCTGATGACGTCACATGCAGCATTGGCTGCGACTGATTGTGAGACACACACACTGCTACCAAAGCATTGTGACTGGCAGCCTCTCCAGAGCGTACCCCTGCCTTTCACCCCTTGACAGCTGTAACAGACTCTCGTGGACTCTTACCAGTTCAACAGACCTTAAAAATTCAGTGTCTGTGGTGCATGTCCATTAACATGTCCAGGAATACACTATCTTGCCACTCTGTCTGCAGTCTTTGTCCGCTCGATAGACTAGCATTAGAGTCAGCAATATGCTCCTGCAGACACGTATTGATAAAATGTAATACTTAAATTTCTGATATTTCCGTTATGTCCTCATTAGCGCTCCAGGCTCATCCATTTTATTTGCCTGAGATCTCACTTTACCCCATGATGATCAAGGGAGGAAATGGATTTAAACTTCCTCTGTGGTGCTCTCCATTTGGTTCCTCCTTCCTTCCTCTCCTTCTAAACTTCTCTGGGATTTGAGAACTTTCTCTCTGTGTTAGTTGGGCTTTTGAAAGCTCAGTCATCTGCTACTCATCATAAAAGATAAGTGCCAGAAAGACAAGCAGAAAACCACTCAAGTAGTGCACAATCCAAACTGATATGGAAAACATTGAACTCAGAAAAACTCTGGATCCTTTGTTTTGACAGTATTTGTTAAAATTCATATTCAGGTGTGCAGAAAAAATTATGGTTATGAGTATTAAATTACTTTTCTATTGATAGATCCCTCAAGTTTTACACACTTTTAGGATACCTTGTCACACAGGTGTAATGTCAAATTTCTGAGCTCCTCCTTTCTCTTGGAAATATTTTTAATTAAATATATTCCCCTTCTGTGTATTTTTTAAAATTTCTTTGCATGATGGCATTTTTTTTAATCTTCTCAAATCCAAGTCGAACGTTTCAACCATAATAATGTGTTTTACTACATATTACCAGAGGTAATATATTTCTTTAAATCCAGGCTCATTAGCCTGGTTTATCGAAATATGTCAAAAGTTCTGCAGAATATGAAATGTATATGTAATAGTGTTCAAGTAAAAAAGGGCCGTTGTTCTTCAACACCTCATCCATTGTGGCTTGTTATAACGTTACATCAGAGGTGGCAGTCCCTCCTGCCAAGGTAAAAACAATACCCAGTCCAGACTTTTCTTACTAAAAATAATGACTTTCCCCAATGTCAAACATATGGACTGAATTGATGAATACATATTGCTCAGTAAATCCAGTGATTTCATAACAAAGGCTCCATTGACTGACACGCAAGGCATCACATCAGTTGAGCATAGAGCAGAGCACCTTTTACTCATTGCAGTTAACTGTGGTAATCTATGACCTGTTGAAACCTGTCTTAGATTAGACAGTAGGCTTACTGTGCCAGAGTTCATTTTGGTACCCTGAATAAAAAAAAATTTAAAAAATCACCTCAAATGCCCTGGGTGGATATAAACTCTGAAATGAACACAAGAAAGGAACAGCTGTTAAAAGAATGCAAATCACATAGGTGTTTCATATGAAAAGATGTGCATTCATTTCATTTTTTTTTCTTTTTTTAAATGTTGCTATACTATTTTAGGTAAAGTTAAATGACTATTATTTTTACATTTAAAGCAGAGGCTTTGTGCCTTGCTAAGATTTGAGGAGCTTGAGATGAGCTCTGCACGGATTGGAGGGTAGAGTTAATTTTGATTTTTCTTTAAGGATCCCTAAATCATTCTTGGACCTATTGTAATTTCCTTGGGAATAACATCTGTTGCATTTTACTGTTGTTGTCTGCACTCATTATTAGCAACAAACAAAAAAAGACCACCCAGATTTGTGCTGAAAACATAACTAATCCTTCTCACGTGCACGCTGCAAAGGTCAAACCAGCATAATTTAAAGACCCAATACCCCCCCCCCCCCCCCCCCCCCCCCCATGGCATGCTTTGTAACCAAAATGTAATTTGAAGTGTTGAGGATTTCCATCTTCCATCAGCTCTGAAGGAGCCCCTGAGGCAACTGCCGTCCCCAGTGATTATCCCCACATCTCTGTCTATATGAGATGTTATTTATTTTAAGTAATAAAAAATGACTGCAGGGTATTCATAATATATCAGCCAGAGTAATATCAATGGAGCCTGCAATTGTACTCGTGTCAAAGACAGAGACATGAGGCAGGTGGGGGGGACTCAAGGAGGGAAATTCCAGTTTTGCAATACACAATGTTTAACAACCAAGCACAGAACATTGAAGCCACATTTACAGTACAGTTAAAGACTATTCAGGCTCTCCCTCTTTTTACATCTTATTCTACTGTAGATTTAATCTCAAAATATATTCTAACCATTATATAGTATTATGTCTAAAGATTGGGTTTTTTTTAATCTGTTTTTTTGACTGACTGTTACCTTTTTTTTTTTTTTCTTTCAGCTCAGTAAAATGTTCTTCCTCTTTCCTGACCCTCACTTTAAGAAGACCAAGCATAAATGGAGGATCATCAGTCCTACTTTGTTAGCAGAATATGCTTATACACTGAGAATTGGGGTACGTATGAATGATGCGTTCGGTCCCCTTGAAGGGTTTTTCTCCAATTCTCCACAACAGCAAAACAAGAAGAGCTTCTAGCAGCATTTTGTACAATCATCAAAGGTAAAAGACTGCACTTACAATTCCCAGACCCCCCCCCCAAAAAAAATAAATAAATAAATAAATAAATAAAAAGTTGGGATAGTATGGAAATTGCAGTTTAAAAAGACTGCAGTAATTCCTATTTTTCGTTTGACTTCATTAATAGAAATAATATATTATTTCTACTTTTTTCAGTAATTTCTGCTTTTTTGACACCTGCCAATTTTTGCATTTTAGACACATTCCAGAAAATATGAAATAACATAATATTAGGGTTGGTAACAGGATGAAATGTGATGGGAAGCAGTGTACCTCAGTAGAGAGGATTTGCATATTTCTCCTTCTGCACTGCACATTATCATAACACAATTCATGGATTCTGTTGGCATTTCAGAGCACAAAGGGCAAGGATGCAAGCCTAAGCTGCATGCCTGTCATCTCTGATCCCTCAGACTGCAATGGTTGATAATAACAACATTGGCACAGGATTACTTTGTGAAACGTATGTCAAACATGACAATTTAGAGCTACTGTGCATTCACAGATGACATTCTCAATTGAGCCTGACTGAGCAGAAGAAAAGATTGATATTAACCTTATCTGGAGGTGGCGTCAACATTTCTGAGCTCAGAGGCATCAAGGAAGAAGCATCACACAATGGAAACATGGACTGTGCCCAGACAAATCAGACTTCCAGATGTATGTTTTTGGAAGAAATAGGCACTGTGTGCTCTGGATCAAAAGCAGAAAGGGTCACCCAGACTGATTAAAGCAATTGGTCCAAAAGCTACAGTATATTTTCTGAAGTTATGTGGTTGTATCACTGTCCTTGTAAAAGTAATTTATGCATCTGTGATGGTAGCATCAATAAAAGGATTGGGCAATATAAGTAAAAGTAAAATGTTCCAGGAACATCTGTGTATTATTGAAAAAGATGATACAAAACTCCCATTTGCAGGGCTGCTGGGCAGCTTGTTGGTTTAAGTTGGAGGCCCAAGCAGCAGTTGCAGGTTTGACTCCCAGCCTGCAACCCTTTGATGTGTGTCTTCCCACTCTCTCTCCACCCCACTTTCCTGTTAAGTACACTGTCAATAAAGACCACTAGAGCCACAAAGTTATATATTAAATAAAAAGAAAAACAACAAAGAAACTCCGCTTTGTTTAGATATACACTTTGCATATGGATGTGGAAGACAGATGTGCATGTGGGTGCAGATGCTGGACTCACTGGACTACAGTCCAGAAGAAGGGGGCAGAATAGTCCCATTCATCGACTTTTACCTGAATGGTGGTTGCCGGGGCAGCAGCCTAAGCAAAGAGGCCAAAGACCATTCATGACAACATGAGATTGTGCGTCCCTAGGCCTGTGTATGTGTTCCAAATCATCATGTGTAATTGTGGTCTGTGGATTACAAAATGATTATATTTGTCTTTTTAAGGGCTTAGTTCAACCAGAATACTAAAAAAGTCCAAGGACGTTTTTATGTCCCAGTGAACTAGAAGACAGCTGATTTCAGAGAACTAAGTTTCTTTAAATTTAGTGAAAATTAAGCAGTATTTTCTCTTCTATTTGATCAGTCAATTGCACTGTTCAGTGTGCAGAAATTAGCTGAATTCAAATGAAGCAGCTGGTTGACTTTAGTAGCCACCTGCCTGTCAGAGCTGCAGCACTGGGACACTTTAAAAAGTGCATGAATGCCGATGGAGGCTTTGTGGAACAATGGAAGGCTTGTGTCTATATTTGACTTATTAGTTTGCTTTTTTTTTTCCTCTGGTGTGTGAATTGTTGCACATGTGCATGCAATGCAATGTTGTGTGACAGCTCTACATGGGGCTTCAGCATTGGAACACAGCCAAAACATACAGTCATGGAAAAAATTATTAGACCACCATTTTTTCTTCACTTTCTTGTTCATTTTAATACCTGGTACCACTAAACGTCATCATGTGACTAAAACAGACAGAAAAGAAAACACTGAATGCATAAAAGCAGTGTTTTTGGCAGTACAACGCCATAGCTATTGATGTAAAAACTTATGTGATTTAGGTTATAATCAAGAAAACCATGGAAAATGGTAAGATATCAGCTCTTAAATAAAACTCCTATGAGCAATCTTTGTGGTTATCGTTATGTTTGTCCAAACAAATGTACCTTTAGTTGTACCAGGCATTAAAATGAACAAGAAACTGAAGAAAACAAGGGTGGTCTAATAATTTTTTCCATGACTGTAGCTGGTGGGAGAGAAGACTGTCAGCGATCTGCACATTTATAGAGCAAGTTTCATACAATATTGTTCAGCAGTAACTTATCATTGAAATCTAAAATGTGGCCTGACAAAACCACAATTGGTAAACAGTGATGATTATTGTGAATTAGGAATTAATAAAACAATCTCTCACCATCGTCATTCCCTGTCTGGGAAGATTTAAAAAAAAAAAAAGAAACATACGTGCTGAAATGCACCACAGTAAAAATCTGTGCCAGTGATTCTGTTTCCAGGAAATCCTTATTCTAGTAATTTTATCTGTCCAGTCTCCAGAGTAAACTGTATTGACACGGGTGATTCACCTCTGTGTTGTCTGTGGGCTATTTTTATCTCTTTATGTTCTCTTTTAGAAGTGTTGAAGAAAATGACCTGATCCTGAAAAGGGAATCATCTGGAAAATTACTTTCAACATTTATCAATTGTTGATCAGTGTTTACTTTGTAAATGACGTTAAGCTTCTTATCTCCAGAAGTATGTTTTAACCTCGATATGTTTTTCTGGATCGTGCCAGGGTTTGGTGTATACCATGACAGATGTAGAGGAAGTCCACCTCTGGATGGTGAAGCACTTCACTGAACATCCACTGTTTTCACGCGTGACAGATGAAGAACTGGTACGTTGGCGTGGAGCTTTTCAGCACCGTTTACACTTTTGAAGCAGACTTTTCACATACACACTTCAGTGTAGGAAAGGGGGCCAAAATAATGTTATGAAATGGCGGCATAATAGGGGCTTGCCAAGTACCCTGATTATGACGTGTAGGAGGGCAGATGTCACATCCCTCCAGGGCTTTGCAGACATTAAAAGTCTTTACAGCCAGTCAAACATTAATCATTTATTTTACCCATTCTTTGGGGAGATGCCTTGTGTGCTTAGTATCGCAATTTTTCTGCGTGACCCCGTCTCTGTTATAGAATCGTCGTCAGATATATTTTTGACTTTGTCCTCTAATATTCAAATATATAATTTAGAATTCATTGTGTTATAATGGCTAAATGTTGCAGTCTAGATGCTGCAAAACTGGTCCAAACTATATCATATATATACAGTAATACTATATAATACTACTGAACCACCACTATGCTGGTGGATGCTTTATCTTTAAACCAAAAAGTTATCCCTGATCCATTTACAAAATTTTTTTCCTACAGCCTTCTAATTTTTATATACAGTATTTTTGAAAACTACGGACGAGCAGCAGTCTTGTTTTTAGGGAGTGGTTTTCTCCTTACAGCCCTGTCATGAATCGCCAGTTCGTTCAGTGATGAGCTTTAACAACTCTTCTTCTCAATCAAAGCATATATATTTACCTCCACAAATAATGTTTTTTGAAGAAACAAAGCAACTCTTTTACATTAAAGATAAGAGCAGGACAGTGGTGGGTAAATTGACTTCTCTTCTCAAGTGTGCTAAATGCAGAAATGTTTCACTCTTTTAATGTAAGTCTTCAATCTTGTGATTGCAGGTTGATGATATCATCATAAGCCGTTTGGGTACATGTACGGAGGAAGGAAAGAAAGTTCAGAGGAATGGAGGGAAGAATTTTCTTGCAGTTTTTCAGAGGATCGAAGATTCTCTTTGAGACTAAACAGAGTTGACACCTCTTTGCTCAGCAGATGGACAGCATTTTTGTTTTTTACACACACACATTTATAAATATATGTACTTAATGAACAAACTTAGGAAAAATGACCAGGTGTAAGTTTGGTTTTATTATTATAGTTTTGTATAAAAACTCAAACTGAACAAACTGATGATGAACAGGAGTTTCATTCAGGCTACGCTTGTTTCATGACGCTCTTTTTTTTTAACTTAGTAAGTTTAGGTTTCACTAAATGAGCTCTGCTGCTGTCATGAATTAAGACATCAGTGCTTTCATTTGTTAACCATTTGAAATCATTAAAACTTCTGCCTGAGAATAACTTTGTTGGAGCCTATTATGTTTTTCTTTGGCACTGCATCAGAAAAGTATGCCAACTGTCTACATTTTGCTTGTTTGTTTTGGGTGATTGTCTGGTCCAAAGATAAGAATTGCAGCAACTTCAATGAGTTGAATAATCATCTTAATCTACTAGAATGATCTCTGTGAAGTTCAAGTCAGAAAAGTCTGTTGCAGGAACAGTAGCTTTCAGTTTTTTTATTTTATATCGGCTGGATATTACAGGCTGGTATTTTAGTCTGTCAGGTGTCTGGGAACGGGATGGTGCAGGTTGTATGTTGCTTCAGGCTGTGATGATTATGAGCAGGACGGCACATGCCAGACGCTAGAAAACTTCAGCTGAGCACAGGGAGTACTCAAACTCAATTTGAAATAATTAAACGTTTGTATCTTTTGCCTGAGATGTCAGCGTTTAATTTTGTAATATTTTGTGGGGTTTCTGTTAACAGTTTATATTTACTGTATATCATTTTAGGCTTCTTGTTTCTCCTTAAGTTGGTGCACCTGTTGCACATCAGACAAACGTGGATTGCGTACAGTTCTCAGCTCTGAGTAACCTCCATCTGGAAATATCAAATTAAATGACAGTGTGCTTGATTTACCATCTTTGTGTTTTACCATTTTTGTCCTTGATATTGCATGGATTGGCCACAACATTGAAACCTTTGACAAGTGGAGTGAAAAGCATACACAGTGTCCTTACAGTCAGTGTTGCTTTCAGAGATCTTTGTTTCTTCAACACGTACCCTCACTTTTTCCTCAACAACACAACGGCAACAGTATTTTTTAAGGTTGGCTTCCTACCTCAGCAGGAAAATGTATCCAGGAAACTACTTAAGAAGCTACCTGAAGGGTGCAACAAAAAGCCCAAGGATCTCTGATCTGACTTTTACACTCAATACCACCGAACATCTATCGGATGTGCAGAAACAAGCCTGATTCACAGGAGCTCCACCTGTCAAGCCATAGTACCAAAAATTAATAAATTGCTGCTGGATCCCTGGGGCCAGATGGCACAGGACACCCTCAAATGTCTGATTTCTATGCTCCTGATCGGTCAACACAGCTTTTGGCAGCAAGAGAGGAACCTACAAAATGTCACAGTTATGAATGTCACTGTCAGATCTTCAGCAGAGTACATTTACAGAGTACATTACATTTACATCCAGGCAAATGATTACAGCTTTTGACAGCAAAGTAACTTCTCTAATTAAACATATATTCACAGGTCAATGTATGCATTTTCCGTTACTGAATATATTGAACAAAAATCTCTTGACCATGACAGGACAAGATTTGATGATGATAGTTGAACATAATATATTTGCTTCATGACAGACTATCAGGTTTTAAAAATGATAATGCCACAACATGTAACTGAAAACCTCAGTGACATCAAGTAAAATTAGCATTTTTTTCCTTCTTAAACTCATGAGTCAGCTCTTAAGCTGAAATCACAAGCACAAGTGCATATATGGTATGCTAAATACAGGATGTATTCACAGGATTCTTTTCACAATGGGAACATTTATCAGTCTATCAAAATAGTGATGTTGATGAGGGGCACTCTTTGTTTTAACACTTATTATTGCCATGTGGCAACAAAACCCTTTAAGGCAGCCAAAAGTACATGATGTAACATTTTAGTACCATCAGGTCATCAAACCAGATTTTAATTAAAAGCTCTGTAGAAAAATCAAAGCGAGAGGAACTTAATGAAAACCTTTTGGCAGCAGCTCCAGTCATTACCTTTGCTTCAGATGTAAAACATTTGTTACATCTGGACATCAGAATGTTATTGAGGTCAAAGGCTAATCCTCCTCTGAATGTGTCGAAAGGGGCAGCTGCCAGTTGTTGTCAGTTCATTATCACCACTTTTACTCCTCAAGTTACAACATAAATGTGTTTAAACTAACTGCATTTTACCTTTCCAGTACACCAGCAGTCAGACTATTAAGCATATTTCTCTGTGTGTTCTGGCAAGACTCAGATAAGTAGGTTGATTGCTATCTTTTTTTTTTTTTTAAATACTGCTGCTAGTTGCTAATTGCAACTGCAGTCTTGAAAAGAAAGTGTGTATCCGGACAGATGCTGCTAGTAAAACGTATTTAAGGAAAAGTCTTAGCAGTTTTCTGACCCGGAGGGTTCAGCTGTGCGTTACCTAAGTGCTGAGAAAGAGAGATATCAGCAACGGCCGTCCATGTGGGAAGGGTTACAAAGCCATTTCCTAACAATTTCGCCCATAAGACGTTGACACCTTGCAGTTGTTGTATCAACCATGGATTCCTCTGTATACCCAAGTATTGTTGAATCAAATAAGGCCATCAGTGCAACATGTAAATCAGTACAAGTTTACATGAATCAAAGGTGTTGTGATATTACAAGGTACAGACCTGATGCCAGGCCATGGTAATAGAGCTGTGCATAAATAACAGAAAACTATTACATCAAGATTCAACTCTTTGATCCATGGGGTGCATTAGTCTTTGCGAAATGAATAATGAGACAACTTAATATTTTATTATTAAGTTTGTATTTACCTGATTTTAAACTTGGTAAGGACCCGATTTCCTGAAATGCATTGTACTGTATAAGAACTGAAAGAGGATGCACTTTCCTTTCTAGATGACTATACCTCCACTCTTTGTGCTTTGCTTAACACAGTTATGAGTCTTTGTATTCAGCTAAGAGTCGTCAAGTTCTCATTTGGGTATTTTTGCCCATGATTCCTTTCAAAGGCTTCTAGTTTTGTAGATGCCTGCTCCATTATGGATCCACTAATCTTTTCAGGTCTGAGCACAGATTATGCTTAGTTTAGTGTGATTTTTACTTTCACTGTGATGTAGTTGTGCTCTATGAGTTATGCATGGATCATCGTACCTGCATGGAAACGATCCTTTCCTTATCTTTAGCTTTTTTGACAGCCTTTAAAAAAAAAGAGAAAAAAAAAGATTAAGTCAGTGAAGCCAAATAATCTACTTTAACTTCATAATTCAACAGAGCTAGTATGACTTACTTCAATGAAGTGTGGGAAATATGCAGGACGTTTTCTTCTTCCGTCACTTTTTGGAGTGTGATTATTTTTTTCTGTAGGTTTTATTCTTTCTTGAAATCCTAAAAGCTGTTGTCTTTAAATTCTTTCTTGACCTGTCAAACTTTCACTGTAAACTCTTGTAAAGAACAACGAGAAAACATCATTTTTCAGTTTTCACCTGCTTAGTGAGCCTCAGAGGTTTAAATATTCAGAGACCTGAGCAGCTTCTTAGTAGAGCCCGAGGCTGCCAATCACTGAGAAAAGTTTCAGGAGTGACTGTGACCAAGCCGGTCTGTCCCTGTCGAGCTAATCTGAGGCCTTAGTATCTGGGAATTTCAGTTTCTTCTGCATAATTCGCATTTTACAATTATTGAAAAGAATAACTAATCTTTCATTTTTTGTTTCTAAAGATCAATTCATTTTCTACTTATTTATTGTTTGGATTCTACTATAAATGTACAGCCGGCAGTGTTTATTGTGAAAAACGGTTCAGATTTGTCCCACTGAAGTTGTGGATGATCTTCTTTCTGCATTATAAATTCTGCATAATGACACAATGTCTCCTGCTTTTTCTGCCCTGACACTGGCACAAAACTGCCTCTTTACCTTCCTACAAATCCATGGTAGAGACATGTATCTGTTTCCTGACTGGCATCTCCACTTGTCCTGTCAAGCTCTGCAAAAACCACACTGCACTTTGAGAAACATTTTTGTGAATGAGCCAGTTTAAACATATGTTTTAAACATCTCTTTGTCATAAGATCAAGAACACATTATGAATATCTGGATAAATGAGTGTGGTCACACACTTGAATGCCCTTTAGTCTTAGATTTAAAAAAAAATTCTGAAAGAAAAATGTGTGTCACAGCGTCTGTTCAGTCTGTTAAGTGTCTCTCAGTGACGTAGCTTGTGATCCAAAGTCGGGTCATCCTGTTATACAAGCAGTTGTTTTTGGTCTGCAAAAGCACAGAGAGGGAGGAGCCAAACCATCAAAATCTGACAGACAAGAAAAGTGTCGTTGAATGAGATAAGACTCACAAGGCAGTAGATTATTGGACAGTGACGGTGATGATAAGAATTTGGCTTTTTTTTTTTTTTTTTTTTTGGTAGTTTTAGTGTTGTAATAGAGGCTTGTGCCTGGCATGTTAGACAACTTTCAAATGTGATATTTGTCATACATGACAGGCTGTGGCATGGTGTCAAATTAAGAAGAAAATTCAGATGAAACTGGAACTTCACAAGTTAAACTTCTCAGTGTTTGTCACTGTCGTAAGTAGTTTTATAGACAGGAGTTAATAAACAGCACAAGAGAGCTCACACACTGTTTGATCATTATATCCAGATAAATGGAAGTGCCATCTGCATACATGTGGATCACAAAGATTCTCTACGTACAGCTCGGGGCTTATTTAAGTAAAGGGTAAACAATTGGACCCCAAGAATTGATCACTGAGGCAACACTTATTTCACAGCTGTGTACTGATATGACTCACCGCTATCTTGGGCCCCTGCTCTCTTCTAGATAAGATTGCATCCATTTAATTGTATTAGAGGAGAAGTTAAACATTGAAACCTTTGTTACTAAATTATCTGCAGTGAGGAGTTTATTTTATTTCATTCTCAAATCACAGAAGTTTAAAGGTTATTTCTGGACTGCATTCTCTTTGTTCTGGAAATCATGTGTTTTGAAATGTGAATGTCGAAAGCAAATTTGATTATCATGGAGAGTGTACAGTGAATGACCCCCATCAGGGAACCGTCTGTGCAGTCCTTCACAAAATAAACATTTATTCTTAAAGATGTGTCTGAAATAGCTTCACAGAACTAAAGGGAGAGAGAGAAATCAAATACCTTGTTAAAAATTCCTGAAATAACTAATTTCAGGTATTTTACTTCAGGATACAAGCAGTCCACTTTTGGCCTAACCAGGCTCTGAGGCCATAGGTAATGTTGCAAAGTATGCACATAAATGTTTTAAAGTTGCATTTAATTTGAGCTCAGAGGCTTTTGAATTTAGAAAAAGCCTTCTGTTGTCAGACCCTGCACACCGGGACTCAAACTTTTCAGAGAAGTAACATTAGGTAGAAAAGTTTGAGTCTTTGAAGTTATAAACCAGTAAAATTTGTTTAAAGTTTAAAATCCAAAAACAGAAATTTCAGTTCTTTGAGTTTTAGCTAAATGTGGTTTCTGTTGGAAAAAATCCAAACAATGATAACAAGAAAGGAGAATGACATCCCAATACAATACATTGTCAGAATCATTAAGAGGACTTTTTGTGGAATTAAGTCTCATAAAAACAGCATATTTTTGTTCCAATAGGTCAAGCTAAATTGGAAAACAAAAAATAAGGCCCAAAACTTAGATATCGTTTACAGTCATGGGGAAAAGAAAGTACACCCACTATCATTTCAAGTGTTTAACATATCAGAACTTCATCAAGAAAAAAAATATCAAGTGGTCTTTACCAGGTCTTTAAACGAGGTAAATATAACCTAAGATGAACCAAAACACATGACACTATCACTATGTCTTTCACAAAAACGAGGCCAAAGTGCAAAAGTGGCAAAACGAATTACATCCCTTGATTCAATAACTTGTAGAAGCACCTTTAACAGCAATAACTTGAAGGGATTCTCTGCATGACTTTATCAGTGCTTCACATTGGTTTGTGGGCACAACTCTTAAAGTCCAAACACAGCATTTAAAATGAGTTGAGGTCTGGACTTTGGCTGTACCATTGCAACACCTTGATTCTTTTCTTTTTCAGCCATTCTGTTGTAGATTTGCTGATGCGTTTGGAATCATTGTCTTTCTTGCATGACACAATTCCCCCCAAGCTTTAGCTTTCTGACAGATTGCCTCACATTTGACTCCAGACTGTTTTGGTTTACAGAGACGTTTATAGTTGGCTCCATGAATGCAGGGTACTCAGGTCCTGTGGCTTCTAAACAAGCCCACATCATCACCCCTCCACCACCATGCTTGACAGTTGGTATGAGATGTTTTTTGAGGGGTTTTTTTTGTTGTTGCTTTTTTTTGTTTGTTTGTTTGTTTGTTTAAATGCAACTTAGAACATCTAAGTCGAGCTGATATGCTATTTAACACACTTCAACGTGCTTACTGAGTCTGATATGTCTTTCTTGGATATTTGTTGTTCTGACTTTGGGGTCAACAAGCTGGCATAGATTATTGTAATATGGTTTTGTTGCTCCTTAGAGATTATATTGACCTAATGATAAGGTGAACTTTCTTTTTCATACAAATTCATTTCTGAGCAACATGAAGGGTTACCCCCAAGGATTGTGATTAAGTGAATACATTTGGTTTAGTGCTTGTTATTGTTATTATTATTGTTTTTAAGGAGGATTAATCATTCCTTTTTTTTAAGAAACTCCAAATGCTTTCATCTTGAACCATTCGCAGGGCAAAAATTCAGTTGTACACACATTATATTTGCAACACTAGATGTAGATGTTTTATTCTATCCTCTGAACAAATGACTCACTTTTATTGTTAATATATTGAGGACACTATATCTTGAGACACTAAGCCTCTTTAAATGCTAATCAGACATACGGATAGCCTGCAGTTAAAAATACCTCTTACCAGATATAACCGTGGAATTAAAAAAAAAATACAATAATGGACAAAATGTACGTTACTTGTAAATGAATGGAGACAATGTGGACGACAAAAGTAATTTGATGATGTAAAGCCTTATTTGTCAGATGTGATGTGATGTCACAGACATCCTCAAACTGCTAAACAGCTGATTCGCTCTTTAACTCATGCTTTTTAGTTTTTTGTCCAGAGTTATTTATGTCTGGTGAGCAGTATTTATGGAGTTTTGTAAAAAAAAAAAAAAAATTGCAATAGAGAATGATATTTTCTTAGTCATCATTCTTACATACAGGTGTCCACGCTTCATTTGGGCCAGCAGTGGTGAAAAATTCCTTACCTCTTGTGTGTATGCAGTCACCATAGTGAACTTTCATCATATACAGCCAGAATGAAAACCTCTTTCTCATTTTTCTCATGTGTCAGCCACATCTGGTGACCAGATGTGCTCTTAATTTAACAAATGCCACAACTTCAATCATTTTGCCACAACTTAAACACCTATTTAATATTCAAGACATGACAGTGATTATTTTTTAAACTGCATAATCTTCATAAATTCCTACATTTATACCAACAAAAAAAATATTATTCTGTAATTTTATTGCTCTATTTTTATCCTTCATTACCACATCCTCATATCCTGTTTTCTCTTAAGCAGCTGTTGAACTATTGGTTGTTAGTTACTTGCAGACCATGGCTCCTCTGCTCATTGATAACATTTGTTGTCTAAGCATGTAAAGCATGTAAAGCACCATAATGCATCTTGATCACTGTAAGTTTATTTATGTTGCACTTTTTAAGATTAGATGCCCCAAATCAATAGATATTAAATGCAGATTTGCTGATATAAATATGAAGCAGAAAAATTAAACTAGAACAACTCAAAGAGATTATGCTTGAGCTGGTTTTTAGAGAAAACAACCAACAGACGTTTGAGGATTTGAGGTTTCTCGTGTGTATGTGGAGTAGCTCTTTAGTTGGAGCTGGTGCCTGATCATCCAAGTCTCTAAATGTAATCTTGAACTGCATTCCAAGGAAACGTGTTACATGAAAAAGATTAGATGCTTGGCAGCCACATTTTGGGCCATGTGTTAGAAATACAAGGATTGTTTTCTTTCTTCTGTTCATTCTTTCTTTCTTTCCTTCCTTCCTTTTAGATCAGATAAAAAGAACACTGCTTTCTCCCCTCCCATCCTGGAAAAAGCAATTCATGAAAACAGACAATGTGGTGTACTATCCGTCAACAGTTTAGGCACTGAGATAATGTATTCCAGTTTCTTAACACAGCTGTGAAGTAGTCGTGAAGTAATCAGTTAAAGTCACCTCAATAAATAATTACCTTCATTTTATATTCTAAAAAGTATTTATTTTTGGCTATGATGCATAATACAATTTACTATATATATTACTATTCACCCTATGTTTATCCAAGATGCAACAATACTTTAATGCTCTGCATACTTGTGTGAAATTATTAAAGAATCCACAGCAGTGAAAGTGGGTGAAACAGAAGATGCCTCAGCAATATAGACAACTTTTCCATACAGATCTCTTCTCTCTTTCTTCTGCTGACTCCACAGGCCCCAACAGATTCACTTGAACTTGATGTGTGAGTTAAACACTCACCATGTGTGTTTAATGCTGTGGGACACAACAAATACCAGTACACTGGACTCCATGTGTGCCTGTTGTGCATCAACAATGTCCACACTGCTGCACAAAACCTGGACCTTTTTTTGTTCCAGTAAACTGGAAAGTTTGATACTAGGCAGGAAATCTATCCAAGAAATACTCTGCCAAGCACCCAATGACAGCAACTTTAAGTTCCAGCCCTCCTACGACACTGATGAGGAAGATGGAAGGATGGATGGACTCCTAGATTGATTGGTGGATGGACTGAGTCCAAACTGTCGTCTTTTTAACACGTCTATTTTAGAATTTACTGGGGTGCACATGATAAAAATGAGGAAAAGAAAGAAAGAAGAAGGGGCTCCCACTGCCCTAAACCACCTCCATAATCACAGTCTAGTGTTTTCTGTCAACATCTGATGTTGCTGGGACAGGTGCATCAGTGCAGCAGTGCCAAAAGGACAACTTAGGCCTTATGGCAAAAGATGTTTTTGCTCTCCTTTCATTGAGTGAGAGAGGATTACCCAACTATTTAGCACTGGGACTAAAAAATGTGAAATTAAACCCTCACCCCTCCAACCTATGACTGTGGTACAGAGTTTGTTACCACTTAAAACTGGAAACAACCCTGTATGAAATTTATGTATTTTATGTGCATGTGTCAGTGGCTTATAATAGTCACAAAACATAGTAAAGAAATTATATTTCATGACCTTTTTTACAAACGGTCATGAAAGTGTGTATTGTGTAATGGGAGATATGTGTCATGTGTCATGCAAGAGCACAGAGCCCATCAGCACGCCACAGCACAAAGAACCTTTTGTATATCCAGGATCATTCAGCCAGTCATCCATCCATCCATCCATCCATCCATCCATCCATCCATCCATCCATCCATCTTGTTTTCATTCATGCAATAACAATCATTTGGTTTGAATGTTAAACTAGTGGACAGGCAGTGCAGTGTTAACTTTACCCAGGACCAGTGGATTAATGTGATTCAGCAGTCATTTGGGTAACTGGCCATCCAGTGGATGAAAGTAATTCCTTGTCTTTGGTGCTTTTTCCAACCATAGGTCAAGGAGTTTCTAGCATCCCAGAAAAAGTAAAATTAGGTCTCATTTGTTTGCATTGTGTTGTCAAAGATCAGAAACTATCATGACATCAGTGACCTTGTTTGAAAAGTTGTTTGCGTACAAGAAAATTTCAGAGGTCACCATTTATCTCTTATTCTTTAAGATAACTATTTATGTTGGACGGCGGGTCTCGTGTACTTGTCTTTTGTCCATATGTTTTCTCACTTGCAAGGTCTCGTTTAAGTTGTTGCACGTTCACACAATATAACTGGACATCGATTTTTCTGTGGTCTCTGAAGCTGAAGACAGACTCACGTGTTGCAGGTCAGACGGTGTACCAAGGTCAGACATGGGAGGTGCTTGAACTCAGTCTTCTGATATTACCCCGTTCCCCTCTAGGCTTTTTCCAATACAGTCAAAGCTGCAGTCAAGTGTGTCTGTGGATTTCATTTTCTTTTTTACCCTTGGTGACCATAATTACAACCTAATGTAACATTGTTTTATCATTATCCCAATATCCATATTGTTCATGCTACAGTTCTCTTGCAGCTGCTGCACCTAATGCAAAAATCAAAATTGCTCTGAGAAAATTATTGATTACTTGAACTTATTTCCCCTTATATATCTAACAGATATATTTTTAAAACTATTGATATTAATTTTTATTGCTTCTCTAAATAGATCTACGTATGTAAATCTTTTCAAAAGTTGGCCAGAATCCCACAAGACTAAACCCTCTCCCAGCCCCCAGTCATATACATCACATTTCATTTGACTAATGGAGCTTGCCAGTGCATAAAATTGCCACTTCAAAATCAAAGTGTGAGTATGTACGAAACTTCAAATCTAGCAGCAACTAATTACTAAAATCTAAATGTCATGGATCAAGTAAGAAGTGACCGTTTAATTTAGCACCAGACTTGCTTGGCATGGATTGTTGTGGGGCATAAATGTCTGTGGATTAAATTTCTCAAAATCTCTGTTCTAATCCTCTCGTCTGCTCATGACAGAGTCTAAATATCAGAGGACAGCAGGCCTGTATCTGTGTTGTAAATACACCTGCTGGAATAATGTGGCTGTTACTGCAAATCATTACATTAAAAACAGCCTCACTTTTGGAATGACCTGTAGGGAGCTGTAAGGCTTATTTTAAATATATCCAGCTATATTTCTTCCTCCTTCAGGCTGCACACCTCAATCTACATTCCTTTAAGATTGCAACATTTGGCTGGCATTATTATGTTCATAACATATGATTTAACATGGTTGAATTCTGGCATTGGGAAACAGCATGGTTATTCAGCAGTAAATTTTAAATCACAAAGTGAGTCCTCAAATACATCACGGCAGAACTTAATTGCCACAGTTTTAGACATAGAGCTTGCACTGAAACAGGTTTATTAATGAATGCACTGAAAACCCCTTATGATAAAAGGATGTTTCATAAAATTAAATCTTTTTATCCTAACATTTAGCCAAGATTATGTTGGTTTGTTTTGACAATGTTGAAGCTTTCATTCAGCTGTCTTTAGTTAAAATAATTGGTTTTAAGCATCTCATATATTTAAAGCAGTTATAGAAGAATGTACTTTAATTTAGCCTATTTATTACACCTACAATCTGCTCTGTTTCTGATTGCTAATTAATATATATTAAATGTATAGTTTTTATTCAATAAAGGAAAGATATTATTATTATTTGTCTCTCCTTGTATTTTTGTGTTTAATCCCATAAAAAAGTATACAGTGGGTTGTAGCACTTGACATCACATGTAACCAAACGCATGCAAGTGTGCCATAAGTTAAAAATTGACTGCTGAAATGCAGGACTCTCATTCTGCTGACATAGCAGATGTCTCCTATAAGCCTTCATTATTTCAACAAGTCCTCCAACCTGAATGGTCTGAATGGCCACGTCTGAAACTGGCAATCAGTCCTCAGTGTTTCTCTGAAATTGGGTGATCTAAGATTTCCAGTGAAAGCAAACAAAATGTAGGATCAAATGTCAAAGCAGATTCTGAGTAGGCTGCAGCTGCAGGGGTTGTTACTTCATAGTCCGCAGAATGCGCTTTGGACAAAAACCCATTTCAAATTAAATCAGGTCAGGAATTTCTCTCTCACCAAGAAATCCACCAAGTCAGCAAATAAACTGGTCATAGCTGCACAAATAAAGCGCAATCAGATCCACAAAAGACAAAGGCCAACTGCATTCATTTAGATTCAGCTCTGTATTAACTGTAGAGCTTTATGTAAAGCAGCTGTGGTTACTGGATGAACTGTCTGCTTGGCTGTCAAATTGGACCTTATTCCCACTCAACCAGGGAACCTAAAATAACAATGACCTTGGAGGGGGATCACCTGAAAGGTGTCAATTCAGTGGATTATTGGAGACCAAAGTGCCTCGCGGGGATAGAGATAGGCCTGCGCGATTCCAGAAGTTCCAGTATTATTTATTCAGGACTTCCACGTGCGCTGTCTCTGGGATGGCCCGTGTTAAGCCCCTCTGATTGGACACACCTTCTTTCCAGCTCACGCTGTCGTAGTCCCATCCAGGCGGGGCGGGACCTGGTCAGACTTCACGCCCTTGATTGGCCCGGAATAAGAGAAATTCACTGCTTTTTTTTTCCTGGGAGTTGGAGGAGCAGGTTGCGCGTTATAAATACAGCCTCCAACCGCGAAAACAAAATGAGCACCGTCAGCGTCCGGCCAGCAGTCTGTGATCTGTGGGAGAAGGATGTTGCAGCAACATGTTCGAGTGTCCGGCCGGAGCGCCTTTCCGCTGCTCAGGTGGGTGGAGAGGTGGGTCGAGGGCGCAGCCGCCGGGCCGGTGGGCGCACAGCGGAAGACTCTGGACGACATGCCCGGACCGTCGCTGGCCAGCTTCGCCTGGGACTTATTTGCCAAAGGAGGGCTGACACGCCTGCACGAGTTACAGGTAAGGAAGAGAAAATGAGAGGCCGCAAAACACAGATATGTTCAGACTAGAGTGGTGTCACTTTAGCAAATTAATGAGTGCTTAATTGTCCTGATTCGACTTCCGATTATTTGTCTGTGTGTCGGATATGTTTTGTTCTAAAATAAATTCACTTATGCATTCTTATAGTAGCCCATGCACAAGTCAATATCAATGAATATTTCCATTTTTTAGACATAACCTTTGTTACAAAAGCTTCCTCCCGGTGTGTTCGTGTCTGTGAAACTATAGCTTCATATTTTATGCATGCATGTTGCATTAATTCAGTCTTCATTTATAATCAGCCATGCATCCTCAATGCAAATTATGTAATTTTTATGCAAAAACTTCTGGCACCTTTTTTTTTTTTTTCCTCTCCTGCCCAGGGCTTTTAAACGAGAGGAGAGGGAAGCTAAAGATTATGCTGCTCCTCTCGTAGCCTGCAAAGATTTTTAAGGCTTTTGTCTCATGTGGCAGGTGGAGGGGTTGCACAGATATGGCCCTGTGTGGAAGGCGAGCTTTGGCCCCATCCTGACGGTTCATGTGGCTGAGCCAGCTCTCATAGAGCAGGTCCTAAGGCAGGAGGGCCAGCACCCCATGCGCTCCAACCTTTCCTCTTGGAAGGACTACAGGAAGCTCAGAGGACATCACTGTGGACTTCTGACATCGTGAGTAATGCTGCATCTAAGTTCACATATTCTCACTAATGACGATATATTTTCAGGCTTTTCCCCACATTGTCTCTCATTAAACACCAGAGATTTCACTGCCATGTTCAGACTGAGGTTAATGTACGGCTGGTGATTTAGCTCAGAATGACGTAGTCAGAAATAAAAGCAGGTTTTCTTCATAGTAGAACTAGAAAAGACCAGTAAGGTAAAGTTATCAGGGAAATTGGAGCCTAAGATGTTACGCAGTGCAATGATAAGAACTTGCATTGAATGTAAGACTGTACACTGTCTGCTGCCGACATCTTGGCTAAATTTATTTGACATTAAGTAGACAAAACCTGTTTAATAATCTGCATTTAAGCAGTCTTGAAATCTTAAGGCAATGGATTGTATCCACAGCTATACGTCATTGTTAATTTGCTCTGTGTGTTCTCTAGTGAGGGGGAAGAGTGGCAGGCAGTGAGAAGTCTGCTGGGGAAACACATGCTACGACCAAAGGCAGTAGAGGCTTACGATAAAACCCTGAACAGTGTAGTCAGTGACCTCATTGCCAAACTTCGCCTTTGCAAAAGCCCTGAAGGCCTCATCACCGACATCACCGGCGAGTTCTATCGCTTTGGCCTCGAGGGTAAGGCTCCCTGGAGAATGCAGAGCTTTCAGTCTGCTCATCCTCTTTCCTTCGTTGCTCAAGTCTTCTGTGCTATTTTTGCTTTTGACAGGCATTTCTTCAGTATTATTTGAATCCAGAATCGGCTGCCTGGATCCGATTGTTCCTGAAGAGACGGAGCGTTTCATCCAAGCGATTAATACCATGTTTGTGATGACACTTCCTACCATGGCCATGCCAGGCTGGCTGCACCAGTTTTTTCCTAAACCCTGGAAAGTTTTTTGTCAGTCTTGGGACTACATGTTTGAATTTGGTAAGCTGTCTCTCAAGGTGCATGTAGGAGCTGACTGCCTGCACAAAATTTATCTGTAGCATAAATGAATAAAAACTGCTACACTGTTTTCCTTTTGAAAGTTAAAAAGGTGGTGTGTGTGTGGGGGGGGGGGGTGAAAGGCGAACTACATCAATACCCCCCATCTAAGGATGTTATCAAATATCTTTCTTTTAAAGCAATGATTGAGATTTAATTGATTCTTGTGGACATTATGAAAGAGGTTCTGGTGTTCTCAAACTTGGACTGCAACATGGAACAAAACCAGACCATGTTGTATGTGCTTTTCTTCCACGATCCTCGCTTCTCATTGGCTGTTGCCAGTTTTCACTCAGTTCTGTCATCCCACTAATTCTTGCAAGGTTTATGTAGATCTGAGACATCAAACATGTTTAAAATAATCACCTTAGATCAGGAAGTAGGAGATTAAAGTCTTTACCCCTCACGCAATACTAGATCCTCTTCCCTGAAAGTAATGTGAAGTCCAGAAGCTCACAGTTGATGCATGGTTTTAGTTGCTTTGTAAGAGATGACTTTCTCTCACTTAACAATAAAATTATATTTGCAGCGAAAGGCCACATTGACCAGCGTGTGGCGGCCGAAGCAGAGAAAGTTCGCAGAGGAGAGAAGGTGGAGGGCCGTTATCTCACCTACTTCCTGTCACAGACGGGGCTACCCATGAAGACTGTCTACAGCAACGTCACAGAGCTGCTACTCGCAGGAGTCGACACGGTAATAAGTCCTCTCTCTGCCAGCTTCTGAAGTGGATTCTGCTGTCAGTCCAGCAACCCACTTAAAACTGACTTCCCTTGTGTTGTCTCAGATCTCCAGCACTATGTCGTGGTCATTATATGAACTGGCCCGTCACCCAGAGGTGCAGGCGACTCTCAGAGAGGAGGTGTTGACTGTGCTGGAGGGTCGAAAGATACCAGAGGCTGCAGATGTGGCCCGCATGCCCCTGCTGAAGGCCACAGTCAAAGAGGTTCTCAGGTATAACCTAATAGGTTTTGTTTTTGTTTTTTTTTTTCTTTCACTAAATTTAGTTGACAAATATTTTTGACCTTATATATTTTTTTTTTTCTTGTCAGGTTGTACCCAGTTATCCCTGCTAATGCAAGGGTCATTACAGAAAAAGACATCCAGGTTGGAGGCTATGTCATTCCTAAAAATGTGAGTCTTTGTACATGTTTTTGATTTGCATGAAACTCAGTTTCTAGATTCGGCTCAAATCTAACCATAAATGCTTCCCTTCCAGACCCTGATTACATTATGCCACTTTGCAACATCACGGGACCCAGTGGTCTTTCCAGATCCACATGACTTCAAACCCTATCGCTGGTTTAAGAAGGACAATGCCCATCACCCATACGCCTCGGTACCCTTTGGTGTGGGAAAACGCAGCTGCATAGGTCGCCGTATAGCTGAACTGGAACTCTACCTCGCTTTAGCTCGGGTGAGTTAGTTTGATTTTTCTCTAATTTTCTTTTTTCTTTTTTTTTTTTTCCAGCAACTGGTTATTTGAAAAATGGCTACCTACCTCTAAAAAAAAAAGGCTGTAAACTTGTGACATTACAGTTAGAAGCAGTTTAAATATTTAGTCAGCTAATCACAATATAGTGTGTGTACTTAAACTTTACATATTACACTGTGCCATTATTTATTTAATATAAACTAAACCAAAAGCAGCAGTATTGTGAGAAAACGCTGAGCGTACTCCTTGATTCAGTTGTTTGAGTCAGTCTTTCACATTGTGGAAGAACTTTTTTTGGATACTACTGAAACTTTGAGGTTCATTTAGGTTTGTAGGCAATTGTTTATGCACACTGTTTTTAAGGATCTCACCACAGTAATTAATTGGGTTGAGGTCTGGATGTTGACTGGGCCACTACAACAACTTGATCCTTTTTTCTTTTTCAGCCTTTCTGTTGTAGATTTATAGGTGTGTTAGAGATCATTGGCTTGTTGCATACTTATTTCAGTGAAGCTATAACTGTCATGAGATGACCTCACATTTGACCCTATAATACCCTGACATACAGAGGAGTGACAGCAAAGTGCCCAGGTTCTGTGTCTGGAAAACAGGCCCACATCATCACCACTCCACCACCATGCATGCCAGTTGATATGAGGCGTTTCTGTTGATTAGCTTTTGGTTTTTTTTCACCAAATATAGCCAAACCGCTGCATTTTTTTTCCATTTATCCAAATGACATTGTTACAGAGGAAACTTTGCAAACAAACAGTGTTTCCATGTTCTTAGAAAAAAAGAGGCATTCTCTTGAGAAACCTTTCAAACAAGTCACACGTTTGCAGTTTTTTTTCTAATTGTGGTGTCATGAAATCTTAACGTTTAATGCTAGCTGAAACCCACAGAGTTAGAGATGTAGCTCTTGGGTTTTTGAACATTTCTCTGAGCACAGCACAGCTTGACCTTGGGGAATTAACTTGCTGGGATGTTTACCACTGAGAAGACTGTCAGCTGCTTTGAGTTGTTTCCAAATGAGAATCTTACTCAATGCAGAATGATGGACTCCAAATTATTTGAAATTGGTGCTTCCCAGATTGATGGGCAAAACTTTCTATAATCATTGTTGATGTTGTTCCTCCTTGGCATTATGTTGATGCACACCTAAATGCTCTAGGCCAGCAAACTGCCAGAAGTTCTGCTTTCATACAGGCGTTCACACTTGTTGATCAGTTAATCAGGTTCATTTGATTGGACACCACCTGTGTGCTACTTATCCACTTAACTCTGATGGAAGCAGGAAGAACATGCAACTGCAATTTGCTCAGTTTTTGTTTGATGATTCATATTAATAATGACACTGCGATATGTCATGCATTTTTATTAATCTGAGGTTGTATTTACTTACTTACTTACTTATGCCTACTACCCCTCCTGGGGCATAGGCCAGAGGTTGTATTTACCTCATTCTAAAAGTACATGTACATAGATTATTTGAATTAAGCAATTTGCTTAGTGTTTCTTTTTTTTTTTTTTTTAAGTGATTTCACTGAGTTTCGGCAGCATTGACAACAAATACTGTTGCTGTGCGTTTTCTTGGACTCGTGAGAAACTGAAAGAATAGGCTTTAAGTATTTATGGAAATCCACTTCCTAATTAATTAATTGGATTATATAGTGCAGGGATTTCACAGTCACTGCTCTGCACTTGTTTTATTTATTTATTTTCAGTTGCTTTGTTTCTAATCTGCTTACTGTTTCTTGTCTCACTAGATCCTAATAGAGTTCGATGTGAAGCCGGACCCAGTTGGAGTTTCTGTGAAGCCGATGACACGTACTGTTCTAGTTCCTGAAAATGTCATTAACCTTCAGTTTATTGAACGATGACCCAGTCTCCTGAGCTGGTCATTCACGAGCGAACGTGAGTCCCCCCACATGGAGTGAGGAGAACTAGCAAGAAGCGTTATCATAAGGACCATGAGCCAGCTGCCCGTCGTGGTTTATATCAGACTCAGAGCCAGCCTTCAACCTTTGGCACAGTGAAAACCAAAGCCCTCCCGAGCTGCAGCCCTGTACGTGCACGTTGACGACGTGGAGGAGCACAAATGAAAGAAGGATGAGGGCTGATGGCACATCACAGAAGCACTTCAATGAAAAGTCTTCAAGACTAATTTAATATGGTTGCTTTCAAAACTAAGATCACTATTAAATGGTTTTTGCCACAGAGGTCAAGAGCAGCAAAGTGTCACTCCTTATTTTTCATAGAACAAATCTTCAGACTGTAATTTTGGCCTCAGATTGTGACAGACCAGTTACATTTCTTGGAATTGGAAAGACTTTTTTGACTGGATCAGATTACCCTTTTTAAATCGTATTATAAATGGTAATCTTTTTCACTTTTAGATGCACAATATAAGGGGTTTACTTTCTGTCCTAAGCATTAAAATGTTTCTTTTGAAGAACACATCTGTACATGTTCACAGTATAACAGGATGTGCAGATACGGTATGAGACCCTCAGCTCTTACAGAGACTCTCTTCTGTAATATCTTCAACTGTGAGAGTGCTGTGTTGATATGATGTTAAATATACTGTTTTATCAGATCCTTTTAGATATAAAATTCTAGTGAGGGGTACTTTCAAAACTATAAAATCAAAAAAGGCAGCTGTTGATAGACATTCCTGGAGGGGAATGCGTAGTGCCACTGAAATTCCAGATGTGAATGCACTCAGGTTTAATAAATTTACATATGTTGACCTCAGTTCAACTACAGAACAGATGCAGGATCTGCATTTTTTTTTTTTACACTGAAACTTACTGTTAATGATATTAACAATGTTTTGCAAAAGCTGAAGAAGCATTAGATATGTATTGCTAACACATGTTGAAGTTGGTATTCTGAATGTTAATAAAATGTCTCAAATTGCTTCTCTGACTGTGTTCTGTTTTTTCAGCCAAACAAAGAAGAATCCTGTTTGTCTTAATATCCCTATATCCTTATTTGATGCCTTCATATCTGTGATTAATAAAATTATTTCTTTCAGGCACCATTCAGCAATTAAGTCTGCTCTCACACCATCACCTGCATCAGATCAGGTCCTAAATCAATCAAACATGTTTGTGATTGTGGTTCAGTACCAGTTAATAACAGCTAAGCTCATAGGCAGCTATTTTTACAAACATTTACAAGAAATACAATGTGGAGGATCAAAGGTTCCTGCGTGACATGAATGTTGCCAGCTGTGCAGCTGTGGCACACCAGCTGTCGGTCACTAATTTGGGTCACCTTTCTGCCATCCAACTTGTTTTTCAGATGTGAAATGATGTTTTAATATGCATGAGCTTTTTGGGCCTGAAAGTTTTATTGTTACAATGTGTGTAACTGCTGCATGTGCTGCACTTGAAGCATGTTTAAGTGAGATGTAGCCACTTCTTTCAAAGGTTGACATAATTCACTAAGTTATTAATGAAATGTTTGTGACATGCTTTCGTTTAAAATATCCTTGGGGTACTGTATAAAAGGAACCCTTGGGTGTGGTGGGCCAAATACACTGCCACCAATTATGATCCTGGCTGTTGTACTGATTATAGCCACTGATTGGATGCCAAGGCAAGTTTATTTGTAGGGCACAATTTGTACACAAGGCAATTCAAAGTGCTTTACATATGCATAAAATTACAAGAAGGCAAATGGAGTCATTCCATAAATCAAACATGCATAAAAATAATCATTAATAAATGATATTGTTTAATGATATTGTTGTTTAATGTCAGTGTTTGGGAGTGTTAGTTACTTCAAACACCCAAATTTATGTCCAGAATAGAGCAGCATTCCTCAAATCCAGTTCTTGGGAGCCCACTCCCCTGCATCTTTTAGATATTTCCCAGCTCCAACAGAATATTTCAAGTGAATGTCTCATTAACAGCCAGTGACCCAAGAGCACCAGAATTGAAAAACACTCTCACAGAGGGACAATATTTCAAGATAAGGTTCACGACATCTTTTAGGCATGCCCTTCTTCAGATTTTAGGAAAAAAAGTTAACCACATAGATGCATACGCATGTAATGACATTACCCTCACCATGTTGGACAGAGGAATGTTTTATAATTTGAATCAGAAGCACTTGCTTTCCTGATCCAGACCATGTCTTTCCATCATTTAGTTTCAAGCTAATTTCTATTTTTGTGTTCAAGACAATCTTATATATTTAGGTTAATTTCTTTTTCCTCTCTGATGAGTCAGATTCATTCTTGGCTCAATGATGATCTCAGTCTTTTGCATTTTCATATCAAATGCAAATTTAGGACTTTTAGAAAATGTAGGATTTAGCTTGGATGCAGACCCAAATCCTTAATTTGGTCTGATGAAATTAAGAAACAGCGGCAGCTAGCCATTAAACCAATATTAAGTTACTCTGACATTACTTTTGCGACTATGGAAATAAAGAGAGCCTGCGAAAATAGACGTGATCAGATGATCTTAAAACGATTAGGGACATGTGCGCTTTGGGGTTGTATTATTCCAGTCCAGTTGGGGGCAGTAGTGCACCACAAGGCTGTTCGCCAACAGCTGCACACAGGAAGAAAACAATAATGTAGCCCAGCGGCTAATGCTATCACTTCACACGTTAAATGAGCAATTTAGACATGCTTCCAAAGCAACAAAATATTACTGAAAGTCAGAAATAGGCTGTATGAGTTCTATTTAATACATTTTATACTACAACGGAAGAAATAACGAGTGAAGGTGAGTCTCTGGACAATGTAGCTAGTTTCACTAGCTTATTAACCAGCGCTAGGTGGCTATGTTTGCTAAGCTAATAACAATTAGCAAACATACATTAACATTGTTTTGATATATTTATGCTTTATAGGAACGCAGACAATAGAGCAGTAATGTCTATTAACAATTTAGCTCACAACAGTTCTTAATGTGTTCATTATTATATGTAGAACCCAGCAAAAGAGGTTGTATGCTAACATTAACCGGGGAAAACCGTAACTAAACACAACCGAAAACACATAATTGAAAGTACACAGTTAAAATGTAACATTATACATGTGCATAGAAAACTTTCACATGAGGTATAATTCTTCTGCCTGGTTACAAATTTCATATATATTCTGGCCTTTGGCAGATTTATTTAACATCCCACCACACACAGGGAATCAAGACATATCTTTTAACACAAACGAATTTTTCATTTGTACTTGTGTCGTCCCATAAAAATTAGATAGCTGTGGACTTTTTTAATGTTAGAAAATCTCATGTCACAATAATGATATACAGCTTAAACTCCGGAGTCATTTCAGTTTGTATTCAGTGATAATTCATGTTTGATTTAAGTTTTCAAATATGACCATGAAGCTATGGAATTCAGATGGGAATGTCTGAATACAAGCCACCAAATGACATTCAAATACAAGTGTTATTTATTATAATTGTATCCTGATTCCAGTTTCCAGTCTACATCAGCAACATAGTGTCAGTCAAAAGGTTTTGACATCCTTACCTTTTCAATGGGATTTAGAAAGTGTGTCCTTCTGGCAGATGAAATGCCTGAAATAGTCAGTATGAATACCAGTCATAGTTTTACCACGTCTGCTTGGACTCGTCTGCTTTAACTATTTCCTATTTTTCTTCTTGATGTGAATAAAGACATGCAGGCCGGTGACTCTGTGGGTGGAGCGCCAATAGGAGTAACTGGTGTTCAGAGTCGGTCAGAAGATGAGGAGTCACTCAGTGTAAAAGACATGAAAAGGACAACAACACAAGCATTTGGCAGTGGTGTTCCAAAACGAAGAAGTTCATCCAGGTTTGATTTTTTTTTTTTATATATACCTCTTCTCTCCAACGCTTTTCTGCATTGAACTATTCAAACTATAGCATGGGTAGCTTGATTTCTCTTCCAGTTCTTGGTTATCATTTTCTGGTTTCTTAATATATTAATATAATATTTCCCCTTCTCAATAAGGTCTATAAAGAGAAAGAAGTTTGATGATGAGCTTGTGGAGAGTAGTCTTGTAAAGTCATCCAGTAGAGTCAAGGGCCCTCCTGTTATCGAGCCTGTCCGTTGTTCAGGAAGTGAGCCTTCATCCAGTGAGAAAAAAAAGGTATGCAGGACTAAGAAAACCTATTCTTATTCCAAGATTAAATGATGATTACTGACAGATTTTTGTTTTCCTCTCAGGTGACAAAATCAGGAACTGCTCTCACACCTCCTCTCTCAATGATCTTAAACCCTGCTCCTATGGCCAAAAGAGTGAAGAAAAGCAAGCAGCCTTTACATATAACAAAGGACCTAGGACGATGGAAACCTACAGATGACTTACTGCTTATAAATGCTGTGTTACAGGTAGGAAGTGCAAAAATTAAGATTATTGTCAATATTGACAATAATTATTTTAATAAGCTTTGTGTCTGGAATCAGACTTCATGTGGGTGAAACAGACCATTAACCTGTGTGTATTCTTTATTTGTCTCCAGACTACTGACTTAACCTCTGTTCATCTGGGGGTCAAGTTCAGCTGTCGCTTCACTTTGCGAGAAATTAAAGAGAGGTGGTACGCTTTGCTGTACGATCCTGTGATTTCAAAGTAAGAAACTAAGGATCTGTATTGCCTCATTTGTACACCCTTACTTGAATTTTCATGTAAGCACATTATTGATTTTGTTTTGTTCATCTGGATAGGCTGGCATGGCAGGCAATGCGGCAGCTTCACCCAGAAGCAATTGCTGCAATCCAAAGCAAAGCTCTCTTCAGTCAGGCTGAGCAAGAGTTGTTGGCCAAGATTGGTTCAGTAAGCGACATTATGCTTTAACAAACAATTTGTAGAACTATAGGACCAGTAAAAGTAAGATTTGACTTTAAGGTTATGTTTTTAATGCAGGAGCCACTGTGGTTAAGGAAAGCAACTGAAAAGAAAAAAAAATGTTAATGACAACTGACTTGTTATTTACGTTGTGGGAAGTTATAAGATAATCTGTTTACTAGATCATGGTAAAAAAAAAAAACAACAACATTGCTTTTTGATTTGAGGACATTGAGTTGTTTAATTTACTAATAGGAGTTTTTCTTTTTACCCTCTCTAAACAGACTAGTCAACCCAAACTGGATATATTTCAGGACCTTCTCAGCAAACACCCTGATGTCTTTCATCCTTGTCGCACACCTAAGAGTCTGCTGGTGCACTGGCAGCTACTAAAGCAGTACTACCTACTGGATGATCAGAGTGGTGAGTTTAGGGACCCACACATTCACAGTCAACAGGATTATTCATTAGACAAATTGATTTGTTTAGCAGTTGAAATGTATACTTCTATACTTCACAAATCTACCTTGGTAATTTTCTCTGTAAAATGCTGTAGGACCGGTATTGATATATAAACACTGAGGTTAAATAAATCTTGAATGTAAAGGTGATGCGATGCTGGACTTTTATCCTTTTAAACTGACAGTACGATAGCTACCCATAATAGATAGAGAAAATGAAATAGCATGCTGATTGTTCTGTATTTAATAACATCGTTGACTGATTTTATGTTACAGTACAGCCCCTCCCTAAAGGTGACCAAGTACTCAACTTTTCTGATGCAGAGCAGATGGTTGATGACGCAAAGTTAAAGTAAGACTGACTTGACAGAGCCCATGCTTTTACTGCTCATTAGATTTCTGTATGTAGCACACCACCTGTTCACAGAAGTTGTTTATCCATTAATCTTGAGACTGATACATTTTTTTTCTGTCATGCAGAGAAAGTAGAGATGAAGTCTTGGAACATGGTAAGAAATTGCATTTAAATTTAATACATTTGTTTGCACAGCTTTAGTAACCATGATTATGTATTTTGTAAATGGAAGATAAAGCTCATGTGTCACATCAAGTTCTGCCTAATGAAAGTCAAAGTTGAATATAGCTGAAGTCTTAATTACTTGTTAATCAAGTCTTTATTGCTGAAAAAGTACAGTTAATGTTTTGTTTCCACAAAATTTTGATTTTGGCATTAATATGGTCTGAGTTGTACTTCATTATTAAATGTTGATTATATGAAATAGAAGAAACTACACAACAGACTGAGTGTAATAAATCTGATAGTTTTCACCAAATCTGCATTTTGGAATACAGCCTGATTTACCAACTATCTCTTTTCAGAGCTGATGATTTCAGATCGACACCAGAAAAAAGAGATCAGACAGTTAGAGCAGGAGTTACCTCGGTGGCAAGTTTTAGTGGATAGTATTACAGGTATGTACATTTGCAATTATGATGGATTAAACAGTCTTTACATCTGTATTTGCTTCAGGAAATCTAGACACATTTGTGAAGAAAGAAGGTTTTGAACTGTGAGGTTTTACACATCAAGACATCATTTAAAAAATATCACCTGGTCCTTACCAGATCTTAAAATGTGGTAAATGCAACTTCAGATTACCATCAACATATATTAATGTGACTGATTACCATAAAAAAAGTAAGCCAACATAAAGAAGCAGTGGAAAGTAGCACCCAGGTCCTGCTAATAAAATTAACATCCTTAACTTTTTAGTTGATTTATTATCACAAAGGATTTATTATCTAAAAGGAGGCGCTAGGTTGGTTTGCTGTTCTGGAGCATTCAGGTGTTGGAGGAAAGACATCAGTAGTGACCTCAGAGTAGCAACTGTTGCTGCCCAACATAGTACAGACAAAGATTATTCGGAAGTGGAAATATTCAAGACAGAAATTAGCAAAACCTCAGGAGCTACTTTTAAAACTACAGGACTGAGGGAGCATATTATCTCCCCACTCTTTGTTACATATGCCTTTTTTTTAATCAACCCCGTTTTATTAATGTTCCCCCATGTGGCTTTAACTAATGCTCACAAAATAATGTAAAAAACTGAAGATGTCATACAGAAAACGATTACTTGTAAAGGTGGTTCTAAAAGTTATTGAATCATGGGATGGGTTTTGATTTTTGACCACTGCTTCTGCGTTTTGGCTTAATTTTTGTAACATAAATCATAACATGATGTAATATGTGTTTATTTTTTTGTTCTGAGGTTGAATTTTTAAAACTTGGTAGGAATCAGATGTTTTGTTTTTTGTGTTTTTTTTGTTGTTGTTTTGTTTTGTTTTTAAATCATGTTGTGAGAGGCCATTTTTCACATGAATGGATTTAGAAATCATATTTGTTTGTTTGTTTCTTTCCAGGGATGAGTATGCCTGACTTTGACAGCCAGACACTGGCAGCATTACGAGGAAGAATGGTGCGCTACCTCATGAGATCAAGAGAGGTGAGGAAAAAGAAAAAGAGGCAGTAAAAGGAATTTTAAGTGTAGGAATGTATTTTTCACTGTGATTCTCATTCACTTTACAACTATGTTCATACAGATAACATTGGGGAGAGCAACTAAGGACAAACAGGTAGATGTAGATCTGGCGCTAGAGGGACCTGCTTGGAAAATATCAAGAAAACAAGGTGATTTAACTTGTCTCGCTTGCCACCCTAAACAATCATAATTTGATGTTAGTTATCAACGGCCACTGGGTGAGAGGAAAGAGCAGAACAAAAAAAAATGAATGAAATATTTTCACTGTTTTTTTGAAGACAACACTGTCAGTCAAAACCAGTGTATTTGCCCAAGACATTATCAACACATCAGTATTTATCATATATATGAGATATTAATCATCCTGACTTGTGCAAAGAAAACATTAATTTTACTACTGAAACAAAAAGGCTTAAGTCTATCTTTGCATCCCTGGAGTATTGTCACATTTTAGGGTCTCAAAAATCATTTTGTTTCATGTAGTGGAGCCATCCATTTTATGCATTGCATATTAAAGCTTTGTGTTTCAGTTTCAGGTAATTGATAAATCTGTGATTTAGATTTTAATGGTAAGCAATCTATACGTATACAAGTTATATTTAGCATTTTCCTTTACAGGAATCATCAAACTGAAGAATAATGGTGACTTCTTCATTGCTAATGAGGGCAGACGACCCATTTACATCGATGGTCGGCCGGTCCTGTCAGGCAACAAGTGGAAACTAAATAACAACTCAGTGGTGGAGGTGCGTTAAAATTGCTAATCCAGTTGTATGTGATTCAGTTTAAACAATCTTGTCAAACTTTACAAAAGCCAGATGACAGTGTTCCTAAAAATGTGTTTTTCTCTTCAGATTGCAGGTCTTCGTTTTGTGTTTCTAATAAATTTGGAGCTCATCTCACTAATTAAAGCTGAAGCTGCCAAGATGACACAGCAGTGAATGTCAGTGGTAGAAGAATTGTTTTGCGGCCTGTATAAGCAGTGGATACAGATGGTCTCTTTAGGCACAGCTGTGCTACCAAGAACTGGACTAGTCTGGATTAGTCTTGCTACTTGTGAACTTGAAATGTGAATCTTAAACAGAGCACAGCAAATTTCTTCAACAAAATGGTTTTCGCTTTCATGTGGTGTGTGGATAGTTTATGTTGTAACATAGACACTCTTATGGTAGAGCCTTGTTTTTTCCAGTTTTATAGAACATGTTATTTAAATTCTCTGGCAAAGCTTTTTCAAAATATTAAACTTGTATACAGAATATTCTGATGTATTTTTGGTTCTTATTTTTCCTTTTTCTAAATCATAATGAATACTGACTGGAGAGCAGTTCTGCAGGCAAGGTTCTCAAGTTCCACTGATGTACAGCCCCAAATTAGATGGATAGAGATCATTTGACCAATTTTTTTTATATTTCTTTGCAAACAATGAGTCGACATATTTCATGCTCCTCTTTTTCTATTTTATGAATGTGACTGTATTTTGGTGCTTGACAAAGTTTTTCTTTATATCTGTTACTCTGGTTTGATCACCTATTGATGAATGATGGTTCTTGATGCAGTGCCTGAGGGATGAACGATGACAGGTGTCCACTTTTGTGCCTGCACTAAAATTCCTTCATCATTCCTTGAACTATTTTAATGATATTCACTATAGAATGAGAAATAGGCAAATCCATTCCAATATTTATTTGAGAAATACCATTATAACATTTTTCAATTTTTTTTCATGCATTTTTTTTTTAAACTAAATAATCAGTACAGTCATCTGTTGACAGCACCTGTTTGAAGGAACAGTATATATATTTTTTTTCCATTAATCTACTTTCTAGTTACTAAATGACTTATGTCCTTACTTTTTTGGAATGTGTTGAAACTTTGAAATGCAAAACTGAAGTAAAAAGTAAAAGTAAGAACCACTTTTTTGTAATAAGAATTTTCCATATCGTCCCATTTTCCTGCCAGTTTGGGGTTGTATAAAGTTGTAGCCAGCTCTTAGTAAAGCTGTCTACCAGGAGTAGCACAGATGAGCGCTGAGTCATGAAAAAGTTGTGCCTGCAATTGAGTAATGACACTGTTTGTTTTTTGTTGCAACATAAGGCATGCAAGTATGTTCCTGATTATCTGTTCAGGTGAAATAAGATTTACTCTGGCTCAGAAAGAAACTTTATCATGTATGATTCGTGATCAGACAGCACACATAAGTAAGAATCATTAAGGCCTAAAGCCATGAGGAACTGCAATATGTTTAAACCAAATGGAGCCTTTCACGAGTCCAAAGTTGAGATTCTAAGTCATGTCAGATTTGCTCAAATCATCAAGAATAATATGGCTTTGCATTCAGTGTGTTCTAAAGAACGTCTGCCATTGTGGTTCATGCCTTTTAGATGCAAATTTACCACAGCATCTGCATACTAAGTGCCAACAATATTTTTAAGCTCAAAAACAGAATGCAAAGGAAATTTTAGAATCTTGCATAATTAACCTATGAAGAAGGCCTGATGTAATATTTGAGTGCACTGATCCAGTATGTAATATGTTGGCTACCTCAGCAGTTGGAGAGAATTCTGGAATAATAAGTAATGCCTTTAAAATAGGGCAAGTAAAGCCAAGAGGCTCTTCATGTTTAACGAACAGGCTCTAGAGTGATAGTAAAAATATGTGTTACATGAAAATTGATACCAGTGCAGGAAGTCTGTGAAATGCTCAGTCCAAAAAAATTGAAATAAGTAAAACATCTATGAGCCATAGGGTCCTTTAAAAAAAAAAATGTTTTCAGGAAGTCTTGAATATTTTGTTGAAAATGTATTTTCAAGTAAGGAATTGGTTGATAGTTAAAGAATAACACAAATGTCTAGGCTGTCCAGGGTATACTGTGCCTCTCACCTGATGACAGCTAGGATGGGCTGTAGTGTAGCACACCAAGACCCTCTGCAGGATGGAATCGAGTGCAGAAGTTTTACCTTGTGGTATATTTTGAGGCTTCAGCCCTGGTGTTGCTATACTTTTAAATGAATGGCTGAATTGTTAATTATGCTGTGGCTTCACAGCCCTGAGTTCTGTATCTTGTTAGAGTAATATGCTCTAAATTATTAAGTGACCTATTTGTTTGGTGTATGATTCACTCTTCCTTCTGACCTACTGCTCATGTTCTTAATGTTCTTAGAAATCATATGATTCCACTTTGCACTATAGCAACAGATTCATGGACAGAATTTTAATTTTAGTGAGTTCCTGCATTGTCACTGTCATTATTTGCCCTACTTTGAGATACACAATGTTTTCATTGTTTCCACATACCTTTATTGCTTAACAGATGTTATCCGTGAATGTGGTTTGACCACAAGTAATGTCAATGCAAAAGTGCTAAATTTCTTCCCAGAGCATGCTTAAGTACTCTTAAGGGATACATAATAATCATGTGTTTCAGCAAACTACAAATAAGCGTTCAAATATTTAGACTTAAGTACTCAGTGTCCTGATTTATTCCAGATGAATGTTAATCCAACCTTAATTCAGAAAATCCTCACTAAATTCAAGACAACAGCACTGTAATTAAGTTATTCATGTATAACGAGTAGAGGAAGTTATTTCAGGCCTCATGTATTGTTGATTTTGTTCACATTACTGGTAGACAGCACTTTAAGGGTAATCAGCACTGCAAATCAAAGTTATAATTCCATTTTACATAAGTACATGAATTTCCCCACAGAGGGGTCAAAGTGCACATGAATCAAAATTATATTTGAAACTTTTTTTTATTTGAGGTGAATACAGTTTATGTGCTCTGGTTGTTTGCTTCCAATTTTGAGTGGCAAGTAAAAGTTTGGGCAAAAATGTCTGTAACTGTGAGTTGTTAAGTAAGTAAACTGAACTGAAATTAAAGGCCAAGGGATTAATAGGTCACAAAGAATTAATATTTAGTTAGGTAACATACGAGTGATTACATCATAGCTATCCTGTGTCTGTCTAGTTAAACTAAAACTTCACTGCATTTGATACAAGCAGAACACAGACAAAAGATGTTTTTTACTGCTAACATTCAAAAAGGAGCATTAAAAGAATCTCATGTGATTTAAAAATATTATATAAGAGCGCCGACAGTGCAGTCAGTTACCATAACAACAGATCTGTTTTGGCTGGTCTCATACTGGCTTAGTTAAATAATGGAAACGAGGAATGCTGAGCCAGAGTTTACACAACAGGGGTCAAATGTTGACACACATACTGTAAGAGTCAGTTTCGTCTCAGCTTTTTCATATATTTAATTTCATGTTACGTAACTTACAGCAGTAACAATCTTAAACTTCTCTTTCTTCTTCTTTTTTTCGCTTTTCCCTTCAGGGTTTGCCACAGAAGATGACTTCATTTATTTCCATCTTGTCCTGTCTTCAGGACTCATTGATCACATCCACAAATCTCCTCTTTGGTCCTACCCTTTTTCACATGCCCGACATCATTCTTCTACCACTGCATTCACATTCCTGATGTGCTCCTATTCAGTCTCATTACTCCCAATGAAAATCTTTACATCTTCAACTCTGCCTCCTCCAATTGCTGCATCCTGTCTCCTGATCAGTGATGCTCTCTCAAAGCCAAAGACAAGTGCTGCTCGCACTGCCTTCTTGTAAGCCATTGCTCTTTATTCTCACTGATACTCTTATATCACACACAGCTACAACCGCTCTTCTCTTTCCACTCCATCCTGATTGCACTCTGCTCTTAACCTCTTTGTCAGATTGCTCTGAACACTTCAGCCCCAGTATGTTAACTCCTGTACCTTCCTCAGCTTTACTCCTTGTATTCTCATCATTCCACTCTCTTCCTTTTCATTTATGGATATGTATTCTGTCTTGCTATGACTGACCTTCATCTACACCTGTCCAGATGTTCTTCCACCAGGGCCCTATTGTCACTACAGATATCATTCGCAAACATCATAGTCCATGGGAGCACCTGACTGACCTCATTTGTCAACCTATCCATCAGCATGGCAAACAGGACAGGGCTCTGGGCCAACTCTTGATACTGACCCACTTCCACCTTAAACCTGCCTGTTAGTTAGTCCTTGAACACACCTCACTGCAGCGATGCTGCCCTCATTCACGTCCTACATCACTCTAACATGCTTTTCTGCCCCTCCAAACTTCCTCATGCAATACCACAATTCTTCCCTCTGTCGTAAACTTTCTCTAATCTACAAAGACAGAGTCCAGCAGAGGTCAAAGGTCAATTCTCAAATTCTCAAAGCAAACACTATCTGTTGTGTTCTTTCCCAATATGAAACCATATTGTTGCTCAAAAATGAACAACTTTAGTTTCCACTACTCTTTGTCAGATCTTCATTGTATGGTTTATCAGCAGTATCCCTTAGTCATTGCAACAGTTCTAGACATCACTCTTGTCGTTGAATGTTGGAGTCCATAACAGGGTCATTAACTGTCTCAAACTGCTGCACTGAAAAAGCAGAAAATGAGCCGAAGCTTCATGTGTTTCTTCAAAGCTATATTTGTGTTTCTTTTATATGTATTCGATATATACGTTATATAATATACTTTTTTTCCTTCCTTTTTTTTCCTTTTTACATTTTTGAAAGGTTCAATGGTTTTTCTGAAAACACTCTGCTCATGAAAAATGTGATATGGTTGTGTGATGAAAAGTAAATACAGGTTCCCTGCCTGGGGTTGGACCGTGGCTCCCCGCCAAGCAGCTCCTGGGTGTGCCAGTCGCTTTCTGATGCAAACGGCTCTGTGTGATACTGTGATAGCGTTCCCTCGCTGGTTCTTCATGCCCAGCCATATCATCCATATTTTTATTTCTTTTTATCTTTGATTACACACAGAGATTAAGGGTGATGGGGAAGTGGGTGGGTGAATGGGTTGGAGTGACTCTGTTTTTACTTTGTAAAGCACTTTGCGCACTGGATTTTATTATACTAAAAGTGCCATATAAATAAAGTTTGATCTAATATGATTTGATTCATTTGCACATGCAATTCGACACACAAGGAAAGGTTTAAGTAATCATTTTCTGATTTGTTTTGGAAAAGTGATGGTGTCAGCAGTTTTTATTTATGGTGTAATAAAATTCAACCATATTAAAAAAAATAATCAAATTTCATTTTAATCAGTATATGTGAGTGAATTTCGCCTTTGAAAGACAGTTCTGATTTTGGGTTTTTTTTGTCATGCTGGACTGTCAACTGATGCCAACATCAAGTTTGATGCCAAGTTTGAATGATCAAAATGTTCACATCTATATACTTCATGCACTTTTACATTCGTACAATGATAAACTTTTATGATTAAAGCTTCCTCACTGGCTCTTGATCACAAGAAATGGCAGCCATTCAGAGTACCTAAGTATTACAACAGTCATAAAAAATACCCTGCATATCCATGTAAACTGAAAGTCCATCCGTTAATGGCTGCTGTTCATGCTTTTGAGTGCTTTGCCATCTCCAGGTACTAATCTGATAGTTACATTTGTGTTGTGTGTCCATCTCAACAGCAGCTTTGAAGGATGTAAAGTTCTATGCTACACATCAGTTTTATAATCTGATGCTGTGTTTCTGTTATCTCAGGTGGAAAAAATATGTTTTGTTTTGTTTTTCAATTTAATAAAAAAAAATGTTTGCAGTACTTCCTTTTTTTTTGCCCAGTATTGAACCTGTACTTTGTGTTCTTTCAGTGTATGACTGAGAAGATTTATTCCTGTAAGAAACGGTAGCCTTTTCTGTGTTGGTGCACATTGATATTTAAGCAGCTGCATTTGAATTTTGAAATAGGTAAATTGCAACTATGATTTTTGATATCACATTATTGACTATTCTCGTTTCTTAAAAATAAAATAAAGGGGGACATACATTTGTATACTGATCAAAGGGATTGTTCATCATAATTTGAAAACATCAGATTAAATGTTGTACAATTGTTGTACAGTATTCCTTAACTTTAGTTTAGTCATCAAAGCACACATTTCTAAAATACAACTCCTCCACACAGTTGTTTGACTCAATTATTTCGGGCTTCTTTATCTCGCCCCTCCTGTCCACAAACTTGGGCTTTGTCCACGTCTCGTGACGTGTCTGTCAGCAGCAGTAGTCGTCTTGAACGCGCCTCGGCCGCTTGTTTGTGTAACGTTCAGAGCAACTTATTCCCCTCAGTTGTGCACCGTGGACAACATCTGGGTACAAACAAACGGCTGACAGACAAGACAAGTGAGTGCGGGTTTGGTTCGGGTTTCTGTAGTTTTTTTGAACACATTTAAGGGGTGGGCAAATTGACTAACTTTACTGTTAGCTGAGTTAGCAACGTTGCATGATGCGCAGTCGGATTAAACGTGTAGCTAGCCTGCGCTTGTTGTTTAAACATGAACGAAGCGTTCGGAAAAATGACGAAATTGATTTTGTCAAATGTCAAAATGCTTATACTAATTGTTATTTTAAAATTCTAGTTAATAAAAAAAAAAAATCGCCAGTGAGAAGTGCGGTCACTGCAGTTACAAATCTTTTTCCTCCTCGTATTTCTAATAGACGCAGGATGTGTTGGCATTAGCTAAACCACCTGAACCAGCGGAGGATCTTCACCCAGAGATTTACTCTGATTCACACACGTTTACATACCTTTTACAAATTAGACATCAACACGTGAGAGGAAAATCAACAACTTTTCAAAACAGAAATCTGAACATTCAAAGAAGTCACGTTTGAACTGTGTTTTTCATTTTAAGGATCGTTTTTACAGGTGGAATTTCTGTATATCTGACTCACTTTCCATTCGTCAGAAGATACAGTTCTGTTCTGTTTATTTATCGTTAAAAAAACACAACACACAAATACAAACATTGGCCAGATGTTGCTTTTAAAATTGTTACGGGAAACCACTATTTACAGAAAGACTATAAAATATAAATGTCGATTGCTCAAGCAGGTTTCTCGCATCGCAGCTTTGTTTTTGTCTTTAACGCCTTGATTTTTTTCCCCAGTATTTTAAAATATGATGCAGCTAGGTGATTATTTTAAAATAAAGAAAATTGGTCCACATATATTAAATTCAGGTATGTTATTTATTTTCATCACAAACTGCACTTAAGACATTTGAAACTTCAGAGAATCTATCTTTAACAAAAACCAGTGAGGAATATGAAAATATTTTTCAGCTAAGTGTGGCAGGAGGCGCTGCATCAACATCAACAAAAAACAAGGTTGTGCACTTTACAGAATATATTTATATTCAGTTTACTTAGAGTAACTTATAGTAATTGTCTTTGTTGACGAAACGTTTTTTCCTGTTAAGTTCCATGTAATTAATGATTATTATTATTGTTATTACCAACTTTCATAATTAAATTTGGTGGAACCTGTTGACACGAAATAATTAAAGTCAAGGTTTCTTTTTTTGAGTGAACAGCAATAATTTGGCTATTGACATTACTAATACTGATGCTGGTGATTACGTTTTAGGTTTTATGGGGGATATTTCATTCACAATCCTGTTTTCATGCTACAGAGCACAGGCCTGTTAATGACTCAGAACCACTTTACACTCAAAGAAAACTAATATTTATCAAGTTATATCAAGTGGTTCCACACAAACTGATTAAGCTATGGTAAATTATGGTAACCCTCAAAGAAAGTTGTTCATCTCAGTAGAAATGCATTGACACTCAGAAGGACATAACTGTGTCAAGGCTAAAATGAGGGATTTGATGGCTTGCTGTCTCAGTGAAAACTGTTTCAAGATAACCCGGGCTAATCTTAAATAGTCTCTGCAGACTATGTGATAAGATGTGATAAGACGGCTGTAATTAACTGATAAAACAGAGCTTCTCTGTTCAGGCTCTGTTGTTGGCGCAGAGCTGGACAGCCTAACATCTGTGGCAGAGCGACGGACGCTGAACAGGCTCCTGTCCATCATAGACAATACACATCACATCACCATCTCCAGACAGAGGAGCAGCTTCAGTGACAGACTGCTGTCACTGAAGCTGCTCCACTGACAGACTGCAGAAATCATTCCTCCCCCACGCCATGCGGCTCTTCAATACCTCTCGGGGGAAACAATAACACAAATTGCACCTTCATTTGCAATGCTCTTTTATATTTTTATTGCACCTTCATTGCAATGCCATTTTATATTTTTATTTTATTAACCTTATTCCTATTTTGTTACTTATTTTATTGCTTTAAGTTACTTATTTTATTGCTTTTTTATTATTGTACTCTTTGTACTCGCAAGCCGCTGGAACTGCAAATTTCTCTTTGAGATGAATAAAGTATCTATCTATCTATCTATCTATCTATCTAATTTGGTTTTGTGCAGCAGTTAAAATAAAAGATCTTCTATATGTTTTTTAGTCTGTCACAGATGATCTTTATAAAGGAGCCCTACCAGAATATATAGTTTTTTGTTCAAGTCTGGAGACTTTAAGTACATTGCAGTATGGAATCATTACACAGTCACGACCTATACAGCAGCAAACCACTGAGGACAAAGTCCCATGAAATTTCTTTAAAAAAAAATTTATTGAATGGTTATACTTTTAAAGATGTTTCTTTATTACCCTGGAAAACCTGTCTGTGTTTACTGTAAATGGTCTCAGAATGAAGTCAGGCAGCTGAAGCTGGATCCTCCTCTTCTTTCCTGTTGACTCCCCCTCAGCTGGTTGGCTCCTTTAACACACAAAAAAAAGGTGGTTGGTCAGTTGAGCAGGAGTTGACTGTTTAAGTTCAGTTTATTGGTTAACAAAAAGCACATTATCAAACATGAAAGCCTGTAGAACTTGTAGGATTTACTGTTTTATATACTTTAAAACACACAGAGTTAATTAGCTTTAACTGATTTAAAAAGGCTTTAAAAATAATTTTCACAAGATTTCAATATTTAAAAAGAATAGCTGTTTTTTTTTTTTTTTTTTGCGCAGGGTTTTCTGCTACAGGAAAGGTCTGGATTACATTGTTTGGGGCAATGTATATTGCCTCCAACAAAAAAAATCTGTTTAAGCTCACCAAATAATATTTTGCTAAATTTTTTGTGTAATATTATCAGTTGAAAGGTCAACTCTGGGCTTTCTTTTTTTTAATTTTTGATTCTCATATTAATATCTTTCCAGAACATCGATGCAATGCTGCTTCTCAGACGCTGTCACAACCTGATTCGATTTGGCGCTCTCAGCACTCAGAGGTAAAGTGTTGCAACACATCAGTCATTTTCCCGAGCTAAGGGAGTTTATGTGAAGTACTTGAAGTGCCACATTTTATGTGCACAACATGTTCTGAATTGTGTCCATCCCCTTTTTAGCTCTGCACACTGTATTTTCTTCACTTAGTGACCACATCAGAATTGTTCAGTGAACCTATAGTATACAATGATGTTCTGTTGTTTAGATTTTTTTTTTTTTTTCCCTTTACTCAGGAATCAGGTGTCTCCTGCCGTGACATTTTGGAGATTTCATCTCTGCAGCAGCAGCAGCAGCACCAGGGAGGACCAAAAATCATACCAGCACACATACAGTCCCAGCTGGAGACATGGCCTGGCAGGGCTGCTGACTGGTGTAGGGGCTGTACTCGCATATGGCCTACACCACCATAAGGTCAGGTAGAGGTCGCATCTTTAAAGACTTTCCATTCTTTATTTTAGTATATGTGAACCATAACCACATAAACTGTAATTTAAAATGCATGCACAGTGAAAGAGTAACTTCTGCAAAAAGAGGTTAGACTCTTCAGTACTAATAGCTGAACGATTAATGCAATGAATCTACAGAGTAGGTTTCTGTTTTCATTTTTCAGGTTTTTTGTGGTAGCAACACTAACGGTTGTAAAACATGTTGCACAACAGTTGCAACCAGACGTTTGCGTACAGTTTAAAAAAAAAAAAGGGAAACCTCGACCTTTTTATTTCTGCATGTCTGACGGTAGAAAATTTTCCATTCATTTAGGTCAGGTAGTCATGAATGTCAGAATAATGAGAGATTGTGTTTTAAAGAGAATTATATTGTTGTTTCAGAAGTTTACATCTTGTTGGTTAATATTAGGTGTAGAGATCAATTGATTTTTTTTTTTTCGATTTTTTTTTTCTTTTTTTTTTTTTTTAGGGCCGATACCGATTATTAGAAGTCAAGGAGGCCGATAACCCAATAATTGGTGCCAATATTCATTTGCAGTAAAAATGAACACACTGACATCAAAATTTAGAAAACACTCCAACGCTTAACTTTGTTTAAATGCCTGAAGTATAAGTTTATTTAAAAAAAAAAGAAGAAGTAAATAAAAAATAGCAAATAAATGGCTCCTAGAAGTGCAGGGAGTTACAGGCTCAGTAGCATCTCTTATAAGGTTTTTTGTTGTTTTTTTTTAAAAAGGTTAAACAGACCCCTGAAAACCATCACAGTAAATAAAGTAAAACTTCATCTTAAATGAAATGACTTATCTTTGTTATAAGTTTAAACAAAAACAAAAATGCATGGCATTCCTTGGCACAGCAGCATCTCTTATAAAGATGTTGCATGCGTGTTTTGTGTAACCAATCAGATGGCACCGTGGGCGGGACAGAGAGGCACGGCTGCCTCTGAGTCAAAATAACTAGTTTTAAATCGGCCCGTTGGATTAAAAAAAGGCTGATGCCAATATACGTCAAAATACCCAATATTGGCGCCAATAATCAGTTGATCCCTGATTTGGTGGGATGATGTTTAAAAACTGTAACTTGACCCACATTTTTTGTCTGTAGGATTGAGGTCAGGGCTTTGTGATGCACATTCCAGTGTCATCCTTAAGAAACTTTGCTCATAATTGGGATATATGCTTAAGGCTATTGTCCATTTGGATGACTCATCCATGCTCAAGCTTTAACTTTTTGGCTGACATTTTGAGATGTTGTTTCTGTATATCCACAATCTTTTTTCCCCGTTATGCTCTTTGTTTTTTGTGAAGTGTATCAGTCCCACCTGCAGAAAAGCAGCTCCAGAACTTTATGCAAACGTCCCCCACCATTTTCCTCCAAGCATAGCAATGATCATCATGATCAAATTTTCCAATTTAGTGTCAGAAAACAGCACACATCTCCAGAATGTAAGGTCTCTGTCCACATGTGCAGCTGCAGAGTGTAATCTGTATTTTTAATGGTAGTTTTAAGATGGTGGCTTAATCTCTCTCTACATGGCCTGTCAGCTCATCTCAGTACCGAACATATTTTGAATTAATTTTCTTTTTTTTTTAAATAATGATTCTCTCTTCCCAGTTTCAACCAGTTTTTTACGAGGTCTTTCATTTTTGTTCTGGATTCAGTTGCACATTTCACATCAAAGCATTTTCGTCCCTGGCACACATAAGCCACCTCCTTCCTGACGGGAATGATGGCTGTGTGTTCCCATGCTTTTTATACTTGCATATTATTGTTTGAACAGATGAAAGTGGGACCTTCGGGCATCTGGAAATTGTACCCAAGGATGAACCAGACTTGTGAAAGTTCACGATGCTATTCATGATGTCTTGGCTGATTTCTTTTTATTTTTCTTTCATGATGTCATGTAGCAAGATGTGTGTTAAAAGAAGTCCATGGCGGATCCTCCACTGAACTCGGATTATGTTAGTTAGCCTATCAGAAGCTTTCAATGCCAGTGTATTTGAGGGTTTTTTTTTTTGTCTTTTTTAAAAAAAAAACTATATGTGAACATCTGGTTGCAGCTGTATTTGGTTACTGTCTGTCCTGCAGGTTTTATCTTGAAATGTTTCACAAGAAATGAACTTTTCAGAGTAAAGTAAGAGATCAACCGCTCAGAGATGTGCTGCTATCTCTTAACAGTCAAAGGCTATCTGGCTTGATTATTGTCCCTCTGGTCTAAGCGCTGGCGTAGATTGTTCATTTGAGATGGTGGAAATGCTTTAATTCTTAGCTTTAATGTAAATTCACCTTTTGAAGAGTTCATCTTCAAAAAGTGACATTACCACTCTTTCTGTGCAGGCTGAACAGGCAAGTATTAATGTGCAGACCAGAGAGGAGGGCACCCCTTTTCCTGTCTTCAGCCAGGAGGAAGTCGCGAAGCACCGCTCTCTGGAAGATGGGGTGTGGGTGACTTTCCAAGGCGGTGTCTATGACATCACTGAGTTTGTGGCAATGCACCCTGGTGGGGATAAAATCTTGTTGGCAGCAGGTGGTGCTCTTGAACCCTTTTGGGCGCTGTATGCTGTACACAAGCAGGATCATGTGCTGGAAATTCTCTCAGAATATAAGGTTGGAGTTCTTATTTTGAATCTATTGAACTAAACCACTGTAAAATATGTATAAAGATATAACTAACATAAAAATTTGTGTTAAATTTAGTTCTAATAATTTTCTGTTTAGAGGTTCTCCAAAGACATTTGCAAAACATATGTTTCTACCTTTCAAACCTGGAGTGACGCAAACTTGCATCAACATTTACAAGTTGTTTTTTTCCAACACAAACTGAAGGTTTAAACTCCAAATGGTTTTTACTTTGTTTCTTCAGAGGCTCATTAGTAAAAAAGATTTAGCCGACACGTAGAGGGTTAAAAAAAAAAAAAGTTTTTGGGTTATAAGGGTTTACAAGAAACTTGCCTTTGTGCTGTTTGCCTTGTCCTGGCCACTGCAGACACATACGAAAAGGTCTACTGCATACTGTATACTTAGGAAAAACATCTGTAGGCTGCACACTGGCACTCCCTCAAGTGATGAGTGGAAAAAAAAGACTAGACTTTGGGTTTCATTTTTAACCTTAATCCAGTATGACCTGAGACTTCTAATAGATGAAGCTTATACATTTTCAGCAAAAAGAAAAAGAAAGAATATTCTTAATGTGGTGTTAGTCACATGTGGTTTGATAAAACCTTTATGTTTGTGGTTAATATAAGGTTGGTGAGCTATGTGGAGAAGACCTGAAGAAGCAGCAGGCTGTAGAGTCATCTGACCCATACTCTTCTGACCCCGAGCGTCACCCAGTGCTGCGCATCAACAGCCTCAAGCCCTTCAATGCCGAGCCTCCACCTGAAATTCTCTCGGACAGCTACATCACTCCATCTACATTCTTCTTCAAAAGAAACCATTTGCCAGTTCCTCAGGTGGACCCTGCTTCATATCAGCTAAGTGTGGAGGGACTGCCGGGTGGCGTGCTGACACTGTCTCTAGAAGACTTGAAGACCCGATTCCCCAAACACACAATTACTGCGACGCTGCAGTGTGCAGGCAACCGCAGAAGTGAGATGAATAAGGTGAAGCAGGAAAGGACTTAATTGGGGCATAGCTGCCATCAGTAATGCTAAATGGAGTGGCGCTAGGCTCAGGGATGTGCTGGCGGCTGCTGGTTACAGGCCAGCTGTGGCCCAGTGGGCTCGCCATGTTCAGTTTGAGGGACTGGATAAAGATGCGACAGGGACTACCTATGGTGCGTCAATCCCTTTAAATAAGGCAGTCAGTGAGGAAGGAGATGTGCTTATAGCTTATGAAATGAATGGCGAGGATATTCCCCAGGACCATGGCTTCCCAGTCCGGGTTGTGGTACCAGGTGTAGTGGGTGCACGCAATGTGAAGTGGCTGGGTAAGATCATAGTCAGCTCAGAGGAGAGCAGCAGCCACTGGCAGCAGAACGACTACAAAGGTTTCTCCCCTGGGACAGACTGGGACACAGTGGACTTCAAATCTGCTCCAGCCATCCAGGAGCTACCGATTCAGTCTGCTATCACCACTCCGGCAGATGGCGGCGTGATTGATCGCAGTGATGAAACGTTGACTGTGAAGGGTTACGCATGGAGCGGGGGGGGTAGGGAGGTGGTGCGTGTGGACGTTTCTCTGGATGGAGGAAAGACGTGGCAGGTGGCCCAGCTGAGGAGCAGTGAGAAGGGACAGGCTGCTGAGCCTACGCCTCCACCCGGTCAGGCCTGGGCCTGGAAGCTATGGGAGGTAACTGCTCCTCTTCCTCATCATGCTCAAGAGCTGGAGATTGTTTGCAAAGCAGTTGACAGCAGTTACAACATGCAGCCAGATACCGTTCCTCCGATCTGGAATCTGAGGGGCGTGCTGAGTAACGCCTGGCACAGAGTAAAAGTGAGGGTCCGAGAAGATTAGTGAGAATAACAGACTCCATTTTCCTGGAACTGAGTCATTGTGGAGTGAACTTTATTTTGGACAGGAAACGGGTCATGGATTACTCAATATTGTGAAGTATTTTTGAAACATTTTCCGTATGTCCTCAAATAAAGACTGAGGCCTTTATTTTCTTCCATTACTTAAGATTCAAAACCTGCATTAAAGGCAGGCCTTTATTTCTAATTCCACTTTCTATAAATATGACTTCTAAGGTGCCTTTTTCCTTGCTGGCCAAAACAATATCTTAAGTGGTGCGCACAGCCTACATTCTGGTGCTTTGTTTCCATATACCTTGTAAATCTAGAAATTTGGGTATTTCTTATTCATAAGTATATACACTATAATGTGTTCTAGTGAGGCAGTCAATCAGCAGTTAAAACAATGCACTGACCACGACAGAGGGTGGCAAAGTGGGTTTAATCTTCAAGCTGTATACAAGGTGAAGAGGTCATTACCAACATCACAGAATGCAGGATGGTTCAGAATGACAAATTGCCAGTAGGAAACAGCCTGTCTTTAAACATTACATGAAAACATGAGGACCTTGGATAAGTTCTCTAAACGGCTACGTATCAAAACTTAGCAGACTTGGTGGAGCCAGAACGATAACAGAAACTGTGTCCTTCAACAGACCAGAATCTAAAGCATAAGTCATGGACTTAAGAACCAACATTATTCAAAGGCCCCAAAATGCAGGTTTTAATATTACATACCTATACTATCATATGGTAGTCACCTGAAAACTCCACTCAGTCCTATGGTAATCCTGTAGTCTCCGACAGCCATGCAAAACTCTGCTTTCCAATTTTTTACTCTTTAATTTGCCCCGAGTGCATTAAAACATGAAACTTTTGCAGTGGATCTAGATAGAGACCACACTGTGTGCCAGGAAATTAAATAAACAAAGTAGTTAAGGGACGTGCTTGACAAACTTGCTGCAAAGGTAGTGCTTCCTAACCTGAATCAAATTCAATCCCTTTTTGAATTCAGTTGGATAGCAACTATCATATTCTTAGCAGGGACTTTTATTGTGAAAGCTGTGCATGCGTACCATGTTGTTTTAACAGCAGATATAACTGATCTGAAGTGGTTTAGAATAGAAAAATCAAAGTAGCACCATTGTAGGTAATAGGTCTCTGTGATGAATCATTAATCCTGTATAGTTTTCTTTTCTCCCCATGCCTGCCCCTTTATTAAGGGTTAACCTTCGTTTGTATGCCCATCCATCCCTTGTTGATTGTAAAAGGCCTGGCTATTGTTTAAATCCCGGTCGTTATTTGAGGGCATACGTACAATATGCAATCTTGTCTGTGAGATTTGAAATATTTAAACAGGTACTTCAAACAAAGCTGATTATAAATGGCTGCCAAAGCATACCTGCTTTTTTCATCTGTAGTCACTTCCACTTAGTCCAGAGTAAAGATGTGGTTCACTTAACTCTGTATCTTTGTGAGAAGAAAGCACTTATTTTTGTAATTGTTCTGAATGAATACATGGTATTTTTTATTAATTTTATGAAAAATGTGTAAGATTATTTTTACAACAGATTTTAAAGACTGATTTTGAATTTAATGTGTATGCTGTTTAGTTGTCAGTCAGCTAGTTATTATTGAAAGTGAAGGCCAGTATTGAAGTACTCGAGCTGCCTCTTAGAACAACTGGATACTGACACATGGATCTACATGGAAAATTAGAAAAGGAGCATTATTTCATTTGCAGTCCAGCTTTGTCTGGTGATCAGTAACCTCTGCAAGTGTCAACTTAAAAAGGAAGCTTTTATTGGAGAGGTTTGGGTATGTTGAAGCAAACATGTCAGCTGCAACTGTCTGGGTTTGTTCTCATCAGTGCTTGGTGAACGTTGCATCTCGATGTTGGTTGGGAAATATAACATTTAAGAGTATAATGTGTCATTCAGGTGTGTGCATTGCAGAGGTCTGAGCATTGCTTTACCACAGTTTTTGCCAGATGAAATGCAATCGTGTCAAGCAGCCTTTAGATGACTGTTGATGACAAATGAAGGTTTCTAATTTTACACTAACTGACTTGCTGATTCATTTGCTACCACGTGCAAAGACTCATGAAGTGTCAGTTTTTTATTATAGTGAAAACAGTACTCAAAAAAGTTTACGTGCTCAAATCATTTTAAGGTATTCAGTTTTAAATGCTGTGTTTTCATCAGTTTTGGAAACAGACCTGTGCAGTTGGAAAATATTTTTTCAAGAATAAAAAAAAAAGAGATACAGTTAAGTTTTTACTTTGTGAAGAACTGCATATTGAAAATGTGCATATTAAAATAAACCCAAATATTAATTCCAAATGTGTGTGTGTTTCTTAAAATAAACAATGAAAGCTAAAGGAAACCTAAAAGATCATGCTCATGTTTGTGAGGCTTCCTTTTTTTCTTCTTTATTCCAATGAATATTTAGAGTTAAGAATAACATTTATAAAAAGAAGGATAATAGCTAGATTTAGTTAATTTTGGCTTTAGCAAGCCTCTTTAAACCACTGAATAGAGTTTTACATATCTGAATATGAGGAAAACAACATATTAAGTAACTCTGAAGAATGTTTGTGAGCAGGAGGAAACAAGGCAAAGTTACTAGAGGAGGAGTCGTAAATTGTAAACATATATACAGGAGAAACTACATGGAAATATTAACGTAATTGATTTTGGATATATATATATTTTTTTTTAATTAAAAAAATGAATTGAGTGTCACAGATGGCTTGGTTTTAGACATCATATAGGATTCAGACCAGATGTGAAATTTTTATCTGTGCTTTCTTTCTTCTCCTTTGTAATATTTGTTTCAGTCGATTCTGGGATGCATCCGTCTCTGATTCATAAATAACTAATGCTGGGGTAAGCACAACTGTTCTGTGGACATGTCAAGGCTTTGTGAGTCAGTGTATTCTGTTTGTGTGCAGTGGAGTAAACTGCTCAGTTAGACTTAAGAAAAATGAACAAATGCTGAGTGCTATTAAACCTAAACAGTACAACAGAACTATGAGCCCATATTACATATATTAATAGAATATAAACGCTTTTTTCGTTCAGAACAATTACTTTCTAAGGTCTAGTTTAGGTATAATACTTTCAGTATAATTAGAATTGGATTGGATATAATAATATTGCAGGATGCAAAATGTTTTGGTTTTTTTTCCTTTTGAACAAAAATGAAAAGTTTCACTCTTTTTTTTGTGTGTGTTTTTCAAAGACAAATTTGATGCGTGGTACCTCTGAGGTTACATGATGCCAGACATGAACTCACATCTTGAGACCAGCTGTTTGCCCATTTCCTCAACTTTTACACCAGTGCCATACATAGCCATTTATTGTGTATTTTGTGAGACCTTTATAATACAAAATTAGCATTTAGTCATCTGCAAATGAACATTTACAATTTATGCACTCTTAACATTGTGGTTTTGAGCAACTGCGAACTTCCTTAATTTGATCATAAATATGACACTGGTTTCCGATCCCTGTAAATAGACACCAAATGGAATAAAAATGTGTCTGTCAAAGCGAAAGCCAAAATGACCTCCTTTGATAGAAATAGTAACGCAGTTTGCTGTCAAAGCAGACCATTGCTAATAAAGTCACTTTAATAGCTTAAACACCCATGTGTAGTTCTCGAAGGATAGGTGACACACCAACTCATTAGCTTTCTTTCTTCTTAAACATGAGAAAACAATATACAGTCTATGAACAAAACCAGTTTGATTTTACATCAGCAAACACCCTGATTAAAGGTGCACATCCACAGACATAATTCTTCATATATACATGATATTAAAGTCACAACAAATATTTGATTTTCAGAATCAAAATGAAAATACTAACCTCACTAACTTGTTGGAAAACAATTCCAACATACAGAAAAAAATCCTTTATTTATTGTCATAGTAATTCCATTTTAGTTTATAAATTTATACTTAAAAAAGAAAGTTCTTTTTGGATTAATGTTAGTGTGATAATAGCAGTTAAGGCTGTTTCTGAAACCAAAGACTATACTGATAATGTATGCTAGTTTTGCCACAATATAGTACATAGTATGCAGTATGTGAGAATTCCCTGATTATTGGCGACTTCCAGGAAAATTTCTAGTGTGCAGCTGACCATAGACTTCTTAGTTGAGCTTGCAGCCTTAGCTAAGGTCACGAGCTGTGACCCGTTAAGCAGCCTTTACCCCTGGGCTCTTCGAGGCCAACTCAGAGCTGGTCTCAGCTTATTAGTTCAGTAAACAGTACAACAAGCCATACATTTAAAATATGATTTAATTCACAGCTCAGATGTCAAACGCACTGAAAATGCTAAGTGCCTATTGTCTGAAGTTATGACAGCTAGTCATTAACACCTTAGACTGCTGTCACTCAAAAAGTCACATCCCTAATAAGGTATATACACTCACCAGCCACTTTACGAGGTCAGCCTTGCTTGTACCGGGTCGGACCGCCTTTTGCCTTCAGAACTGCCTTAATCCTTCAGGGCATAGATTCAACAGGGTACTGGAAACATTCCTCAGAGTTTGGTCCATATTGACATGACAGCATCACGCAGCTGCCGCAGATTTATCGGCGCACATCCATACAGTACTGTGGGAAGTAGGGGTGCCCCCCTCTTGTTGGAGGAGCTGCAGCACCTCAAAAATATTAAAAACAACAACTACAAAAAAAAAAAACAAAAAAAAAATTGGAAACAAGGAAGAAAAATGTGGTAGGAAAAAAATAAATTGTTTAAAATTTACTCGAAATTCTATTGGTCAGGTTTAATGTTTATTACAGTATTATTCAGTGGTGGGTCGTGGATTTGATACCTGGGCCTTCAATGAGGGTTAACTACTTAATCCAACATGACGTTACAATTAAACAAGCCACCAATACAAAAAAACGCAATATAATTAAAAGAGGACGCTACGTAGTTTAGAGTTTTATGCATCACCGTAATCCTTCCATACGCTTGAGGTCAGAGGATGTCCGGTCAGCAGTTCTGATGGATGTGGGAATAGTCACGGCCAGACACGTCAATCTGTACAGCTATGGCAACTCTCTTTCAGATGTTTGCTGTGTAAGAAACCAAGGAGATATTTGGGACATTTCCCTTCAAAGTCCGTCATGGCTTACATCATAGTCACTTCTGTTTTTTAACAGATCAGATCATCAAATAGAGCTCCGTGGCTCTGGTGTCAAGCTGGAAAAGATTGGACGAGGGAATTTATTTCCGGATATGTCTGAAACTGCTGGTGGTCGAGGAGGGACAGGAACATTAATTGTTCGTGATCTTTAAATCAATTCTGTAACTGGCAGATAAGGTTTTTTCAGAACACTGTTGTGGAGTTTCTTGTACTGTGCGCGTATCTCTCTGTGCACTGGCCCTCTCCTGGCGCTCAGAGCACCCGAGGATGCGCTCAGTGGTAGAAGGTAGATGTCTCATACCATGTCCCTCTCATGCTCAATGGTGTCACAAAACTCTTTCACTCCTGACAGGCAGAACTGCTCATTCAATGATTCGTTCTGCAGTATTTTAAAAAGCACTTCAGCTGACATCTGTCGTCTCATTCACCATAACACCACACAAATGGTGTTTTATATACTATATAGTTGGCAACCATACAAGGCGAACACATGCGCTATATATATATATATACAAATAAAAACACAAAATACTTATGTGCACATAAGGAGAGCTCTCAGTCAGCATTCCACAGAATACTTAATGAGGACTCTGTCTTTACAGAGCAGGAGGATTTCCTTTTATACCAAGACAAAGAGGTGTTGATTCCTCTACAGGTTTTTGCATACAGAGTGGTGGGGAAGGCAAAGGAACATTTGCCTTAAATGAGGACTGATAATTGAATTTAGCAACGTTATACAGTTCCTTGATCAAGAGGTTTGTTACTTGATGATAACTGAATTTAGGAATGTTTATTCAGAATCACAGATGACCCCCTGCTTGTGTTTCCTTGATCAGTAAATCACAGCTGTCCTCGCTTGCCTTTTGTCCTTTGGTCTGTTGATTATGATGTGTATTGGTCTTGTTAAGAAAGACAAATCACTTTTAAACATATTATTAAAGACAAATAAAATGAACAAAATTACAAGATGAATAAACCAAATAAAAATGTCCTCCACACCATCCCGTCTGGCACCAACAACCATGCCACGTTCAAAGTCACTTAAATCCCTTTCTTCTCCATTCTGATGCTGGTTTGAACTGCAGCAGATCATCTTGACCATGTCTACATCCCTAAATGCATTGAGTTGCTGCCTATGTGATTGGCTGATTAGAAAATTTGCATTAACGAGCAGTTGGACAGGTGCACCTAATGAAGTGGCCAGTGAGGGTATTTGTGGCTTCATGTAATGAGGATGTACAACTGATGAGATTTAAAAAAAAAAAACAATTCACCGCCAGACAGCTGTCATGAATGTAAAGTCTACCTTGTATACTGGTATTCAATAATGCAATGTGCCACTGCAGTGGAAACCTTTAGAGCGTTCACGTGACTGGCTTCTGTTCGTGCTGTAGTTTAGCTGCTTTTTACGATCGCATGCGGTTTCAAAACAGCCTCTGTCTTTGATGCTGGACAGAAAACATGTCTTGGGTTTATTATAAATTATATGAGCATTGGCTTCTTGCTTAAACTACTTGCAGTAGTAGATTTGTACTATGTAGTAAAGTTATTTTTAAAATAAAAGCTGCAATAATATTTTGTAAGCTGAAAATTTTAATAAGCATCTTTGCACAACCATCTCTGGCATGGAAGTGTTGAAGTGTGACTCTTCAGTTTCACAAAAGGGAAACCTCACACAATTCTCTTGCTCAACATTATCATATACTGATCATATGCATGTTTCAGCCAGTTAAAACAAATATTTGTTTTGTGAGGAAGACAGGAATGTGGACAGAAAAAATTGGGCCACTCCTGTGATTTAGGCCTATAATTAAACCGTGATACACAGGACATTCAGTCTTGCATTTACATCTGGGGCTGAACAAAACAATTGTAAATAACATGGGACTTGTGTAGTTTTATTAGGAGTGCGTTCACTTCTGTAGCTTTTAACAGAGTTGAACTAAAGCCCACTGCTGCCAGCTTGACTCTATAAACAGGTTGAGCATGTAGAGTACAGCGGCAGCCCCACATCCTCCCTGAACAGCTGTACAGTTTAACAGCAGACAGACATGTTGGCTTGGAGTTCAACTGGCTGCTTTTGTAATTCTCATTCTTCAGAGGTGGATCATCGTAGCCACAGGGCTGACTCACGCACAGCACAGTTAAAACCGCTGGAGTGCCCAGGAAACAAAGAGTCTGCTGTGAGACCCTGCTGATCACTTCTCAGGGCTCGGAGCAGCAGCTGTGGCTATCTGGGACAGAACACATTGATGAAAATTTGATGATGGACTATTCAGAGCTGCTGTTGCTGTTTCTGGTGCTCAGAGGAGCATTATGTGCAGTGGTGCAGTGGACAGAGTTAAATGAAGCAAAGGTAAGATTAAGTTTCAACATAACTTTTTTTTTTCTTTTAATGGTCATTCAATTTAATGTACTATTTATATTTTAGGCAAAAAAGGTCAGTTAAAGTTTTCATTTATACACTTGAAAAGTTTGTTTGTGTGTACATGTACAGGCATACTTGAGGCAGTACGGCTACCTGAACGATCCTGCTGATCCACAGGACCCTCATTATCTGGAGGAGGTCATTGAAGCTCTCAGGTAGCCCTTTATCAGAACGCACACCTTAAGTTCGTGCCACATAAACGAATCAGGACATGCAGGGTCAGTGTCTACAGCAGAGTAACTTCCCATGGAGACAAAACAAACAAACAAATGAAAAAACTAAAAAGCACCAACAACAACCTCATCATTGTTTGCAGATGTTTGACTACCTCTTGTCTTGTCAGAGTCTTCCAGAGGGTGAATGATCTGCCACCTACTGGAGAGTTAGATGAAGCTACCATGGAAGTGATGACAAAGCCCCGCTGCGGTATGGAGGACCCCTTTAACAAAAAACTCCACAAGTACAGAATTATGGGTGAGTTGCAGATGTGTTGTTAGATATTAACGGCACAAATTTAACTTGATTCAAAAATAAAACAATTTCCATTTTCCCGAGTGTCATGTTTTTATATTATTTAGTAGACAGTTTGATTTTACTTTTAGAAAGATTAACTATACTAATAATAAGAAGTTGCCTTTTTTTTTGTTTCATTTTAAAGCTGGGAAATATTTTACTCTTGTAACTGAAAATAGTGAGACAAGATCGCATAAACTGTTGGTGTGTACTGATCTGGTAGAAACTATATTATTGCAGTTACAGACTGAAAATCAAAGACACATTGTTGCTCTTGATAAGTGATTGATTGATCAAGACAGGAACTTTCTCTAAAATATGTGAATACAGTACATTGCTTAAAAAAGAAGTAAAGTTTACAACGAAAAAGCAAAAACACATAAGTCACAAAAATAAATGACCAGAAAATAGTACATGTCCATGGATTCTTGATGTCTCATAAGTAAATTAACAATATATTTTTCAAGTTTTTTAATGTTGACTTAGAAAAAAAAAAGATTCTTTGTCTTTCTCAGGCCGTTGGAGAAAGAAGAGCCTCACGTACCGCATCTACAACTACACACCTGACATGACGAAGTCAAAGGTCAAGACAGCCCTCCGTTCTGCCTTCAAGTACTGGAGCGATGTGGCAGCTTTGACGTTCAGAGAAGTTGACTACGGCAGAGCAGACATAAGAATCTCCTTTCATAAAAAAGATGGCTACTGCCCCGTCCCCTTTGATGGCCGTGGTATGTTTTCAGTCTAAAATAATTCATTCATTTCCACAGAAAAGTCTCATTCAGCTCCTGGTTGGTAAAATCATTACTGTGCATGTGTTCCCCTGCAGGTCATGTGCTGGCTCACGCTGAGTCACCAGAATCTGGTATTGTCCATTTTGATGAGGATGAGTTCTGGACTGAGGGATCATATTATGGTACTAATCTGCGTATTGTAGCTGCCCATGAAATAGGCCATGCCCTCGGTTTGGGTCATTCTCAATTCAGGAGCGCTCTCATGGCACCAGTGTATGCTGGTTACCGTGCCAACTTCAGGCTGCATTCAGATGATGTAAAAGGCATCCAGACGCTATACGGTGAGCATATAATAATATAGTTGAGCCCAGCACTTCTACTGAATTTCAATATATAATAGTATTTACATTTTTTTTTTTTAGAGTAAGTGATTCTATATACTATCTAACCCAGAATACCTTTTGTCACATTAAATGACTATTTCATAACCATCCACTAGCTGCCCATCTTGTGTGTGCACTTAAAAAAAAAAAAGCACTGGAAGGAGGGGATGTCTCTTTGTGTTTTGTTATTTTGTTTCAAATATCAACAGACATGATTTCATCCAGAAATCTCTTACCCTATCTTTAATTGGTAATAAAGATGTCCACTGCAGCGGTTACCTTGTTTAGACTGAAGATGATCCCTGAAGTCACTTAGCGTTTATGCAATCAACAGAACTCGAAACTGCCTTTCTTGCTTGAAAATATTATTCATGTCAGATTTCAATATAAGAAAAATATCCTTAATATTTATAATTTCTTCTTTATTGAAGGCAAACGCATCACCAGCACTTTAGCTAGTCCAACAACTCCAGACAGCCCACTTCCCACAGAGAGCAGCCATGGAGCTGAGACTAAACCTGATCCTTGCACTGCCGTGCTTGATGCCGTCATGCTGGGTAAGTTATAGACAAGCTATAATTTGCTAAGTCATAGATGAGCCGACCATATATATGCACTAGTGGTTGAAAGAATGAATGCTGAAAGGGGAGGCATTTTTGCTATTTTTGCACAAAAGTAGCAACCAGATAGCAAATCATTAGTGCAAAAACTGCAACAGATTCCAAGAAGTTATCTTTTGAGTCTTTTTTTCCTTTTTTTTAAAATGAAAATATTAAATATTTGGGGTATAAACATATCAATACATGTCCAATCAGGTCCATGGGAGAAAACATTTGCTTTTAGTGGTGATTATGTCTGGACCATCTCTGATCTGGGCTATAACACGCCACTAAAGATCAGCAGACTGTGGAGGGAACTCCCTGGAAACCTCAATGCTGCCGTCCACTCTCCAAGAACAAATAAGACATACTTCTTTAAAGGTAGAGTAACCTCTGTTTGGTAAAACTGGACTCATTCAGGATTCCTTCTGCTCTGCAGCTGTCACTTCCAAATATTAGAGGTTCTCTCTCTGGTCACAGGCAATAAAGTATGGAGATACACAAGGTTCATGCTCGACTACGGCTACCCTAAACAGGTGAAAAGGATCCCTCCTAATATTGATGCAGCCTTGTACCTGAAGAAGAACAAGAAGCTGGTCTTCATTAAGGTATCTTTGGGGAGAAGAATTCAAACACATAGTTGTACATTGATTATAATTTTCTTTTGGGTAACTGCTGCTTTTGTCCCCTTTTTTGTGCAGGGTTCAGAACACTGGCAGTTCGATGAGGTGAAGTACAGCGATTTAACTTTGTACCCCAAACCAATCAGCGTGCTCTTCAGCGGCGTGCCATCCAATCCCGATGCAGCCTTCACCTGGACCAATGGCAAGATCTTCTTCTTTAAGGGTGATAAGTACTGGCGACTTAATGAGCTGCTTAAAGTTGACAGAGGATACCCATTGAGCAAGAAAGAGCGCTGGATGCGATGCTAGCGCTCAACCATCAGGGGGCAGCAGGTACCAAAAGGTCCTACGCAGGAATGCTGGTTCCAGTCTTGGGGCATTGCCAAATATGCAACTGTACTAGCAGATATTGATTGTGAATTATCTCTGACCACATTAGCAAAAACTAATGTGACAACTGATTTCATTTCACTGGATCCAATTACCATCAAACGAACCCTTTCAAACAGGCTGAACTGTATTGTACTGAGTAATTTAACTGCTGAACTATGCAGCCTTCAGTGTGTCTGGAGGAGAAATCAAGGCTTCTTCTGGTTTCTTTTGCACCTGTGCTGCAGATGTAAAATGATGGGAGTGTACACTTAAGAATTTATTCAAAACTTAAGTATTTTCAATGGACACTTGCAGTATGACATGAATCAAGCTAATCTAAGATCATGTGATGTTGATTTGTTGATTTTTTTTTTGACAATGTACCATTTTATACAATGAAGCAATACATGTCAACAATAAAACTATTATTTTTTTCTGTCAACAGAAAAGCTGCTCACATTCAAATGGCCGCAAAATTATTTAATGTTCACAATGATAAGAGAGTGGTCTGACCTACAACATACTGTCTACCAAAAAAGGAAAAAAAAGTCATCCACTGAGTATTGTTGCCAGCGTTGCTAAGAGCCTGAGGGGACAAACAGTGCAGCACATCTGACCCAACATACAAACTAAAACTGTTTTTATCAAATAAAGTTATTTATTTCTGAAATTTCTATCAACAGGTATTTACATTTTCAGGTAACAAGAGTGCTGTTCCTGTAAAATTCCAAAAGTAAATGGAAAATTATTCAAAATCCTACAATTAACAAACATGCTTTGTTTTTGTCCTTTTTAAAAAGAAATACTACCAGTTCTTAATCAATACACATAAAAAAAGAGAAAAAAGATTATTCCACAAACATAGACAACAGTCTAACTTCTTCATCGACTGCAATCTGACAAGAGTTAGACTGCAAAACAAAAACTGGTCTGAAGTGCTGCCAGAATATATTCCAGTGAGGGCTCCAGAACAGCACTTAAAATTAACATTAAAAAAAAAAAAAAGTTTTCAGTTCAAACTCCATGTATCCACGCAATATTTAACTCTGAAAACACTTCATCTACAAAAACTTACACAAAATCAAGTCACTTTAACAACAAATCTCAAAGCCTCAACCAAACAATTAGAAAGTAAGACAGACAATAACTCAACACTTCATGGAAATGACTAACTTCTTAAGTACAGTACACGTAATGTGGACCACCAAAACAGAAATGTATCCGTTTCTATGGCTCGTACTTGCGCTTGCGTATATACTATACAAGGAGTGGAAATGGTTGTCCTTTTTTTGTTAGTATCCATATATATTGTTTCTGAGAAACACAGAGGTTACAGTGGTTTTAGCATCATCAAACAGGTGTTTTACACCTGTTCCTTCCCCCCAGAGAGCAGCATTTCCTTCCACTGAACACTCAGGACTCACTAAGGAGAATAACCAATCATCCTCGCTCAACATCTATTTTCACGATAATAAAAGCCTTAGAATAGTGGAGCAGTTGATTGGTTCTACTCTACATTACAAAGACACAGGTAGAGAACCAGAGAGCACAACAAAGTCCTTTTCATCTTTGTGTAATTCAGACCCTTACAACTGGAGTTGTGGCTGTGAGGGGGGCCGTGGATCCGGTGTCATAGTCTAAGTCGATCATGGTCTGGTTCGTGGTGCCAAGACTGCTAAGGGAAGTGCCTGTGCCCATCTGTCTGTCCCGCAGACTTTGCAGGTAACTCTAAGCAGAAGAACAACAGAGAGAGAGATTAGTGAGGTACAAAAATGTTTTAATAATCATCTACAAAGAAAAGCTCCACTTCCTAAGATTTTGGTCTTACATGTAAGCATAACTTATGCTAATAAAGAAAGAGTCACTACGGCACACGCCATTTGGATGACACTGACCGGTGCCAGTAGATCCCCAGCGTAACGTTTCACTGGGGTGGGTTTACGACGGTACGTGCCTTCCTGCCCACCTGCCTGCTGTCGCTTCTTGGCGTCCTTCTCTCGAATCCGCATCAGCTGGAGTCTCTTCTGTCTTCGGCTGATGACAACTGTGAGAAAAAGAAGCTTTCAAAATCTCAATATGCCTATGAAATCCTGACTACAAATATTTTTGTCCAAATCTTTATCACAAATATCAATCAGTGTCTTCTTGAGTACAGACATGCGATCCAAAGAGATGCTTTTAGACATTACTCCAACTTTTAGGGAGGGTTGAAAGTCAAAGGTAATTATGTTTTATTCTCTAAACGTTCTGCAATGTTTTCAGTAGAACACTTTTCACACAGGCACTGGGATTTTAAGACTGCTTTACTCTGCAAGTTTTTTTAGCGATGGTTACCTGCAGGTTCTTCCCTAGAAAGAGCGAGCCTGTTCCAGACAATTTCATATTGATTGTTATATTTGAGAGAAAGGTCAACTTCAGAAACTTTTTGTTCTTAGAGCATTTTAGAGGTTTGATAAAGATGGGTCCAATCCACACTTACAGCAGAGGTCATACAATTACATCCAGACAAGTCTCCTTGATAAGTAGAACCCACTTTTAAAGCTGCTCAAAGGAAACTTCATAATGCTTTTATTTCAATAAATCTGATAGCCAATGACTGCCTGAAGCCTGGAACCCTTGGAATTGATCAGGATTTTCTACTTTGTGATGTTTTACTGGATCTGTTTTGAATATATATTCTGTTGTTATTTGTTTGATGGTCTTTTTTTCCTTGAGTTTTATCTCCATCAAAAGAAACAGCTTCATTGTATTAATTTCAGGTGACTGACTGGGCCATAGAATATTGGATTTCATTAAGTCAAAACTCGTAGATTGCTTTTGCAATACGTTTTGGGTTAATTTCCATGTGTAATTAGAGACTATGTCCAATCAGCTCTAATGCATTTGACTGTGATCTGGCTGACCCTGTCTTCTGTTAAATCATCAATAAACATTGCTGACTCAGCTACACATGAATAGGGCTGTAGCGATACACTAATCTCACGATACGATACATGATACGATATATATCGGTATTTGTCTTAAGATACATTTACATAATTTTCTGAACGATTTTAACAGGACAAAGTGATTTTGGTGACATCTTGTGAGTGTTTCAATTACTTTGTTTGAATTAATTGAACTGAAAGGTAGGTGACCGCAGACAGTGTCACAGAGAGGAGAGAAAGGAAGCCTCTGATTGGTCTGATTGGTGGTATTTCCAGAGTACTTCACGTTTGTGTGACACAGCTTGCAAACCGCCATACTTTTGTATAAATCTTTGCTTTCCTTTTTCTTTTTAAACCCGAACTGCTCTCACACATCTGCTTTAAGAAATGCAGGCGCTGGGTTTATACTCGCAGCCATCCTCCTGACTGGCTCAGCTCTAGCTGGAAGAGAAAGAAGCTGCTTCTGGATAACTGGTTAGAAATGCTCTACAGTGACACTAGCGGCTGGTGGACTTAATGGCTCCCATGTGGGACACGGGGGTTTTGAAGGGAGCTTAGAATATCGATACCCGTGGCTGAAAAATCGATACTCTCTGGGGAAATAAAATATCGATTTATATCGCAGAATCGATAAAATCGCTCAGCCCTACACATGAACATAGTAACATAGTATCACATGCCTCCACCAGTTTTATAGATGATGGTGTGTGATTATGAGCTGCTCCACATAGCTTAAAGATAACTTGCAGTGACAGCTCCCTTAACGGCACAATGTGTATTCAAAGCACCAAACATGTCACCTGAGCATGCTTAACTGATGAAGAAAACAATATATAGGAAAAGCCCAATATATTATAACTACAGGTTGAATACGTTTTAATTTTTTTTCCCAAACAGTTAAAGTAAATAATTGTGGACCTCACTGAATTTTTTTTTTTTTTTTCTTACCGTCAGTATGTGAGAAGCTGTCGTCTGTCAGTTTCCACTGGACCAGTACTCCTATCAGGCTGAGAGCAGGCCAGATGCCCAGAATGACCCAACTGTACCAGCACAGTGCTGGCCCAGGTGTGAGGCGCAAGGTGTCATATACATGTGTGGCCAAAGCCAGCATCTCCACAAAGTAGTCAGCACACACCGTCATGATAGCAGCTCCGAACACAGCAGTGGAGAGCATAGTGAAGACTTTCTGCCACTGCAATGTCAGCACAGCAAACAGCATGCCCGTTCCCAGTAAAGCACCCAGGGGCACCCAGACTGTGGTGGGTGTGTAGAACTGGTGAGTGACTAGTAGGGCAGCAAGAGCCAGGAGGAGTCCCAACAGCAGGCCTGTCATGAAAAGGCCGACGCTTCGCACCAGCATCGTGACTAGGCCGCAAAGGAGGCCTATGCCAAGGCCGACCGGCACTGGCCTCCACGCTCAGCTGGGTGTCCAGCACGTGCTCTTTGTGGCATAGCAAAAAGATGATGACCGAGCCGAACATCAGACCAGACAGAAACATGACAGCCTTGAAACAGCGGTAACCTAAAGGAGGAGACACAGAAGAGAGTCAGGATTAGGAAAGAATTGAAGAATAAGCAGTTATAATACTATGTGATCAAAATGCACGGTGTGAATATGTGACAAGTTGTGCTGACGGTTTTAGCAAACTCAATATCAATGTGTGTGAATTGGCAGGGATTCTCACCAAAAAAGCAGTAGATTATACCAAAAAGGCAACACATGGAGCAGATGACAGCAGGGATGACATCATACTTTCTCTCTATTTCCAAACTACAGGTGTCAAGGATAGCTGTGCCTGACCCCTCCTGTTCAGAGCTCAGCCCGGTGGGATCAGCCATTCTGAATGAATGTTGGAGGCTCTGGGACTGCCTGAGGTTCAGGATGAGGACTGAACTTCAGTTTTAATCATCTCCATCTGCAAAGAATTAATGACTGTAAAAGAAGAGAAAAGGTTGATCAAAAATTTAAAAAAGTCAAGTAATATTTAATACAGCTTTATCCTGGTTAACAAAGAGAACCCATGCACTTTGAGAAGAACGTGAAATGTGAAATCTTTAGGTCATCTCTGACGTCTTCGAGGCTGCTCTGTGTGTGCAGCTGTCAAGGCAACCTAAAAAAATCCAGCGTGCCCTCACGACAATCCATGTGGAAGAAATGGTCATTTAGAAAAGTTTAGGGTCTTGAAATCAGTGAGAAGTCATCTGAGTAACAGGGTTTCCATTATCAGCTGTTCCACACAATCTTTTTAAATTTAGCTTCAACAATTTTCTTATTGTATTCATTATGATACTTTTTCCTTTTTAATTATGTGTGAAGGAAATAAAAATTCCACTATCTGGTGGAAAACCAGGTATTTCCAAATCATTTTCAGTTCTGTGACACTTAAATGCACATGTGTTTAAACTAATTCTAGGTATATCATTTGGTTAAAAAACAAAAAACAAAGATCTATAAATTTGAGATAAACTGTGTACACGTACTACACTACAGCCTAAAATGGCCACTTTTCTAACCACAAAACATGGCATATAACTTTTTCCAGCATGTTAAATTTCAACTATAGTTTTGTCGTTTTTCCTCCATTATGATTTCTGTTTCAACAGACATAGTAATCTTGAACGATTATATGACATTTAAGATGTCAAGCCAACAGGGAGCCACAGATGGCTGCAGCAGAGCTAAAGGCATATGGGTGGTATGTTCTTTCTGAGGCTGCTGGCAGGCCTCCTGTATGAGCTCACCACAGCTGAGATCAGATTACAACTTATTCACGTTGTCTGCTTGAGACAAACAAGTTAGGAACAGACAGTCCTGCCTTTTGTGCCTAATAACGGCTAACTTCTTTCTTTTCTGTTCATTCTTCTACCACTCCTTCTATACCTTAAAATTTCTCCAACTTAAATCTTTTTGTTTATGCTAAAATGTGACAATTGTTCTGCCTTTTCTCAAGCAAAAGACTTTGTAATCTCTGTGTCTTGCCCATGAATTACTTTACATGGAAAAAATTAGACCGGTGGAAAGTTCTTTTTTTTCCCCTCCAGTAGCTAATAGTCCTTCAGTACCTATTTGTTGCACATTTTCTATCAGTGACAACTGCGACGTGGTAGCTCGGCACCAAAAGGCAAGACAGAACCAAATATCTGCATGCAAATTTACAGAACAAATTAAACTGTAGCGAATAGGAACATTTAGAGTCAGTTTAATGCATTACTGTCCAAGAAATTATCTAATATCAACAAAAGGAATGAGTGCAAAAAATCTGTACTTAAAATATAATAAAAATGAGATCTGCTATGGGAAAACTATACACAGTCCTCTGAGCAGCACGAGTTAAAGCAAGAAGACAGCAACTGTGACAGCTGGCGGGCGTGTCGATGGTTGTGTAGATGTGCATCTGTACTTACATCTTAGGAAATTTGGAGTAACTCTAAATGTCTTACAGATGTGAATATGACTGTTATTGTGTAAGCAAGGACTCCAGCCCATTATGACCTCAAAGAGGATAAGAGGTTTACTTTTTTTTTCCCCTTTTTGTTTTGCTTCCTCTGGTTTGGTTGTTGTTTTGGTTTGCTTCTCTATGTTACCATAGTTTTGGCCACAAGAGAAATAGAGGGCTTCGGTAAAGTTAAAACATAGAAGCAATATTCTAAAACTAGAATCTGGGCTAAATGGACCATAAATAAATAAATAAAGTTGTAGGGAAAAGGGGGCATTAAGCTCCAGGGGGCATTAGACTCCACTACAGTACAAATGCATTATATTTATTCCTAACACACCAGCCATGTTTTCAAGTGACTCAAGAACCAATCAGGATGTGTTTTTCTTGAACAGGAAGTTATAGCTGGTGTGTTAGGAATAAATATAATGCATTTGTACTATAGTGGAGCCTAATGCCCCCATTTGGCCTAATATTAAGGCTGTTAGTTGGTCTCAATGCATTTTGCTGATCCTCCTCAGGAAGGATTGGCAATGTTGTGCAATCTTAAAATTCTTTAAAATCTTTGCCTTTTTTTTTTTTTTTTTCAATTGTTATCTGACCACCTTTGCTCTTAGCTAACATAGTTGAAAGAGCTAAAAAGCCAAATATGGGAGTGGGAATAAGATTTTGCACAAATTAAAAATGTCACAATGATCAATATCTTTGTGCATGCACAGTTTTAGTCATTCAAGTATATCTGCATGCATCTGATCCCTGGCTGGTTTTGATGTGAAACACCTTCACCAGCCAGATTATTGCACAGGACTTCACATACACAGGACTAACCTCTCAAGTTAAAGTAACTTAACAAACTTGATACATCTAAAGTAACGTACAAGAAAGACAATCAAATCCAAATACAACGCTCAATACCACAACATTTTGTGCACATAATTAATATACATACAGAATTACATTCTTAAAAAATGGTTATGTCATTTCACACACACACAAAAAAAGAATAATTAAATAAAATAAGCGTTTTGCAGATAGTGGGCCAAGAATCTGAATGGGTGCTTTCTGGTTGGCTCACTCAATTAAATCTCGCCATGACAAATTGAATGAGTCATCAGCACTAAAAGAAAATGTACTCGATCACAGTTGGATTTTAAATCACAGTTGTACAAATAGAGTTTAAAAATATTGGGAGTGTGAACTAATTAATATTTCAAAATCATTTTAACTGCTATCTTACTTAACTGTACACACTCCCATATCTCCGTCTCATGTTACATCCCTTCTTCACAATGGTGTCCAGTGTCTGGAGGGCTTGGAAGTCAATGCTGCTGTTAGAGAATGGAGCCATTGTGGGGCAAAACAAAGACTCAGTGGCCTGTGCTGTGACCTCTAGTGGCACTCAGAGGTAACCATGCAGACTAAAAAGGAGATCACGTGATGGTGGATGAGACCAGCAAGAAAACTGCAACATCCTCAGTTTGCTTTGAGTTGGATTCCAAGTATTTGCCATCAGCGAGCTGGTGAGTGGCTGGGGTGTTGACTAGGGGCAAGACTATCTGAAAGAACTCTTTGGAGGCCCCCAAAGCCTCTCAAGGCTTAATTTTTATTCAAACCAACACTGACTGGCAACTAATTCAATGCACTTGAACTAAATTCTTTAAGTGTACAGAATTTAGAAATAGGCTGCGAGCGTTCTAGGGATGCTAGTGAGGTTGTGCTGCAGTACATCTTAGCACTACTTAGAGTTAAAAGAATATTTCTTTTTTTTTAATTAATTGGGTTATTTGAAGTACTTATGTGTAATTAGTATCTTACCTGCAGTAATCAGCAGTCACAGTGGTCTCAATGTGGAGAATCAAGGAGGAACTCTGATGGGAAGCTAGGCTAACAACTACTCAGGATGAAGACCACAGAGGAGTTGATTTTCACCATCCAAGACCATCAGCTGAGCTCAAACCTCAGTGGACTGAGTAAATGTACATTATATATTTATGCCACATCACATTTGCATGTGAAATCTATTTACTTTGTCACTACTCTTTCTTTAAATGCTGTGTACTGATGTTGTCTTTTTTTTTTTAAGCAGTGTTTAGGTTGCACAAAGTGCTTTAAAATGTGTTTGTCAATCACACATGCACAACTCTATTTATATAGCCTGTATCAGTATGTGGTGCTTTGCTTCTAACTCAGGGAACATTTCGGGGGAAATTCAGGATCCTGCATAGGGACATTTTGACATGTGGGCAGGCAACCTACTCACAAACCACAGCACCTTACAGCAGAATGTCTGTGCTGTGTGGACCCGGTCCATATAATTGCCTGATACAAATGTGACATGCTGTAAGAATCCACAATACACAAATTATCTAATATCTAATATTATCTGCTCAGAACCACAATAAAATCCTCTATAGACAAGCAGATTTTCTCTTCCATTGACAAGTAGCTGTTAATCGAACTCCTGATCAGATTTCCTCCTTGATTTTCCAGACTGAGAACCCTGTTGACTGCAGTCTACTGCATTAAATACAAAGTGCACTAAAATAATCCGCAGAGCAGTTTTAGACCTTGAAGAAAATTAGACATTTTTTGCTAATATCTTACCTTAAATGTTTAGCCTTCTAGTATTGTAAGATTCTGTGGCTCTTGTGGCCTTTACTGGTGATATTGAGACAGAAATTGGGGAGAGTTAGGGGAAAGACAAGCAGGAAAGGGCTACAAGCTATGACTCAAACCTCGGGTGGCTGCGTGAGGACTGTCACCTCAATACATGTGACACCCGCTCAACCAGGTGAGCTATCTGGCACCCTAGCCTCCTTGTATGAGCACTAAACAGAATGAGCAACACCAATCTGTCACTCCATATGTCTCCTCCCACTTTTCTCAGTGACATCCTATTTAAAACACCACAAAACAACAGACTATTAAAGACTTTACTTTAAACATCTTTGTGGCTTCTCTTCAGGCAACTTTCTTGAGGATTAGAAGCCAAGGCACCGCACCCATTTTCTCATAAAATGCTTCAATCTTTAAATTTCAGATGTCACAAACAAGAAGAAGAGTATAACTTACCCTTACTTGATTATGGAGAGACAGGAACTGAGAGTTTAAACACAAGGAAGTTGCTGATGGACTGGTGAATATTATGTTGGCCTTAAGTAAATTTTGCTTGACTTGCAGGCATGGAGGTTACTGGGGGGTGTAGTACTGCAGATTTGAGTGCTCAGCTGCTGAGGAACAGGCAAGGCAGACTGCAAGTTCCCCACATAGCTAATTTGGGTGTGTTTAATCAAAGGCTGGGTATGTACATGCACAGCTGTAGATTTTGTAAGTGCTCCATTGACTTGACAGCCAGGACCAGCTGAGAAGCAAAAAACCTGCTGTAAATTTAAAGCTAGCTTTAAAGCCTCAACCAAGAATGTGAGATGCACTGAGGTCTGAATGGTTGTAGTTATAAATCATGTCACCTTAACCTAACAAAATCAGCTAAACGATCAACCAAGATTATGTCAGCAACCATGGGAATAATGTTAACAGTCCCAGTGGGGATATACAATGACGCCTTACTGTTTAGAGATCTGAATTGCACATACACACAAATGTCCACTCATCATCACAATAATAACACTGGCCTTCACTCTATATTAAGCCAGACATCAAATGTCCCAAACCCAAGTTTCCTGTCATTCCGTAGCAGGAAGCTCAGGGACCAGATGAGGAAGTGGAACATAACATTTGAGCAGGAACTGATCCCTGTGTTTGTGGCACGGAGCAGACAGAACCAAAGAGTCTGATTATCAACACTGATGCTGAACAACAACAACAACAAAAAACCCTCAAGCGAGAACCTCAGATGAGAAATAACAAGAGACCAATAAGTACAGAAAAAAAAAAATGTTGAACTCTCACTCTCATGCTAATCTACATCTAACATTCACCATTGTGACACAAGTGTTTTTGTGACTAAGAAGGGATTTTGTGCATAGTAGCTGCTGCTGTTTGTCTCCTGTAACACGTTGCATAATGCCCAAAGCACCACATGATAGCCAGTTTTTATTCTTATTGGGCTTTGAATGTTCAGAGACTTAGCTTCTCTTCAACATATGCTCTGAATTTGAGCCCCACTAAGTTAATATCAAAACTAAAATACTGCACTGCTAATTAATGGAAATAATTCAATAATACTGTATTAATCCCAGAAAGAAAAAATTAGTTGTTGATAGATGGTTGTAGCTGTGGGCAGGGAGGATCTCCTGTAGCGGTCTGGGTTGCAGCAGATCTGAAGAAGTCTCTGACTGAAGACAGTCTGATGCTGAACCATTGTTTGGCAACGAGGATGCTCAGGGTTGTCCAGTATGTTTTTCAGTGTATGAGGTATTCTTTTATTTTGCACATTAAGCTCTCGAGGCTCCAGAACAGAACAAATAACAAACTAGAAAAGTGCTCGGAGAGGGCAGACCTTTGCCAAGCGCAATAATTATCGAAAATTTGAAAGTGATCCAGAACCCAGGATTTCTTCCGGATCACACCCAAAATGAAATCAGTTCTTCCTTGTCACATTTCACACTCCTGAAACTTTCATCAAAATCTATCCATCCATAACTTTTTGGGTTATCTTGAACACAGACACACAAACAAACAGATCAACGCCGGCAAAAACATAACCTCCTTGGTGGAGGTAATGATAAACATAAGTGGAACTGAGTGGTCTCACACTAAAATTTGAATATCTGATACCTCCACTTGTGTCCTTTTAAACTTTGTGAATGTAGTTTATCATAAACTGTCTCATTGGCCTATGTGATAAATATACATGAACCATTCTCCATGAATCTCAAATTCACGTCAAACAATGAAATTTAAACATGAAAAAAAGCCATTTGCATTACTTTTTAAAACTGCTGTGGAGTGGTTATGGTAATATGGGGCTCACGAGATATTTTGCAGCATATACTCAAAATGGATTCCATGTTAGTAACTTGCTTAGCATGACGTCACTTTTTGCATACTGCTGCAACACTTAAGCAATGTTTTGGACCGTATTCGAACTATAACCTCAAGTAAACGAAACATTTCTCCCGGTCAAACACTGAAATGAAACTGTCTTAATTCTTACATATATTCTCTTTGCTTTCCATCATAAGCTGCCAAAACCAACACACGTCTAAATCAGAGATTTCTAATTAATACATATAAATAAGAAACTTAATAGTAATTTCTCGCATAAAAGTGTCACAAATAGAATAGTTTGGATACGGCACAACTTCAGTTTCTTTTCTTGGTTACTATCCAGTTATGAAAAGACACATATCTATAAAAATAAAGATAAACTCAACTTCCACCTGAAAATACCCCACTTTTTCCTGTCATTATCTCATGAAAAATAAAAGTGAACAACTTTGGAGAGCCTAATATCAAGGGACATTAAAAAAAAAAAGAGTTGTTTCACAACTATGTACCATACATCACACAAGGTCATTAACGCAATATATATATATATATATATATATATATATATATTATATATATATATATATATATATATATATATATATATATATATATATATGCTACAGTAGGACCCACAGAGCAGTGTTCAGACCTCCAGTGCAGAGCCCATATATTGTACATCTGCAGCCCTGCCCTACCACTGCAGCTCTATCATTTAAAGATGCTATTTAACCCTCTTTGTAAAATTCCAGCATGCCGTAATTGTACCTCCTACAGCAATCTCACAAGCCTTAAAATACCATATGTCCTTCATTTCCCAACACACTCATCTAACCAATGTTTGAAGTACTATATGTAGCCCATGTATGGATATTTCAGAATTACTGCCATCACTTTCATTGTGGTTTCCATGTAACAATAGTTTTTGCACCAAAGATTCACCAGATCCGTCCATCTCTGACACAAACTTAAATTTAGTTTTCCCAGATGGGCAATCTAGCTGACAGGCATGAAGAAAAGAAGAAAAGCAAGAACAAAACAAGCATACCCAGAGTATGGTGGATTATGAAAATGTATTCAAAAAAAAAGTTAACTTTTACCTAATCAAAACAGCATTCAGCACCAAAACAGTTCTCTCCATCTTAAAATTATTCAGATCTATACTTGATCCAATACCGTGAATATTTATAAACAAAATCCAAAAAAGGTTATGCAATACTACTTTGCAACTACCTGTTTTGAGCAGGTAAAGAAGTGGTGGCACAGAGGTTGTTGGACTCAACTAGCTATCGAGCATTAGCATTATGTCTGCAATATGGAGTTATTTTACACTGAAAAATCCCACAAGCAAAAATATGATAACGTTTATTACACAAAGCGGCAGTTCCCAGAGGTGGCGCGAATGTTGCTAAAAGTAACATGAACAAGCTTAAAAAACTTTTAAGTAGCCATCACATGAAGAGCACAAGGGCTTTATTAAGCCGAAGACAGACAAACCATGACAGTAATAAAAAAAATAACAGCCATTCAAGGTTACTGCTTAATGTTCATTTAAAAAGTAAAATTACTTTTTAAAAACAACACTGGTATCAGATCTGCACTCAGCATCAGCTGGCACCCAAAGCTCAGGTATCAAAATCAGTATCAGAAAAAAAAAAAAAGTTGGTATTTTAATATCTCCACTCAAAATTACCTCTATACAAGATTCTGAATGCTTTCTCAATCACTACCCTACAAGCCATAGTCAGAAACATGAGTAAGGATAATCAAGGACTACATTTTGTCCTTATGACCAGCTCTCCAACAAAATAATTTGCATCAGAAACCACCTAATTTATCTTTTTGGCTTTCTCTGGTTTAGTAACTTATTAATGAGTAACCTATTACAAAAACTACAGTCATGATGCAGTATCCCAATGGAGGAGATCAACAGGTCTTACATCCATTAACTGCTAAAACTCTTTCTTCACACTCTTTCTCAGTTCAAGTTTAGACTCTCTCCTGAGTATATACTGTATATTTGTAAAGGCGATGCTGACAGATGCAGGACACAGTTTGTGACGTGGTAGAGGCGCATGCTTTCACCAAGAGTCATCCAGGCGTCTGAGGTGAAATCACTTAAAAGAATAATTATTCAGTATTACCATAGTAAAAGCTTAAGCTTATCTGTGAATGTAGACTTACAAGATTGCAGTCAGAATATACCTTTGTTCATAATCGCTTATGGTTGTGTTTGAAGCAGACCAGACCAGAATAAGACTCAAACGTCAAATGAACACTTGTCCTCGTGTAACAAGATGAAACTGTGGTCAGTGCTCCTACGCTAAACAGAAGAAGAGTAGTCTTAACTTTTAACAAACTCTCCTCTTCATGCTTCCTTTCCTCTTCTTCTTCCCCAAAGTAAGGAAGGGCTTCCTCTCTGCCTTATCAAAAGAACAAAACCATCTGGCTGAGGGCTGACAGAGCAGGCCATGAAGATTTTTCCTTTTATTTTTTTCTTTTTTTTTGGGGGGGGGGGGGGGGGTACTCTGCATTGAGTTACTGTAACTACAGACTACAAGTAAAGACAGAACCTGCAGGCTGTCATCACACTACCCCAGAAACCCAGAGGCACTCCCAGCCTTGATTACACAGCAGAACCACAGGGCTGGGCTTTCTGGGAGCTGCACGAGTTTGCCAAAGTGGATGAAAGCTGTGTCCATATTTTCATATGCATCACCATCTACAGCACTCAAATAAGTTATCTTCCAGACAACCTGTACAGTTTGCATAACTGAATGAAAAATGCAAACTAGTATCTAACGGTTTAAGAATGATAGGCTTCCTATCATCTTGGACTCTCAGCACTTCCACATAACTAAGTTGAAAGGGCCAGTTAGAGTTGTTAGCCAATGCTCATTACTACACATTTCTGCGGGACTTTGGTCTAAATGCCTGGTTCAGTGCTCATGAATACAGCCATTATTATCCTGGATCATTATGTCTTTGTCCTCCAAGGCTGAAGCATAAGTTGCATTATGTGCCTCAAGAGTAAAATGCTTCATCTAACCATCGGGCCAGTCTGACTATGTGCTATTAAAAGCATTTCCAGCAGTAGAGTTTTGCACTGATCAGTCATGATATGAGATATACTGGATCATGCAACTAAAATCAGTCATTCTTAGTGAAATGTGCTTTAATTGTTTCCATACTCCTATCAAATTAACTCAAAATGTTCACCGACAGCGAATTATCCGAGTGGCCAGCTTTGATATGTATAAACCCGCACCACACAAACACACGTGTGCTTTGGTTGACTTTTTTTTTTTTTTTCTTAAAAAGCGAAAGAAAAGACTTACCGACGGGTTTGCCTTTTTGGGTGAGGGGCAGCTGTAACTTCGTCTTGGCCCTGTCAGGCTGGAAAAACAGCCCACCATTCAAAAACACAAAAGTCGCGGTAGTGTCCCAGGGAAAACCGGTTCTTCTCTCAATTTATCCCAAGGCTTTTTATCAGCTCACGAGCTCCACTAAAGCCGACAGCATCGCTTTGTTCCCATCACAACTTTTAGCAAATATTTTTCAGTTTTTTTGCAGACGCGAGGAAGGTTAGCTGCTTTCTAGTCGCCGCCGCGAGCGCCTCACTCACAGAACTTTAAATTAACCGTTCACGTTCCCGTCTGCGACTCCACATAGGAATCCGCGTCAGGCTTTCTGGAAAATCTTAACACGGCTTCCCTCTCGTCACCTCTACAAGGAAGTAAAAAAGCTATTAAACAAGGAGCAAAAAAGAGAGAAAAAAGTTACCCATCTCTCCCCCCGTGCCGGGGCAATCCTCCCTCTGTCTTCATCCTGCGTCGGCGGTTGGGCCGTTGGAAGTCTGGGGTGGGTGGGGGCGGAAAGGGGGCCCAGCTTCAAACAGCTAGCTGTGCCTCACACACTTTCCACACCAAGAGACTGTTAGTTTGAGTTTTCACCTTTAGATAAATGTACAAGAAACAACAGTGAACCGACACGAATGATTAACGCGGTCAGTTTACATTTACCGCGACGGTTTTTCAGACCCTCTGAGAGCAAAGTAAGCCAAGGCATGTTGGTTTCCCACCACATTAGTTTTATACAGACAAGACTGGTGAATATAAGGCTTTACAGAAACGTTTCCTGGTCTTTAAGTAGAAATACAACTAATACGAAAATGTTCAGTTAGGCATGTAATGAACCTTAAACATTAGGTAAGCCATTCCCAAACTTCAGAACACCAAGGCCCAATTTGAAAAGTCGAAAAATTCTCCGCGGCCCACCCAAACCTTTAATCACAACTGTGATTGACATAAAGCCTGTATGACAGAATAACATAGAGCCCGTATGACTGTATAACAGAATGGATGAGTTCAGTCAACTCAAAACTTTTGAGTTCAGTCAACTCAAAACTTTTCTCATGGCCCACCTGCAGTACCACGTCACGACGGCCTACCAGGGGGCCGCGGGCCGCACTTTGAGAATCACTGCCTTAGGTCATTGATCCGTGTTTTTGATTGGAACTGGAAGGGTTAATTATGAGCTCATTCATTCGTTTCTTCCTTTATGCTAGTAACAGGAATGACAGATGTTGGCATTGTATGAATATGTTTTTTAGAACTGCAGCTGGGTAATGTTATTATGAGTACTTATTTTTCTTTGAAAAATATGTTGGAGAGTGGTTGTGTGCATCTTGTCACTGGGACAGAGTAGAATCATATCACAGACAACTTTAAAACCTACACCCACATGTGTTCATAGTTGAAGACTTTCATGGAAATCATTGTCAGATTTATTCAGTCAAGTTTGACTCAGTAGGCTACGTAATACACCAGTAACTTGATATTTTCCTTTTGGCACACAATTTTGTCTATCCACCCCGTAAGTGTTTTCTCAACCGCTGTCTAAATGTTCACCCTTAACATTGAAATACCACCTTTCAGTCAAAATAAGCACAAATTGCTTGGGGAGGATAGAAATGAAATACAAGTACAGTTTAACAAGACTATTTATTTAGAAAGTGTGGTGTATGATGTGATCAAAATATAACAGCATCTAAATTAATTTTAATCCAAGTTTGAGATCAGAAATCATTATTTTGCATGTAAATGGTCTGCATTTTTACATGTAGCTTAATTTTATATTGGTCTAGGTTCTACAAAGCACTTCATAATGTTTCCAATTCTACACAAACACCACTATGCACTCTGTATATAACAGTATAGCATGCTTTTATTTTACTATCACACACACTGGTCACCATATCAGAGCCAAGAGTGGATGATCAGTGTCAAGGAGGGAATTTCAGGGTGGACGGATGGAACATCCTACTCAACTCTGATGGCATCTTTAGCTAAAAGTTTAATTACTGAAAAATATCATAGTGATTTTTTAAGGGTTGCATTTGTACGATCTTTATTTGATGAATATTTGGTGTAGTGACTAGTGGTTGTTAAATTGCACTCTCAAAACCCTGCAGTCACGTGCTCATCTCTGCAGTATATGGGAACCATCAGATCTGCTTTCAGATCTGTGGGGTGAGGGCTTAGCAGATGTTGTGACAGGAAGTTGCTAACTTGGTCCAGATGTGAGGACAACAGAACACTTCTGACACAGCTGGAAAAACTTTGATGACTGCAGACGTGCACATGATACAGGATCATGGGTAGTTGGAAGAAAGGTAAGTTAAAATGCATTTGTTTTAAGTCAGAGGAAGGAAGGAAGTTTTAAAGAAAAAAGAAAAAGAAAACTAAACAAAAAAGATAAAGAAAACAAAAGACAGACATTTTTATGGGTTGCCGCTTTTTGTCACCTCACTTACTACAAAAAAACAGCTAAATCACTTAAGCAATTCAAAAACCAAATTTTAAACACATAATCTGAAATCTATATTTTTAAAATCCCTATCGAATTGACAAAGGGGATCTTATATGCCATCTAGTGTTTAAAAAAGTGTAGTGCATCAGAGACAACACATTTCCACTTTTGGATGATGAAACCTGTGCCATTTTATTTATTACTATAATGCAATGACACTTGCTTTAATTCAATAGCAAAAATATAAAACCCAGGTGGACTTTTATGATGCAAAACCTTTTTCTAACAGCACACACTTGGGAACATTAAGAAATAAAGTACTGCCAAAATAGAAGACTAGGATTACCATAACAGCAAAGGCAGAAATAAATTGCCCATTAAAAAGAAAACAAAGTGTATATGCTTTATGGGATCCATGTATTTGCTAGACGACAAAGGTCCTTTTATTTTGAGTTGTTTTGGTTTTCCATTAATGTGTTCTGCTGTCTGAACCGCAGACCTCCAGGGGGCTGCATTTCCCTCCGAGCAATCCTTTATGCATTCCAATAAAAACTGTCACTAATCCTCCTCTTCATCGTCATCAATTAGGACCATCTTCCGCCTTCGTTTCACAGGAGCAGAGATATCTTCCCCGTCAGACTCTGCATCACCATTTGTATCCATTGCAGTAGTAGAGTCATTCTCTGTAAAGAAATCTATATGTGAGTTAAATGTTGCCGCCCCGCCGCTATAAAACTCCATGATTGACCTTTGATCCTGGCTCAGATGTGATATTTGCCATTTTATAAGAGTAATATAATAAACTTTGCTTTATCAAAGGCTTAAATAAGTTTTTGTCTTGGCGCCTGGTTTGTAATCATCTAAGCAACATATTAAAACAACAAGAAGAGCACAATACCAATCTCTTCCTCCTCATCTTCATCCAAAAGTCTGCTTCTGCTCCTTTTAGTTGAGGCCTTCTTCTCCTGAGACCTGTTGTAGACAGGCACATATAATAAATTAAAATTATTCAGAAGTGACTTTATTAATAACTGAATACAGCCATAAGCAAGAATCCTCACCTCTCAAGTAAACCATCTGGATCATCACCAGGATTCAAATCTGACACTGGAGCTAAAACACCATAAAAAAGGAAACGTGAACAAACTCATCTAAATCACCTACTCATTAAGACAAAAACTCAATTGATATATATTTAACTCTGAGGGATGGATATTGTATTCATTTTATTTTCTCTATTCAGACTTTTTATTTTTTTTGGTTGGGAACAAAGGGGATTTCCCCTTGGGGATCAATACGGTAATTCTGATTCTGATTTTGATAAAAGGAACAATTGTAAATACTTTACCGATACTTCTAACAAATCCAAAAGGTTTTTAACTGCTTTGTGGCACTTGCACTTATAAATTGCTTCCAAACAAACAAAAAATAAATTTGTGATTTTCTTTGTATCCAAAAGAAGAGGTAAAATTACATTTTTCTTCAGTTTGTTAAGCTTTCAGCTAAGAGTTTCCACTTTCAGCAGAGCAAACCTCCAGGGGGCTGCTTTCACTTTTCAGGCATCTTGAAAGTCCTAACTATATCTCTTACCTACATTTTTTTTAACAGTCCATTAAGGACTATTATTAATCCATCTTTGCTTCACACAAGCAGAAATATCCTTTTATCGCCATAATGTACCTGAAGTAATACACCAGAGGAAGTTATTTAACAGATTTAAACTTGTGGCTTTTTATGATGCCTTTTTCTCCATAGGGATCTGAGATGTACCCTTAAATGCTTTCTTAGAATTAAAATCATAATTCAGATCTTAAACTAAAACAAGTACATGGAAATTAGGACCTGAAAATATTTCTCTCCTACTCAAAGTTTTAACATTTAATCAGTTTCAGTTCCACAGTCTTCATTGTTAGACAGTACAGAGCAAACCTCTATAAATGCGGTATGATTTTCTGTGCACCATGTAACATGATGCTAATCTATATGAGAAAGCAGTAATTAGGTGGCACTCCATTAGGCAGCACACATGAAATTCTCACACATACCCGCGTGCTCAACGGTGTGGTGTTTCCTCTTGCGTGCGAGTAGCAGAGCTCTCAGAGCCTGAGTTCTCTGTTCACCTGAGACCACTTCCTCTTCCTGCTGGAGTTCTTCTGTGGGGCCCTTGGGTCCTTCTTCTTGTCCTTCACAGTTTTCAGGTTTGTCCTCTCTTGCAGTTAGAGCTGCAGCTGCACTCCGGAGCTGAGATGGACTGATCTTTGCTGGGATCCTCCAGAAGGACTCCTATTAGCAAAGAAAATAAATAAATAATTCCAACTGTTTTTTTTTTTTTTTAATTCAAAATATTCTTCAACCCATCAGTACCATCTCCAACTAGAGCAACAAGAAAAACAAAAGTCAAAAGTCTAAATGACTGATATGGTAATGAATTATTAGACATACTGTACAGAAGTGCACAAACATAAACCAAGATACAAACTTGTTCATTTGCAGGTGGTCGAATTCCCAATTTGCGTAACAGCTTCTGGAATCTCTTGTTGTCCATTGCCTCTTCATTCTCCTCAGTCAGCGGGACAAGAGGAACAGGCTGGGACAGACCTGGGAAAATGACCAAAACCTGATTAGCAGCACTAATTAAATTACATTTTTCACTGAAGCTGAAAATCTAAATGAGAAACTTATCACCAGCAAGAGAATAGTTCACGCAAAGTGTTACATTTTTTTCATATATTTTATTCTATTATTTTAATACGGATTCAGACTCACCATCTTCTTCACGATCATTCGCCGTTCTGTTCAGACAGTTCTGTAGCCACAACAGTGGTCCAGACATGCCTTAACAAAAAAAAAAAAAAAAGAAAAGAAAAGACAAATACACTGTATATATTACACTATGATATCAGTCAGAAAGGACAGAACACACAGGGAACAGGGTGGCTTGGCCTTCATCTCACCTTCCTGCTGTAGAGCATTCACCATAGGGCCAACATCAGCTCTCCTCTCGACTGTGAGGTGAAGACGGTCACTACTTTCTTCACCATTTTGTGATATTTCTCTCTCCTGCTCTTCATCTTCCTCACCGTCCTCAAATTCAGACTCATCCTCTCTCTCATCTTCATCATCTCTGTCCATAGAATCATCTGGGAGGCCTTGGGTCAGATCAAACAAGAACTCTTCCTCAGTCTGAAACAGAAAATACATTACATTTAAGTTTAAAAACATTCTTTAATTCTAATTTGTTGTAGAAGGATAACAAATTGACTTTAGACTTATTTTTCCATTGGAGGGTGAAACTCCTCATCTCCAAAGTACTTAAAAAAAGAACTCTACCATTCCCTGTCCAGAGCGCTTTCCTTGACCACCACGGCTTCTCTTCTTATAAAGTTCTCTTCTCTCAGTCACCAGGCCCATACTGAGCAGCTTGTCCACCACACGTGCACGGGACCGCTTGGCTGTGAGCTTCTTCAGGATGTTACCCAGCACATCTGTGTAAACATAATTACTTTTTCATAACTTAGAAAGCAAATCCGTAACGTTTACTTGAATGTTTTAATAAGAGCCGCAAAAGAGAATATGCATTGATGGGCTCATTTATTTGACCATTACTGTACACGATCAAAATATGGTTTCAGTACCGTCAGAGTCTTTGTACTCTTCAAAGAGCATCTCCAGCTCTTGCTCCTGCTCCTCTGTCCACAAAACAATCCGTGTACCTTTCCTTTAAATGAGAAAAAAAAAAAGACAATCATCTTTATAAATTTGAGATTTTCTTTTTACTCCTTACTTTATCTAGATAAATCAGAGTACATACTTTTGTTTCTTCAGTTCTTTAGCATTTTCCACAAGGCCCATATGCACCAGTTGTGTCACTACCTGGCGCCGAGTGCGGTTGCTGTTGCTCAGTAATGGCAGCAGGGTCTCCACGATGTCTGGCACTGAGCGCAGAGATCAACAGTCAACCACAGTCTCAGTACAGTGTGCATCTAGATTTGGTAACTTGAAATGCAACGGTCAGGAAAACTGCACAAGCAACAAAGAAATGGAAAGTAAACCTTCAGAATCACGATGCTCCACGTAGAGCTTACGCAACTCCTCTTCCTCCTCCTCAGTCCAAGTTGGTTGCTTCCCCTCCCTGATACATTTCAGACCATGTGAGATAATGTTTTTAACTGAAGACACACAAGCCTTACATTTGTTTGTGCACACACGTCTTAAACCTGCAACAATGGTCATCTTAATGTTAATAACACTGCCACACGCATGAGAACATCAGACCAAGGACAGGACCCACCCATCTTTGCTGTAGCCTTCTGTCATCTCCCGTACAGCCCCTACATTTTTCCAGAAGAGCAGTTCAACATATGCCTTGTTGTTTCGTGCTGCTACTGAAAAGAAACGGCTCAGCAGGTACTTGGCAAAGGTAACTAGTTCCTGTGAAGAGAAGAAGAAAAAAAAGGGTAAGCACTTGTGTGGAATCCACGGTGGGCTTTAGTTTAGCAACAGGTTGCTTTACAATTTTTAGGAATTATTTGTTTTCTTGTGCAATAATGGAACCTTGTAAGCAGCTGCAGCGGCGTCACTGAGGATTTTGTTGAAGAGGTGAAGGACTGACAGCTGGAAAAGCAGGGCGTCCATTTTGAGGTCAACAGTCAAGCGGTGCAGCATTCGAACAATGCAGTGGTTTGTGTGGGGTGTGTTTTTTGAATACGATTTTAATAAGAGAAGGTATGGACGCACAATGCTGGGGTTAGCAAACCTGTTGGGGGCAAAAGAAGAGGCACATGGTTCATAAGGACAGCCCCACAACAGAAGCTCTAATTTGGTTTGCACTGGCAGATTATCAGTTCCCCGCTCATTCCCATTTGGAAACAACTGCGAATAGTTATGACCGTTTTCCTCACCTCTTGATAAAGTCTAGAAATTTGAACTCCGTTTCAGAAACCTGGACTGCCTCCAACTCTTCTTCCTCTAGCTCTGCTCCATCATCCTCCTCATCCACCAAAGTCTCAGGAGTTGATCCTGAAATGAAAAGTCATGGTTGTGTGAATGCAGCGAATGATGTATAAATGCAGCTGAACAAAGCATCAGAGATGTATTTAAACAATGTACTTGGCAGGTTGGCATGGAGGATTTGCTTGAGGAGTTCAAGTTCCTCTTCAGGCTCCACATCAGCTGAACCAAACACATCTCCTTCAGGCCACACCTCCCTGACCATGACAAGTAGAGCATTTTAAATACCTACATAACTGGAAACATCTGATTAGTTTGAGAGTTTAACAGGAAAATTTGATTAACCTTTTAACCTATGATCAGAAAATTAATCAGCAGCAATTATTTACATTCAGGTTCTCAAATGTGAAAATATATTTGGATTTCTTTTAAAAGTAATTCCAAGCTGAATTATTTATTTGGTTTGGTTGGTCAGACAACTTCAATCAATTGTCACTTTGACTTCATGAGGATTTGATGTGTTTTAATACAGAAATTACTAATCAGTTTGATGTATGAAAAGGCTGGAATATAAAATGAAACAGAAAATAATGCTAAGTCTTACAGACCTGGCAGCACGCAGCAGCCCCAGAGCTTCGGGTCCCAGTCGAACCAGCAGAGCATCCTGCACGCGCACCATCGCCTCAGTACGCTGCTCCTCAAGAGGAGTTTCAGATGTGGCATCAAAGGGCACAATGCTCTCTGTTAAAGACTCTGATAACTGCAGACAGAGGGCAAAAAAGTGGCATTCAGTGTGGATAAAACTGAATTCTGGTGCAGAATATTTTCTCTCATTTGCCTTTTGCTCCCCGTTGAGACTGGTTTTCACACTAACCTGAAACCCAGTAGCCCTCAGTTCTTCCTCTACAATCTTCCAGGTCTCTGCCAAAGCTTCTGGACTAGTTTCTGGAGTTTTTTTATTGTGCGACTTTCTTCGCTTCACCCTCTTCCTCTGCGAAGTTATCAGAGCAAGACATTGACATTTCAAGGAGGGTCTAAAAGCAAAAATGTACAAACTCTTACAAAGAAAAATACAAGAACTGACCTGCACCATTAGGTTGTTTCGACCTTTGCAGAAGCGTTCTAACATGCGTAAGAAGAGATGTGTTGACTCTACCAGATCTTTGAGATAGGAGTGAGGCTGCTTGGTTTCATCATACTTTCTCAACAAAGTTAGGAAAATCTCCCTGTACTCCATCAGGTAGAATATGTTACCTAAATGATGAAGGGCAACAAATGAGACACACTTTATCACATTTTTGAATAAAAACAGAAATTAAAACCAAATATCAGGATGTTAAAAAAAAAAAAAAAAAAATTAAGATCGCCTTTAAACCACCAATATTAACTGGAATTAGCAATATTCTTACTTTTGATAACACTGGAGCTCTGACGGATGCTTTCATCATGTGAGCGGTCCATCTCGTTCACAGTTAGTAGAAGTTCCTGATATGCCTTTAGTGCCAAGTGCATCCTTAAAAGGACAAATATTACTAATAATTGTGTGAAGTAGTTTATCATGCATAATTTTTTCCGTTATAGTGCTCTCTCCTTACCTGCGGGACCAGGATGTGGCCTCTTTGCGGTCTGTTAATAGCATTTCATAATAGTTGGTGACATTGCGCTCAATAAAATGAAAAGCACGGACGGACATGGTCTCAGAAACTAAGTCGGCACGGAAACCGTTGCCACGGTTGAAAGCCATGAAAAAGCTGAGCGCCCAGAGGTAATAGGTCTCATCATGTTGTTGTGTCTGCTCTCGAATCAGACTTTCCTGTTGATGAGATGTGGAAAATTAAAGTTGTTAGTCCAATATGGAGCCTCTATAATATCTAAAGTAGAGGCGGGGGTCCTTTGTTACAAAACCATACTAGGCAACATATGTGGATGTTTTTATGATTCAGTTTTAACAACAACTTGTTCCTTTAAAGGTCAAAACTGACACACACAAAATGATCCTTGTTTACTGCTCTATTACAAGCTTTTTAGTCACATTATGCTCACTGAATGTTCCAGTGATGAAGACTTCAGATTGTCTCCTTTGAATTTGAACCTAGGCCATGCAAGATTAAAAAAAATAAAATAAAATCCATCTGCTCACTGATTGGGCAGTTTAGTATGTGCAACACGTCTCTGAATGGTGCCATATTAAAGAACACTTCCATTCTCATTTGCATAGTGCTTACTGTTTTTGGGTCCAAGTCTATGATTAAATATACATATACACACGATGGAGTAGCTGACCTTAACAAGGTACATGAGTCGATTGTAGCAGCTCTCCAGGAAGTCCACACAAAACCCGCGCAGGAAGAGTCGAACATTTAAGGCAGAGCGCCGTTCGTCTTTGCATTCCTGAGCCTGTTGATTCCTTTTAGGAACACGTCTCACAGCTTTCCCTATGTCGTGAGTGTAATTTTTGAACTACAAATGAAGGGCAAAAACAGATTAAAATAATTCAAGAATTATCAATACTTATGATACTAGAATTCCTTCCTATTAAAGTTAATCTATGGAAAGTCCATTACTCACATTGTGTACATTTCTGTGATAGATCACATCTTTGTCCCCAATTGCCTTGAGGCCTTGAACAACATAAGACCCGCCAAAGCGGGAGTGTCTGAAAGAAACATTAACACAAACACAAACAAACTGAAAAACCAAAGGAATATTTTAACAAAATGTTGTGAAAATTTTCAAAAACAGACAGAAGGTTATTTTTCAGACATCTGTGGAAATTGGATTGTATTGCATTTATTATTTTGGATTTCTAACATCAGGCAATGGCACGCTGATAAAATATTTGCCTCATGGGTAAGTCACATCATTTATGTTGATGCAATGCAGGTACTCTTAACTGTACAGGAAATATAACAGATGCTGACTCAGGTTTTTGGAAGCTGAAGTTGCAGCCTCATAGTTCTACTTCTTACACAGCAATCACAGTATAAAAAGGTAATTGCAGCTAAACAGAACCCTTCTCACATAAGTTAACTGAACAGCATATTTGAAATCAGATGGGCCATTGTGTTAGCTTCACTTTACCAACACCATCTGGTTCTCTATACCTGGTTCCTCTCTGTAACGTGCGAGAGCGTTTCTCTGCATGCTCCTTCTGCCTCAGTGCCTCCAGTTCCTGAGAGTCTCTCTGCTTCTCTTCTGCTGAACGAGCATGACCGGCACTCACCAGAGCTTCTGGTGTCTGTGCAGTTAAAATGAGAAAACTCAAGCACAGAACAGCTGGAAATTTACATATATGACGCAAAAAGGTATTTCTATCCAACCTGGTCTCGGAACATGAGGGATATTATTTCCAACACATGCATACTCCATTGCTGCTCGCTCTGGGCTGACGCAAGAAACTTGACCAGGTCATCAAAACCACTCATGTGAATGGCCCAGAGCACTCTGTCGTGGACACTGGCATCATCATCCACCTTCTGCAAACACAAACAAACCATAGATTTGTATAGAAAACAGTAAAGTTGAGATGAAGGTTAAAGGAATAGTGCAGAGGACTTACAGGAAAATGTCCATTACATGGGAATTCTTGCTAAAAGACAAACCTTCTCTTCACAGGGGTCTGCAGGTACATGGAGCACATTCCTGACCAGCAGTAAAATCCTCTCTATCAGAAGGTTATCTTCTTCCTGTCTCTGCTCCCAGTCCTAAGTGAACAAGGATACAGTCCAAAAAAGGAGAAACACTTAGGAAAATACAGTCATTTAACTGTAACGAAATTAGATTAAAATAAATGAAACACTTACAAGTTGTAGAAGGTTGTACAATGTCTCACTTAAAACGCCAAACACCTTCTCACTGGCAAAGGCCTGAGAATAAAAGAAAATTTTTTTTCTCCAGTAGATTCTAAAGCACACCAACATGTGTAGCAATGATTGTAGCTGTAACAGAAGTATGTATATTACCTCTTTATAAGCTTGTAAATGAGATGTCAATTGCATAAAGTGATGCCTAAACACGGGGTCATCTGGGACTTTTCCAAAACAGAGCATAGCAGGCTGAGTAAGGTTGACCATGAGCCTGAAAGATGCATAAAAGGAAGTATGTTATCAAAGTCTTCTTATTACTAATTTCTAAGGTTTCAAATTATTAAAGGCATGTGTTTACCAATCCATAGTTTTGTATCTTCATACCAGTGTATGGCAACTTTTATCTCACTGTTATAATTTAAATTTTTATTGTAATAAATATTTTCTTTATGAGCAAATTTGTGCCATGCGTCAAATTCAATTTCAAAATGGAAATTTCATGAGTGTTCCTACCTGATGCAGGCATCAAATAAGGATTTGTCTTGTTTATACTGAACGACAAGAGGTAGGAGGTCATTCTGGACAATGTGGCTCGCCCCCAGCTGTTGGCGGATGTCTCGGGTGTCGTCCTCATGCCGTAAATATCGGATTAAGTCTTTCACACTCTCTGTACCACACAGACAGGACAACTGTTCAAGGATGGCTGCTCCTGATACAAAAATGTTCCCTTTTTTTCATTAGAAAAACGACATATGTTTAAAGCTTTAAAACAACTCACCTAAGCAGTCAGCCTCCTTGTGATAGGTGTCTCCCTCCAGATAACCAAGTGCACTGCATGTAGCCAAAAGTTCACAGTCCATTCCTGAATAAGTTTATGCTTTCCGGTGCAGGGATCCAACCTGACAGACACAGCTCAGTGGCCTGTCAAAAAATTAGAGCATCTTTTATGTTATTCTTTCAAAGCAGGTTCATCCAAACAGTATTATCTAATGAATGGAGATGCATCTTTAACTTTAACAACAACAACAACAACGTCTCCTTAACCTTTCAAGACTGACTTCCACCAGACAGGATCAAAAGCATTTCATTACTGAACAGGTAGGTAACTGACTGTGATGTCACAATATTATAAATTTATATTGTGCACAACTATATACACAATATTGTACACGGCTCTCTGTTATGATGCACATTTGATCTGGTCTATCGTCGGTTGAAGAGCTCTCTGTCAAGTTTTTGTCAAAAATGTGCTGGTTTTAGACGTGCTTTGAAAATATACATCATTTCATTTCCAACGAGACACTGAATTAATTCACTCAATAAATAAATTCCGACAGACAATCTGACATAATTCCAAGTCGAATTATCAGAGTTTAAACTGTTGACTAATGAAAGCAGGCAGACGACGTAAAGCAGCAGCTAACTCACAGCAGCACTGGCACAGCGGAATAAAAACAGTACTGGTTCAGGAAATAAACGACAACAAACCAAGAAAGCCGGTCATATGTTTGTGTAGTCCAGATTCTGTGTTCAATAATCGCCGATGAGTGAATTTAAAGCCTTTCCCATTTGCATAAAATTAACGTTGATCCGTTGTCTTACAAATCTGACAACTCAGACGAGTCTCGCGCCAACAGAGTGAAACGCTCAGACAGCGGAAGTAGAATTTCGTCACGAAGGAGCTTTTTCTCTCTGCGTTTGGTCTTTAAGGCAGTGATTTTCCTCGACAGAGGAGTTGTAAAATAAACGTAACTATTTGAATATGGATAAGTTAAAAAGAAAACTATATAAAAAAAGAGTTTCAAATAAATACTGAAGACACTGTTGACGTTACGGTATGCCAGAGTTTGTGTAATTGAGCAACAGTTTGATATAAAATTTTGCCTGCCAGGGATTACGCCGGGAAAAATAGAAGTAATAACGCACTACCCAAACAGCTAAAAGAAGCATTACCTATCCATGTATACGTAAACAAAGAAGAATACGCAAAGAAATTTGTGTTTAGTTGGTTATTTTTTGTTGCAACAATACGTCTTTTTATTTCCCTTTTAAATGGTGCCGCATTGGTAAGGAACGTGCATTTGTGTGATGAGCAACAAAGCTGATCATGAGGGACGCCCATTGCAAAGATTTGCCTGATCTTCCCAGGCAAAAGTTTATTTTTCTTTTGTTGCTGTTGCTATTGACGCCACCCCCAGATGCTGCTTACTTTTTAACTTCTTGCTCTTTTTTTAATGTTTTTCTTAAACTTAGTAGTTTATTTGCTTCTACACCCCCCTCCTTGTTTTTTCTTCCCCAGAATTTAATTCTGTCAGAACTTGTTATTCATAGTGTGACATTGACTTAACCTTTTACTCAATGTTGACTGATGTCAAACTACACAGATGATAATTCCTTGCCTTGCATTATTTCTTTCTTTACACAGTTTCCTCTTTTACTGGACTAAATTACCTATTTTTCAAATAAAGTTTGTTGGGAAGAGGAAAAAAAAACCAACAGTTTTTCACAAACCCTTGGGGAGTGTAAATGTCATGTTACCTTATGTACAAGTAATGCCATTATTTGAGAACCACTTGAGTAAAAGAAGCAGTTATCATACAGTCTGTTTCACAGCCCGGTGTAACACGCATTCAGACATAATTAAAAAACCAAAAAGAGAGAGACAACAAACATTTCTCCAATTAAGTTTATTTGCACATACATAGCCTTCCAGCAGTAGTGCCACAAAACACATGTCATTGCAAAGCACATTCTGCAAAGATCTATTGGACTGATCATATTTTGCATCTCAGCATTTCTTGCATGTTACATGTTCAGTAATCCATCCACTTCTTTGGTAAAAAGGGAATTAGCACAGTAAGAGAGTAGCAAAGCTTCTAAAACAAAAGCAGACATCTAAAGTTAATCTCAGTCTCTATTTTAAGGTGTGTTGGTCACAGGGCAGTGTCAGAAAGTTTGTTAGTAAGTCATACCTATAATCTGTTTCAGTCAGTAGTTTAATTATCTGCTATAAATGTGTGGTTGTCTAAGGAATCCACAGGATTGCACTAAATCAAGGCCTCAAGTGGTACATTAATAAAGTGGTTTTGCACAATCCTACGGATGACACAGCTGTTTAGCAAAGTTTGGGTGGCTATCATAGCACCAAAGTGACACCATCTACATGAAGTCAGTCAATATTGCACCTATGCTGAGACATGTTGCTAGACAATGAAATACATAACTAATAGGAATAAGGACTACATAGCTCAAAGTATTTTTTCTAATTTTTTTTTTCACTTTCTCAATTCTTTTCTATCATGGCACTGGCCTTCGCACCATCTAAACTACTCATCCTTGTTAGTTTTTCCAGAGTCACTCTCCTTCTCAGTCTTAGATTCCTTCACCACCTGATGAAGAAAGCAGAACCCACGTTAGTTTGAAAGCTGACATAGTGCAAAAAATGTTGTTTAAAAACTTTTTTACAGCCACTGTATGAAGCAATACCCCTCCCCCACCTGTACACCAGGTGGTGGTGTTTTCTGTTTTTGGATTGCTTTGTTACAGGTGGAGAGTCATCAACCTGAGGAGATGCACCTGGGCTCAGTGGTTCCCTTCACCCCTTAAGAGGTTCACAGGCGTGCTGTTGAGAGGGCTGTGACCAGGCTGTGGTTCCAGTTGACCGGACTGTGACTGGCAGAGCATTTTGGCCGGGGGTTTTGTCTGTGTTGTGGGGATGCGACTGTTTTTTCAATAAATAATTCGGTTTCGACTGTCTTGTGCTGCCTCCCTCATTTTTGTCATGGCCCTCAAACTGGGTTGTGACAATATATATGTATATATATATATATATATATATATATAATATATATATATACAGTGATCCCTTGCCAATTCGTGGTTTAAGTTCCGTGGTTTTAGTTATTCGTGGATTTTTCAGAAATATATAATTAGAAAAAATTTTAAAAATCGCGGAAACATCACCGGATGTTGTGCGCGTTCTCTCACAGTGAAGAAATGCTTTGAGCCAGCCTGGCCCCTTTAAGAAGGTGGCCTTAGGGTAATGATGTGGCCTTATGGGTAATGGAGTGTGTGTGTGTGTGTTGGGACGACAGAAGAAAACGGGGTTAGATGAAAAGTAGAGAGAGCATAAACAGCAGCCCATCGTGTATAGATTTACATTCTCTGTTAACTGACAGGAGCCGAACAATACAACCTGTGTGATGTTACAAGTTCCTGCAGTGCCAGAATAAAGTGCTCATTCCATGCAGAGAAAACCGGACTTTTTGGTTTGTTGTTGTTAGCGTGTTAGCCGCTAATTACGAGCCAAAAATAGCACAATACCAGCAGTTTGTTTACTACGGTTCAGAGACCAGAGGCTGTGAAGGAAACAGAAAGACCACAGTTGAGCCTTTGTCTTGTTTCGCTGCAGTGTCTCGCTACTTTTTTGGGGTTTTCAAACATATTTTAAACACATTATTTAGGCTTGGGGGGCTTCGGCTCCAATTTGTGGATTTTGATTTTCGTGGGGGGGGGTGCCGGTCCCCATTAACTGCAAAAAATAAGGGGTCACTGTATATATATGTATATATTGTGTGTATATACACTAGATTGCCAAAAGTATTTGCTCGCCCATCCAAATTATCGGAATCAGGTGTTTCAATCATTTCCATGTCCACAGGTGTTTAAAATTAAGCACCTAGGCATGCAGACTGTTTCTACAAACATTTGTGAAAGACTGGGTCGCTCTCAGGAGCTCAGTGAATTCCAGCGTGGAACTGTGATAGGATGTCATCTGTGCAACAAATCCAGTTGTGAATTTTCCTCGCTCCTAAATATTCCACAGTCAACTGTCAGCTGTATTATAAGGAAATAGTTTTTGGGAACGACAGCAACTCAGCCACGAAGTAGTAGGCCACATAAACTGACGGAGCAGGGTCAGAGGATGCTGAAGCGCATAGTGCGAAGAGGTCACCAGCTTTCTGCAGTTAATCATTACAGACCTCCAAACTTCATGTGGCCTTCAGATTAGCTCAACAACAGTGCAGAGAGCTTCATAAATGGGTTTCCATGATGGAGCAGCTAGTTTGGTGGAGGGGGGATTATGGTATGGTGTGGTTGTTTTTCAGGAGCTACGCTTGGCCCCTTAGTTCCAGTGAAAGGAACTCTGAATGCTTCAGCATACTAAGACAATTTCATGCTCCCAACTTTGTGGGAACAGGCCTTCTCAGCCAACATCAGTGTTTGACCTCACAAATGCACTTCTGGAAGAATGGTCAAAAATCCCCATAAACACATTCTAAACCTTGGAGACAGCCTTCCCAGAAGAGTTGAAGCTGTTCTAGCATGAGCAAGTGACAAATGACCAAAAAGGCTGGCTTGCATGCATCATTTTACCTCTCCATCTCTGGTCTCCACTGTCTTTATCACCACAGTCCTTTTGCTCACAGTATCTGGAATTTTTTCATAGTCTGTGAAAGAATTTTCACAATCAGCTACATTTGCATTTTTAAAAATGTAACTTGCTTTTCTGAGTCCCCATGATAAAAAATAAATTCACCAGTCACATCACTAATCATCAAAGATGCTGCGAATTATTATCAAACAATGACAAGCAGAAAAAAGTTGCAAAATGGGATTTTAGACAACGTAGATTATTAGATCATAAGATCATTTACATGGTTACCAGTGATATGAAACTCTCCAGTTTAACACAGAGGGGAACAGCTGCCTTGGGAAACAAAATGTTGTTTGATAAAGCAGTTGTTGTTTCAAGTCTGCCAAAATTACAGCTAAAATGTATTTGCTCAGAAAATAAGCTGAATGAGTCAGAGCAGAAATAAAAAAGACCTGCAGACCAAGCTGCACTCCCAATTCACAGCCATAAAAGAAATCTCCTCAGCAACCATTAGACTGAAAAGCAAATCTAAATTTATTAGTGGAGAGAGGATTATATCTTACCTCGCTCAGCAACGTGATTGCTCATGCCAATATTAAAGATGGGAACAGAGATCCTAATTAAAAGAAGAAAAAATCCAATACATTGTGTAAGCTCAGGATGTCATGTTATCACCACTTTAAAAAAAAAAAAATCAACTGGAAAAAATGCATGTACTGAGTGTTTTTCCTCACCTGCTCTCCTCCCCCTCCAGTAGTTTGCGGTATGTGGCAATCTCAATGTCCAGAGCCATTTTAACATTCAGGAGGTCTTGATACTCTCGAAGGTGGCGAGCCATCTCCTCCTTCAGGTGGCGGATCTCATCTTCAAGCCTGCCAACGTTGTCCTGGTAGTTGCCAATCTCATTGCCGAACTGGTCCTCCATTTCACGCATCTGCCTCAGCAGAGCCTCGTTCTAAGTAAACAAAGCATCATTTCAGATTTAAAGCAGTTTATGCATCTAACATGCTTTTTAAAATTTGTACATTGACAAAGATTAACAGCAGGTGGTGTTTGGTCTCACTGTGTTCTTCAGTGCATCAATTTCACAGTTGAGAGACTGAATCTGCCTCCTGGACTCGTTGGCCTCCTGCTTGGCCTGCCTCAGAGCATCAGTGTTGCGCTTTGCAGACTCAGTCAAATCTGCAAACTGCAAGAACAAAAGACGAAGGACACAAAGTTAGAAAAGATAAGTTTCAGTATGCCAATGTGTCTCCTAGCTTGTGTGTCAGTCCCATTGCCCACCTTTGATTTGTACCAGTCCTCAGATTCTTGCATATTCTTTAAGGCAATGGTCTCATACTGGGCCCTGATGTCCCTCAGAGCAGCAGTGAGGTCGGGCCTGGCGGTGCTGTCCACTTCCATCTTCAGCTGCTGGGTCTGGACACTCACTTGTACATCCTGGATTTCCTGATAAAATGGGAATGGGCATACAAGTAGCTACATGAAAATTATAAAATCGCTGAATCTTCATGGATGGCAATTCATTAGGACAAATGAAGAAAAAGTAATAGGTTATTTTAATTAGTAATCTATTATTTTTCTCATTAAGACAACATTTTCTACTTCTCAGACACTATTAATGAATGCTTTCCAAGTGGTGCTTCACTGAAAATGCATCAAAACCAGAAAAATCACAATATATTATGACACCTTGTTGCTAATGTATCTTAATCACTGGCATAGTCATACTGTGGGCAGCGCTGTTGAATTAGTTAATCTACTAGTTTTTCTTGAATTCTGAGGATTCAATAATTTGGAGAGAATTTTATGATTTTGGGTTTCTAGATAAAATTTTTACAGGTAACCTTTGAAAGAAAGCACTTTCCATTTTCTACAAACACAGTGAAGAAATGGAAGGATCGGATCACTTACTTCATCATGAAGTTTCTTCAAGAATTCAATCTCATCCATTAGAGATTCAATCTTTCTCTCCAACTCCAAACGGGACAGTGTAGCATCATCCACATCCTTGTTTTTCAAGACAGAAAAAGAGAAGAATTGCAAAATTACACTTCATGACTTAACTGGAATTCATTTGATATGTAATTTCTTTTCACTTTTATAAATTGTTAACGGCAGGATATCATTTTAGAAATCTGCCCTTTTTCTTATTATGATATTATTATTAAAGTGTTGGACACAGGACATATTTTGATCAGTCATCTAAGACTGGCAGTCATTATGCAGCTAACTCAGTGTTTACCTTCCGGAAGGCAGCGAGGTTATTTTCAGCATCCGCCCTCTTCTGGGCTTCTTCATCCAACCTGTAAAAGAGACATAATATATTATAATATGATATATAATTGTTCAAACATCATATAGATTCCTCGTAGGCACCATCTCTCTCTCTTTTTTTTTTTTCAAATTTGGAGCAGTTTACACTTTCTGTCAAAGTCTACGCCGGGGCATCAGCTGGCAAAAAGCTTCCTAAATCAATATGTTAATTCACTGTCCCGTTAAAAGGGTTTTGGCAGAGTGCCCTCTGGGACCAGCATCTCTCCTTTCAAACAACATGGCATCTCTGGGGTTCATAAGGTCATCTGCACACACTCATATAGTATGCTACATATACATACCTCCAATCTTATTTCTTTTTTTTTTTTTTTCAATATTCTAGAGGTCATGGAATAGTGATTTGGTAAGCCTTTGTGCATGTTTGAGGAATGCCAAGCTGCAATGCAGCGAAGGAGAAATTCAGTTGAATTCAGTCTATTTGTACCGTGTCAGTTCACAAAAAAATTTATTTTAATGCATTGTGAAAAGAATGCAAACAAATACAGTGTCTGGTTAATATCAGAAAAAAAGGTTATTCAATGTAATTTCATTTCTGATTTTTTGAGTTTTCCAAAATTATACAACAAAACACAAATGTAAGTTTGCTCTTCCTCTGGCTGGTTGTATGTGTGGATATGCAGTTGAAACCAGCCTCTGCACCTCGGCTCAGTCAGACAGAGGTCTTGCCACAGCTGGACATAAAGTAGATTAATGGGTCCGGCTTCCTCATCTTTAATTCATACTGTGTTGCATGGGGGCCTTTTGTCCTAATGGGCTCTCTGGCACCATCCCATCAGCTCAGAAGGACATTTGAAAACACACCTAATGGAGTCACTGAGTCACATTGATTTTTCCTAAGGCTGCTCTCCCCATGCCCTCTACCCAACCTCTTTTCCTCTGGCCCTGTGTCCTTTCCCTTACCTCTCCTGTTCTCAGTTGGCCCCACCCTGTGTCCACTCCCTCCATCGTCCTTTCACTGCTCTTCTCCCTGCATCATTGTGTGTGTGTTTTTGTAAACATCTATAATGCTGTGTCATTAAGGCGCTCATCTATTGTTGACCCATGTATTGTCCTGACTGAATTTCAACATTAGTTTTCTGTTGGTCAGTTTAAAGTTATGTGCTGAGGTCTTTCACCTTGTTAGCACATGAGAAATCCTGTGACTTTATTCTTTTTAATTATATCTGAGACAAAGGAGATACTTCAAAGATTTTTTTTTTTCAGACTAGCAAGCAGGAGAAAGATAAGGAGAGTTGAGGAATGAACACCCACATACTAACTTAATACAAGCAAACAACAACAACAACAAAAGAAAAAAAACCTCACACACATTAATTTGCATCGTTTCAGTACTAGACAATGAAGGCCTGGTACCAGTGATGGTCTGGTTCCAATAAATGAATAAATGCTTGCTACAAGTTTGACAGTTAGACAGTATGCAGGAGTCAGTTCATCATTTTGGAATCATACATGAGGGAAACTGCACACGAGGAGCAGTGTTCTTCTCCATGACCATGTTGCTGCTCTGGTGCCACACCCTAAACCCCCATCATTCCTGAATTGCTATGTCCTCTCAAGCTGCCCTGTCCCTTAAAAGGGACTATATGTAGTATTTTATAACAGAGTCAGGAAAAGATTAGATGATGGACAGTACAGTTGGTCATGCAGGAGACTTAACAGTTATGACTGAAATAAAAAGGTCAGGCATTTGAGTCTGAAAAGAGAAAGCTGGTGACAGCTGTGAAGGAATAACATTTTCTACTAATCTATCATCTGTTATTGACACACTGATACCAACCTTTGCTTGAGAAGGGTCAGGTCCTCTGCCAGGTTGTCCCTCTCCAGCTGGTACTGGTCCCTCTCTTTGCCAACTGCATCCAACTGGCGCCTCATCTCCCTCAGCTCATCTTGAAAGATCTCAGAGGCCCGGTTGGGCTGGCCATGCTGGTGCTGCCCCTTATACTGGTTGAGCTCCTGTTGAAGGTTGCCGTTCTGCTGCTCTAGGTATCGAACCTTCTCGATGAAGCTGGCAAAGCGATCATTGAGCTCCTGCAGCTCGGCCTTCTCATTGCTGCGAGTAGCAAGGAACTCCTGGTTGACAGCTTCAGCCAGGGTGAAATCCACCTTGTCATAGGACAGTCGAGGAGGCTGGGGGCTGGGACGGGAACGCGACTGGTGGTAGGTGGTGGAGTGAGACGCCACCACAGGTGACATCGAACGCATGTAGCGCCCCCCAGAAATGGGCATACGAGAGGATACGGGGGAGTAGGAGGACAGTGAGATGGGGTGTGGGCTTCCAAAGGTGCGCCTGTAGGAGGTTGAGGTATGCATTGAAGAGTGGCTCATGGTTGTTCTCTCTCTGTTCTCTGTCGCTAAGGAAAAGTGAAGAGCTGGAGGCTTTGAGATGCTCCTTCAGCAACAGGACATCAGACTGAGGAGGGCTGAGGGTTTTTATGCTCCATCGGCATCACACAGCCCCCTCCCTCATCTCTCCTCACCCCACCCTCATGAACACTTCCTTTCTCAATCATTCATCAGCATCCAAGCTACAAGCCACTCCCTATCCCACAGAGATGGACCCTGCCTTTCTCTGAATTCACCAGCTCTGTCTGTCGTGACTCCATCCTTTTAACCAGATCACTTGGCAGGAAGCCAGACTGGCTTCCCTATTACTGTTTTAATAACAAAAGATGTCTCCTCAGGCCCACCCCTCCATTCTCCTTGATCTATGGCCACAAGTCACTTTGTCAGATGCTTTTTTAGTTTTAACAATTTCTTTAGACAATTCCTAAACATTAATTTATATGACTGTACTCAGGCTTATTCTCCTTATCTTTACATTCCTATCAAATCTGTTTGTTCGTGATTCTGTTTCTTTGTTCTCAGAAAGAGATTTTTAAACTCTAACCAAAAGTGAATTGTATGGATACATTGATTTTGTTCTTTCCCCTCCATTTGTCTCCCTGCCTCTCTCCTCCCTGTCTGTCTCTACTTTTACAGTAATGGAATACTTTATTGATATTCTGGGCATCCAGGGGAGAGCCATGACTCTGCAGTTATTTTATCCCTTTTGAAATGCACTATATCCAGAAATACTTTTTAGAGTGATAATTGTCAGATAACTCCATTTGTATTTCTGGTCAACTACAGGTTTTTGGTCCAGGTAATGCAGCAGGCAGACTCAAGATATGACACAAGTCCATAAAACCATAAGATTAAATGGTACACTAAATGGAATTTGTGAATGACGTGTGAAGTGTGAGCGCAAGACAAGAATAAAATGAAAGATTTTTACACAAAATGCTTATGCATTGGCCATTCTAACTGATGTCTAGGGTCTGAAAAGGCTACCAATCCTGCATGAAGTTGATGTAATACAGAGCATGCTCTGTGTCACCTGGGTGTGGCACTTTCTATTCTTTGTGCTTGGTGCTATTGTTATCCACATCTATGTTCTCCTGTATCTAACAAAGTAATGTGAAATATGGCATTTTATCATAATTACTGTTACTATTTAACCAGCAGGGTTTATTCATGCTCATCAGTTTTCTAATTAAATTTAACTTTGTATGCTCCACCAGGAAAAGGAAATTCAGAGCACACTGTCATTAAAAGGTACTAATCTCCTTTTCTGTCAGTCTGCCTTTTACAAACCCATACGGTCACACTTTGTTTCACTCCTTCTAAATCTGCATGGCTGCCATAGCCAAGATCTGGGTCTTTGTGTAACAAATGGCCTGTTAGACATAGCTCTGTAATCAAATCAACCTGCTTTATGGTCAGTAACTCTCCATGCTTTCCCTCCCCCTCTGATTTAGCTGTCTCACTCGCCCTGCACAGAGCACTTACTTACAGAATCTTACTCTTTATTCTTTCTCTTTGATACATTTTTAAATACATTTTTAGACTATCTGCATTTCTGCATCTTTTATTAACAGCACAGATGTCAAAAACATATAGAGAAACGTGTATAAATCTTGAATTTGGACTGCAATGTTTCAATAATATTAACCTTCAGCTCGATGTCACCATTAGCAAATGATCCTTTTGGTTTTCAGAGAATTCCCATAGGAGCCATGAATCCAATTTTGCTTCTTCAACGGTTTACAAGCTGGCATATCTGTTATAATATGACCACAGTGTACTCAGTATGTGTCAAATTTCAAATATAAATGTATTACGATATATCAGTCATTTAGGATAAAATACGGGATAAATATAGTAGGTTTTGATTTCATTTAGGAGGGGATGGGATTCACTTTCTATTCTTCTATAATGTTTAAGGTCTGGGTGTGGTCTGATGGAAAATCACATCAAATTCATCCAGCAGTCAGCACTGACAATAACACAAAGCAGACTTGATTCTAGTAAAGGTCTACAGAAAGATGAGTGTCAGTGCAACCAGACTATTTTTAGAATATGTTTATAAATGCTCTTTGAACAGTTAAAGTATTTCCTGTGGTGATGTATGGAACACATTGCTCATTGTTGCTTTACTTTAAGCTGTTGTGACTACAATGAAAGAGAGAAAACATCTGAGTATTTGAGTAGTTTGTGGTAAGAAATTAGTTGTTGGATGTTAGATACAATATGCATAGATTTGTTGGGGTCAGGGTCAGGTGATTTGTAAAAAACTGAGACAATGAGGTCCTACTGTTGAACAGTGTTTTGAATCAAATTTAACTCTCAGATAGTAGGAAATGAAGAAAAAAGAAAGAATGTGTCAAGAGTGTAGAGGACCCAGACGCAGGAGTTCATAGTATTTATTTTGCAAAAAAAAAAAAAAATGCGTCCACCACCTCGGAAACAAGACCGGGCTGAGGTGCGTTGACCACCTCTGAAACGAGATCAGGAGAGGTGCCACCAGGAGGCTAGTTGTTGTGAGCTGCCAATTCAGTCTAATGATAAAATGTGTAATAGGTATCTCTGTGCACACATTCATGGGTAATTAAGATTAAAACATGTTTTGTTTTTTCATTTTTAATTGTCAATCTGTTAATCCTAACCCCTTTTTCTTTAAGTCAACCATGACATTTAAGGAAAAGAGGGGAAAGCCCTTTGCCCTTTGTTTGGTGAGTTCAAACTTGTGGTGAAATGTCACTGTCCATCTCATTGTACCGTCTCATAAGTAGGAAATTTAAAGGTATGTTATGATGTTAAAAGACTGGACGTGTATGCATGTAAGTTTTCTAGCGCTTACTGGAAAACTACAAGTATTCATTTCACATTGTGGAGTGAAACGTTGGGGCTGCAGAGATACCTATTGTTACTTGTGAACATTTCTGCAATGCTGAGGACAGATGAAGGTAACTACACACCTTTAACATCTGTTGCTAGGCGGCGTTGAGCAGTTAAAAGTCCCTCAAATAAATCAGAGCTGTGTAGCTGGTGGAGTGGTGTCACCTCCCTGACTCATGTTCACTGTCACTGCTGATGGTCATGGCCTGAGTTGAAGAAAGGCCACAAGACAAAACAAAAAAAAGTCTAGACTTTGTAGCAACAAGACCTTCTGTCTGAACAATCATGTCAGAAAGACAATATCTTTTTTAATTCCTCTTTGGCACTCTAAGTGGGAGCTCTAACGATAATAGAGATTTGTGGCAAGTCTTCGGTGACGTATTAAAAGAAGCAAGACTGTCAAGGCTAAGATAGGGATCATGTGTGTAAAAAGGCGGCCTCCCAGAAGGGCTGTCTCTTGAATTTAGACTCTGGAGTGAAAAGAGGTGGCTAAACAGTAAGCAGTACATGTGGCGAAGAGACATGTTAATGGGTGAGCATGATTTATGGCTGTGTTGGGCAATTACAGTAATGGAGCAAAGCAATGTTCCTCAAGTCTGTTAAAGGGATCTTCATGTAGACTGTTAGTTAAGAGAGATGGTCAATGAACATATCTTACTTTCTGCCACACACACACAAAAGCCCAGACTTTGTAGGCTTTGTATCTTGTATCCTGCTTTCTAGATTATGTCACAGACTGGCCTACCTCACAGGTTAATCAATAGAGTACAACTATTATCTATAAATACTGAAATAATTTTTAAATCAACATTATTCACAAAACTAAAGCAACATTTCTTTTTTTTTATTAAGCTTTGATCCATATAGGCAAGTCATGCTATTCAGAGGCAGCTCTACCTCCACCTAAGTACTGCCTCGTGTCTGTTTCTCCCAGACAGCAGCTGGTTCCATTAAAGCTTTTGCTGCAGTGACGTCAGCCTTTATTCCTCCACTGCAGTATGTCATAGAACATAGCAGTGCTTTGTTGGTTCAACGCATGTGTGGCCTACAACATAATAGTAATTGATTTTAACTGAGTATTTAATAGTATGTGATGGCAATATTGTATTTTGTAAACATAGCTGCAGAGTTGCTGTTTGTTTGTGCTAATGTGTATTGATATTGTCTCAGTAAAGTTCTATATATTGAATTTTATATGTTTCTGTTTTTGATATTTTGCATCACATCCCAAAATAAGCAGTGGCTCAGTGGAAATCAGCCAAAATCTAAAATCCTCTTTAACATCTCTCTAAATGTGATGTTAAAGTTGTTAAAAGCTGGTGGTGTCATCCAAAGATACAGCACTGTGGCTTTTTTTTTTTTTTTTTTTTTTTCTTCCCTTTCTTCCTCCCTTCCTCCTCCTCCAGCTCATTTATAATTATTTGGGTGCACCCTGTTACTGAAACTGTGCTCCATTTTCTTTGCTTTTCTGTGTTTGTTGTGCTGTTTCTGCCCCCTTTTCTCTTTGTGTATTTGCGGGCCAGAGTTTCCTGGGTTTCATGCTGACTTGCAGTTCCATCCACTGTCCATCCCGGGGTTCTCCTCCACTTGTGTTTGGGTGCCGACTGGCGTGGTGATCGGCGACCTGGTCCTCTGGCCATCTCATCCCAGTGCTGCTGCCTCCATCTGTTTATGTTTATATGGTCATTGTATTTAGTCATTTGTGTCTCTCCTCTCTCTGTCCTCCATCCTCTCTCTGTCCTGTCTCCCCTCTTTTCTTTCTCTACCCGGCTGGCCTTCGGCAGGAAGGTCCCCCCATATGAGCCAGGTCCTGCTCAAGGTTTCTTCCTCTTAAAGTGGAGTTTTTCCTTGCCACTGTTTGGTATAAAGGTTTTTTTTCTCCCTACGTGGGAGTTTTTTACCTGCCATTATCATTGATTGGATTTAATTATATAATCTTAGTTGATGATATTTGCTCGGGGGTCATGCTCTGGGTCTCTGTAAAGCGCCTAGAGACAATTGTCATTGTAACAGACGCTATATAAATAAAATTGAATTGAATTGAATTGAATTAACCATAAAGTTGTTCTTGTGCAGAATATTACTCCTAGTAAATGAGTTTAAAACATTCGATTCAAGTTTTTTTCTTTTTTTTTTTTTGCATTAATTGCACCCATCATGGCTAGCATCTACTGTGAAAGCTGACCTTAATACCAACTCTGTGTAACTGTGAAGCAGAAGATAAGCTGGTTTTTACGTATATGCTGCTGGTTGATCAGACTAAAAATGATCTCCAGTCTCTCTTTAACCATTAAAGAGATAGTTGTACTAAGTTCATTTTGTCTTCACTTATCAATTATTTAAATTATTCTTTTATCACAGACAAAACCGTTTTAGGTTGTTTATTTACCTGACATGTTTCGGCGTGTACTTCCGCCTTCATCAGAGTCAGACTGATGAAGGCGGAAGTACACGCGGAAACATGTCAGGTGAATAAACAACCTAAAACGTTTTTGTCTGTGATAAAAGAACACATTAAAGAGATAAGTAAAGCCATGTGACTTCACCTCAGAATAAACTGATTAACACATTAGTCAAAAACATGACGGTGATAAAGTTCAACTTTATTTATTTCATATTTATAGTGACAAACTTAAACTTAATTACACTGCAAAGAAATTGAAGTGAAATAAGTTTCCACTGATAAGTCAACAGGTTTAGTATAAACAGGTCACAAATAGAAGAAATGTCACAGGTCTTATAAACTACTGGTGTCAATTTTAAGTATATTACTGGACAAAATGAACAATATTTTTCATATTACAGAAGTAAGTCCTGATTCAAATGTTGGATATGTGGCTGCTTCACTCAACTAAGCTGGTTCTGTTTTCATGGCTCAAAGTGCAGTATCACTGCAGATACTGTTGTGTACATAAAGCCGATACGTCAGCATATGTTGTGCATGTTGAGTGCATAAACTGATGATGATTTTCACACAATCCTTCCTTGAAGCAGTGGACGACTTTCTCCTGGTGACTGTCTACTCAGCAGGTTCCACAGCATCAAAGGTACTGATGTCACACTGATGCCCACAGCATGGTCCTCTCTCAGCGGCTGGTACTGCTTGAAGCGCCTGTTTAGAAACATGACACAGGTGAGACGGGCAAGGAGGAGTTCACACATAGTAGACAAACTTAAGTTAGAGAGGAGATTTGTTTGGTATAAGTGTCACAGCATTTGGCTTGATTTAGGCACCAAATTAACTTGGATTTGTAATAGGAAGAGATCATGGTTTGATCCACAAAGCACCTTTGAAAAACCCTTCAGGCAAAAGAATACAAACACCAATTCCTGTCAGTCAAGAAACTTTCAGTCCTTCTGAAAGTTTCCATAAATGATCAGGACCAGCATTTTAACCTGGTGACTTGTTATTATATTCAGCAGAATGATATCAGTGACTTCTTCTAACTGAAAAGTAATTAACTATTCTTTTGATCAGGCTGGTATTTGGTTTAAAAGACAATCATAAAAGTAAATATGCGGTCCTGAACATTATTTGATATCTTGCACATAACTTATTATTAATTTAAGATTTTCTCATTCTTAATTGTGATACTCACCTGTACATCAAACCAATGCAACATACGACACAGGCAAGGACCATAACGCCCAGCACTGTAGCGGCAGTTCCAGCTGGGGAACCACCAGAGGCTGAAATGAATTGAATTACATTTTACAAATGAGGAAAACAACCCGTGGAAATCATTTTCGAGGATGATGATAAATTTTCCTCTCACTCACCTACTGCTACATTGACTTTAGCACTTGCCACAGCAAGACTGACATCATTTGTCAGTGAGACATTGAGGCAGAACACTCCTGTGTCATTGAAGAACTGACGAAGGATCATCTGACAGTCTGGAGTGGGTGTGGCTGCGTTACAGATGGTTTGTACTGGTGTGATACAGTCTGCATCAGAAATGACAGTGCAGACTTCACTCGGCAGACTACAGGAGAGTGATGAAGAAAAAGATGTTATTAACATTAGAATAAGAGTTGCTGGACATCAAGGATTTAGTTCACCTAGTGTAAAGGTAAAACAGAATAAGAAATGTACACATAAAGTATTCACATATCTATTGATGAATTATAAAATAATCTAATTAATGACAGTTTGAACCACATTTTTCATAGTTTTAAATGAGCATTTCTGATCACCAGAAATATACTTTTTGGGGTCTTTTAGACTCTTTTAGACTAGTGATTTGAGTGTGAATAATCCCTGACTTAAATAAAGTGACCATATCACCAAGCATAGTACAAATCAATATGTAGTTATTTTATTAGCATGTGATAATCTGCCCACCTTCCCTGACAGGTAATGGTGATGTCCACAGCATTCTGCTCCAGCTCAGTTGCCATTGCTACAACACTGGACATCTGAACGATCTCCACACTTTCAATACCCTCTACAGGGTTGAAAATGGAACAAAAAAGAGGTTTAACATTACTAAACGTTGCTTTTTAGGTAAAAATATACTAGCGTCATTTAAACTTTTTTGTGTTGTGGCACTCACGGACAACATCTACAGATGCAGCGAGGGAGCCGTAACGATAGATTGTGCAGTCTGCTGTCAGCTCTGGAGCCTGTCTTTTGGCCACAACAAGAGCAACTTGTGCTGGATCTGCTTCCACTTCGGCCTGAACTTCACCCTCAGCTGGAACCACGGCCTCTTCACCTGCTACTTACCCAAATGAAAATGTAAAAAAAATGTCATTCTGTTTCAAGAATCATGTTTTTATTCTGCATACAGTTGTTTGAATTTGTATTAAATTTTCACCTGCAGCAGCCACAGTAGCTGCGACTGCATTCTCAGTTTCCAGTACTTCAGCCTCAGTATCAGCTGCAGCAACAGCTGGCGATGCCTCTTCTACAGCTGTGGTCTCAGTGGCAGCAAGGGCTACAACATTATCAGCAGGGGCTGCAGTTTCAGCTTGAGCAACCTCTGTGGCAGCAGCCTCAGCAGCCTCAGCAGCCTCAGCAGCCTCAGCAGCCTCAGCAGCCTCCCACAGCAGTCGCAGCAGTTGCGTCAGCTTCTTGGTCTACAGCTACATCTGCCACAGGGGCAACAGTGGCAGCAACCTCAACTGCAGTTTCTTCCTCTACAACAGGAGCAGCTGAAGCAGCGGTATCAATAACAGGAACGTTTTCTGCAGCTGCATCTGCAACTGCAGCCGTGCCATCTTCTGCAGCTGTTTCGACATCTGCTGGCTCTTCAGCTGCTGGTGCGACAGGAGCAACAGTGGCCTCACCTGCTGCTGCAGCATCTGTCTCCACCGTAGCCACATCTCCTTCCACCACAGGGGCAGCGGTGTTGACAGTATCTTGCTCTGCTGGAACAACGGCTGCATCGACTCCTGCAGGTGCCACCGAGGCAGTCTCCGACAACCTCTGTGTCTGTACCAGCAACAGGTTCTTCAGCAGCTGCTGCGTCGGCGGGCTGCACAGAAGCAGCGAGTGGAGTGGCATCAGAGGCAGGAACATCCAAAGCAATTGTATCTGCTCCCTCAGCTGGTGCAGCTGTGGAGGCCATAACAACCACAGCTGGTGCAGAAGAGGCATCAATGGGAACAGCTGAAAGAAATACGTAAAACTGCTAAGCAAACCAGCACATATGTAGAAGCTAACAAAGGAGAGACTAGTTTAGAGTCTTACCTGCAGTGGGGTCTCCACAGCTGTTGGGGATGCTTGCCATGAGAACCACTTGAGGTTTGAAGGTTCCCACTGAAAGGTATGTATGTGTGACAGTGTTCTCTCTGGAGATCAGGGTTCCACTTTGGTCCCCAAAGTCCCATGTAAAGCTGATATCTGCGTTGCCCAGGTACTGGCTGGGATCATGGAGTGCGACGGTAAAAGCGATGGCTTGGTTCTGGATGAAGTTCTGGTCATCTTGGTTTACATCATTGACTTGAGCAAGAGATATGCTAAATGGGACCTGGTCTAATAAAAGAGTGAAAAAGAGTAGAGCAGTTATAATGAGAGTTTCTAAAAAGCAACAAACTAATAATTTGACATGACTTAGAGCTTATACATGTTTTGATAGGTCACCTGTGATGGTGAAGACTGTGGAGGCATAGCCAAGGGGGATGAACCTGTCCTTGCCACGACAGTGATAGATGACAACCTCCATGTTGTAGGAGCCCAGTGGGACGTTGTCTGTTCCGATGGAGAGTGAGGAGGATGGTCCGCCTGCCACCTGCCAGTAACGTCCTTAAATGCAATCACATTTTTTTTTTTTTGAGTTGCCTGGATTATCTGGAAAACCTAGATTGGTGGAATGATTTTAATAACAGGCTGGCTTTGCCCTATACTGTCTGCAATATATTTCACTATGCTCACTGGGTCCTGTTGCAGGTTTTTATTCATATCATCATTTTTCATTCTGACTTTGAAATGTTAAAGATGATGACACATTTTCTTTAGAATACACAAGCGCCCCTGACAAAATTGTTAGGTTGTTATTGACATGGCTTTGGGAAAATGATAAATCTTAGTGGACAGAGAGGATATTTTACATGTTCAGTTCAAAAGCCTTTATAAGGTATGTAACCAAGCTGCAGTTTGGAAGATTTGTTGCCATGCACAAGTTTTCTGTTATAACATAGCAAGTGAGCCTCAATGTTAAAAACGTTGTACAGTGTACAGTGTAGGACAAAAGCAGTCTGTGTTTTAGTCAGACTTAAAATTTACCCCATGTCTTCCACACAAACACATAGTGGGGTTTCCTGTTCTGACTCCTGGTGAAAGGTGTGCCATCAGGGAAAACTCCAGATTCAATGTCCCGGTCCGGATACACAGCCTGCCCCTCCTGATACTGACGTCCTGAACAAAGACAGTGATACTGATCTCACACACAGCAATAGCAGACAAGTGGTACTTTTTTGCATATTCCTCTACTTATCAACAAGAAAACCACTGTGATTTAAAATAAACTTTTGTTTTCAAATTAAACTAGTACAGTGTGAATTATTTTAATTTGTTGCTTAATTTTTATTTAGCCTCAGCATTATCCATTTATCAAAATTACACTTTTACCATTTCTTAATGGAGATTTTAAAATGGCATTGATCAAATTAGAAATCCTGATCACAGAATAAGTAATAGATATGTTGGTCCACAATAAAAACTAATGAAGTTTCACAATAAATTTTCAAAGAATGTAGAATGACTATATTTTTATTATCTACAGAGATGTAGTTTTCATCTCATTGCAAGATGAAGAAACTGGTGAGCATCTCGCTAAATCTTGCTTAACATGGTGTTTTAACTATGTCAGCCTTAAAGGTAGTGTAAGCAGTTTCTGGATGATGTCAAATATGTTGATATTTAAAGAAAACATAAACAAAATATGGAGCTTTAGCCTCTTTTCTCCTGTACTCCCCAAGAAAAAGTTCCATCACAAAGATAAATCCTCCTCCTGAAGGTTATTGGCTGGAGCAATGTATGTTATGGTTTGGCTGCCTTCTCTTTCTTTGTTTCCAGTTTATGGAGTCAGGGGCGGCTATGAAGACCTCTCTTTCTTTACAGTATACTCACAAGATGAGTATCTATCATGAATGTATCAAGTGTTCTGGCTCAGAAACTGCCTAGAATCGCTTACCCTCCTTTTAAATGATGACAATGTACATGTCTGACAAAGCTGATGTGGCCACAACTGCTTATAAAGAGGTCGGAGGTATTAGTCGACTTCCAGACAAATCTCATACAGTACTTACATTTTTCATTGTCACTTCACTTTCCTGTGTCACTCTCACTTGGGAATGGTGGTGACCAATGAATGCTGCCTTTCATAAAACAACAAACTAGAGAAATGCAGCAATCTCACAGTTTCTAAACTTCAATAAGAAACTACTACTACAGTTTGGACAAACATACCTATCCAGGTTTTCTGGTGAAACTGGACTTTTAATCTTCCAGTTTTTTTTTTTTGTTTGTGTTTGTTTTGTTTGGTTTTTTTTTTTTGAGGGAACACTCAAACCCAGGACTGATATATTTAGAAAAAATATTTTTTAAAATATGTCAGGATGTTGTAGAGAGCATTTAATGACAGAAAAAAAGATAAAAACTGAGGAAAAGCAAATAAAAAAAAAAGATAACTCTGGAAAAAGTTTCCATAGTAGTCTGTTGGACCTCTCATAAATATTATTGTCAAAGTGATCTTACCATTGATGGTGCAGTTCTGTCCCCACACCACCTGCCCATCAGGCTGCACTGTCTGGTTTGGCGGGAAATTGAGATTAATAGTGAAAGTTGCCTTAGCTCCTGTCAGAGTAGGAGCATCATTCTTGAGATCAAAGGTCACTTCACCACCTGGAAAAAAAAAAAATTCCTCACAAGTTAGCATCTTTGGATGGACCAAAAGAAAGAGCAGGATTGTGCTTTTAGAAACAAGAGGATGGGCCTCACCAAACCAACAGTTCCTGAACCTTGGATCTCCATCTTGCCACACCGGATACATCCGAGAGTTCCATGATCGGTAACGTGTGAACTGGCTTCTGCGTCCTGCAAAAAAATGATCACAAAGCCTGAAAAAAATCAACAGAAAATCCAAAGAAACGAGAAAAAACAGACAGAAAGAAAAAACAGATTTCAGCTGTCTTTGTTCTTGAAGTTAGTTGGACTTGAATGCAGTTAACTCACTCAGGTCATTTTACATTTAAGACATGAACTGTTGAAGTTATTTAATGTTTGAAAGGCTTAAGTCAATGAGCAATTGTTTTTTTTTTCTTTTTTACTTCTTCTGTTTTTAGAGAAGAGAGGAGGGAGTCACACGACCCACAATCCCCCTCAATCCCTTTCATGTGACTGTCAGCTGAGCAACAGCGTCGGTAATCCCAAAGTGAGGAATGAGGGCTCCCAGACACCGGCCCACTGGATTTTGTTCCCAGTTACATATGTGTGTGTGAGTGGAGCTGAAATAGACACAAGGGCATTTTTATACACTCATTTTGACAGGACAAATGCTTTCAAATGTTCTATCATCAAAAAACAACACGGTTTTGAGTTTAATCTGAGTTTACTGAATTATAGCACACACCTGGGACATATTCTGAGCACAGCCTGTCATAAACAAGTACTTAAATGGCATAAAAATCGTCATGTGAAGGTTTATACACCTAGCCCTTTTTACAGACATAGTAGTGAGTGTGTGAGCATGAAATAAGTGAAAAATTACAGAGCCCTCTGTTTGCTGCTCAATTTGTTTCCAGATCATGAAAAACTAACAGAGAGAGAGTGAAACATAAGCGTGTAATCAATGTGTTGATTATATCAGTTCAGATAAATCACTGCACGTTTCTAAACTGTGTTGGTGCATTACAAACAGCAAAGACCTCCATCTTAATAAATACTTTAGACTTTTCTTTACTTACGTAAAAAAGAAAAACTGTTAGACAAATCAATAATCCTTTTTTTTACTGATTTTTTTCTTTCTTTTTTATTAATTTGAAATATTGTCAGAAAAAAAAGCATTTAAGGAATTTGCCATGTCAATGCAACTTCCCTGAAAGGCACACAAAAAGCTACAAAAAAAAAAAAAAAAAACAGACACTGAAAAGTTGTTTTATTTTTTTGTTTCCAGAACTGTGACATTGTCTTATATGATATTTGATAAATACGGAAAGAAAGGATTAAAGTTACCCATTTTGTCTTCTCCATTGAATCCCCTTTTGCACAGCTGATATGAACATGTCAGTTTTTTTCTTTCTGTAATTTCACATGTACTTACGTATTGCCATGGCTGAGGTAAAAGCCAAACGAGTAGCACCACAGACTTCATCCTGTGTTTGGTTGTGTGTCTCCTCTCTGAGCCCCGATCCTCACCCTGTTGTCCTGAACCCCAACACAAGTCCCAGAGAATTCACATATACCTCCTCACGCTCTTTAAGGCGGCCCTGGACCTGAATTACCATAAAATTTCTTTTCACCTCTGACATCATAGTGAGTCAGTTGACTGGCACCACCCACTTGAGGAAAGACTTAGGTGAAGCTTTACTGACTTTTTTTTTTTTTTTTTTTACAGAACATTGCATACATTATTGTCTCAGAACATTTTGTTCTTTTTTTTAAAATACCATTTTACATTTTCACCTGTTTTTTTATTAAATGTGAACTGTGTTTTCTTCTTGATGAGACACATTCAAGCCACATTTCTTCACTTTTTTGTAATTCGGAATGTTGTCATTAGAAATGTAAAAGCCCGTTAAAGGATGACTTACAGAAACAAATATGGATAAACTTAATTATTCATATGAAAACCTAGACAAAGAAATCATGAAGTACATTATGAGAAAATCAATAAATATTTTCTCCACATTGTAAATTAGAATGTTGTATGTAATGCTTTTAACAGAGATGTGGGATGTGAGATCTGCAAACAAACCTCGAGTCATGCCTGAGTTTGAAATATGACCTTACAGCTAAAGTATGTGTGCATGGACATCACAAGATTGGAGTGTGGACACCCATTCAATAGCATCCTTTTATTTTCCTCATCCGTTCCTTCGTATCCTGCCGTTCACCTCAGGCTGCTGCAGCTCAGTGACTCTGCAGCAATGAAGGCACACCCATGCTCACATCCTCCTTTGTGATCCAAACTTTTCATTTAAAGTAAAGCTATCTTTTTCACCTAGTGTGTCACAATGCATAGTTGTATACATTTCCATAATCATTCCTTTTCTAGTTCCTTGTAGTTTTTCCATTTTAGTTGTATACATTTCCATAATCATTCCTTTTCTAGTTCCTTGTAGTTTTTCCATTTTACTGAGTATATATATATATCCCCATGGGCTGGGGTATGAAGCCAATGAAGCATCACATGTGAAAAATCTTAAAATGAGACACAGGATATAATATGAGTAAATTCCAAAATTAAGATTTCATTGATACATCAAAACTGATTACACCTGTTTATCTTGGGTCTGATATATGTATATATATATATATATATATATATATATATATATATATATATATATATATATATATATATATATATATATATATATATATATATATAGATAGATAGATAGATAGATAGATAGATAGATACATAGATAGTACATATACTTTGATCAAGCATAACATTGTGACCACGGACAGGTAATGTGAGTAAACAGGACTCGTCTTGTTACAATGTAATGTTCTGCTGGGAAAACCTTAATCCTGGCATTCATATTAATCCTGTTGGCACTTAGCACCTCCCAAAACATTTCTGTCGACCAATTAGACCCTCAACAGGCTAATATATTTTCCCTACAGGAGCAGCAGGTCAGCAGGAGACCCCTCAGCATATATATTTTCAGGAAGCCCTCAAAGAACACAGCAAAGAATCTGAGGTGATTGTTTGGCCTTCAGACTCCACAGACAGCAGTCTGATGTGATCTGATGGCATCTGTGGGAAGTAATCCCCTTCCACAGACACCCCACCGCACAACCCACAGGGCCCAAAAGATCTAGCTGATAATATACCAGTACCAGACACTCCAGGAGCCCCGCAGATGTTCTTGGTCCAGACAATGACTTGTCAGAACTCTTTGAGAACACAAGTAGGACTCACTCATTCTTAAGTGGAGCAGTCATAATATTATGTTTGATCCATGTATTTCTGCCTTTATCAACACCCACTTACTGCAAATGCATAAAATGGCCTTATTTAATTTGTCACTTCTTTTTTTTAATTGGATTCAAAACTAAAGAGTGTCTTCAATCATGCTGGGATGTTTTGCTTTATAACTGTATTTCTGATATTAGTGTGAGTAGATGATCATTAAAATACAGTCTCTGATATATATATATTATCTTAAACTATTCAAGAACGATAAAAAACAAGAACTATATAGTAACTGTAAATTAAATCTGAAATTGAATTAATTTCATCCATCTGTTTTATAGCAATTAATGTAAAAGATTTAATGATTATGCAGCAGGATCCCAGACAGTATAAACAATCATTATTATTATTATTATTATTAACAATTATCATCAGTCAGTCAAGTGAGACCTTTGAGAGAGCTGCTTACGGGTTCTTACTTGTCTAAAACATAATTTCTAGTGCTTTTCAGCATAATCTGTAACATCATATTCAGGTAGTAAAGAATTTTTTCTCTAGCACAACCTCGTGTTTTACTCAAAAGGAAAAATCATTGAGAGAAAGAATAAAGCTAAAGTGAAAAAGCTTTTATCAATTATATTTATTCCATTTAATCTTTTTGCAAGAAATTTTATTTACAAATGCTTTTGAAAACTTTTTTTTTAACTCCATTTTAGAATATTCTGAAATCATCATGTCATCCTAAGCTCTTTTATTATATTGACTGGCGGCTTTACCAATGATGTTTTCTCATGCGCGTGAGACTGTTCAGCCTGCACTACATGTGACCCCTCATGTGCTCACAGCTGAGTTCAGGAGGAACCAAATCCTCCAAATAGTGCACCTGACTTAACATACCACAAATACTCACCCGTTAACTTGTTTTCTCCTTAATCTCCACTTCTATCATCTGAGCGATGATGGACCTGGGCTACACTGACTTTGTGTAAATAAATCCAAAGCGGTCAAAACTTCAGCAACAGTTGAAGAGAATATTTTGTTATCTACACAAGTTATTCTGCATACTGCAAGTGCTGCTGGAGTCTGACTATGGAACAAGCTCGTGGAATGACCTGACGTGACTGAACAAATGAAAGCCAATATTGAATTGATGACCTGAAACCAGATCGATAAGGCTGTCTGGATTAAGACTAGAGAGGCAAATCAGTTCATGGCTACTTCAACAAGCATTCAGTGTATTGACACGGCCTAAACAAACTGATCTTGATTTGTTCTCTTGCTCATCATTATCCAGTGCCAATAACAATTACAAATGGGAGCTTGCCTTTATCATATCAAGTCTAGACTGCTGCAATGAGATTTTTAGCTGGGTCACAATCATCTTAAAAAGATCCTTCTCATTAAAGTTTTACAAAAAAGTCCTTAATGACCTAACTATGTCTCAGTTAAAGATCTTGTTGTTCCCTATAACTGCACAAGAACCTCAAAGAATCTCAAAGAGCAAACTTACTTGCGGTTCCCAAGGTTTCCAGGATGGGAAACCAGTTTTAGTATGGACATGGCACATCTCTAATTTTATTACAACTAAACTTAAAACTTATTGTTCTGAAAGAGCAAAGTGTTCAACTCATTTGATTTGTGTGCACTTCTTTTTATTTAATGCTTTTTTTGTTTGTTTATTGTCTACTTTTGTGGTAATTTTGGTTTATTGCTATTTTTCTTCTGCAATTTGTAAATTGATCTCTATTTTTTTTAGAGCCATGTTGGTGTTTTCAAGTTTTGTTTTTGTTCTGCAAAGCCAGTTGCATGTCTGCTTTAGAAATGTTAGATACATAAAGGTGTATTGGGTTTTACTTGATTCAAGATAACTATGTAAACGAGTTTTCTGAGAAACTGACAAATGTGAGCAGTAAAGGAAGACTCAAGGCACATTAGGACTTTTTATACAGGGGAGAATAGCACCTTCTCAGTACCCAGAGACATCATTTTGCATATAAATCTGTTGGGTAGGGATGTATAAAGCCTCTGGGCTTTGATCATGTGCAGTATTAGTATGAATGCTTTCTATGTCTCATCAGACACTGGGGATGTTTCGTCATGCAAAAAAAGGACATCTGACTTATAGAAATGTTTTGCTTCATATTTCAGGCCAATATTTTCAAATAAAACACTTATAAAGACATAGCAGGTAACAGCTAATCTGTAACTGTTGTAATATCTCTTTCTAATATATTTATATTCTCTTGGAGTCTCCAGTTTTCTTGTTCTGGGTGAATATTCCTCTGTGCTGTTTGACATTTTGTGGAGCTGTTGAAGGTTTTCAACCTTTATATGGTGGAAAGTAGGGTCTGTTTGTCTCTCCAAAGTCAACTTTGCCACAGCGAGGATGTCTGATAAAGTGGGAAACAAAGATATACTGTAGGACATTATCAGTATGTCCAAAATTGCCCTGGTTTGGTTACAACTGAGTTCCTTTTGTTGCATGTCACACAAAGCCTTTAGAGGCCTTTGAGGGGCAGCATATTTATTTTTCTTTGGTACACAGTCTGAAAAAAAGTTACCAGAGGATATAATCTGATATTATCATAAGACATCATGGGAAATGACACAGATGATCATTACAACTATTGGTTAAGTTAAAAAAAAAAAAAGAAAAAAACGTAGGTGTATCTGATAATACTGTCAATGTTCTTCACTTTATCATGTGTGAGTGTGTGCTGGAGCAGCACAATTCTAAGTGTTATATATTTTATTTGTGATTTTCCACATCAAAATATCTTATGCCCTGTGATGGACTGGTGACCCGTCCAGGGGGTAACCCTGCCTTTCACCCACAGACAGCTGGGTTGGGCTCCAGCAGACCCCCCTAACCCTAAATAAGCAGGTATAGATAAAAGATGAGAGGAAATCACATCATGTGAAGACTCACTAAATATGACTTTATTAATAAAAATGAAAGAGCATTAGACTAAAAATTGTTGAGGCTAGTTAGGGTACTGCCACTAGAGAGAGCTGCTCGCTCTCTAAAATTCTCTCCAGAACGTTCTGGAATCATGGGAGGGTCCATTTACTGCATAAATTTGACATGTAACAACGGATTACTTGATTTTGTGCTCTGAAACAAACGGAGAAAAAGTTTTTTCCCCTTTCCTCTCTTTTTTTTCTTTGACGGTGTAATGCTCTAGGAATATTTTATAAAACGACTTTATGGGCTTTTAAAATATTTAGTGATGGGATAGTGACCCTGCAGAGGATTAAGTGGGTATAGATAATGGATGGATGGATGGATCGTGATGGGATAAATACATGATGTGACAGACCCTGCCTCTGAACAGCTGGCATGTGGGACAGACTCTGATGCTCTAATGGTCAGTTTTGTTTTAAAGCACTGACAACATACAAACAAAAAAGGTATATAAAGTAAAAAATATAAATAACGTAAATGTACATAGAAATAATAGAAAAGGTCACTTTTCTTTTAATTCTATATACATTTACATTATTTATACTTTTACTTTATCAATATAAATAATGTAAAGAATAAAAACGTGACTTTTTATTTACACTAATACGACAAAGTACTAAATTAATAAGAAAAAATCTGGACCGACATAAAAATTTTATTTAAGGCTCTTAAAATCAAGAAAATAAAGCACTTGGTTAAATTCTAATTTTAAAAAAATATTAGTCAACAAACTTGTTTTGTCATTATCTAGAAAACAATTTGTATCTAAACGAGGGGAGGTGAAATCTAGCTAAATTATTCTTTATTTCTATTTTGCAAACCAAAACCGCCCTCCTCCTCCGACGAGGATACGTTCAGGGCTATGCGAATACAGGCGTCATTTGATCACGTGCCCGGAAAAGGGCTGTTTGGTGAACAACCCTGTGTGTGCCGTCACTAAATTCCCCATTTTCCCGAAAACCGCCCAGTTATAATAAGACCAATAATTTTAACAACACGCAGAGAAAAATCATAAAACATTTCTCAACAATGTCCGGATCATAATGAGAACAGTGAAAAATGAACTATTCATAAAAGCATCAAAGTACCGTTCATCTAAATTAACCGGTGTGTGACGAACACAAAAACGAACGCTTCCGACACAACGCGGGAAATGCTGCTCTGTTGTTTCAATGTTTCTATGGCGGAGTAACCGCTGTGTTAATCGTTAGTTTTGTGGCCGGTGTCCAGAGATGACAATTTCTAGCCTTTCTGTTAGCTACATTCTGAGCTGAGAGAGTTTATTCCTGTAAACCCGTTGTCCAGGTCTAGTGGGTCCGGACTGCACGAAGTAGCCCAGAACCAGCAGTTAATTACATGTCGGTCCCCGCGCTGTTCGTTACCGTCTGCCCGTCAACCAGTGGTTAGCTCCGACACAAAGAGGAGGCTTGCTAAGCAGCTAAACCCCGGACAGCTCTGTCGCTGTAAAAAAAAAAAAATGGATACGTTTCAGAAGGTGGAGAAGATTGGAGAAGGGACGTATGGTGTGGTTTACAAAGCCAAGAACAAAGTGACCGGGGAAACAGTTGCTCTAAAGAAAATCAGACTTGACACGTAAGTGAAGATAAGATGCTATCGGATATCTGTACAGCACGAGCTCATACCAGGGAGCTAACAGCAAGCTTCATTATGCTTCAGATTTTATTAATTTTGATCACTTTTGATTTTTCACCCAGCTTTCGTGGCCCCATCAGAGCGTGACAACCATTGAAAAATAAAACAGCTCAGCGGTGTTGAAACTTAAGAAAAAAATTAACAGTAACTATCTCCACATGTAAACATGTCCTAAACACTTTAAACATCTACGTTAAAGTCAGTGCTATATTAAGAATGGTCATCCATTTAACCTAACAAAACGCAATCTGTGTTAATAAAATAGAAAAGTAAACTGTCCCAGCAACACTGTATTGTATTAGGGACTATAAAAGGAGAGAAATCTGTAACAAGATTACTATTTTCTTGCAATGATTAACATTTAGAGTTATCTCTATATTCCTTCAAGTGTTTGGAATAGGGTTAGAATTTATGATTATGTTTCACAGTTCAGAAAGACAAGGGACCATTGGATTTCTATTACAATGAAGATACCATGTTTCATTGTTTTTTAAAGTCCAAAAGATTGTGTATGCTGAAGAAAATGTATGTTGAATATATTTCTAACTTTTTATACTTTGTTAAGCATTATTATTAATGTGGTACTTGGATGCAGAATAATTACCTGTACAACAGGTGATTTTTTTTTTTCTGTCAAACCATTAACAGTCAAAAATCTTAATAAGAAAAGGGAGATCAATCTGGTTTAAAGAATATTTAAAAGGCTAGTTTTGAACTCATTGTCCAAGATTATGTAAATAACAAAAGGTTGAATGTGGTACTATAATCTGGTATAAAATAAAGCATTTTTGTTGTGCATTTTATCCAGAGAAACAGAGGGCGTACCAAGCACAGCCATCCGAGAAATTTCACTTCTCAAAGAACTCAGTCACCCAAATATTGTCAAGTAAGTTTGTAATGTCACATCCAAATTTAAATCCTGATTGCAAGATGTGCGTGTTAGGTGGATTTTAAGCAAGCCTACTTGTTTTCATGTTTTAGATTGCGAGATGTCATCCACACCGAGAACAAACTTTACCTTGTTTTTGAGTTCCTTCATCAGGATCTGAAAAAGTTCATGGACTCCTCCTCAGTCACTGGTATCCCACTGCCCTTGGTTAAGGTAAACGTCACGTCATATTTGTCTTGATTTCTTCAAGAAGTAACAGGATATTGTTCTGTTGGTGTTTGAGTGAACTCGGGTTGCGTTCTCACACACGCACACATTTTTATTTTTATTTTTTTGTAGAGTTATCTTTTCCAGTTGCTGCAAGGCCTGGCTTTTTGCCATTCCCACAGAGTTCTTCATCGAGACCTGAAGCCCCAGAACCTCCTCATCAATGCTCAGGGTGAGATCAAGCTGGCTGACTTTGGCCTGGCAAGAGCCTTTGGAGTACCTGTCCGCACATACACGCATGAGGTAAGGATGTGAGCCGCTCCCTATTTATGCTTGTCCACATGCTTTTTAAGAGCAGTGTGCTTTTTGTTTGTTCTTTGTTTTGTTTCATTCATACTTAGAAGTCTAATGAACCCCCATTTTTCTCTGAATAAATCGCATGCTCTGATGTTGTTAAAAAAGGAAGAAAAAAGCTGAAAACATATTTCTATGTTCAATATACTCAAGCTGATTCAAAGGTTTTGCTTTATTGTTTCTTGGTTCCTTTTTTCTTTTGCTTGTGTTCTTTGATTATGTCATCATTAATTTACTCCTGTGGCCTTTATCAGGTGGTAACACTTTGGTACAGAGCTCCAGAAATTCTCCTGGGCTGCAAATACTATTCCACAGCTGTCGACATCTGGAGTCTGGGATGCATTTTTGCTGAAATGGTAAAGCACAAAAAAAAAACAACTCTTAACAGTCCTGGGTAATGCAAAATGTATTTGTGTCTAACCAACCGTCTTGTACCTCTGTTCACAGATCACTAGGAGGGCTTTATTCCCTGGTGACTCAGAAATAGATCAGTTATTCAGAATCTTCCGTACATTGGGCACACCTGATGAGAACGCCTGGCCTGGAGTCACATCAATGCCTGATTACAAACCATCCTTCCCAAAGTGGGCACGACAGGATTTATCCAAAGTGGTTCCCTCTTCTTGATGAGGATGGTAGAGAACTGCTCGGAGTGAGAATTTTTTTTTTTCTTAAATTCCTATGTTTATCGTTGATTCATGAGCTCTGCCAAACAGCTGTGTTAGAAGGTGATCTCAAGCTAGTAGACGTCTCTTAGAAAGCTTTGTCTAAAAAGACATGGAAGATGTGTAAATTCTAGAAATCCCTCATGATCTAATAAAAACTAATTAAGTATATACATCTTTAATATTGATTCAAAAAAGACTTTGTATTACCTGCAGTCTCTTAAAACACTTAAATATTTAAGAATGATAACTTCAGAGAATTTTTGATAGCTGTAATTTTCTCTTTATGAAACGCCCTATTATTGGGATTCAAAATGTACTGGTTAGTCACTTAAGCAGTATTCATTGTGGATGTTTTGACTGTTTGTTTTTGTTTTCTTTTTTTTGTTTTGTAGGAAATGCTGAATTATGATCCCAACAAAAGGCTTTCGGCAAAAAACGCTCTTGTGCATCGATTTTTCCGAGATGTCACCATGCCCACTCCTCATCTGAGACTCTGAATTGTCCTAAATATCAGTCTGTCAAATGGCAACGATATCTAAGCAATAAGGATCACCTTGTTTGGCTTTGTTTTGCATTCTGTGTCTGGGATGGCTAGAAAAACTTGACACTACTCAATATGTTGGATTTTTGAGTGTTCAAATGCAGCCCTTAAAAAGCTAGATGTTTTAAAGGTTCTCCTGTTATTTCCAGCCATAAAGTTATAATAGTTCAAATTGTTAACTATAATTTTAATATTATTTTGTGCATCTCCGCACAGCTGTGATCTTTTTTTAAAATGTCTATTATTTGTGATTCAGGATGTTCCTTGTAGGAATTCAGATAAGATAGACATGTTTAGATGGTATGTTGGCTTTAAGATCTCCAAATTCAAGTAGTTTATGAATAAATATGGTTGAACAAACTTGCGGGAAAGTGCAAATAAACAGCATGCTTAGGAAAGCTAAGCTCCAACTGAGAGAAAGGATGGACAGATGGCTCATCAGTTTGTAGCACAACAAACATCGTCAGCTGATGTAAAACAGCTAGTGCTAGAAGAAGTTCTGGAACTGCATCTTTGTTTCACGTAAGAAGTTTATCGGGCATTCAAGGTTGTTGGATTATTACCCAAACTGAGGTTCTGATATACAAACGTCACATGTTATTCACATTTTACAGGATTAAATTTGCTTTTGCGTCTAATAGATTTTATCTAAACAATTTTTATAGATATTGTTTATATACAATTTGAAAAAATAAACTTGTTTAAATAACAGTTGCTGGTCTAAGAGTACATTATGCAGTTAACATGTGCAGCACAATTTCTTATTTTGGAAGGTCAGCAGAGTCCTACACTGTAACTTTGGAGCCAAGTCTGACATTGATAAATACAGTAAAAGAATAAAGTAGCTATTTTTTACACTTGTTTGATCTTTGACAGACCTACATTAGCAGAAGTGTGAAGCATGTGATATGATGCCAAGTTTTTCAAAGGAATACTGTTTTTTTTTCTTTTAAATTTCAAGTCTAAGCTAAAAGATGACAATTGGTCCCAGATAATTGGAAATTATTATATGCAAAGAAATATGGTTTAAAGACCTAAATAAGTATTTTTTTTCCTCACAATGTAGATGACATCAGCTAATAAGGATGGTACAGTTCTAGAAAAGGTTTACATACAGTTGAAACCAGAGGTTTACAGACACCGTAAATGATGCATAACCTGTGTGGGGGTTTTTTTCCTTTTTTTTTTTTTTTTTTTTACTCACTGACATGAAATTAGACTAAACCTTTCCTATTTTAGGATTTGCAAATTATCTGTATTTGCTAATCACCAGAATAATTCATGAATTTTTGAAGAATTTATTACTTTCTTCAAAGTTAGATGTTTACATTACATTTCCTTAATATTTGGTAGCATTGCCTTTAAACAGTATGATATTGGTCAAATGCTTTGACTGTCCTTCCACAAGTTTCCCACAATAGTTTGGTGGAACTTTGGCCCATTTCTTCTGAAACAACTGGTGCAACTAAATTGTGTTTGTAGGCAGCTTTGCTCGCTTCTGGCCTTTCAGTTCTGCCCACAAATTTTTCATAAGATTGAGAGCAAGGCTTTGTAATGGCCGCTCCAAATGCTAGTGTTGTTGTCCTGAAACCACTTTGAAACTAATTGGGCAGTATGTTTGGGGTCGTTGTCCATTTTGAAGACCCAAGCTTTAACTTCTTGTGTGATATCTTAAATGTTGCTTCGATATTTCAACATAATGTCCTTTCCTCACAATGCCATCTATTTTGTGAAGTGCACCAGTTTGTCCTGCAGAAAAACACAGCCACAACATTATGCTGCCACTCCCAGACTTCACAGTTGAGATGATGTTCTCAGGCTTACAAATGTCCCCCCTTTTTTCTTCCAAATGTAACAATGGTCATTATGGCCAAACAGTTCTGTTTTAGTTTCATCAGACTACAGGACATGTCTCCAAAAATTAAGGTATTTGTCCTTGTGTGCATTTGCAAACTGTATAAACAGGTATACTTGTTGTATAAAGCAGGCAGCACTGTGAGGATTATGTTCTTCAATTTCTTCAGTGCATTTAGCGCCATCCAGTCTGCCCTACTACATAAGAAACTCCAGAAGACACAGGTTGATGCCTCCACAATCACCTGGACTGCTGACTCCCAGGTGATTGGACCTGGACCTGACAAACAGACCACAGTTTGAGTCTGAATAGTTGTGTGTCTGACCAGGTGGTCAGCAGGACAGGAGCATAACAGAAGGCTGTTCTCTCATCATTCCTCTTCACTGTACACCTCAAATTTACAGTACCAGTCAGAGTCCTGTGATCTGCAGAAAAACACAGATGACTCTGCAGTTGTGGAGTGTATCAATAATAAACGAGACTGAGTACAGGGAACTGGTGGGCTGATTTGTGGTATGGTTTGGGAACAATCATCTTCAGTCAAATAGTATTTCCATTATGGGAGAGGAGGTGGAGGTGGTGGAGAAGTCTAATACCTCTGTGTTCACCTGGACAACAGACTGGACTAGAGATGCAACACTGATGCTGTTTATAAGAAGGGACAGAGCAGACTTTACTTCTTGAAGAAGCTTAGGTCCTTCAGTGTCTGCAGCAAGATGTTACATATCTTTTATAAGTCTGTTGTGGAGAGTTTAATGGCATCTGCAGCCATCTGTTGGGGGAGCAGCATTAGAGCCACTGAATTAAAGAAATTGAACAAACTGATGAAGAAGGCTGGCTCTGTTCTAGGGACTGTTCTGGAGCTGATTCTGCAAAGGAGGATACTTCATAAAATGAAAACATCATGGACAACCCTGAACATCCTCTACGGAACACAGTGAGATAGTGTTATTATTTGAACAGATGAATGTGACATTTTCAAGCATTTGGGAATTGTACCCAAAAGACTTGTGGAGGTTCATCATTTTCTTGCTGATGTCGTGACTGATTTCTTTTGATTTTCCCATGATGTCACATTTGGAAGAAGTGTGTTTGCGGTGTGCCATAAAATACATTCACAGGTGTGACTCCAACTACCTAAATGTTGTCAATTAACCTATGAGAATCTTCCAAAGCCATGACATCATCCCAAATTCTTTAAAGGCATATTAATCTTAGTGTATGTAAACTTCTGACTTTAAAGAACCATTAAATTCTCTAAAAAAAAGTCTCTCTCATTATTCTGGCATTTAGCAAAAAGAAATAACATTGGTAATCCTAACTGTCCTAAAACAGGAAAAGCTTAGTCTGATTTAATGTCAGAAAGTGAGGGGGAAAAAAAGGTTGTGTGTCTTTTTATACCGTGTCTGTAAACCTCTGGTTTCAATGGTATATAGATAAACACACAACCCCAATCCTCAAAAACTTCAGATGCTTTGTAAAACATTATATGTCAAAACTGAGAGATTTGACCATTTCATTTTGGTTCTGAAATCAGCAACACATCTCAAAAGTTGGAACAGGCTGATGTTTACTGTTATGTAATAATCTTTTAACGACTGTCTGTAAATGTCTGGGAAATGAGGAGACCAGTTAGGGAAGTTTTAGGAGAGAAATGTCCCATTCTTGTCTGATGCAAGACTCTCGCTGCTCAAAAGTCCTTGGTCTTTGTTTACCAGATTTTTCATTTCACGATGTGCCAAACATTTTCTAAAAGTGAAAGATGGCAGATCTGCTCAGCACCTGGACTCTTCTGCTGCCAGGCCATGTTGTGATGGGTGCAGTATGTGGTTTAGTAATATGCAAGGCCTTGCCTGAAAGAGATGTTGTCTGGATGAGAGCGTATGTTGCTCTCAAACCTCTATGTACTCTTCATCATTGATGGTGCCTTTCCAGATGTGTAAGCTGCCCACCCATATGCACTAATGCCACCCCGTACCATCAGAGATGCAGGATTTTGGGCTGTCTGCTGGTGGTCTCTCTCCTCTTTAGCCCACACAGTGTCCATAGTTTCCAGAAATAATTTAACATTTTGATTCATCTGACCAGAAAACAGTTTTCCATTTTGTCTCAGACCATTTTAGATGAACTTTGGCCCAGAGAGGATGGCATTGTTTCTGGATTGTGTTCACATCTGGCTTCTTCTTTGCACAAAACATCTTTAACTTGTATTTGTGGATTACACAGCAAACTTTGTTCACAGACAGAGATTTCTGGAAGCCTGATCCCATGCAGTGATGTCCAGTAGAGAATCAGGCCTGTTTTTAATGCAGTGCTGCCTGAGTGGCCAGAGATCATATACATCCAGTTTGGACCTTCGGTCTTGTCCTACATACACAGACACTCCTGATTCTGAATCTTTTGATGATATAATATACTGTAGATTGTGGGATCTTCAAAGTATTTGCAATTTTATACTGAAGAGCATTTTTCTGAAATTGTTCCACAATTTTAAGGGGCAGTTTGTCACAATTGGTGAACCTCTGCCGATCTTTACATCCAGGAGCCTCTGCCTCTCTGAAATGCTCCTTTTATACCAAGTCATGTTACTGACCTGTCGCTAATGAACCTAATAAATGCTCCTCCATTTGTTTCTAATTTGCAGCAGCTTTTCAGCCTTTTGTTGCCCCTGCTCCAACTTTTTTGAGACGTGTGTTGCTGCCATCACAGTCAAAATGAGCTCATATTTTCCATGAAATGGTAAAATGTTAGTGTGTGTGTGTGTGTATACTCCCTATGAAATCTTTTTTTTAATATAATGAACAACTGCATGAAATACACTATAATGCAGATAATAGGACAAGCAAACAAGTATAGTTATAAATACATAAATCCATGTAATTCACCTAGTGGTTCCACACGCTAATGTTAATGTGTTTTTATTTAGTAAATTGTCATAAACACAGTTGTTAGTAAAGGGCACAAAATGCAAACAGAGAGTGAAATAACAGTGCTAGCCAGCTAGCGGGTGCTTTTGTACTTTTCAAAATAATAATAATAGAATAATAAAAATACTGATTGATCAATACTCAGGTGTTTCCTCTTGGTGTTTAACAAACTGTTACACTTTTAAGAGTTCTGATGGAATTACTTTGAATGCCACTCATCGTTATACTGAAACCTGATCAAGTCATTGTGCCAAGGATCACGAAAGCATTTTCCTTTAGGAAAAAACATATAAAGAAAATGTAAGTATTGGTTCAAGTACTCAACAAAGTCATAAAGACATTTCACAATGTTTTTAGACAGCAAAATCCAACAAAAAGTATGAAATTGAGTTTGATACTGAGATTAAGTGGTTAGGAATGTCGCAGATTTTCAAAAATACTTGTTTACAAACAAGTGAGCAGCAGAAACTAGTAACACTTGACATCACAGATACGAGTACAGTAAATCTATTCAAGCCTTCTCACTAACATCACAGAAATGAAGGCAAACATGGACCCTCAGTCTCGTCTGATTTGAAGTAAAAGAAATTTGTCAGCTACAGATGCTACTGCAGAAGTCACAAAATACCTCAGACCACTTTGTGAAACAGGTCCAACATTGTCATTTGAATATGTCTGAAACGATACTATTCTCGCATTATTTACAGTCCACCGCTTTTTCAGCAAATTTGTTTATTTGCTTTTCCGGTGTAAAGGACCAAACCAGTCTTTTTGTCATGATTAGCTAATTTTCTACAAATAAGAATTTCCTACACTACCTGTAATCAGTATGTTTATGTGGAAAAATAAAACGTATCTGGAGTGAAAGAGCTAAAATCTTTCAAAACACTGGTTTGACTTGGATTTTTTGCAGATCAAATTTCTAGCTTCTTTTTCATGAGAAGTTTGTACAGGATCTGGTAGCCGTCATCCCAGGCATAGAGCAGCTGCTCCTGCGGATTGTATTTCAGGCTTGAGTGAGATCCATAGCGTTTTGGAAAGTAAATCAGAGGTGCGTCGTCATTGGACACCATGTCGTTCACATCGAACACACACTGCACTCTGGAGCGACCGGGTTGCTTGGTGTTGTACACAACGTACAGAGTGCCACAGATGACAAAGGCTGCCTCTGCGTTCTCTCTTGGACACTTTGTGTCCCACATCTGCTCGATGTCCAGTGAGTTGGTGTCCATTTTCGCCAGAGAGATGTGCCTCTCATTCTGCCTTGTGGCGTAAATGGCCCACAGGCCTTCCTCGTCCACAGCTAGGTCCATCAGTGTCTCTGGGTTCAGGCTGTACACAGGAACATGGTCTTGCACTGGAAACACTGCACTGTCTATCACTGACTTATTTTTTATGTCATATTTAACCACCATGACCTCCTCAGCCTGGTTTATATAATACACATGGTCGTTGTGCACAACATGTCCTGTTCCCCTCCAGGCAGACGGCAGGTTCAAGTTAGTGGACAGAGACAAGCCCAGAGAGCGGGAAAAGTCTTTCACAGTGGCAAACTCATTGATGGTGTCTTCAGCAGTCCCGTTAAAAATGTAAATCTTCCCAGAAGCCCTGCTGGTGTCTTTGGTCCACATACCCTTTGGTCCTCCTACTCGCTTCAGGATCTTCATGGCTTTTACACTGGAGATCATGTCGCTGCAGTCTGCAAATAAGCAAGACATGTTTTATATCACTGATGACAGTTCTTCAACAATTTTATAATGCTGGAATGTTTAAAGTTCCCAGAACATAATCTTGCATAAACCCAAGTCCCCAGTTTTCACAGAAAGTCACAGCAAGTTCCAGAACATCATATCTCACCTGTGAGTTTTAAATATTTGGCCATCTGCTTCTCCTTCACCACAGTCACCTGCTGCTCTATCAACTTATCGTCCACATCCACACATGGCTGGGCCCCGTTCTGTGTCTCCAGGTAGTCCAGTCCCGCTCGACCCGGTCCACCCTCGTCCCCACGCTGTCGAGGTTCACTCTCAGTGTTTCTTTTTCTTTATCCAGATTCTCCAGCTGTGAAACCATCTGTTTCTTCAGCTCCCGCAGCTCTGAGGCGTAGCGGGCGGTCTGTTCATGCCACAGAGAGATCCTGTCCTGTTTTTAAACAAAGATAATGAGTTAAATCACAGTCTGAACACCGCCTGATTGCATCTCAGTGTAGGTGAGAAACACATGTGTATTTACGACAGTAATTGTCACTGGAGTTCTAGAAAGCACTCCAGGCCACAACTCCAGGCAAAGGCAACAATATTACCACTTCAAACAACCAGGTTCAGCCCGTACGTGACAAGCACCCACTCTCTTCAAATGTGTTTTAGAAAAAAACTCCAAACTCTCTCTGATGGTGGTGCTTTGTTGTAAACTGTGGAGGAAAGAAGTGAGACGAGATCCCCTCTACTGGTCATCAGCAAACATGAGAGAGACTGAAGGATGGAGATCAGTTACATTTTGGGGAGTTGTTTAAAAAATCTCTGTTTGAGGGGCTATATGTATCAATTATAAGCTTTCTATAACAAGCTGTTTTTTCGAATTTAGTCTGTGCCTGTCAGATATTTCTCTACCATAAGGTGGAATATGCTTTATCCATGTCAGTTTGCACAATGAGAAGAAGCTGCATTCTGTGAAAGACTAGAAGCTTGTAAAATTGAGAAAAATGAACTGGATTTTGTGACAACATAGACTTCTTGAAAACACTTTAAACTTTTTAAAAAAAATATCATACTGTGCATATCTTCAGTCAAAATTCAGAGCTACTTTTGTTTTTATCTCATAACTCAGGACGAGAAGCCTGTGGGCTCCATAAATGTAAAAGAGCTGCATATTAATTCATTTTCCCCAGGATGTGCTCACATCTGCATTCCATTGTCTCTGCCGAGTCCCTGAAAGTTTCCTCTCGGGGGGAATCTGGAGAGCAGGGCTCAACAGGGAGGTAAAGAGAATCTTACCTCAATAGCAAGCAGCCTCCTTTCCAAATAGTCAATAAGTGCTTGGTGTTGTGCGTTGGCAAAGCAGGCCAAAGTAATGAAGAAAACAAGTCCTCTCATTTTGTGCCAGTTCAGTCACTTTAGATTCCTTTTAAAATTCTGACTGGACAGTTCTTGACTGGAAGTCCTGACTGAAGTGAGATTGTAGGAGTGCAGGAGCCAGCTTATTCCCAGAAGTGGGCTGGAATGTTTTACTAAGCCGTGTGGGCGGAGCCAGAACCATCTGGTGGAGATGGAGGAACAAGACAATGATTATTTCTGTATTTCTAATCAAAGCTTTACCTAGTTTATAAAAGAAATGTGAGAGTAGGCATGCATTTTTAAAATATTGTTTGGTTTCAGGACACTCAATTCTTCTCTTTAAAACACAGGATATTAATGGGGCACAGGGCTGCAAGTTCAGTAAGAAGTGAGTTAATCAGAGTCAGTGAACTGTCCTCCTGTACAGAGAAGAAATCAGTGGGTGCAAATTAGAATAAGAATGAAAAGACCACTTTTTTAATCACTTCTCTTTAAGATTATTTTTTTAACTCACTCTACAACTGTAGAGTGTCAAACTGAGCAAATGTGGGGCTCAATAGGTGAGAGTCACCTGAGCGAATGATTTTTTTTTTTTTTTTTCTGAGCACAAGGCGAAAGCTGTATTTGAAAATACTTCAGCCACTGAGTGAGAGATTTACCAACAGCAGTGGCAAATTTCCATCTGTGATGCTATTTCACATTTGCTGTGCTTCAGTACATTTATTTGGGTGTTGGACAACAAGCATTGACCTACCACAACTCTGTCACTCTGTACGGGGCCGGCGAAGTCTGAAAATCTCTGATTCACAGAGCGGTTCAAATTCTGAATTTGCAGTGACATCACAGGCCCATATCAGCGTAGAATCATCCAGCCTCTCCAGCTATATCTTCAAGGTCACATTGTTATTTTGATTAAAGCGTTTAATTCTAACTAAATGGAATTGTGTCAGCCTTTGAAAAAAAGTCACAGTATATATTTTCTACTTCAAACAGCAATAAGTTGTTGTAATTTCTCCTCTTGTCCATTGTTGCTTTGAAGAAATATTGGGATTAGTGCAACTTTCCTTTTTTGTTTTTTTTTATGGGGGGGGGGGGGGTAACTCATTGATCAAATTAAGTGAAGGTGTTCCAGTATTGGTCCTTTTTAAAGAAAATGTAGGAGTTGTGGACTGTGCCTTTACCATAGGCCCGCAAGGAATCAAGTTTCTGAAGACACGTAAAGAGAAAACCATGTGCTGTAAATTTCAACAACTTTCAGGACTTTTGTTCCTTGTTAATCACAGAACCACATTTTGAAACTTTAACAGAAACAGTCTGTGTTCAGTGCCTTGATATCACACATGTGGGCTCCCAGTTTGAAACCCAGAAGGGCTTTTTCTGTGTTGAAATGGCATGTTTTCCTTGTGCTTGCGTGGGTTTTCTCCAGGTACTCCGGCTTCCTCCACAGACCATAAACATGTATGTCAGGTTAATCTGTGATTCTAATGTGTCTGTAGGAGTGTGAGTGAGTATGTGGTTGTATGTAGCCCTGCTATGGAGTAGGGACCTGTCTAGGCTGTATCCCTGCCATTTGTCCAAAGACAGCTAGAATAGGTTCCAATGACCCCATGACCCTGACGTAGGAGTAAGCGGGCATAGATAATGGATGGATGGATAAAATTACTGTATTTAGTTCTACATTTGTGTGCCAGTTGTGTTTTCCAGTTGTATCTGTGATGATGCCACAGATGAAAAAAAAACAGCACTTAGAAGACTGAATTAAAGGGGGAAGGATGGGAATAGAGTTAAAATTATCCTCGGTCTCCCCTGTAATTACATGTCCACCTTGCTAAACAAAGGCTAGATGTAACCACGGAATAAACTTTTTCCAAAAGGTTTCTTAAACTGTGTGTTTTCTTGTGTGCTCTAAAACTCAACCCAGTGCAGAGCAAATACCGTGCCTTTATAAGTTAATTTGTCCATGCAGCACTGATTATAAAATTCTAAAATTCTAGCAGGGGTATCATACATTAGATTTCCCTTCTTTTAAATCTATGTCATAATTTCCAGTTGGTACACAGAAAAAATTGATAAAGATTCTTCTTCCATCTTGTCAGAGCAAGGAGGCAAAGGCAATCAGTTTGTTGTTAAAATGTGCACAACTCATTTTCCATTCATGAAACCAAACACCCACCACACCCCACATATCTGAAGTGGTGAATAGCTTTTGCAAAACAAAACAGGGTTCCTTTAACCCTACAGGTACTATAATGGAAGTAATTTGAATGTTCATATTGACAGAACCTCTGCAATGCATCAATATGTGCTTATACACACACACACACACAAAATATATAGATAGATAGATAGATAGATAGATAGATAGATAGATAGATAGATAGATAGATAGATAGATAGATAGATAGATAGATAGATAGATAGATAGATAGATAGGTATTCCTCTCAACCTTACAGCTTGGTTACCCCCCCGGACCTATTCTATCAACCATGAAACTTGGAAAAATTGGAACTGAAAAAATGGACTGAGGTAGGAGAAGTGAGTACATTTTAAGGTAAGCCTAAAACACAAGAAATGTATCAAAACTGAAGTAGCCTGAAACCTTTCAGTCATCAGCTTTTGAGCAACTAAAACATTTCTGTGGCGTGTTGATGGACTTTTTTCTGTTTCCCTAAGTAATTTCCTCCTACCAACAGTAGCCCATTGTGTAAGGTGGTAACTAATTTACAAATGAGTAGTAACCCAAGGCTATTTCATCTCTGTAGGATAAGGTGAGTTATAGCACTAATGCTTGAGCTCCAGTCCATCACTAATACAAATAACAAACTGCCTCACGTGGGGATGACATTTGCCCATGTTCCCTTTCTTTTTGCTCCCTTGCACCACAGTTGGTTGAGGTCTGTTTGTGGCTGGATTGGTTAATTTGAATCAGAATCTTTCATCTTAAAAATCTGAAAAAAATATGCTTAATGGTGTTTATGTTCTATTTTGAAAATGGTCCTGTTTAGAGGTGCTAATTATCCTTTGCTTTGCTTGAGTGTTTTTAATGCTTCTGTTGAAGTGTATGCAAACTACATGCCATAGGCTTCTTTAATCACCTTTAACAACATATTACATCAGCAAAGGTATCAGGTGTAGTTGTGTAGGAATCTCCTTCCCCCGGTAGCAGCACGGAAGAGGTGTATCTAATCAGCAGATGTGCCAAAAGGAGCTTACAAACTACCGTGCATTCATTATTTAATGATAAAAAGTATAATAAAAGTGTTCAGCATTGCAGTTCCGGAGATGCTGTTTGACTGGGTATTTTAAAGAACGCTAGAGATTGTGGAACAAATCCCAGTTATTTTCAGTTTTGTAATTAAGTAAACTAAGTGAACTTAGTAAGCCTATGTAGGTACTTTTAAAGTATCAATCCAATTTTTCTAGTAGTTCATGGCTCTACTACAAAACATCTCACACAAAAAACATTTAAATATGTAACTCCACTGCACTGTCAGATTCTTAATATAAAATATGAACGTTATCAATTATATTTGTGTTATTGCTGATTATGCTGCCTTGTTATATGAAGAGTAAATAAAATGAGACACAACATTATCAGTTGTGAGATTAAAGATGACCCGAGATATGCATCAATAATCCATTCATAAATGGTGCATTTTGTAAATGTGCAGATATGTTGTTGCTCTTTCGCTTTTTTACTTTTACTTAATAATGTTTGAAATGCAGCCCTTTGACTTGTTTCTGAGTTTTTGCTCTGTGTTGTTAACTGCCACATGCATCCTTCATGTCAGAGCTTGGCATCTGCATTACCATCTATTTTTGGTTTATTTTCTAATTTTCACTATGCTGGCTCTCATTCAGGCAAATACTTGCTCTGAATGAGATCACACCTCTGTGGATGCCACATTTACTAAAACAAATAAACCAACTCTTACTTCCACAGACTCGACCAGGTCTGACAGTCTCACTCTGAGTGTTTATGGACAATCATTGCTGTTGTGTTCATCAAATCTACAGTAGAAATAAGATTTTATAGGTCCAAATGAATATGATAGAGATGATCAGTGTCCGTGTGTGGGTGTGGGTGGGTGTGGGTGCGTGTGTGTGTGTGTGTGTATTTGAATATGAGTCAATATATTGTGTTTTTTCCAGAACATTTGCCTACAGGATTTGCTATCTTTTCCCCGTGATTGGACAGAGCCCTGTGAAAGCTCCTCAAAATGCAAACGCTTGCAAATCTTTCAATGACTCTATCAGGAAGAGAACTGAAGCTCTCTTTTTATCAGAAAGGAAATCAGCTGAATGATTGCATGAGCATACGAGAACCTCTTCATACAAGAACTGGTATGTAATATTTTATCATATATATTTTATAATTGAAATTATTAGACATGAGCTTGCATTTTATTTGATTATCAGTCATTTTATCAAGATACTGAAGGCAAGAACGTTTTGTTATTGGCCTCCACACAATTATTTTAAATTATTTTGCTAAAATGCTTTATACAATTTCCTCCTACAGGAAAAGGAAAGTAAAATAAGTGCCAGTGAGTGGATCCAAGCAACATGGAGTACACATTTAGAGCAGTGAATCACAATCCTGGGATTATAATCTGGAGAATCGAGGTGATTTGATTTTAATTGGTGCAATAGTACCGTTTATGAAGATAAACTGTGCAATTTCATTGTTTCAACAGAATTCTCTTTTCCTTCTAAGATGTAGATTTTGTCAGTATGCTTGAGAGTAAAATGAGCCATTTCTTCTCTCTATGCAACAGAAAATGGAGCTGGTTCAAGTTCCTGAGAAATCTTATGGAAACTTTTATGAGGGTGACTGCTATGTACTTCTGTCTGTAAGTCTGAGAGGGTGAATCATTGCAGATTCAGGTTCCAGCACTGCCACTTACTGAATTAAACATGCTGCTATATTTGTTGACTTTGCATCGTCTGGTTACATTAGAAAGTTACTAAAAGGTATTTTTGGTCTTTAAATACAGCTTGCATCATCCTCCACACACCTCCTTTAACACATTTTCCCCACTATTTAAAATTTTTCCAGAAACAGAAAGTGAAGAGCTCTTTGTGTTACGATATTCACTATTGGATTGGCTCAGAGTCATCTCAAGATGAACAGGGCGCAGCTGCAGTTTACACAGTACAGCTTGATGAATTTTTAGGCTCCACTCCGGTTCAGCACAGAGAGGTTCAGCACCATGAGTCTGATGCTTTCAGGGGCTACTTCAAACAGGGAATAATGTGAGTGAAAAATGTCTTCTTAGTAGTCCTTGAGAAAAAGTCAAAGAAACTAAAAAGATAATCATTTTTGTCTTTGGAAGCTATAAGAAAGGTGGAGTCGCAACAGGCATGAGGCACACTGAAACCAACACATATGATGTTAGGAGACTGCTTCATGTGAAAGGAAAGAAAAGAGTGATTGCCAAGGAGGTGAGCTATACTTCATAAGGTTGATATAACATTATGGGACAGAGAATGTTGTTTAGAATAAGTGCTTTGTTTTATTGTGTTTCAGGTGGAAATGAGCTGGAAAAGCTTCAACCTTGGAGATGTGTTTCTGTTAGATATTGGCAAAATCATAGTTCAGTGGAACGGGCCCAAGAGTAACAGACAGGAAAGGCTTAAAGTAAGGTTTCTGGAGCTGTACGTGTGTCTGTTACAGTGATTACGAACTGAATTCCTATAGAAAAATACTGCTCAGTAAACTAGAATGAACAGATGATATGAAGTAGCTATTTGTTTTTATATTTAGCTTGAACAGAGAGCATGTTAGTGTGCCTTGTTTAACAATATGTAACCATAACTCAAGTAACCGATGCCTGCTAATTGACCCAGTAAATCAGAATAACTGAGAAGAATATAAGTATCTTCTGTGCTCTATGACTAAATATGAGAAAAAAACTAGAATTACTCATCAGTTAATTCATTTGGAGCTTTTTCTTCGCAAACACAAATACCAAAGTAATAATTAAAACCCTGATATAAAATCCTACAGAGAAAAACCATTTCAGCTGCTTGTATCTGTGATCTCGTTCTTTCGGTCACTACCCACAGTTCATGACCATAGGTGAGAGTTGGAACAAAGATCGACCTGTAAACAGAGAGCCTTGCCTTTTGGCTCAGCTCACTACAACAGACCAGTGCAGAGTCCGCACCACAGCCGTCGCTGCACCGATCGTCTGTCGATCTCCTGCTCCTTTTTCCCATCACTCGTCCACTTGAGGCAGAACCTCACTTCCAACCCAGAGAAGGCATTCAACTCTTTTCCAACTGAGAACCATGGTCTCAGGTTTGGAGGTGCTCATTCTCATCCCTGCCGCTTCACACTCGGCTGTAAACCGCTCTAGTGAGAGCTGCAGATCCTCACCCGATGGTGCCAACAGGACCACGTCATCCGCAAAAAGCAGAGACAAAATCCTGACACCACCGAACTGGAAACCCTCTGCTCCTTGGCTGCGCCTAGAAATTCTGTCCAACACAGAAGTCCAACAACAAAACAACACTCGGGTCCTGATCAGAGAGGCCATTCCTCCCAATCAAGCCCCTCCAGGTATCACTGTCATTGCCCATGTGAGCATTGAAGTCTCCCAGCAGCACAAAGGAGTCCCCATTAGGGGCACTTTCCTGCACCCCCACCAAGGACTCCAAGAAGGCTGGGTACTCTGGACTGTTATTTGGCACATAAGCACAGATGACAGTCAGAGCCCGTTCCCCGACCCAAAAGCGCAGGGAAGCTACCCAGGGAAGATTGGTTCCAGAGCCCATGCTGTGCATTGAGGTGAGCCCAACTATATCTAGTCAGTACCTCTCAACCTCACACACAAGCTCAGGCTCCCCACCACAGGGGTAATAGTCCATGTCCCAGTAGCCAGTTTAGTCATCCAGGGGTCAGCATGCCAAAGCCCACACTTTTGGCTGCCGCCCAAACACAATGCACCCAACTTTCTATGACCCTCCCTACGGGTGGTGAGCCCACGGGCAACTTCAAAGAACTTATAATCAAAGCTGCTCTGAAAGACTCCACAGTGAGTAGACACATTTGTGTCAGTTTTTGGTATTAAAGGATAATCCACCAAAGTTGTGCTCTTTCTATTCAAAGATGAGTTCATCACTTTGTAAAAAACCTCATCTTAGAATCACTGATCACTTCAAAATCACTGATCACTCAATACAAAATGATAATGAGCCTTGGGAAATTTAAGATCTTTAAGATCTACAGCATATAAACTATAAGTTATTCAAGAAATCTGGGGAAATCTCCTGGCCAAGGCCAAGTACCTTGCCAAGGCTGGAAACAACGTTGGACGCATGTGACTTTCCAGCCCTCACACATCTTATCAACCACTCTGATTATGTACCCACAAGGACTCAAGAGTCCCTTAGAAAACCATGGTTACTCAAGAGGATTCTATATTTAGAAAGGCAGCCTAAGACAATATTAACTGAATATTAATAGAACATGGAGTGCAAAAGTAAAAGGAGTGGACATATACCCTCATGACAGCATCTGTATTCACTTTGATTTCATCAACTCATTATTTCATAATAAATCCTGTGGGAGAGGTCCAGGGAGATCTAATCAGCTCTTTATCTAATTAAAAAATGGTTATGTCAAGACTACTTTGAAGTCTCATCCCTAACCCAAAGAGGCCAGGTCAAAATCTTTGACCCAATGTCTAGTCAAACCCAACCCATGACCCAACAGCATGAACCCACCATTACCTATGTATACCTGTACCTATGTCTCTAAGGGCATGTTGCTGGCCAAAGACATCAGAGACAGAGAGAGAGGAGGCCGAGCCGAGGTCAGGGTCATTCGAGAGTGATTCAGAGAGTCAGTCTCATCAGAACATGGAAATCCTGAACAGCGTTCTTGGAGACAGAACCTGTGAGCTGAAGGATGGGAATCCTGATGAAACTGCCGATCAGGAGCAAAAGTCAAAACTTACTCTTTATCAGTGAGTCGCTTCCTGAAAAATATCAATATGCTTATTGAGGTTAGAATTTATCCATATCCAATTGTTACTTGGTTTGATTTTATTTGTTTGTGCCTTTGATTCCAGTGTGTCAGATGCTGATGGTCAGATGAAGGTAACAGAAGTTGCCACACGACCTCTGATTCAGGATCTGCTAAATCATGAGGTGAGTCTGTACATGACTGAACAAATTAAAAAAATATAACCACATATGCACTTCTAGATAGACACCAATGGCAAGATTTAATTCTACAAACGTATGCTTGGAATCACTCACCTAAAAGGAATTCAGGATAAAATATTTTATTCTCTGAAGCATTATATAATTTGGCGGTACACTGATCACATTGTAAAATTATCACTTTAGGACTGCTACTTCCTGGACCAAGGAGGGACTAAGATCTTTGTTTGGAAAGGAAAAAAAGCAAACAAAGCTGAAAGACAGGCTGCCATGGCCAGAGCTTTGGTGAGCAACACAAGATCATTCACTTGATTTTTTAATTAAACTATGATTACAATTGTGTTTATTTGGCTTTCATAGGACTTTATCAAAGCAAAAAAGTACCCATTCACTACAAATGTGGAGACGGTGAATGATGGGGCAGAGTCGGCTCTTTTTAAGCAGCTCTTCCAGAGGTGGACTGTGAGAGACCAGACTCAAGGCCTCGGAAAAGTGAATACAAGGGGAAAAGTTGGTGTGTATAAATTCGAAACGGCAAAAGAAACCTCTAACTTAAAAATAAAATATTAGAATAATACACAAACACATTTTGTTATGCCATTAGTGATATTGGTTTATAATCATTTTTGTTTCAGCTAACATCACCCAAGAGAAATTTGATGCATCTCTGATGCACATCATGCCAGAGGTTGCTGCACAGGAGAGAATGGTGGACAATGGCACAGGGACAAGTGGAGGTACAGTACTTGCTCAATGCTCCACAGAGCTATTGGCAGCAGTAGTCAATATACAGTCAGATGATCAGTTCTGATTTTGGCCATACTGATCAATCTGTCTTATATATTCAATTAATTTCACTGAATCAGCTTAATAACATGTTCATGGAATTTTACAGTGAAATTAACTAAAAGCTTTTAAAGTTATGGGTTTCTTGCATATGAACATTACTGGATGAGCTCTTACTGAAAGGGTGAAACCTTAGTGGGAAGTCGAGACATTGCAATACATTTTTTTTTCTTCTTCTTTTCCTTTTGGTTTTTCCCTTTAGGGGTCTCCACAGTGAATCATCTGTCTCCATCTAACTCTATCATCTGCATCATCTTCTCTCACACCAACTAACATCATGTCCTCTTTCACTGCATCCATGATTCTCTTTGGCGTTCCTCTAGGCCTTCTGCCCAGCAGTTCCAACATCATCATCCTTCTACCAATATATTCACTATCCCTCCTCTGTCCATGTCCAAACCATCTCAGTCTGGCCTCTCTGACTTTCTCTCCAAAACATTTCACATGTGCTGTCCCTCTGATGCACTCATTCCTGATCCTGTTCGTCCTCGTCACTCCGAAAGAGAACCTCAACATTTCAATCTCTGCAACCTCCAACTCTACCTTCCGTCTTTTCCTCAGTGCTACAGTCTCTTATACATACAACATTGCAGGTCTCACTACCTTCTTGTATATCTTTCCTTTCATTATTGCTGACAGTCCTTTATCACACAAAAATTGCATCTGTAGTTCTCTTCTTTGGCATAAAACCACACTGCTGTTCATAGACACATATTTCTGTCCTTAGTCTATCTTCCACTACTCTATCCCATAACTACCTTGTTTGGCTCATCAACTTTATTCCACTTTAGTTACCACAACTCTGCATGTCTGCCTCCCTAAAAATCGGCACCAGCACACTTCTCCTCACTTCCTCAGGCATCCTCTTACTCTCTAAGATCTTGTTAAATATCCTGGTCAAAAGCTTCTCTGTCACCTGTCCTTGATGCTTTCATACCTCCACAGGTATATCATCAGGGCCAACTGCCTTTCCACTCTTCATCCTCTTAAATGTCCTCCTCAATTCATCCTTTCTAACCTTTGCTACCTCCTGGTCCACAACAGTCACTACTTCTACTCTTCGTTCTCATTCATTTTCCTTATTCATCACTCTTTCCTTTGTTCTGTCATACATCTGTCACCTGTCAATACATTTTTACATCTCTGTTCTTAATCACTAACCTGCTGCACTTCCTCGTTTCACTCCTTGGCTGCTTTTCAACCAGATGTCACACCAAGTACTCTTTTACCTGTCTCCCTCATCACATTAGCTGTAGTTGTCCAGTCATCTGGAAGCACCTCCTGACCACCCAGAACTTGTCTGAGCTTCTCTCTGAAAACAACACAACACTCTTCCTTTTTCAGCTTCCACCACTTTGTCCTCTGCTCTGCCTTTGTTCCCTTCATCTTTCTCACCACCAGAGTCATCCTACACACCACCACCCTATGCTGTCTGGCTACACTCTCACCTACCAATACTTTGCAGCCACTGATCTTCTTCAGGTTAGTTAAGTCACCCTATGTTCCTGCCTCTTCTGAAAGAAAGTATTCATTACAGCTGTTTCCATCCTTTTTTCCATCCTTTGAATGCCAAATCTGCCCATCAGTTCCTGATCATCTCTGTTGCTTTATCCAACATGGCCATTGAAGTCTGCACCAATCACCACTCTTTCATCTCTGGGGATACTTTGCATCACTTCATAATCACTAACTACATTGAACATCATAACTTCAGTCTCTATCCTCAGACTTATCCCTCAATTTGACACTCTTTTCACTCCAGAAAATTCCCAGTTAGAACATCCTTCAAGACAACTCATACTCTATTTCTCTTCCCATCCACACTGTGATAAAACAGCTTAAACCACTTGAACTTTGCTCCTAAGCTTCTTGCCTTGCTACCTTTCCACCTGGTCTCCTGAACACAAGAATAGGGTTCACTGGTCTTGTGATTTGCATGGTTAGTTGGCATAGGTTTTATGTCAGAAGCCCTTCCTGACACAACCCTCTGCATTTATCTGGGATTGGTTCAAAAAGACACTGGCTTGTGACCCCCTGAGGCTGCATTATTGAAATAAATTTCTTCATTAAATGTTGATAATGAAATAAGTCATCAATGTCATTTCATAGTTCTGAGTTTTAATATAGACCAGTAGAAAAAGTAACCTGGCAATATTTCCAAAATGGTCACATTAGATTCATTAGGTGGGATCAATAAGTAGAAATGTTCACAAGAATCTGACTTAAGAACTGCCTCATTTTTCAAAAATGACAGATGCTGTTAAAAAATATGGCTGGCTTCATCTGGGACAGTGGCAGCACATTGTTACCTGGGACTGCTTCCCACTGTTTTAAGAAATTCCTTATCAAATATGCTGGCATATTCCCAGATCCGAACACTTGACAACAAATGATTAAACAATTCCAAATGAGTAATTGCATGGCCGTGACATATACATGTCATTGAGGCCAAGTGTTTGATACAAAGGAAAATCTATGTGTAAGAAATATTCACAGAAATCTTCTGAGATGGTTTTTTTGTATAGAATTTGGTGCCTTTGGGACTTGCTGGACTCCAGTCCTCCCTTCAAGCCATGGATTCCCCCCAGGTTGTTGAACAATTTTTATCCACTACCTTTGGTGGTTGGTTTAATTTACTTCCCAGTGATCTCTGTTTAAGAGCTTAGCTCTGACAGACAAACTGGGAGGAGAACTGGACTCTCTGGAGCCCAGAGGCCCTGAGCTTTCTTTATGACCACTTTGATACAGTTTGATTAAAGATGCAATATGAGGAATACCTTCCTGTGGATGGAGTTCTTAGTGTTTCACGAAAGCACACAGCAGCTGCTGAAGTACTTTTCTGATGCTACTTTTATTTTTTACCTTTGCTTTTTAAAATTTCCATGGAACATGTGCATCAGCGGTTGCTTCTGCCATCCCTGGAAACAGCTCCAGCATGAAAACCATCCAACAAAGAATGATCTGGGTGATAATTTGATCAGCCATGCACATAATCTCTTCCTACTGCTGGGACAAGGCATCAGCTCATGTCAGAGACTGTTAGAGTGAACAGTGCCAGGAAGAAACTTCCTGTGGGCTTCATTGCTCAATTTTTATATTGATTACTTACTACCATTCTTTTGGCATGACAACAGGATGGAACCATAAGATGTATCAAGGAAAACAGACATACATACATGTTTCCCCACATTATTTTGTCTCTCATGGCCTTATTATCAGGTGCTGCTCTGCTAGCATAACCTGATTAGAGCCTCACAGGACTTCTTGAAAATATATAGACTTTAAATGCAATCTTTGAACTCAAAGGATAAAAATATTGTGCTTGTGCTTACTTTCTTTCCTTTTTTTTTTTTTTTGTTTAAAACACTGAACTTTGAGTTTGTTTTGTGGTGGAAGACAGCTGTGTTGACATTCACAGGTTACAGCTACACTTCCAACAGTGCAGCAACATTCTGCCACTGGTTGTTCAGAGTTAATTTCATTCTATGTTACCAGGTGTGGAGAATTGAGAATCTGGAGCTTGTTCCTGTGGACTCCCAGTGGTATGGATACTTCTATGGAGGAGACTGCTACCTGATCCTCTACACATACCTGGTTAACAACAAGAAATGCTATCTGCTCTACATATGGCAGGTGAGGACACAATAACTGTATGATATGATCACAGACTGAATCTTACAACGCTGTATCATCATGGTACAGTATGAAACTTAATTTCTCTTGTTCTCCTATTATCATAGGGGCGACATGCCACACAGGATGAGCTGGCAGCTTCTGCATTTCAGGCTGTGGACTTGGATCAGAAGTACAATGGTGAGCCGGTTCAAGTGAGACTAACAATGGGCAAGGAGCCGAGACACTTCATGGCAATTTTCAAGGGAAAAATGGTCATCTTTGATGTAAGACTCAGGAATGCGTTTGCAGCCACTGGATTAAAGCCATTTATTTATCCATTACCAGTTAAGCTCTGCTTATGCACCAATATTGTTATCTTTTTTTTTCTGTTAGGGTGGCACATCGAGAAAAGGGTCCTCTGACCCCGAGCCTCCAGTAAGATTGTTCCAGGTTCATGGTTCTGACCCATCCAACACAAAAACCATCGAGGTTCCAGCCCTGGCCACCTCTCTGAACTCCAACGATGTGTTTTTGCTAAAGAGCCAATCGGAAATGTACCTGTGGTGTGGAAAGGTGACGGACATAGTGTTACAAGACAACAATAATCAAAGGCATGCAGGAAATAGGCTTTGAGTGACAACACAAACACACAGAAACAATCAAAGAAATCCAAATGATACTCTGTAGTACATATAGAACAAGGTAACACACAAACGGACAACAAGTATGGAGCCATTAGCCAATTTACATCTTGTATGAACAAGTGCGGAAGGTAAAACTCAACAGAATGCACAAAGAAGAAACCATTTCAAAATAAAACAGGAAGCAAAACTAAAGCAGAGACACAGCAAACATAGCAAAACCCATGGCAATTTTGTTGTAATAACAGGTTTTAAATATGTTGTAAATGCCACATTTATTTGAGAAAGTACTAGCTTAGGTCATCTTTGCCTACCATTAAAAAATATTATCCACTTTAATTTAACTGCAGGAAGAAAAACTAATTCATGCCTCAATCTGTTCAGTTACGGATCCTACCCAACATCCAGCTCTATCCCAGCTCACGCTGCCAGTCTGTCACATGGCCACATGTAGACGAACAACCACGCACAGTCACTCCTACGGGCAATTTAGAACCACCAATCAACCTGACATGCATGTATTTGGACTGTGGGAGGAAGCCGGAGTACCAGGAAAAAACCACGCAAGGATGGGGAGAACATGCAAACTCCACACAGAAAGGCCCCTGTTGAGGTTCAAAACAGGAACCTTCTTGCTGTGAGGCAACAATGTTTACCCCCAAGCCACCGTGCTGCCCCTGCCCAGCATTCATGACAAATATCTTAGAAATAAGATGAGGTGTGATCAAATGAACTTCACTCATTATTGAATTTTTCACAGTGATCAGATGATGATAGCCAAATTTAATTTGTTTCAAGAAAACACAGTTCAGATTTTCCAAGATACTAAATAAATAAACCTGTCGTCACAGAAAAACAAACATCCCGAGGTAATCACCTTGTGATTTCAGAAATAGTAGCAGGAATGAAAAGTAAGGATCTCCTGAAGGAGATCAGTGTCTGTAAAGTTACTTGAATTATTCACTGACCATTTTCTAACTCACCAAGCAAAACTGTCCTTTTTTTTAATTTTACTTTTTTTGTTGCTAGGGGTCAAGTGGAGATGAGAGAGCCATGGCAAAAGAGGTGAGCTCTGCAATTGGCCAAGGCTCACAGAGAGCCTCTGAAGAGATTGTGGCGGAGGGTCAGGAGCCAATTGAATTCTGGGAGTTGCTCGGAGGGAAAGCACCCTATGCAAATGGAAAGAGGTAAACAGGATGATACAAATACAGATATCAGTAGGCAACTGACAAGCGTCAGGTTTGTGGTGTGTTTTATATGGGAAGAAAATTTGTCACCGCTGTTATAGAAGTTAAGTGTTGATGCCTGCAGATTACAGCAGGTGGTTTTAGATCATCAGCCACGCCTCTTCGAATGCTCCAATAAGACTGGCCGCTTCATTGTGACTGAAGTGACCCAGTTCACACAGGATGATCTCAGCGAGGATGATGTCATGCTACTGGACACATGGGACCAGGTAGGATGGTGCATGTGTGCCAAATAAAATTATTTTTATGTTTCAACTTTTATCCATTCTGCTTTTTGTCAATGACTGTTGCAGGTGTTTCTCTGGATTGGGGAAGAGGCTAATGAGGTAGAACGCAAAGAAGCAGTGGTCACAAGCCAAGAGTACCTGCGCACCCACCCAGGCGACAGAGATCCAGACACGCCCATCATCATGATCAAACAGGGGTTTGAACCGCCCACCTTCACAGGCTGGTTTACAGCCTGGGATCCCTCCAAATGGAGTGTAGGTTTTACATGTTTTTGAAACAGAAACTTGATCATTAACATTTATTGTAATACATTAAAAGATGAGGACTTGTTCTCTGTCTCTCAGGGAGGAAAGAGCTATGAAGAGCTGAAGGAGGAGCTGGGAGACATGGCATCACCTGTAGATGTTAAGACTGTATGTGTCACAAGCTTTTTAGGCAACGGAACATTTTTGTTGCATTTAGGATAACGTTTAATATTCAGCATTCTCCATTATTAGAGAATGAAAAAATATCACTATGGTTTAGCAACACTTTCTTCAATGTAGCTTCTGTATGACATGCTGTCCTTTTAAAATCCATGTTAAACTGAAAATTTTTGTACCATAATGACGTGCAACAAAATGGTCCAGCTGAAAAAGAAATTTTATTTTATGTTATTTAAAAATCTTTGCAATTATTTGTTCAACATTCCAGGATGACCTAGTCAAGAAAAGTATTCAGCTTGATTACATTAGTTGTGACTATCAAGAACAGGGGTCAAAATGAAAATATTATTCCACTTAAAACTTCCTTTACCCATAACTAAAAATGTATATCTTTCATCTGGGTTTTTGTCAGAGAATGAGGTGAATGAGAATGAGAAAGTAATACATCTGTGTTCTCTTCTTCTTCAGGTGGTGAGCTGTGTTGAGACAGAAAAAAACATTCAATCGTTTCCACCTGACAGTTTGGTTAACAAGCTTGCCTGTGAGCTTCCTGAGGGTGTTGACCCCAGCCAAAAAGAGGTGTGTGTGTGTGTGTGTGTGTGTGTGTATGTGTCTGGGTGTGTCGGTGAGAAATATCAATTTTGTTATCTCCTTTTCAGAAACATCTGTCTGACACTGACTTCATCTGCATATTTGGGATCACCAAAGATGACTTTGTGAGCCTGCCACAGTGGAAACAGCTGAACATGAAGAAAGAAAAGGGGCTGTTTTGATTTATCTACAATTAAAATTAGCTGGTACTGATAAAAATTGACAGTCTGTGTTACCTCAAATGCTTTGTTAACTTTCCATTATACTGGGCTCAGATTTTATCAGTAAACTAATACCTAATCACGTATCTCTTGTTGTTATTTAAATCACTCACAATTTGTGAAAGCTCTTTTTTTCTTTTGCATTTGATACATTTGATTGTATTTGATTGTCTGTAAATTAAGTCTTTCTTTGACTAGACATGGATCACTTTATATGACTACGCCCTTGTACACTAAATCAGCAGTAGTGTACAAAGATAAAAGCCCATATTGAAATAAACTGACAAAATGCCTGAACTCTTACTGTTTTCATAACAAAAAAAGAAAGATATGCTCACTTTAGATTACTCAAAAATCTCTAACAATGCAAGGCAGCATTTTTTCCCTGGAAACAGAGGTCCACTTTGCCATCTGTTGGACAAACGAAGCTACAGCATGCAATGTTAAAGACATTTACAAAGAGCAAAAATTTGAACTTTTTTGTGAACTGCTTTGCCAATTCTGCAGTGATAGTTTACTAAATATTAACCAGTTTATGTTGGTACATCCACATATGCCTCATTATTTACTCAATAACAAGTTCCCTTCTTAATGTCAGCCCTGAACGTCAACATAAAGCTGCTAGAGGTGACATTTCTTCCATTTCAGCTGTTCTTCATAATAAATACAGTATTAATAACCACAAATAACCAAACAAGTTAAGCATTATTCACTTATTTTATTTTGATATAAATCATCCTTTACTTTTACAGCAGTACATTTCAAAGCTTAGAAAAAGTGAAAAATATTCATACAGACAGAAGGCATCAAATTACGATAAGGATATATTTTTCACTGTTGTGTGGAAATATAACAAAACTATTCAATTACTTATTACGGTTGATACACACGCTGACTTAATTAAAGTCTGCTGAAGGCTGAACATGCAACCAGTGACTGCAGCCTTTAAAGGAGACACTTTAATAACAACAAACAAAATCCCTTTAACTTGCTTAACAACATCCAGCTACAGAAAATGTCTGTTTTGAATGATTCATGATATAATCTGATTGCTTAATAAGTGACGATCAGTCCACAAAAGTCTTATGGAGGAACAAACACACCATCACAGCTGTCTCTGATACTTTCTGCATCTTGTGAACCAACAGAAAAAGAAATAACATGTGAACCAGCATTGGCCTGAAGTAGGAATGCATACTAAAAGCTGTAAAGGCAGATAAGATGACATTTTCATGCTGTTTTAAATCAACACATTATGACACTTAACAGAACAGCAAATGTTCTACACATTTTCAAGTATCTATGTATCTATAAATGAATCAGTTCTGCGCTGACAAAGATTTGCAAGATTATCAAGATTAAGTCACTTCAGTCTACCTATAAATGTTCAAAACTAATTTTTCTGAGGGAAAAAAAAAACAGAAACTGGTAAAAAGATTTTTTAAAAGAATTTTTGTTGTTTTTGCTGTCAATTAAATGTAAAATGACCACATTCACTTAGGTCTGATAGTTCTACAAAAGTATTGATGCATGACACAGATCAACTTATTTCTACCTTGTAAAATAATCAAACTGCATCTGCCTGCAGCCATGACATTACAAATTAGGTGAAATGGTTTACAGTTGCCTTCAGCACTTGAGAGAAAACTGACAACATAAAAAATGTAATGACATATAAAATGTTTACAGCAATCAGACATCCAAAGAAAATAATTTCAGCAAGTTTCATTGAAAACAAAACAAAAATGTGCAATTATACAGTATCACCTTTCAGGCAGAAAGAACCCAGCCTGTAGCTGATTTTTTTTTTGCCAATGTGTTTGACTGTAAAAGGAAAGTTATTAAGTAAACTGACAAGTTAATGCCAGATTTCTAAACCTTTAAAAGTGCAAATGCAACCAAATCAAATTCCAAAAATATAGCAGAGCAAAACAGGCAAAATTTACTGTATAAAAAAAAAAGACTCAAAATTGGGCTGTAAATAGTTGCGATTTTCCCTTGTTTAAAATCATATAATCTAATACACACCTGCCTTTGATTCCAAGTATCCGAGGATACCTGAAAAAGATCAGTGTAAATTATGACAAAACCAGCTTTGAATAAATTAGAAAGGAATGTAGAAAGGAAGCCTTGCTGTGGAGCCAAGCAGCAACAGAACTTGTCCAAATACTTCCAGAGCTTATTGTATTTTGGACACAGATAAATCCTGATGTGTATGCTGGCAGCTGCTAGTGTACAAAAACACCTGAAAAGCAGGTTTTCCCTACTTATCCACACACATACGAATGATTTAAAACCAATTATCTGTATAAACAATTATTTGTATAACATAAAAGTAACTGCATAAAAGTAATTTCATGTATTAAACCTGAGTTGTTTTTTTTTTTTGTGAATAGATACTCGTCCCTAATAGGGATGACTTATTATAGAAGGGATAAGGTTGCTGATCTTTTAACTTCCTCAAATCATTCTATTAATGATTTAATGTGTCATTAAAATCTTTTCAGTGCAAATGTAAGAAGCACGTGCTTGCCTAAGAGGGGCTGAAATTAGCAAAGATTTGGCAATTTTTCTTAATAAATGAATGACTAAAATAAGTCAAATATTGTTAAAAATAGCATTTTTAGAATAAAAACCAGGCAACTGATTACAACTTCATCTAAAGTTGCCAATGATAGTATCAAACTAAAAATCAGAAAATGTTTAAATTTCACCCAGTAACAATTTATGACCCTTACCCAGATAAAAATTAAGACATAATGCAGGTATCGGGATTTTTTGATTCGTCGGTCTCAGTGCTGTCAGCCTGCCAGTTGTTAGTTGGTGTTTTCAGTGTGTCCTCTACATCGTCTGGCAGCTCTTCATCACCTCTAAAGATCCTGTCCTGCTCGGGAGTCTCAGAAGATGCATCCTCGTAGGCACTTATGCTGTCGGAGTCATTCCTGTCTGGAGAAGGATCTCGGACACCCCTTGTGTGGCTTTCGCTTGACCTCTGAAGGACTCCATCTGCTGAATTGAGGCTGTTGAGAGCAAGAGAAGGCAGGTGGCCCAAGGGCTGACTGATCTTCTTCCGTATCTCTGTCAGGACAACTCCTGCATCCTCTGGCTCTTCATCTGGTCCCCCTTCCTCTGCAGCTGCCGGTCCTCCATCACTGCTTTCGGTGCTGCATGGTTCACACTTTGAAGAGTCTTTTTCTTCTTGCTGTGCAACGTTCATCACCTCTGGAGCATCAGTGTTTATCTGCTCCCATCTCGTTTCACTGATCACATTCCCTGGAGCAGGTGGGTTATTTCTTTCCTGCAAAAAAAATTACAACATTTTCCATTTGTGAATGAATGAATGACTTTTTCACAGCCAAGAAAAAATGTAATTTGCTTTATAAGTATTTTATGGAATTCAACTCTAATTTGTTTTCCATAACTGTAAGGCTATTTCCTCCATTCAGTCTGATCAACCTGATTTATGACTAAAATACTATTTTGTGACAAAATGTGTAAATTATTCTGGTTGGGTTCATTTGTTCTGCAGTCATAGATTAGTCCCAAAACAATATCAGTAAGAAAATATTTTGAAAATCCATCAGTCAAGTAAAAATACCAAACAAGCTGTTATATCAAGTATGAACATTCAGTGCTAACGCAAAGAAATGCATCATATATTATTTAGTTTAGAGCTATTGCAATCAGTTTGATAGTTGGCACTATACAACTGCAATTTTTCAGTATCTTCTGGTTATCTTACAGGTTAATTATCATATATAACCATGATCTTAATCTCGAGTTTGCTCTTTAATAACCAGGCTGAAATTAGATTGTCATATTAGCATCTTGTTGTATTTGAAGCAAAAACACAATAAATAATTTTTTTTTTTTTAATTAAAAAATCTCTCCTTTCTCTCCCCTTCTTTATTTCTTCCAGTGCCAGTGGTGCACAGCAGAGCAGCTATGCACCACTGGCACGATGCTTGTACAACTGTAGTTCATCATAGCTTCTAAAATAAGTTACTGGACTAAATAGGGCAAACAAAGGTTAAAACCAGATTAAAAAGAATTTATAGTCTGTACTTACATGCCAAAAGGTTGGGCAATGTGACAAACACCCTCCCTCCACCTGCAACTTTCTATCAACCCAATGCAAATTTTCCTCCTGGTCAAACATCGAATCTCCCTTTTAGGTGTCAGCTTTTTACTCCATTTTAAAGTGCAGTCATTTGGAACGAGTACGAACACATTTGAGTCCTAACATGTGTGGACAGAACATCTTAAGAACTGCTTCTCAGAGACAATAAAACAGGTCTTACATACATGGGAAAACACAAGGAAACCTTTGCTAAAAAATTCTTGACTTATTTATACAAAAATTAGGGCAAAATAACACGTTATTATCCATATTAACTCATTAATTTATTTATGCCGACATTTATTTTATCTCACGTTAATGCATGTTGCTTACATGCTTTTGTTTTGAAAAGTCTGTTTCTGGCTGCTGGGGAACCGGAAGAGAAATGGTGGAAAAACATGCGGAAAAGGTAAAACAGACATGGAGAGTAGTAAAGTTACAGAACTTTAACATGGACATTTTCAGTTTAAAGTTCTCCCAGACAGTGGATTCGACAGAAACAAGATTATTTGTAACAACTGCACAGTTGAACTTTCCGTTAAAAGTTTCTGCTGTTATCCCAGAAACTGCCTGTTTTAATGTTATGATTGTGGCTCAAGATTTTGTTGGTAGACTTTTTTCATAAAAACACAGGATGACATTAATGCCCTGGCAGTGGCAGTAAGCTTTTTTTATTTTACATTTTTTAAGATGAGATTTACACTAAATATGTGTTACTGACAAGTGCTGATGTTAAAAGTGTTTGAACAACAAATGTTGTGGCACTTTAGTTCATATGGCAGCAGAACGTTTAAAAAAGTGACCTTTACACTATTTTGAATTCATTATTTGATTTTGCATATACAATGTCATTCGTGATTAATCAGGGAAATCATGTGATTAATCACAATTTAACATTTTAATCGTTGCCTAGCCCTAACAAAAATGCATTTGTTTTGTTATGTTAAATAAAGTTCTCCTTTCACTTCCTATATTACCTCTTTTAATCTCTCCACCTCCTGCATCAGAGAGCAAACCAGGCTCTCCAGTTTCCTGTTGGCCTCCTTCTCTCGTTCCAGTGCCTACAAATGTAGAAAGATATCTACATCATGACAGACCTGCTGCCTCCATGGGTGTATTTAGGAACCATAAACTTAACAAATAAAAAGCTGAGAACACAACCATGATGGTGTTACAGTTTTGGCGAGGGTTTAATTTACCACACTAGCCTGTCCAGCTTCCCTCTGGGCTTCGGCCAGGAGCTCCTCTACACCCTCCAGTGTGTCCTGCAGGACGTCCACCTGGAACAACAGAGCCTCTCGCTCGACCTCCAGCCCACGCAGCTCCTGCACCGCTTCGTCATAGCTGGCCTGCAGCTCCAGCTAAACCACAGAAATAGTTATAATTTAGTGTGGGCAAGTTCAAAGGAATGAATGCCAGTCAGGAAGACAGCAGTGCTTCGTGAGCTCTCAGAAGTAACCAAATGTGGGAGGCCCCAGGTGGAAGCATGTCCATCTTCTCATATACATAAGAGAATATTTTTCACTGCAGTGATTGAAACTGTGACTACGACTTTATATAACTGTCATTACATTTATTAAGACAATAGTGAAGATAATAGAGGAACAATGATATCAAGAAAAGTCACCATTTCTGGAAGTCCCATAAAAAGGTCCTGGTCAGACTGCTGCAGTGAAACAAACAAAAAATAAGTCTGTTAACACAGAGTAACTCACTGTTTACATAGATTTAACAAAAATAAACCAGATACTTTAACAGATGTGAGCAGTAATATTCTCTTAACTGTCAAATGAATTTGTCTTTTGAATAATAGAGAAGCAGAATAGATACTGATAATTGATAATATTGATAATTTCTATATACTGAACCTTTAAAACAGGTTTAACAGTGTTGCATAAAATCTGTTTCCCAGTGAGGATTTTTAACTGTTTCAAGCACAAACATTTAATAAGCACTTTATCAAATCTCATCAACTTCCTTCTTCATGAAAGCGTAGCACAGTTCTGTTAAGAGCAGAAGCAAATAACCAAAGATGTTTTCGAGTATCTCTTCAGCTTTCCAAAACACACATGACAGCTTAAAGACCACTCCAAAACAAGCAAATATTGCTATTTATTTCTGTGTTAAATGCTTTAAGGAAGCAATTCAGTGGTTTTGAAACTCTTGGGTTTTTTTTCTCATTAATGATGGGATTGCAGTTTTTGAGATTGTAAAGAAAAAATCTTTTCCCATAGTTAAAAAGTCCTAAATGTTGATAACTGTGACTGCTGTCATTGCCATGTAAATGCATGCTTATAGTGAAACAAATATAAACTAACATATCAGGTACACAGGTATCATAGCTTTAGGCATATATAACAGTGTTTAAATAGTCAGGCATCACTGGCAACAAATCTTATCAAAACATACAGTTAGATGCAAAATGCCTGCAGTATCAGAATAGCTGTTCACAAATATATGAATGCTGAGAAAAATGTAAGTAGTCTCAGGATTGCTGCATTTTTTACAATTTACCTATGTAAGGGAAAATAACTGAGTAGAAAACAAAAAACAACACTTGAGATAGCTTCACATTTTTAACAGCAAGGTGAGAAAAACATCAAGTGTTTAAGCTGCACCTGAAGCTTCTGATCCCTGCCTATGTTTCAAAAATGTAAAATGCTCCCATCTATCACATTTGAATTCAGTGGAGTGTGCTTGTTAGCCAGATATGAAGTTATACAAAAAAAATAAGAATAAAAACTGTTGAGAAAACTATCACTCTGGAGGACTAGTTAGTAGTACAGCCTTTTACACAGTGGTACTGATGAAGAGACAGTTGTCAGGCAAAATAATGATCACATTTGTCTTAACAACTACATTGGTAGAGTAGTGCAATCAAATCTTCATGAAAAGGACACTCGAGGTTTTATTTTCTTTTTAAAATAACACTTAACATTACGTAAGATTAAACATTTAGAATGTTTCTATCCACTGCAGGGATGCTTCACACAACCATTGAGTGCTTGACACACTCATGTAAACTGTTATGGCGACATGACACAGTATTGTGCAAAACAGTTGCTCTATGAGGACATCCAACTAAGCTTTAAGCATTTATTTCATATTTTGTAGCATTAAAAACCACATAGAGATAAATTATTTTTTCAAAATTGAGTGCATTTATACATTTTTGACCAGTATTCATATTTCCGAAATGTGACAAGAGCTTTAGCCCAAACAAAACAAGCAAACAGATGAGTCGATAAAAGTGGAGAATCACATCTCTAATGCTTGCAAATGTATTGTTTTTTTTTATGTGACGCATGTTAAAACATAATGAACAGCTAGGAAAATGCGGGTGTTCAATCTTAAGTATGCAATGATAGCAAATACTTTATAGACACAGGGAGGGAAAAGTCCTGACAGACTTGATCGACTGGAATCCAATGTAATTGGTCCAGATATCCCAGTCTTATCTGGTTCCCACCTGGCTGTCAGTCCTCCTCTTCAGGGTGCCTGCTCGGCTGTCGCCTCTGGTCAGACGTCTGGATGAACTCTCAGTCTGAGGAGATGATGGAGTCGAACTTAGCACGCAGTCACATTCAACCACAACAAAAACACAGAGACAACTTAGCTACAAATGAGGAAGTGAAGTAAAGCTGCGGGCCCACTCGTTTTTAATTAGCCGTTGTTTCCCTAATAAACTGTTAACATTTAAGCTGACCCACTTTCTTTATTAACTAAACGGGTTAAGACGTATGTCTTGACGTTAGCTTTAGCTCGGACATTAAACATTATTGACGCCGTGACTGTTCTCCTCTCACCTCTTTTATAATGCTGCGAAGTGACTCATCCTCGCTCATTCCCCGAGACAGCGGCCGCTTCTTAGGCGAACCACTGCTGTCTAGTGTAACTGAATGCATTTTTATTTCTTATATTGAGTTTTCTTTTATATAAGAGACGCCTACGAGCTCCGCTGTTCCAGTGTTGTTTGGTTCCTACGCAGCAGCAGCGGCAGTGAGCGACGCCCAGGCCGAGATCTACGGAAGCCGCAGAGACCAAACCCGTAAAACCGCAATGATTCCGCCGAATCGCCCTGAAAATCAAAGATAAGCCTTTTTGCACGAGACACGAGACATGCCCCAAGTCGTGGGTGAGTTGAAAGTTGAGTTTGTATTAAAGTTTAGAGAAGCACCAAGGCGTATGACCAATAAATCACTGACCAGAGCTGCCAAGTGGCCTATGAAGATGTGTTTAGGGGTTTGAGAATTTTTTTTTTCTTTTACAAATTTGTCTGTGCAGGCAAATACAGAAGCCCTGTCTAAGTAGCAAACGTCAACATAGTAAGGCACGTCATGTTACCTACAGTCTCCTCCCTGATTTATTGACATAAAACAAGAAGATAATGTAAAGAAAATATGCAGACTCTAGACAGTACTGTGGGTGGGACCTTTGCTGACTGTAAGAAAACCACAAACAATTCAGCAATTTATGTCCAGTCTTAACATACACCAAACTTTGATGAACATAGTGCCACTTTATCTACAGTGTAATTAGGCGATTAGGACAATACTTCAATAACAATATGCATTACAAATGAAAGTGTTTCAATAATCGTGATATGACTTTTAAACAGATTTATATTGTAATATCAATTTTGTCCTTATTTGGCAGCCCTAATTGTTGATTATCTGTATTTAAAGGGGCTTTGGTAAACAATGTTCATTTATATCAGATACCACAAAAGGAACACATTAGGAAAAGAAGCACTGAAGTCAGTCTTTTATCTTGACAGCTTTGGTTTATTTCTTATATCATTTTCTAATTTATAATGGTTCAGTTTCAAGTTTACTGAGCTTATTCACTGGCATTTTCTTAACTTTATCAACTCATTTATCACCCCCACCCCCCGTCCTGAATAAGACTAAGGTGGGCTGGATGGACAGATGGATGGATGGATAGTTGTACCAAGAATGTACCAGAATGGTACCCATTCTGAGTAAGTAACTCATTGAGTATCAGGAAATTCAAACAGCTGAAAAAAGAAAGTTCACAGCTTTACATGAAACACTCATCCATAGCATGATTATAAAGCACTAAACGACTGCTTATGTTAATTCTGTTCCAGCACATTTTTTATTTATACAGCTGACTGAAACATTCCTGTCATAAATAATAACATTTTGTTGAGTGAACATCATTTGGATCACACATACACAGATCTTCAAAAAATAATTAGATACATTGTAGGTCTTTTTAGATAAATCCCAAGAGGTGTGTGTGCACAGATCTCAAGAGTAAAACTTAGATATGGTATAGTTTTTTTCTCCCAAGTTTTCATTCAAATATCATCTTTTTTTTCTTTGTTTGTTTAAAGTTTTTGTTAAAGTGTAATGCATGCAATTGGCATACACACATGTCTGCAGTAATAATGCTTTGCTAATTATTTTTGCTGTATCTGGTGTCTGGTTTGTTAATTTTTGTTCCAGAAAATTCTGGCCCGGCCATTTCTGCCCTTTGTTGCTCAGGACATGCAAGTTCAAAGTTTGGATTAAATTAAATTTGGCATGAAACTGCAAGTTGACAACCTGGCAAGAAAAGAAAGTTGAACAGTTTCAAGACTTTTACCCACACATTAATGCCCATCCAAGTATATTTAAAGGAACTTTTGATCCTTTAAAAGAGTAAGATGTTAGCTACTTTTATGCCTACAAGAGACTGATTTTTTGTCGCATTGTGAAATCGTCTGCCCAATCGGCCCTGGAACTTGATACTTTAATTATTATTTCCTATTATGTTTTTTTATTTATGTCGTTTATTGTGTCTTTAACCTGTGGAAAAAATGAAGGATCATATCTGACAATATGTACTTTTAAATGTCTAATTTTGAATATCAGGCTATAATTAGACTCAGTTAGTTTGAACGACAAAGGTAAGAAAGATTAAAATATCGAGAACTAACCCCGGGGATGATCCCCGTTTCACTGTACAGTGGGCACGCTACTGAATGTTGCGATTTTGATCTGCTCCAGTAGGTGGCACCAGTGAGTCAGCGATGCCTCATGACGTTGATTACTCAAAGAGGCACTGTTAGTATGAAAACTTTTATTCAAATGTCCACGGACACACTTTGGCTTGGATACCGTTGATATCCCATAATTCTCGGGACTCAATTAGATTAGACCCTGGGATGTTTGCACAATGTAAGATGCAATATCACAGAAATTTGAGATTTGAATTCAACAATTGTGAAAAAGTCAAAGAGAGAATTAAAACTTCACATTTTGATTTGACTTAAAGTGACAAATTAATTGTGAGTGAGTCTTTACACATTATTTAGGCCATTTTTATCATCATATAAGCCTTCTGTCCCTGAATGACTGAAATATCTCTTAAGACTGTTGAGCATAACCTCTGTGTTCACCATTCATCATAGTGTTCAGTCTTTTTTATTTAATTCAGTCTGTACATGATTTTTTTCTTAAGATAAAAGAAGTTGTAATATATTTCCTCATGGCGAGTGCAAAAAAGATGACCTTTGACTTAGTTGGGTTTAAGGTCGTCCAGCGTCTTGATAATGCGCAAGGCTCCAGAGGTGCATATGACTCACACTTTAGCGGATTTTTATTATTATATTATTATAAAAATGCACCATGAATGGACGCGTGTGTGTGGTTTAGGCGATGACTGAGTGAAGTCGAAAAGAATGAAGCTTTCTTCATACAAACGATTATAAAAACATTTGTGAGGCACATTTTGTCACCGTCATGATAGCTTAATTGGTCTATATTTGTAATGTGAAGCATTGTTTGTCCACTGTAAAACATTTATACTCTCATAAGAGCGCGTGCACCCTCCCTTCGCTCTGTCCCACTTGACTTGGTGACAGACCTAAAAGCCTTTTGTTGCAATCTTAGCCAATGGAGACGGATTACGACACCGGGCAGCTGAGATATATAAAGAGCCCCTTTTTGACCGCACTTGCACATTTTTCAGTGACACTTCTGAACGTGCACACACCTCCATGGACTAATTTACACAGGGGACCCCAAAACAGCCACTGGCCATATACGACACGTGAGCGGGCTATGTATTCATCAGTCAGACCGTTTAACTTCTCAATCAAAACAGCTTGTGCCGTGACACACTGGAACGCACTTTTTGTTTTCTTTAAAGAAAAAAAAAACTTATTGCAGAAACTCCAGCTGCAAAAACAACATCATCAACAACAACAACAACAAAACCAACAACAACAAAAGCACTGGGTTGATCGTTTTGGATTAAATGCATGTCATTGATTCCGTGCCTTTTGCAGGCTAAGGCAAGGAGCGGCTCAGACTCCAGAGAAGGAATATAACGGGATAAAACGAGTAAAAAAGAGAGAGAGAGAAAGACAAGACGAAAAAGGAGGAAAGTTGCCGCTCCTGGTGTCCGCGCATCGTCATGCCGAGGTACAACTTTTTACTATGCTTAGTGGTGCTCATCTCCCTGGGACAGTCGGGGAGCGATGAGCCCAATCTGCTGCTGCCTCCTTCCAGCGAAACGCCCACGGATGCCGGGCTGTCTCTGTTGGACGAGGACCCCGGTTCCCACGAGTGTTCAGCATGCGTTTGGAGGGAGCAGAGCAAAGTACTGAGACTGGAGACCATCAAGTCCCAGATCCTGAGCAAGCTGCGCCTGAAGCAGGCCCCCAACATCAGCCGGGAGGTGGTCAATCAGCTCCTGCCCAAGGCGCCTCCGCTTCAGCAGCTCCTGGATCACCACGACTTCCAGGGAGACGCGTCGTCGCAGGATGAGTTTATGGAGGAGGACGAGTACCACGCCACCACGGAGTCCGTTATCACTATGGCCTCAGAGCGTGAGTAATGGTTTACAACCCCACAGCGATACTGCCTCCAAACGCGCCCCGTGCGTAATTGCGGAGCAGATAGGTTCAAGTTACTCAGGTTTTCTGCGCGGACAGTGGAACTTCTGGGGTTCATTCAATACGGTGAGCTAACCTACTGTTTCCATATTGAGATTGTGGGTGCAATCTGTGTGTCTGAGGCTGGCTGATAAAATTAGAATTAGGCAGGTGACTTTGCGCAGCTGTTGATCACAGCTGTCAAAATGCAGATTATGTGTCAACCTGATTAATCGCTAACCAGGAACACAAGAAACCTTGTCAGTATGAAACAGCCAGCTCCGACGTGGCCTGTTTGTTTTCATGATGGTGATGGACCAGGTTGTGCAATATTTACTGCACCACAATTTAGATGTCTTTTCTTTTTAGGCGTGTTTGACAGAGAGGAAAGGCGTGGCGCACACCTTTGAATGTCAAGTGCATTATAAATGATAATGGAGCAGTTGGGGGACAACTGCCTGACTTTATCCTCTGTCCTCTTTTGCATGTGGGCCTTGAAATTCTGGAGTTATGATCACATCGCCGGGCCCTCTAGTTAATGCCCCCTGACAATTTGCTCGCCCTCTTATACTTTCCCATAAATCCACAGGCAGGCCCCTTGGAGACATTTTATAAAATTACTGCTGAACCCTGGCAGCTGTGCTCTATCGGCCTTTTATAGGAGGCTCTACCGGTTTCCCTGCTGTTCATCGCAATGAGAAAAAGTGTGTCCAAAAAGCTGCTATTGTTCCCCTCATGCAGCGGCCCCCCTCGGCCGCACTTGCCTTTTAAATGCGGAGTTTATAGGCGCAGCTCGTTTTTTTTTTCAACCAAGACTACACAAAGACAGAGAATCACTTAAGGTCGAGGGGAGTGTGTGACCTTTTCGTGCCGAATCTCGCGATTCAACAACGTTTACACTCGTAATATATTCAGCACAAGGCAGAAGAAACGCACTCAATTTTATCCTATCTAGTTTTTTTTAATCATATTTTTTTTAAGAAATAATTTAACTTTTCCATTTTCACTGGCCAGGACAGGCCCAGCCTGTCTGTCTTTATAGCAGCAGGAAATAAAAAAAAACATTTACTGACATATCATCCACCTCAAAATATTATATACCTTCACTTATGTTCTTTCCTACACAATTTTGACTGTAATTTTTCATACAGAAGCCACATATAATGTCCATTTCTGTGGCTGTCTGGTCTTAAAAATAGTTTCTTTTGAGGGTTGTTGCTGCTGTTGTCCAGTATGAGATCCAGCATCCTCGGCTCAGTGCCCAGGATATGTGAAGGATTTGATTTGTCAGTTTATATTTAAACTGTTCACTTCATCTGATAGATTTGCTGTTAGTATTTTTTTCTGAAGACACATGCGTGTTTGTGCTGTGACAGGCACATGTCCCCTCCTTTATGACCCTCAGTCCTGTTACTTGATACTTGAACCACACATCTCGAACACGTGTGGCGTCTTCTCTTTTAGTAACTTCTTATCTTGTCAGCAATAATCATTATATTACTGATATATCATCTTTACTGTATTCACTCTATAATCTTTCTGTATTTTATTACTTATATTGTATATAGCTATCTATATTGTTAATGGCTAATCGTTGCACAGTTGGTTCTTTGAACCTTAGTATTTCACCTAAGTAATACCTTCCACCTTGTATATATTATTCAGCTACTCATAAACACAGACAAGATGAAACACTGCATACGTAACGCAGACACTCTACTTCACAATGGAAACAGCTTTAGATTATATTTTAAACCCTTTCTTCCCATTCTCTTTAAACACACGCACAAAACACAGTGGAAAATGATTTGATACCTTGTCATGGTACATGATGCTTGCTAAGTGTTTGTTTCTAATGGTCCCCCATCAGCCTGAGACACTAATGAGTGAGATTATACTGCAGTATATATCATGTTAAACCACTTCCTCACTCATCTGTTTGCTTCATCTCTTTACGTCAGCTGCAGTTTCGATTATGTGCTCCCCCACTCCCCCTTCTTCCCCCTTCTCACCCCCCCCATCTCCGCTGCTCGTGGAAGTATTGAGAGAGAATGAGTGCATCTCTTTTTTTGCCCGTGGCGCCATAATGATCCCACAGGATTAAAAGTGCCTTTTTCTGTATCTCTGGTAGAAGGACTTCAAACACTATTCCCTGCGCACCTCAAACCCTATCACCCTTTCATGGTTGTGCATGCTGCCTTTGATGGGCCACGGGGGTTCACACAATACATACTGAATTGGACCCGTGCCAGAGTTGCTTCTTAGTATTCACTCAAGGTACGTGGGTGCCAGAGTGGGGGTTGAAAGGGTCCATGCTTCCTGGTCTTTAATTACTATGAAATATCACAGAAAAGTACATCTATTTATATCGTAGTGTGGCACTTTATTCACTAAAACATCTCGCTCTATGCAGTGTGTTGTGTTGGTAACCACTCTGCACGTTGCATAAAAAGTGACTCAGTCATTCTCTAGTGCAAAGTTTTTTGTTTTGTTTTGTTTATTTTGTTTGGGTTTTTTTTTTTTAACATGCATGCACTTGCAAAGTGTGTATTTTGGAGGCCAGTTTGTTTTGCTTGAGGTGGGGTGAGGACTTGACCTAACTGGTCTCTCATTTGTCACCCGCTTAAAACAATTAGTCCAGATCTGCCTTATTCCCTTCCCTCTTTTTGTGTTTTTTTTTTTTTTTTTTTTTGCGCAATGATTATATATACACTTTCTGACTTCTAGAAACACACTGAAAATGTTCTTAAACATCAGGAATAGTTGGAGGAGACACATAGTTATATCATAGTAGTGCAAAGAATTTAAAAGTCACAAAAAATGTTATTAGAAAGTTATTGTATCATTGGTACATTTTTTTCTCTTCAGATCATTTTGCTGTTCTGTGACTCTGAATTAAATATTGCCCAGTAACAGATGATCCAGCAGAGAGCAGCACTTGCTTACCCTCCTTCCAGGCGTTTATTGCATCTTTAAACTTTAATCTTTCAAACAGAGATATCAGTATTCCTTGAAATGTGGGAAATTAGTAGCTGCTTGCAGAAAAACACTACTCTTTCATGGGATTTTATACTGCTTATTTCGACATAGGCCAGATGAAATCTCTTACACCCACGTTTCATTCACGCATCATTATTACATGCGGGCTACCATTAGGAAGTGCTAAACTGGCATTATTATGTAATCCCATTGAGATGAAGCACATTCAATTATGAGCACAGGTGTTACACAACTCTCTAGTGCACGTATGTCAAGGTATGAATGTGCAAGTTTCCACATGTGCACATTTGTGTGTGTCGACACATAAGGATGCCCACACACGCCCACTCACACAGTCGCACGCACACTCACACACACACACACAGATACGCACACACACACACACACTCCAGAGAAAAGTTGTCCTATTGACAAAAAGGGTCACAGAGTTCACAGCTATGTGATATATTGGACGAGAAGACTATTAGCCTCATCAGGTCTCTTTCTTTGGCAGAAAAGGCGAACCGGTAGTAACTTGAACACTTATCCCCCAACCCCACACACAGACACACACACACACAAACACATACATCCACTAACCACTCCCAAAAAAAGAAAAAAAAACAGTCTTTTATAGTGTTGACCCTATAAAAGGGTCATTTCCTGAAGGTGCAGGAACCATAAAAATAAAGAGGGAGAGTGCTAAAAGGACAGAGCAGCAGAAGCCGGACAGTCTTCAACTCACTGGCCAGTGTTTGCTGGAAGTTGATGACTATGTGAGGTTTTTATAGATTTATTTATTCCATGGAGGTCTTAGTTTGACAATGACACCTGTTCTTCTTGGGTAGTTGTTGGCATCACTTTAGGAAAAGACAAACTTAGCTGTTGAATCATTTTATGCTGGTACATAAGCAGTTTGTTTAAAAAGAAGAGGGTCTGGAGGACTGTAAAAATTGCACAACATACTGTCAACTTTATGGCTAATAAAATTTCAAAGGGACTAAAGTCTATTAATACAGGGACAAAATTTCCCTAGGACCTCAGGAATCTCACTCCTTTAACCCTCCTTCCTTTATTCCCACGCTCTCATGTAGCGTTCCCTGTAGCCTATATTTTCTCTTGACCTTTGGGAATATTTAACTTTAGAATTTAAGGAACACTTTATCAGGGAGCACAACAGTGAGACATTGAGGAGAATAGGCAAAAGACTGAATCAAAGTTTCGAGACATGGCCATGCAAGAATTGTCTTGTCGTGCCTTCTTATTTCTCTGTTGGTTTGTGTGTCACTGCTCTTTGCCTCTTTAAAGGATTTAAAAGTGCGTGATCGAGTGTGGTGCACCGAGGCTCATGCTGCAAGTATAAAGGGGTGTGAAGGGAAGACGAAGTGAGTCCACAGGGAGCAACAAGCACCCCTGTCCTATCCTAAAGGGGCAGAAATAATGGAAGGGTTTTATAGGTACAATTAAAAAGACTTAAAACAGATGTTTCGTTTCACTAATAAAGAAAATAATTACTTCACACCAGTAATTAAGCCCTATGTAGGGACATGAGTGAGGAGGAGGAGGGGAGTGAAAAGATAAAATGGAGATCATTGAAGGGATTATTGTTGATGGATGCGTTCAGGCTCTGTATGGTCATGTGTGAGGAGGTGCTGAGGATCAGTTTATGGAAGAGTCCATTAAATGTAAGAGGCATTTAAGTAAACAAAATGCTGCATGGGCACACTGTTGGATCCCGTGAGGGAGTCGCTGTGTCGGAAAGAAGCACAATTAACGGTGGATTATCTAATGATTATCTACATGAAAATGCAATTAAGATCCTTTCTGCAGCAGAGCAGAGAAGCTTATTTCTGCAACTTGTGGTTGGATTTCTCCTCACTTTGCTCATATCATTTCAAGAAATTCTCTGTTGTTCACATGTTTTCTTTTGGGTCATTTTTGATTCTCATTATATAGCACAGATGGAGGAAGAGAAGGGCATAGACATATCAATATAGGACATCAGGATATGATGTGGCAGGGAATGTCTTGAGAAAGCAATGAAAAACAAAATGTTTCTTAGAGGGACATTGCAGACAATCTAGTCACATTGTCTTTCTGTTTGGAGAAAACTCTTGGCTCAGTTCAAAGAGTTAAAGCAAAAAAAAAACAAAAAACGAAACAAAAAAAGGCTCCAGAGCAAAGTGCGGCATAGATTTTATGGGAATGATGTGGATGTGTAAATAACATCGCATGAGAGGAACCTTTAGAATACAAAACTCAGTTTCTGATTAATGCAGCTGGAACTGTTGTCAGGATGCTCGGATTCATCTTTAGTGAGTATAGGAACACGTTATATATGCATATGGTATTGTTCAACCTCCAGTGCAACAGGCTGCACCAGATATTTTTAGAATAATTTTTACATTTCGAAAACCTATCAACTAAAGCTTAATTATAAACTGTAAAAAAAAAAAACATGTTCAATAGGAATAAACTGGTGAGGCTGATGGATAGATAAAAATATTTGTCTGTAATGGGAAAACATCAATTCATATTTCACACCAATTTTCTTGTAGCTTGTTTTTGACGAATAATCAGTTTTAGTGCTTGATAATGAACGTCAGTTTCATTGTGGAGGGATTTTGATCCACTCTTCTTTGCAACATTGCTTTAGTTTGCTGAGGTTTGTAGGAATTTGTCTATGCACAGCCCTCTTAAGGTCTTGACACAGCTTTTCAGTCAGGTTGTGGTCCTAACTTTTACTAAACCATTGCAACACCTCCATTCTTTTCTTTTTCAGTCATGCACTTATCGATCTGCTGGTGTGCTTCAGATCATTGACCTCTTGTGTGACCCAATTTCAGCCAAGCTTTAACTGCTGGACAAATGACCTCACGTTTGACTCCAGAGTACTGTGGTATACAGTGGGGTTCATGGGTGGCTCAATGACTGCAGCCTACACAGGTCTTGCGGCTGCAAACACAAGCCCAAATCATCACCCCTCCAACACCATGCTTGACAGATGGTATGTGATGTGTTTGTATGCTCTGTTTGGTTTTCACCAAACATGGCATTGTGCATTTTGCTCAAACATCACTTTGGTCTCATCTGTCCGAAGACCATTATTTCAGAAGTCTTTCGGTGTGTTCAGATGCAGTTTTGAAAAGCTAAACTGTGCTGCTATGTTGTATATAGAGAAAAGTGTGTTTCTCCTGGTATCCTTTCCTAGCAAGACATATCTGTGCTCTAACTTTAATATGATAACTGAGGCCTGTGGATTTCAAAAGAAATGCAATCTGACCCTGTGGTGAATTTGCTGAGATGTACACTTCTTTTTAAGATTGGCAGGTATCTTGAATGTTTCACACTTGTGAATAATCTTTTTCACTGTCGATAAATGGGCTCTAAATTATTTGGAAACTACTTATTAAGCATTGCCAGATTGACAGGCAGCAATTTTTGCTTCTCTAATATCATGGCTGATGGCTTTGCTTCTTGACAATGTTAACACACACATCAATGCACCAGACCAGCAAACTGCCAGACCTTAAGCTTATACAGAGGTGCTCACACGTACAACTGACCAATTAATTATGTGCATTTCTTTAACAAAACCTGTAATTCCTACAGAAGCAGTGAGTGAAAAATTAAATACACTTTTCACTCACTTCTTCTTTATTTTGTCTTGGTTTTTGTTCAGTAAATAGTTGCATGGTGTGATACCTGGTGTTGTTGTTCATTTAAGGTTTTATTTGCCTCATTTTAGACCTGGTAAAGAGCTGATGATATCTGGTTTTGTTCTTGTACGTTAACCTCTGGACTTTTTCACATGCCTATATTATCCAAGACTTACAAAAAAAACGATGAAAGTGTAACTATAAAACCAGTCAAACAACATTTTCATTTGCTCTATATTTTTCTGAAGAATGGGTGTTTAAGTTAAAGGTAATTCATGTGAATGATTTTTATCATTGCTGCAAAGAAGGTTTACACTATTACCTGACGCATAGCACTTTAAAGGTGGGGCTATTGGACTGATTTTCCACCTTGCTTTGTATGAGAACTACTTCAAATCAAAACGCAGATGTAATAAAGATCCTCCTCTGCCCCACCTCGGCTTCATTCACATACAAAATGAGACAGAGATGAAACAGAGGAAAGATGAGCTCTGTGTACAAAGAGTGAGCAGGTAATCCAAAACCAAGTTTGGTTTTTTTTCTAGACTTCTGGTGGACAATTTACATCACAGATGTCACAGAGAGATGTTGTGTTGTGCATCAGAACACTGGCTTACTGTCTGAATTTGTACACTGGCTCACAGTAGTGAAGGGCACACTAGGGTACCATCAGACCTTTGTCAAATCTATATATCTTCTAGTGATTTGCATGAGTTCATAAAAGTCAGCTGAGCTTCCATATGAACATATGTATTTGCTTTGGCCCTGACATTTGTTTTTTTGACATTCGTGTGGATTATTACAAGACATTAAATACATTGGATATAACTATTATAATAAATTAACCAGAATTATATCAGTTTTTAAGGGCTATGGAGTACTTTAATCTTATAGCGCTGTTTCCTGTAATAACAATAAATAAAATAACCTAATGGCATCACTGAATTCTCACATGTTAGTGTTCATTCTTACTTTGAGTGAAACTTGTCATCGATTTAAAAAAAAAAAGGGGGGGGGGGGGGACCTGCGGTTTAAAAAAAAAAAAAGAAAGCCCCCACATTAATCAAAACCATCTGCCTGTCATGTACAGATCTATGCTTATGTAAAGTATGTGTAAAATTCTGCATGTGACAGAGATCAGCGTTGCCCTGTTCTGTTGATGCCTTGCATGTATGTGTGGATGGACACAAACACTAGCAGTCACACCCCAGCATGCCTCATGCTGTCCAGCTGTCCATCTTATCGCAATTCAATGCCCATCCCGTCCTGCTGTTCAGCAAGCGTTCTCATGATACAAACATATGTAACACTTAAAACAATGAGTTTTGAGTGTGTTAGCTGAAGGCAGTCGGTTTGGAGCTTGCATATGTTGTGTGTTTGTGTGCGGCTGCCTGTTTCCATGTGTATGTGTTTGAGTTCACTGAGCTAGAACAGGGAGCATTAAGAGGTGTCTTTTGTTGCTCCTGGGGGGCTACCGTGCCCAGTCCTAATAGGAGTCTTGTGCCTGCCGTTGTCCCAGGGGAGGCCTCTGAATGAGGGGGTCTAACTTCACACACACGCACACACACCCCCTCCCTACTCACCTCCAGCTCGGCCTCCCCCACCGCCCTCTCTGCGCTCCCTGGGGACTGGCTGAGAGACAAAGAGGGAGTGGGGTTGGTGTGGGATGGGATGTTTGAGGGGGTGCGCTGTGGCCCCTGTCTTATTAGAAGGGTCATGAACGTGTCACGATGATTAATATGCTGAGGTGCGTGGGGATACCCTAGAGTCACATTTATTCAACACGAAGGCTCTCAAACACACGCTTTTGCAACAAAATGGCACATTTGCATTTCCTATTAAAAAAAGAAAATATAGATATACATGCAAATGAAACTCCTATGTAGGTTTGTGCCATTATGCATCATCCATTTGGACATTAACAATAGATGGCCATTTCCCTCCCTGCCTCTTAGAGGCTGTGTATTTTCACCCGATTGCCACTAATACCACTGATGTTGCATGCAGAGTATGGATGAAATAAACAAGCTAAAAAATCATCTTTAATAAACACTGACAGTTCTTAAAAATAAATCTTAAATTACTTGATTATCAACTGTTAAGTAAATTCACCACTGAGTTTTCTTTTTTTTTTAGTTGTTATTCTAGATATTTGAGAGACTGTACGAGTAAAAAAAAAAAAAAGCTATAATAGTTTAACAAATAAGCCTAGTTATGCAATCTGTTTTTGTTATGTGTCTTATCCTGTTTTATGTATGTTATCCGGAGCTAGTGGAGATTTTTATTGTAGTAATTACTGTATTGTGAGGTTGCCCAAAACGCTGCAAATGTTGATGGCAAGAGGTGGTTTGGTCACAGCAACAGAGGAATCTTCAAAACTGCAGAAACTTTTTTGAAATCACTCTTTTTTTGATTATTGTTGGCAAAGATATTTTTATATTCATTTTATATTTTAAAATGTTCAGCCCATTTCTTAGGAATTTCACTTATTTATTTCATAACTGCATCTCTACTTCCCCCATCCATCTGTTTTCAACAGTTTATATGGCTCGATTTTCATCTACGCCTCAGTGGCATGACTTCCAAAAGCATATAAATGGGCTGCAATCGTATGAAAACGGACAGATGGCATGGTGAATAAACCCCTATATTCTATACGCCTCCCCTCGCATGCATGTATAGGAGGCTAACTGTGGAACACAGGTACCCAGGGAGTCCACCAGATGTTTGGTAGGCCCACCTGCAGACCTGCTGTGCATTGGCAGTAAAATTCATGCACTGCATATGCTGCAATTATACCAGAGGGAAATACGTTGCTGTTATAATGAAGCATGCTGGAAACATGAGGAGAAAAAGCAAACAAACCTGTTTCTTTTGGGAAAAACACAGCCACTGTCCTTTCTTCACTTAGGTTTGAGTTGAATGAAGTCTAGAAGTTTACTCTCAAAGGTTCATTTTGTCTTTGTCTTCACTTGAGAGGTGTTGCTGCTCCAGTAGGTGGTGCTGAACACAAAATCAGCTCTTACATTTTATACTGCGAGACAGGAATCAAAGTTTTACTGGAAATGCGCTATAACGAAGCAAATTGTCCAGGAAATTAAGTCATAAAAAAGTCTTGCTGTAAAATTATTGGCTTCTGCCCAATAATGTGTTTCGGTGGCAACAAAAAAAAAAGTAAGTTTAGGTGGCCCCCTTTTTTCTGGACTTTACAAGCTAGCCTTGACTGTTTTGCACAAGTAGAACGCTCTGCCAAGACATAGGGTATAATTAAACTGCAGGCATTCATCCTTGCCTCCAGCTTGTGCATTAACAAGACCTATAAAGCTGGAAATTGATTTCACCTATCAATGCAGCCATTGTTTAACACGGCATGGCTCATATGTTGTGCAGGTGTGTTTAATAACTGGGCTCCTGAATTGGATTAGGCATACCGGCCCTGCCTCTCAGGTTACTCCCTCCTTAAAAAGACCTCGGATTAAAAAACGGAACCGTTGAAGTTCCACTGGATGTTTTTGGATTGTTGTTGTTGCTTTATTTTTGTTTGGGTTGTTTTTTTTTTTTGTACTTTTTTGGGAAATGTGCAAAAGTGATGAAAACTGCTGGCAAATGAAGAACTGCTGTGTGCCTGTCCCCAAAAGTAGTAATACCAAGTGACCCCAAGCAAACTGCAGAATCATTCATTCCCAGTTTTGTGCTGATGAGCAAACACAACACCACCTACGTTAATTGCTGTGACCCCAGCTACCCACTAAAAGGAACATTGAGATATTGTTCAGCGTGAGACACTGTATAATTTACACTCACTAATGACTGTGCTTGGAAATAGAGGCTGAAGGACCATGTCTGTCCCTTGCTTGGCCCTTTTTCAACGTTCGCCCTGGACTCTTCTAATGGATAGTCTATCTGTAACTCAGTGAATTCATATCCTCAATGCATGCCCATAATTATATTACAATACTTGTTTAGTGTAAAAGAAAAAAAAAAAGACAGCCTGGCGCAGTGTTCTGGCCTGGTCAGTGGAGTTCGATAAACATTCACTATTGGCTGGGGAATCTCAACCCCAATCAAAACAAAAACAAAGTGGAAGCTGATTCAGTGCTGTTGTGTCTCTGAGATTTGGAACGATTCTCTGGCAAAAAGACATGACGTGAAGAAAGACATATTACCATTGCCATAGTGTCGACCTTGACCTTCAAACTCAATCTGGCTGTTAAGGCTGCCCCTCCCCAGCACCCCTGAGATGTAAAGAGGCTGACCGTTTTGACCCCTGATCCCATTTCTTAACTAGGCTGAGGTGCCAAATAACCTTTTGACCCAGGAAGCATTTGCAGGTTGCCCTAGCAACCTCCGTTTTAGCAGTGATTGACAGATCTACGCAGCTTCCTTCTTTTCTTTTCTCAAAAGGATTAATACAAGAGCTCTTTTACGAGATAAATTACCAAATCAACTTTTTTCTTTTCCTTTTTATTTTCTTCTCGGCCAGTATCTGATATGCCAAAGTTCCTCAAAGAAAATGAGCAGATTGAATGTATTCTATTGTACTCTGTTGGCACATTATCATGCCAAATAGATACAGAATAAATTTCCCTTAATAAATGAACACTTTACATGGAAATGAATGTATGAATTCAACGGATGGATGTCATTATATCAGATGGCAGTCTATGCAAATGAACCATGTGCAAATCTGACATGTGGCGCAAATCACCGAAACACAGAGCCATGGATCATGACAGGAATAAATCTACCCATTTCAGGAGACAGCTTGTGTTCTCTCTGACATAATTCTTAATCCGTACCCCAAATATATTTCCAGCATGGGGGAGCTATTAAAAAAACTTGAGATGTTTTAATTTCGCTGGTTGTGATGTAGGAGTAGTCCATTTCATTATGGCTTACCCAGGGGAATCTAAGGTTGCCATCTGGCCACTGGCCAATATTACGATTTCTTGTTTTAATATGCAAATGGATCTGATTTCCAACTTTAAAGTAATCACAAATGTACCCAAACTGAATAGGCTAAACAACAAGGCCACATGCACATGTGATACTCAACAGCTTTCAAGCAGATAGACAAAAGCAAGTTTAACAGAAAACTGAGTCAAAAAAGTGCTACTGTTTTGCAATATTAGGTTTCTGTAAGTTAGAGGCTCTCAAATTCAAGAGGTATGTATAGCACAGAAAAACAAAAACAACATGTTAAAAAAAATTTGACTGTATTTAAACAATAAATATTTTTAGTATACTCGCAACTGCAACTGCAAGCCTGTCCTCCCAAGGATTTGAAGTAATTGTAAATATATATAGAATACCATATATTGTGCATTATTTATTTCACTTTGATAACAAATCCACCCTGAACCAGGAAACCCAACCACAGTTCATCAGCCTCCAGCTTGCACCCCAACAGTATTTGGCCACAGATCTGGCCCTTTTGATCCAATGTCATCTAGTGGTTTTTTCTGTGCTTTCAATTCCTATTGGGATGGCTTTCCCCTTTGCCTCCCTGATAATGACCATTGTAAGCACTTTGTGGAGTGTTCATCCTGCAAATCCTCTTCATCCCAACTCCAAAGGCTCGCAACAAGTTCCCCGTCCTTGTTCCCCTACACTCCTCCACAAGCCCATGGTACTTGGCCTCATCCATGTGCTCTTTCCAGGTATTTTATTTTCAATGATCATGTCTGGCCGAAGCCATGTTGACGTTATGCTGGCTAGAAACTTTAGCTGTTTGCCAAGGTCTACTTCCAGTTTGGCAAGGAAGTGGAACATTGTTCTGGATTGCACTTGCATTTTCTCTGAGCCTTTGAGGAACATTGTGATCCTTGGCTTGTGGTTGTATTTGATGGTGTTGATGGCAGTATGATCTCAGCAACTGCCTTAATCACCTGGTTGTGACGCTAGTGATAATGCCCATCTCTGAAGGCCTTTGGGCAGCTACTAATGATATGTTCCAGGGTTCCCCTCTAGACAGAGTAGCAGGACATGGTAGGACACTGTAAACAGCTTGGATGAAAAAGTTGTTGCGATGAATTCTCCTTTAGGACATTAGATCAGCTAATCAATTGTTGCATCACTTTTTCTCATTTTGTCCAATCTTCCTTTTTATCTCATTCACACAAACCTGCTGGCCCATTAATTTCCTGCTGAAGATGTTGCTGGTTTTGGCTTGAACATTGTCGACCCTGGCTGTTGGATTGTCCTCAGCAGCTGCACACCCTGTTGCTATGGATCCCACAAATGCCCACAGTCGCAGCCTTGATTCAGCCACCTTCAGAGATTTGTCTGTGCGCTGAATATCTGCGAATGCCACCTTAGGATCCATGGATTCTCTGTACTGCAGAGCTTTTCATGCTCTTGACACCATAAATTCTTCAGCAAGGCCACCAAAGGGTAGTTGCAGGATATTACTTTTGCTGTACAGAGCTGCAGTGCACAGACTGCAAGGTACACCACACCATCTTCACCAATGGCCACTGATTTTCTTTTCCAAGTTTTTCTTTCCCTCTCTTGAGCACTAAGGACCTTGGTTTTGCTGGTTTATAGCTCATCTTTGCCAAAGTGATGAGCTTCTCTCGGTGGAACTGGAAGTTCTGGACCTGGAAGAGGAAAGTTGCTGATTATCTGTGCCCTTTCAGAAGTCCTCATCCATTAAAGGACCTCTCTCTACTATTGACAATTTTTCAACTTGTGTTTTGTTTTGTTTTTCCTTTGACACATTGCAGATTTCAATGAATCAACTTATTCACAGCTGATTAGGATGATTTTGCATTTGGCAAATGCTTAGTAATGAATTCAGTTCAATTCAATTTTATTTGTATAGCGTCTGTTACAATGTCAATTGTCTCTAGGCACTTTACAGAGACCCAAAGCATGACCCCCGAGGCAAATATCATTAACTAAAATTATAATATTAAATCCAATCAATGATAATAGCAAGTAAAAAACTCCCACAGAGGGAGAAAAAAACCTTTAAGCCAAACAGTGGCAAGGAAAAATCCACTTTAAGAGGAAGAAACCTTGAGCAGGACCTGGATTATATGGGGGGACCTTCCTGCTGAAGGCTAACCGGGTAAAGAAAGAAAGAGGGTGAGACAGGACAGAGAGAGGACAGCACACAAATGACTAAATATAATGACCATATAAACAGATGGAGGTAGCAGCACTGAGGTAAGATGGCCAGAGGACCAGGTCGCCGATCACCACGCCAGTCGGCACCCCAAACACAAGTGGAGGAGAACCCCGGGATGACCAGAGGATGGAACTGCAAGTCAGCATGAAACCCAGGAAAACTCTGGCCTGCAAATACACAGAAAAAAAAGGGGGGGTAGGGGGAAAAACAGCACAACAAACCACAGGAAAGCAAAGAATATGGAGCACAGTTACAGTAACAAGGTTGCTCCCAAGTAATTATGAATGAACTGGAGGAGGAGGAAGGGAGGAGGAAACGGAAGGAAAAGGAGAAAAGCAGCAGAGACACCACTCAGCAGATCATGTTGGTGTCCTCCCTGTAGCGTAGGCCTATAGCAGCATAACTATGACGAAACTGTGATTAAGACGGGCCTACTCTAGTCTGAGCTCCTACAACTATTGCTATAACTATTAGCCCCTACACACTATAGTTTAGACTGACAGTAGGCTTTACTAAACAGAAACGTTTTCAATTTAGTTTTAAAGATGGAGATGGTATCAGCCTCCTTAACCCAAACTGGTAGCTGGTTCCATAAAAAAGGTGCCTGGTAGCAAAAGGCCCGTCCTCCAAATCTACTCTTGGATATTCTAGGAACGACGAGTAATCCTGCACTCTGAGAGCGGAGAGCTCTATTAGGAGCATAACGTGCTATCAAGTCTTGTAAATAGCATGGAGCTAGGCCATTAAGGCCCTTGTATGCGAGAAGCAGAATTTTAAACTCAATTCGAAATTTCATGGGAAGCCAATGGAGGGAGGCTAACACGGGAGAGATGTGATCTCGTTTGCGGATTCCTGTCAGCACCCTCACTGCTGCGTTCTGGATCAATTGGAGGCTATTCAGCGAGCTTTTTCAGACATCCAGCTAACAACGCATTGCAATAATCCAGTCTAGAACTGACTAACGCGTGGATTAATTTTTCAGCATCACCCTGGGAGAGGATCCTCCTAATCTTGGCAATATTTCGGAGATGAAAAAAGGCTGTCTTGCAAACCTGACTAATATGCTGCTTAAATGACATATCCTGATCAAAAATGACTCCAAAGTTTTTTACAGCTGCTGCTGGAAGCCAGCGTAAAACCCAGTTAATCCATTCCTCAGGTATTTGGGACCAAAGACAATAACCTCTGTTTTATCCAAGTTTAGAAGCAAAAAGTTAGAGGACATCCAGGACTTGATGTCATTAAGACAACCTTGAAGTTTAGCCAAAGGTTTTGTTTCCACTGGTTTCATAGATATGTACAGCTGCATATAATCAGCGTAGCAATGAAAGTTTATGCCATGGCTCTGGATAATTTTTCCCAAGGGCAACATGTATAAATTGAAAAGGATTGGTCCCAGAACTGAACCCTGTGGGACGCCATAGCAGACCCTAGTCCGTGTAGAAGAAACATAATTAACATGGACGAACTGGATCACTGGTACAGTTTCACTTTGCAAGAGATTATACAACATATTAATTGTTTCTAAGAGGAAAAGTATCTATTTTTTTTTCTTAAATTTATTTATTGATTGTTTTGACCCAAATGATGTTGATGTCAAAACATATTGACTTAACAGATGCAAGAAAAATGCAGAAAAGCTTACAACCTTGCAATTAGGAAAAAAATCATAAAAAAACACAACTATGTAGTATAACATGTTTTTGGATTCAATGTTGTTTTGGTGATAAAAACGGGGTCTTTAAAGGCTTCTGTCAAATATTCTTTGATTCCAGTGAAAAAATTGTATATTTTTGTGTACTTAATATGGATATATAAAAAGACTGTCCTCTGTTCCACAGCGGAGCCCCTGGTCCAGGTGAATGGGAAGCCCAGCTGCTGCTTCTTCAAGTTCAGCCCCAAACTGATGTTCACCAAGGTGCTGAAGGCCCAGCTGTGGGTGTATCTGCGACCGCTGCAGCAGACCTCCACTGTCTACCTGCAGATCCTGCGACTGAAGCCCATCACGGAACAGGGAAGCCGTCATATCCGCATTCGCTCCCTCAAGATAGAGCTTAACTCCAGGGTCGGCCACTGGCAAAGCATTGACTTTAAGCACGTGTTGCAGAACTGGTTTAAACAGCCTCACACCAACTGGGGAATCGACATCAATGCCTTTGATGAGAGCGGCAATGACCTGGCAGTTACCTCGCTGAGACCTGGGGAGGAGGGGCTGGTAAGGATCCTCAGACCTGTCCCTGGGGCTGGGGAGGGGAATAACTCACATCACAGCACACTTTTATGCAGTCACTATATCAGTCAAAAATGAGCTGCAAAAATCATGTAACTAAAAAAAATATCAGATATTCTATACTGAAATAGAAACTAAACAGTCATATGTCATGTGTGATTGCATGTTTTCATTAAATCTCCACCATGCAGCCTTAGAAATGATGTTAAAACTTGAGTCATGGTTACGCACAGTTAACTTCACCAAAACTTTACAATCTTCCACTTTTGAGTCAAGTATCCCATGAATTTGAACACCCTTAGCAGAATTTACAGGATCATTCATCTTAGGCAAGCATCTACAAGTTTTTGTTTTCCATATTAAACTTGTTGGATTGATTGTCATTTTAAAAACAACAAACTAGACAATATTTAAAGTGCTGTTAGGAGGAGGTCATTTAATGTTTTTCATAATCATCAAACAGACCTCAAATTTATTCAATGTTTTTGAGAAGCTGCATTCATTTTATTTTAACAGCCCGAATCAAAGAATCACATTAGAACTATAAAATTTCCCCAATGATGAAGCCAAAGATTGGAAAATTTTCTGATTTAAAGTGCGCTGCTATAATTAGTGGGCAAGTGGCTTTCTTTAAAGATTATATATGTTTCAAAGGTCAAAGATGTAGTTTCTTCCAAATGTCCAAAGGAATTTTACAAGTTTACAAGTAAGAACACGGGAAGAAATATATTCTGTGTCAATGCAGAAATTTCTGAATTTCAATTCAATTTCATTTTATAAAAATTTGGATATTAAAAGATGACAATTAAAACTGGAAAGTCAACGAACGCATTCTTGTATAGAAATACTGGACAGATGGTTTTATCTCCATTTTCCCAAAGTCAGTTTGTTGTTATATTTAGTTCTAGCCTTTATCATGCACTGCCTCCCATTTTCAAATTTACTGCAGCTAAAAACAACTAACAGTATACATGCGCACTTTAGAAATCTGATTCTGTCATTCTTTTTTGTGGCTTCTGTTTTAAGCAATTTTACTTTCTCTGATAGACATCTTTTTCTTTCTCAAAAAAGATGTGTGACTGCACGAAAACCTCCTTCTAGGTTCATAACATCCTGTTTCTTCCTAGACTTTTCCTAGTTTATTTGCTTACATGTTTTATATTACACTGCAGTCTCAAAGCAAAATCCATTGGTGAGCCATTAGTCTTGTTAGGGATCGCAGAGTTACTGTGATTGACAGTTAAATGCAACATCCATGTTGAATTATGTAGGCCACTTACCCACGTTAAGCAACACCAAATATTTACCAAGTGGTTATTAGGGTCAAATCTTCACAACACATAAGAGGTCAGCTCCAGTGTATTGACCACTAAATCGCTGTCCTCTGTGCACCCAAGTATACAATATTTTGCTTGAGCAAAAATAAAGAATAAGATTTAAATATATATATATATCAGCTGGTGTACAGATTAAAAACAGAAGACTACAAGCAAGAAAGAGGCAAACTCAGCTCTTTTGTCTACAACAAAAGAACTACAGGGCAACCTGACATGGTCTCTTCCCAACAGTCTTTCAGCTTATTTCCTCTTTTGAATGCATCACAAAAAAACTGTGCAACAGCCCAGCTGGGATCACTGCAGGGAGAAGAAGGCTTTTTAAAACAAACACACTGAAGTAAAATATTTGATCTGCTTGCTGCGCCCAAAGGTCAAGGTTATAGTCGCCTGCATATGACCTCCTGGGTCAGGGATCAAACTAAGCATACAAAGTCTACCATTATTGTTTGTAAAGGCCAGTTTCTGTCAGTGCCTATTGAATCAGTTTTCAAATGGTGAATTGTGTTAATTCTTAAAAATGACAAATTAATTCAATTAAATTTTGGTTGATTGTGTGATGAAATTTTTAAGGAGGTTAAATTTTTTTGTTTGTCAAATAAAAAGTAGACTCATTGAAAATGGTTGAAGTTTGAACTTCATTTTAATGGGAAAAATTGATCCCATGAGCAACTTTTAAAGTAGGTATACAGAAATCAGATAAGTTGAAGTTAATGGATGAATGGATACTATACAAAAAAAGAAATCCCTTTTGCTAGAGAGTAAATACTGTATTTGGATGTCTGAAGTGACTACTAGTTCAAAAATTCAGAAAGAAAACATAATTCTGTCAGATTGTTTGGTGGTGCTAAGATCTGGAAATATCTAATTTAGCGACTTTTCACATTTTTATGTCATGTTACAGCTCAGAGTTAAATCTTCCAGCCTATCTTATCATCATCTTCATCTAAAATTTAAAATCATGCTGCAATCACATGCTGCTATCACAGAAGTTGGAAGTAAAAAAGTATATATATATATATATATATATATATATATATATATATATATATATATATATATATATATATATACATACATACATACATACATACATACATACATATATATATATATATACATATATACATATATACATATATATGCAATGGACCACTAACCTGTCCAAGAGGTAGGTTTTCCTGCCTTTCCTCACAGAAGAACCCTGTGAACCTGAGTAAGATTGAAATGGTTGGTTGGATGAATATATTAGTTTTGGCCAATGCTTACGGAAAGTGATCTAAGATTGTTGTTCTGACACAACACTACTTCATGTTGGGCAAGTGTTCTTACAAAATTGAGTGTAAGAATAGATTTGTGAGACTACTAAATGACTACTACCTTTTAATAGAGAACAGACTTTTGTTTGCTCAATTTAAGGCATCCATCCATCCATCCATCCATCCATCCATCCATCCATCCATCCATCCATCCATCCATCAACTTCCTCTTCTCTGAGTTTGGGCCACTGGGGCAACAGGACCAGACTAACCTCTCTCCAGCCACCTCCTTTAACTCTTCCGGGGGAATATCGAGGTGCTCCCAAACCAGCCGCTTCTAGCCACTGCTAGCTTTTCTCTGGTGTGTTCTGGGTCTTGCCTGGTTGGACATGCCCAAAACACTTCCCCAGAGAAGCATCCAGGATGCAATCTAACCAGATGTCCAAACCACTTCAATTGGCTCCTCTCAATGTGGAGGAGCAGCAACTCTACTCCAAGTCCCTCCTGAATGGCAGAGCTTTTTCTAAGGGAGATCCCAATCACCCTGTGGATGAAACTCATTTCAGCCGCAGGCTTATTCTTTGGGTCACTACCGACAGTTTGTGACCATGGCTGAAGGTAGGAACATGGATCAACCAGTGGCCTAAACAGATATCCTTGCCTTGTGGTTCAGCTCTCGTCACCACAACAGACAGATGCAGAGTCTGCATTACTATAGATGCCACACTGATCCACCTGTCAATCTCTCTCTCTTCAACTCCACTTAAGGCAACACCTCACCTCAATTTCAGAGAGGACATCCTATACTTTTCTGACTGAAAACCACGGTCTCTGATTTGGAGGTAGCAATTCTCATCCCCACCACTTCACACTTGGCTGCAAACCGCTCCAGTGAGAGCTGACAATCGTGGCTCAGTAAAGCCAGTAGGACCACGTCATCTGCAAAAAGGAGAAATGTAGTCCTGAGGCCACCAAACCGGTCCTCTTCTTCCCTTTGGCTGTGCCAAAGATATTCTTCATTGGAAAGAAAATACTTTCAAAATATAATGACTGTTCTTGCAAAATACATGTGCTCAGAAAGATCTGTTGCTCATTTAAGATTTAGGCATAGACATTATACCATTCACAGGGGGTCCTTCTACACACATGGAGTTTCCATCTGGCCACTGGCTGATGTGTATTTGTGACCTCTGGGGTGATTTTGCAATTCAAATGGATTTCTGCTCATCCAAATCAAACCTATGACAGTTTGGGGATGGAAACTAGTGAGCACATCAATCAGCTCATGATTACAGTCACACTTACACGGATGTCCACCTTGACTTTAATCGACAGATAATATTACAAAAAGAACAAAGTAATGTCACCTTCTGAAGGAAAAGCAAGAGACTCAAATCATAATTTGCTGTACATGTCAATATTTATAACAGACTAGTCAAAGCGCCCATTGGTCTCCACTCCTCTAACGTTTGAAAGTTCTTAATTATTTGAACAAGCAGAAATTACTTGAACTAAAATCCATTAATTTTTGTGGCCTATGCAGCGCAATGACAATTTGCAGTGCAGCGCAAGGTTTAGCGAGCTTGCAACCCACTGCAGTTAAAGTTAAATCTAGTTTAACTTTGACTATTGTGTGGTGTAAAAGACGTATCTACAAGATTGCATCCACCTAAGCACAGATGATAAGATGGAGAAAAAAAAACTGTGCGATAACCCCTTGAGTCTATTTTTTTCTATATTTTGCTCCCAACTTCACAACTCCATTTAGTCGAACCCAGAGGCATAGCATATGTCACACTCAGTGTGATAAGGGCATAAGAGGGCGCAAATGCCCTCTTGTGGTGGCCAAGCAGAAAACGTTGCATGGAAAGGTGCTGAACGTGTGTAGCTGATTCTATTGTGCGCAGCAGTCTGGTTTCTTGCTTGAAGCATGATCTCTCTCAGCCCTGGAGCTGTTTCCATGCTCTTTGCCAATTCTGTAACTGTGTTAGTGTAAAGGTGACATCAGCATTTGGGGTTAAGTTTATCAAGTTAATTAATTATTGTAAACAAATCAGACTCCTCTAGATATTCAGTCATGGTGCTGACAACATAACTATTAGTGGTTGACTTTTAAAACTGAGCTTTATGTCACATTATATATGTTGTACAATTACATAAATTTTTCATTTGTGACGAGTTTCAGTGTAAGTAGAGATTGTATCACACAATAAGTGAGAGTGCATGTACAAGCCAAACTGTTGAGGAAGTTGTGTCTGTGACTGTGACTGTCAGTTTGGCTGCAAGGATTTTGAGTGAACAAATGTCTGTCTCACAGACGGTTATTTAGAACAACAGAGCTGGAAAAAATTCTAGAGTGGATGCTGTTGTTTGTTCAACCACCAACAGGCATCTGAGCGCTGTCGTCATCTTAGTCTGTTATAGAAATGTAAACAAGGTAGTTGAACAGCATAAGGTATGACAAAACTGCAGTTTCAGTGTCTTTACTTTACGGCACTGATTGTCATTTTTATTGTCCTTTTCAATGGGAGAAAAAAAAATTGCTTTTTTTTTTTTTAAAGAGATGTCTTTTCTGATGAAAAGAAGGATACTGTTAGACCCAGATCAATCCTTGGGGGTGATTGCTGGATTTGTTAGTGGCTGTTTTAGCAACTAAGTATTCATTTTCAAGACTCATTCAAGATTCATATAGAGGTTTATATGGAAGATTTTTACTTTCTTTTTTACCTTTATTTTTGAGCAGAATAAGGTGACTAGAGGCCCATGGGCCCATGAATTAAGTTGTTACCTAGACATGATTTGGACTGATACATGGTATTCCCTACAAGAATATTAGATGTATGGAATCAACTGAAAGATTATTGCTTAATGGAGTTTTTAAATATATAAAGGTGTAAAAGCCCTGCTATGGCCTGGCGACCTGTCCAGGGTGGACTCCTGCCTTTCACCCTAAGAGAGCTGGGATAGACTCCAGCAGACCCTGGGTAGGAATAAACGGGTATGGATAATGGATGGATGGATACATGTGAAAAGATGGCCAAAAACTGAGGTGGACAGGGCTAACCATTTAGTCAAGGAATGATTATATCAACATTCTGATCTGATATGTCGCTCCTATGTAAACTAAGCACAAAAAGAAAGGAAATTTGTGTTTGGCAGATTATTTTTTTGTTGTAACAGTTCTTCTTGGCAATCAATCTTATATCTTTGGAAAGCCTGATTATTTCCATCATCTACTGCTATTATTTTAATTGGTTCCACATTTGTAAGGAAGCAGCCCTGCGATGGACTGGCGACCTGTCCAGGGTGTACCCCTGCCTGGTGGCAGCTGGGATAGGCTCCAGCAGATCCTTGTGACCCTGCATAGGATTAAGCGGGCATAGATAATGGATGGATGGATGGATTTGTAAGGAACGTGCATTTGTGGGGTGAGTAGCAGAGCTGTGGGTTGTGCCCATAAAAGATTTGTCAAATCTTCTCTGCCAAAGCCAAACAGGGTTTTTTTTCCCTCTTGTTTGGTGGATTGGATGATTAAGTCTGAAGGAACAATTTGGAAATTTTAACAATTTTAATTTATTTATTTATCAAACAGGGTACAGGGTACACACAGTAGTGTGTGGAAGAACCACACACAGCCACAACAGCCTGGAGCCTCCCTCTCATGCTGGTCACCAGACTGTCCCAGTCTGTGGAAATGTGGGAATGCCACTGGCTGCAGAAAATTCACAATCTCTCTGCATTGAGATTGTCTCCAATGATGACAAACCTAATTTTTCAAGCGAAGGAGATGCTGCCACAAACCTTCACACGGGCTCCACCAAAACATCTTACTCTATTGATGCATCAATCACCAAAGTGTTCTCCATGTCTTCTCCACACCTTCAACCTATGATCCAAGTGCCACAGACAGAATCTGGACTCATGACAGAACAGAACTTTCCTCCACATGTTCAGGTCCCAGCACATGTGTTGGTAACACCAGTGCAAACAGGCCTGACTGTGAAGAGTAGTTATAGCAGGCCTCCTGTCAGTATGAGACCAGAGATTGGTAGGTTCTGGATTGTCTGGGCAGAGAGCAGTCTGGCATATTGTCCTGCAAACCTTGACTGCAAATCCTTAGAAGACTGCCAACAGTTCCTGTGCTGGCAGAATTAGGAAACTTCTTCTTGGGACATCTACTTTGTGGCCTCCCTCTGTATTTGGCTGTCAGCCTGCAGATGGTACTAGGGCTCAGTCCAAATGCTGATGCTGCAACTTGGTTTTGCAGAACACTAGCTTGAAGTTGCCTGATCCAGATCGGTCAAACATGGCATGCCAATTCTTGGAGCAGACAACCACTGACCACTGTGAGGCTGATATCCAACTCTAGTGTTTTTTCTCAAAACCGTGTTTAAGACATTCCTTGGGAGAAATTGTAATAAATGTCTGCATGCTAAGGTGCCATAAAACTGGAAATAAGAAGAGTTACTGCTCATTTCAGCTTGCTGTTCTGGAAGATCACAACATGGTACTCAGAGAATTTGCATGTAATTTAGAAAGATGTAGAAGCAGGTGCTGTTGAAGATGGTATCACATTAGTATGTATGTATGTCTTCTTGTTGAAGGTGCTCGTGTGACTGGTTCTGAATGTGGGTTTCCAGTTTCTGACTGTTTTGACCTACTTCACCCACTGTTCCTAGACAAGCCAGAAAAGCTTAGAATTTCTACTTTTCTGAAATTAGTTTGCTATCAAATTAGCTGACATGTTTTGGCTGATTGAATACACCAAACTTCTAAGCAGTTGCTTGAATTTATATGGTTTCTGTATTTGAAGGTAAACAAAGCCGAAACTTACAGTTTTGTAAAGAAAGCATTCGAGCCTGAACTGGTTGCGTCCAGGGTAGTCTTACGGGGCCTTCAACTGTGTATCTCCATCATCAGTAACAAATCGCAATAAGAATTTTCAGGAAACTTCTGTGGAGCAAAGACAAGGTCTTGCCTTGGCTTAGGTACTTCATTGCGCCCCACAGGAGATGACTTTCCGACCTTTTGATGTCCTTTTCAAGATGATGTCTCCTCCATTCATTCACTGTCACTTTCGCTGTTTATGCGAAGCAGAGATGCAGCGACCACCTTATTATCAGCTTATTCTACATTCATCTTGTCATTCTAGTTCTCTTTTTAACTGATGTTTATGTTGCATAAAAACTGTTGTAAAACCATTATGTATGAATGAAAACTTTCAAAGAAGATTACATCAAAGCCAGTGAATAGTAATGGAGACACAGCAGCTGAAAGGACTAAGGAGGTGATCAGCAACGTCACAGTTACAATCTTCCAGTGCAGGTTTTATCCTGGACCCCTGCTCATGTGAACCCGCCTTGTGGCCTTCCAATGTAAATATTACTGATTATGGTGTTAACCTGCATTCTGTGACAAAATAATAGCAGTATATCGAGAGTATATTTTCCAAGCAGGCACAAGGACGATTATTCCTGTTCCAAAACATCCTCCAGTAACAAAAGTAGCGTGACTAACCCAGATCAGATGTGTCCCTCTCATTTTGGTAATCATTATTATAAATAGTATGTGCTGTCTTTGGCTGGCGTCTACAGATCTGGCTTCAATGAAGAAAGCATCCCAAACCCATTAAAATAATGACAAAATAATATAATAGCAAGAAGAAGAAAAAAAGAAGAAAGGGTAGAAAAAAAGAGGGTCTGATTTCAGGCTTCTTGAGAGATATACAACCATATGCATGACACAGTTGAGTAGGATTGTTTGTGTCCATCAGCCAACAAAGGAAAGCAACAACATATGCAGCAATTGTCCTTTTGCTGCTTTATTTAGCTTGGTACAATTTTTTACAGCCACCTCAATTTCTCTGCACACTTAGAAGCGGACATAGAGTTGTACTCTTGGTTGCAGCCCTCCATTTTGCTTTAAAATGTCATTCTCCTAAGCGTTCCTTTTCCATAAGTAATAGTTACTTCAATTTTTGACAACCAAGATAACTGTTTACTTTTGTTGGCACTGCAGGTTTTATGCTTAGCCAGACTAATTTATTCTGTCTCTCGCATCAGATACCTCTCTCTGTTAAAGTCAGTGATTTTTCTTTCACAAGTAATAGCACTAAATGGTTTAATGAAATGAAAAACTAACTTGGGAAGAAGGTACCTATAAAATACCTCCAACCAAATGATTTCCAGATGTAATAGAACTTTTTTTTTTAAATAAAACACAAAATTAAAATAAAAGTTATTCAGTTTTTGAGAAAGCAGAATTCTTCATTTGATTTGAAAATTATCTGTTATTAACTGGACTACTGTAAAACATTAAGTCACAATCTATTTAGTTTATTGGATGCACTGTATGAATTTGAATCCAATCCAGTGAAAATAGTCCAGTCGATGAAGATTAATAAGAACAAAGCCAAAAAAAAAACCAAGATTAAATTCATGTGTAACCACAGTTTGCAGAAACGTGAAGAGAACCACAACTTTGTATTGTTTCAGTAAAGTTTTCAATTTTCAATTCTGTTTCCAATTATGGTGTTTTTAATATAACTTTAGCAGAAAAAAGCATAAACAAATTGTTGAATAATTGTATTTGCCATTATGTCAGTGCTATTGTTCTCTTATAACCACTTCTTTCTGTCTGTTGCACCCCTCTTCCCCCTGATTCCAGCAGCCGTTCCTGGAAGTGAAGGTTCTTGAGACCACCAAGCGTTCTCGAAGAAACCTCGGCTTGGACTGTGATGAGCACTCAACCGAATCTCGCTGCTGTCGCTACCCTCTGACTGTGGACTTTGAGGCCTTTGGCTGGGACTGGATCATTGCCCCCAAACGCTACAAAGCCAACTACTGTTCTGGTCAGTGCGAGTACATGTTCATGCAGAAATATCCGCACACCCACCTGGTGCAGCATGCCAACCCTCGAGGCTCTGCAGGGCCCTGCTGCACCCCAACCAAGATGTCCCCCATCAACATGCTTTATTTTAATGACAAGCAGCAGATTATTCATGGCAAGATCCCAGGGATGGTGGTGGATCGATGTGGCTGCTCTTAGGCTGTGGGAGGAGACACACACACGCATACACACATATACACACACACTTGTGTACAGCCCTCTTCAAAGCACCCAAAACCCTTATGGAGCTCTTGCCCGGCACCAGAACCCACTCCCTGGCACCAGATTTAACTTTTGCTCAGCACAAAAGCCTCCCTCTAGGTTTCCATTTTTCCAGTGATTAAATTGATTCTAACTGTACAAAAAAGAAGTGAATGAAATACGAATTTAAAAAAAGAGAACTGAATGATGGAAATACGCCACACAATAAATGATTTGAAGAGGGTGTACTTGTGGAGCAGCTTCATAAAATGGTAAATGAAACAAAAATATGTCACAGAGTATGTGTTTGTGAGTTTTTTATTTTTTTTTTTTTATTATTTTTAATGGCATCTTTGTGAAATGTCCAGGTTAGTGGGATGAGATGACAGGAAACATAAGCACATTTCATTAAGCCATGTCAGCTGTTAAGTTGCATTTGGAAATACTTATTTTTTGCAGATACACCCTCTCAAGGGTGAGATTTGATTCACTTAAATATTTGTAAGGAGGCATGATCATAATTATTTTACAATCCATCACATTTGACAAAAAAGTCAGAAACCACAACACACGCTAATGTGCTAAGGTTTGATTTTTTGACATAGTCTGAGAATAAATCCAAAATCTTGTTTACAGATGTTTAGGGATGTAAAGTGTTGAGGAGATCCAAAACCAAACCTATACCATCTATTAATGTATAACACCCCAGTGTGACATTCTCGAGTATCTTTTAAAACCTCTTTGATCTTTTATTTGCTGTCTTGTAAAACTTAAAAAAGGAAAGAGAAAAGGTCATACTGTTTGAACTCAATCTTTCAAAGCAGATCACTAAAGTTGCTATAACATTCTTTACCATTCTGCAAAGACAGATAATATCGTTTTAGTTCACCATGCACATTAAAGTCTAAAATAAAACTGAAATGTAGATACAGGCTCAGCTTATTATGTACCATTTGGAAGAGGTGAAGAAGGACAAATACTGCACGGTGACAAGAACTGGGGAGGTTTTTTTTTTAACCCATCTATCCAACATAGTAAAATAATATGTTCAACCTTTGCAACAAAGTTTAAAAAAAAAAAAAGAGACGTAAATGCACTGTTTCATAACTTGAAGGGGCTTGGGACTAAACGTAATAACAGGCAACAAAATTCTTACCCTGAAATAAACCCAGAAGAGTGTCAATATGCTCACAAGTTCACAAGGTGAAATCACCATGTAACAATGTTCATGTTAGTTTCAGAAAGAAAAAAGAAGGATTAAAAATTGCAAAATCTCTAAATGGCAGTACTTTGCTAACAAATAATACATTTTATAACCCACAGCACAATGCATAGGTTGTAAAACAAATAAGTGAATACATAAAGATAATTTACTTTACTTTAGAGAGCATATTTGATTGTATTTTGTATTGCCCTCTATCCACTTCAAACTCAACTGTATCATCATTTTCATCATGGACAAAAATATTGTTAGTGCTTGAACACAGAGTAGATTAGTACACTCAAAGCTTGTCTTTGTCTCCTGGATGTCAAAGCAAAGATATCCTTTTGTTATAAACGAAAGCACTATGCTGTTGGATAACGTGAGAGCCTTGTGACATTATATATAAATGATATATGTATATATTAAAAAGGAGTACAAAAAACCTTTTTTGGGGGCACTCTACCTTACCAACAATAAATTTTGCACTATGGAACGTTCACGGCGTGAGTAAGTAAAGTGTTGTTTGTGTTTTACCAAGCAAAAGAGCTTGTATAGTATAGGATTTAAAAAAAAATATTCAAGCTTCTGGTAATAAACCATAAACTAGGGAAGTTATCACTTCTTTTTCATGCCATCACACTTTCCTGACTTTGTCTGAAGCGGGGGCCTGTCCATAGACCCACACACTTCTTTCTAATCTGGAACCTGAACGTACTGTAAAAGCGGCCTGAAAGGCCTCCGTGCCCACTTTGGGTAATAAGTCATGCTTGTAATGAGTGTCTGGATCAATGAACATAGAATGCTTTAACTGGAAATGGCCTGCCCATCAGCTATAATCTATCACCATGTTAGACAGATAACATTCTTTTGACTTCATTAATGTGTCAACTGTCTTTCATAGATGTGTTTTTTTTTCCTTTTTCTTTTTTGCTTTTATGTGTATTTTAAGTGAGAGCACCCATGTAATAATGGGAGGAGTATCCAGGGATTGTTAGCCAAAGTAGAGGATGACATGTTGTGTGCTGAAACCTTTGTGATTGCAGGAATATGCTAGAACATTTCATAGGGAGGAGAAAGCTAGTTTAAAGGGTAGTGGTGGGAGAAAAAGAAATCTACTTGCCAGTTGTTATTTATTAATAATAATTACAATGCATTTCAAAATCTGTCTACCTCACTTTAGCCTTCTAAAAACTTTGCTTTGAAAAAAAAAATGTCAGCAGCTAATCAGTGCAAACATTTAACTCTTGAAAGCCTCTCCCATCCCCTCCAAAAATGTAAATGAATCCACAGGGTCCCCTCGCTCTCAGGTTCAGATTGAGTTTTTGACAGAGTGACTGATGGTAGCGGCTCTGCTCATGCGTGGTCAAAAGATATAACTAGCTGTGCCCACAACTGTGGCTTAACTTTGGTTAATGCTTTTGGGAAATTGCATTTTGAACAGTACTGTTTGTATACTGGTATGTATGGGATTTTTTTTCATATAAATATATGAGAGTAAGAGCTATCTATGTAAATACATACCCAAATGTTAACTTTTATGATGTGTTGGACAGGTTCACCGCTTCTAATGTTGTTCTCTCTTTTCCCCTTCATCCCCCCCCCCATTCTTTGTGTAGTTAAAAAGACAAAAAATCACCCCAACTTTGTAGTTTAATTGTTGTGCAAATGAATAACTGTATGACTTTTTTTTGCCTTTTGTTGTTTATTTACTGTCATTTTTCTTTTGTACAATAAATCATTTATTTAGCTTATACGGTTTGTGTTTTTTATTATTTTGCTCATTGATTATGATGTAGCTGTGAAGAGACTATTTATGACATAAATAACTAGGATCACACATTATGCTATAACATAAGCAGGAAAGCATTATATATTGGTTACCAAGTTTGTATATTTTCCTCTAATTGGCATTCACCATTTGTTGAGTAGGTGTGTATTTATTGACAAATGTAGTCATTTTCTTTAAATGTATAGAATGCAGTGTGTTGTATTGTGGAATCACCACATTGAAGGGCTGCACTAAAAAGAAATTGACTGTTTTCCGATCACACTGGTGATCACACTGGTGACCAGAAAACAGCCCAAGACTGTGGCAGTAAAACCCCCAAATGTATTGAAGCAAGCAAGAGAGGTTTATCCTTTAACTCTGCCTTTGTTTAAGCATGAACAGCCAATGTCGAGCTCACCTGTGAGGATAATTTTGCACAAGCTTTTTGTATATTTACAAATGTTTTGCTTCATAAGTTTTTCCAAGCAAGTTTAAAAGTAATCCATTCATTCTCTGGTTCTTATCCCAGCTGCCACGGGGTGACAGCTTGTGAACAAACCTCCAGATTATCACAGAGTTAATATGGAGACAACTAGTCATTTTGGAAATACCAGTGTAGGTAACCTGCATGTTTTTGGACTGTGGAACAACAACAGACATTTTTTTTTACACTACCAATTAAATATCAATTGAAATTCTATCCAGGAATCTGGTTGCTTTTGTGGAGCAGTGCTAGCCACTGTGCTAACTCTACAGAGGGATGTGCACTGCAGTGCAATGATCATCAGCGACCTGTTTATTTCTAGTATTTTATGCTATTTATCTCTTTAAAATTCTCTTTTTATTTCCCTTCGATCGCTCTTCCATCTCACTGTTTGCAACCTTTGATAAGTTATAGCCCACCAACTACACCTTGAACATTATGTCCTATTTTTGGTCCACTTTAATTTCCAGTGATAAGTGTCAGTGTCAGGTATGTGTATATTTAAATATTGTCTTGACTGCTTTTTTCTGTGTTGTTACTGCAGAGGTATGTTTTATTAAGGTGTAAAAAAACTGTTAATAAAACAGTTTTTAAGATGTATTATTATTATTATTATTATTATTATTAGTTTCAATGCTACTTGTGTAGTCACTTTGGAATATTTTATATTGCATTTCACAAAATTAATACAATATTCTGCAAATAATCCAATTAAATGTTCATAACAGGACAAAATGACCAGATTATAGTGAAATACTGAACATGAATAAATATATAATAAGATAATTTACAAAGGAATGAGGATTCTGTTATCTTGCCATTTCAAAAATGTCATTTACGCAATAGGTACCATTTAAGGGGAAAAATGCGGAAGGTTTTGTTCATTTATTGTTTTATTATTGCTGAAAAAGATTTGGTGAAAATTCTATGTTATATTATTTATGAAGTTCATGACCTTTAAAGGCACACACACATACACACACGTCCTTACTTGCTGCTGGTGGCATCTTTCTTTATTAGAAAGTAGTAACAGGCAGTAGCGGTGGCAGGAAGCAGAATCATCGTGAGGCTAATTGGTGAAAGAGAGCACTTAGAGGACAAAGGTTTAGTGTTGGAGTTCGGCTTGCCATTATTTGGATTTCATATAAGATCCAGCCTGACCCAGTTAATATGCCACCTGATAGGAGGGCCTCTCATCAACCTAATTTAGAGAATCAATAGGGGACAAATGAGAGTGAGAACGAAGCTCTTTACGCATGCAAACAGACAAAGACCACCCAGTACAAGTTTGAGAAGCCTGATGCCAGCAATGACATAAACCTTTGACAAATTCCCACTCAACATAAACAAACATTCAGTCCCCTGCTCCTGAAATGCATAAATCTGCCATGAACATCATCAGTTATACCCACCCTACATAGACCAGTGAGGACATTGATGGATGTTTTTATTGTTTCGGCACATAGGGAACAGTTGTACATGCTGCACATGAAGTGGTAGAGGCTGAATGCTGCACCCAAAGCCTCAAGAGTGCTAACATGATGAACTCTGACCCAGCTTCATTGAATGGACTATCCCATGGAGATACTTGTGAGAGAAAAAGAAAATACAGTACAATGGGAATATTGAACATGTTACAAAGCACTCAAGAGAGGCCGGTGGGGGCTGGGAGGACTGAGGAGGAGCTTTATGGCAATTATAGCCATAAAGTTTAGAAAGAAGGTGAATTGGGGGCAGAACTCGATAGCTTAAATTGCTGGACACAGTCATCAGTAACACCTTTTTGTCTGGCTGAGACAAGGGTGGGGAACTGTGCAGGAAAGATCACACAGGCTTATGGTACTAAAAAGTTTATATGGCACAAAAAAGACAAAAGAAAAACAGCATTGAACAGCTGAATCATCCACAATGCAGTAGAGCCTTCTTTGAATTTTTCCTTTTCTTTTTGTTTAATTTGTATCAAGCACATATCATACAGTCACAAAAACAATGGTTTTGGGACATTTTACATCAGTGAACTCGAGCTCTCATATTACATACAGTACATTGACCCTGTCGTTTTCATATTTGATACAGGAAACGTTTTTTAAAATATTACTGTAACATGAAGATTTTTTATATTATAGCTGCAGCATATGTAAGTCATATAATATGTGTATACAATATATATTAAGTCGTACAATTGATAAGTGCAACTTTTGTAACTCTGTTACATTGTTTTGGTACAAAGTTTAGAACATGTGATCAATCTCTGCTTTTAAGAAGCATCCAAAAATACAATGTGTGTTTGAAGTGTGCTGCATTATATCTGAATGCATTTTCTTCTACCCAACTTGCAGTCATTAAATTGTAATGCAGTGCAAAGGGTTGGTCTCAGCTCTCATGAATGACAGCTGTCACTCTTTTGTGCTCCCAGCACACCATCTGCTTCAAAGCTGACAATTGCTGGCTCCACTATAGATGGTGTGTGCTGCAGCCGTGCCGGGGCATGTTTCTGTCCCGTCCCACAGAACTAAGAGCGTACCTGCTGACAAGATGACCGCCCCTGCCCTGAGGGATTTCCTCTCTGTCCATCCGGCCCATCTAAGAATAACTAAGGTCTAAATTATAGTCAAGTCTCAACATCATCTCGGTGTTTGATCATTTTTGTTGCATTAAGGCCTTTTTCATTCTCACAATTGTAACACCACTACAGAAAGCACACTGCAGTTGAATGTGGGACATGTTTGGCTGTTTATAAACGCTGGCTCAAGAGATTCATTCAGGGAACAGCACATGTGGGTATTTCCACAAAGGCATTCTTCTGTAGTAAACTAACGTAACGTATTTAAACATTTTCTTTCTTAGATTATATTTAGAAAAAGCAGTTTTGGGTGGTCAAGATTTTTTTTAAAGAGCAACAGTTAAGTTAGGACTTTAAGCTGTAAGGATTGTGAGCTTTTTCACTTTATTTCAAATCATGTATTTCAAAATAGCATGAATATGATTCTGTTTATTTCTATATATTAAGAAAATGTTAATGCAATATTTGTAGCAACCATGCATCAGTGCAAAATAAACAAAATTACAATATTCAACAAGATGAAATAGCAATGAACAAAAAAACCCTACCTACATTATAATGATGAATGAAAAAAATGGCAAGGAAGTTCCTCTTCTCCTGATAAACAAAAATCTGCACATTCCATCCACTTCTTTTGAATGCTCCTCACAGCAGTGTGACTTGAAAGTCAGTCAGACATCTCTCTTTGGCAACGACAGGAATCAGCCCAAGAGTGAAAAACAAAACCTTTTGTCCAACCGTGTTGCCCCACAGTCCACGGTAATCCTAAATCTGCCTCAGTTTTTTGGGAGAAAATCTTCCATTTGTGATGCAACAATAACTCAACTGGAGAGACAGAAATATTATGCTGCACTGAGTCTTGAATCTTGAAACAAAAAAAAAACAATACAAACAAAAGAAATGACACAAACTAAATAAAGCCAGAACATCAGGATGGGTTTCCTTTTCTCTGAGAAACATTGTTAAAGTTGCTGGTTTTTCTGTTAAGGTGTTGCAGACTGACTTTTCTGGGGATGACAGAATGAAAACAGGAAGGTTATATGAGGACACAGCTGCACTCCCTCTCTAATGTGGTAACGCTGGATACACTGAAATAATTCAGGTCACTGATCAAACATCCAAAAGCACAACCCCAGATCAGTTCAGTCTTAACTTCCCTTTCACTTAATGGATTAAAAAAAATGGCATCAAAATGAAATTGAATTTTTATTGTACATTTCGAGCCTCAGACACACTTTAAGAAATCAAGGCATCATAATGTCACTTTTCCTTTATATTTGCCTTTGAAATGTAAGTGTATATGTATGATTATCTGACCTCTCAAAGTAAAGATGGCATTTTGTTTTACAAACTTTTATCATTAAAATACTGATGCTTTCTCCTGTAACATATAATGTCTCAGAAAGATGATAAAATGTAGTTTTTCCTTTGTTTACACATGTCTATTTTTAGTCAGCATCTGTTTTTTTGTTTGTTTCTTTGTTTTTTCATTCCAACATACCTCTGTGAAATATTTATGAATTGCACCTTATGAATAAATTCCCTTTGCACTTTAAAGGGATCAGCAGACCATAAAAGTTCACACACACTTTTTGGAGATGAAGTGGGGATAAGTGAAAAGCTAAAAGATAAAATTAAAATATGGAGATTGGATGCCTTGCTGCTAATTGAAGGTTTTGCAGGATGTTATAGGTGAATATGGCATTTAGGAATAATAAAGATAAATACAGAAAAATACAGAACTCAGGGAGGAGATGCCATCGGTTACAGTGCTGGCCAATAAAAAGGGGTTGTGCATTTCTTTGAGGGGCTTGAGCAGTCAGTGAAAGGCACTGTGGGGTCTCCATAGTTCACATGGCAAACTCTCAAACACCCACAGGGGGGGTGTCCTCCCTCCTTCTCCTGCCATGCCTTAACTGAGGCGAGTGTTGACACAGTGCTGGCCAATCTAATTTTGATTGTCAGGAGCAAGGAATGGTGATCCTCCCCCCGCCCCCTTGAGATCATCAAGTTCATTTCTCTGGTGGCATAGGGATTTTTTTTTCCTTCACTCTCCCCGCAGCTCCCCACCTCCCCATCTCCCCACCACTAGAACAATATTCAGCCGTTCCTGGGCCTCTCGGAGTGAGCTCACTGGAGTTAATCTCTCAGGCCTCTCTCCTCTCTATTGCTGCCTCTCTCTCACTTGCACTCTCTCCCTCTCTTTCTATTCAAAAAGCCATTCGAGAACAGCTTGAATTCGTGACAGTTATTATTCAGGCTAATGAGTAAAATCTCAAAAGGCAACAAAAGTGGACTGTGACATCAGCTTTACCAGCATTCATAAATCATTCATTCTTGGTAAAAAGGGATCTGTCACTAAGTAGGGGACAAATATAATTTTCTGCAACCTATGAAATTTTAATCATCATGGACAACAGAGGTGGAAAGAGCCACAGATAGCAGCTGAAACATTTGGAAGCAAATCTGTGAAATGTCACCAAGCGGTCATTGTTTTTCCAGATCTGCAGCATCATAGAAGACAGATGGCCCTCTACACATTTCAATGAGCGTGCGTGCATGTGCATTTGCGCGCACATGTGTGTGTGTGTGTGTGTGCGCACACGCATGCACCCATGCAAACTGGGAAAAGGCAAAAGGCCAGCTTCAACAACAATATTGTTTTATATTTCAATATTTAACACAATCCAAAATGATTTAAAAAAAATCATACTTATTGTTACTTAATAAATGATAAATGAGTATTAATTTAAGGTTTATTCATTACCAATTTAGTTCAATGTCTTCCATATTTTACATTTGGATATGCATGATGAGTTAATGAAAAAAAAAAGGTCACTTGTGTGGTGCAGAGTGAAGGAGAAACTGCATAGTGACAAGCTCTGACATCTGTTTGATGCCTTGGAGCCATGTGTAATCAAATTCAAGCAGTTGGAGACATTAAGACAGATGTTCATTTTCTCAATGAATTCCCTGTTGTTGAGGTTCAGTGGCAGTATATATTACCACAGGATGCATGGCAGGATATTCTTAAATATAAATAAGAAGACACAAGCTACTCAGTAGCTCATGAATAATGCTGCCAAATTTGATACTGAGTGTTATTTAAACTTTTGACGTTTCCTTGATATAAACTTGATATAAACTGACAATTAAATCATTTAACTATATCTAACTTATTTTGTCCTTTGTTGTTCTCAGTGCCCTTGGAAATATCACATACAGTTGTAAGTAGTATTTCTACATGTAGTGCATGTAGATGTGTAACTTTGAATGCAGTACTACACAGATCCAGACGGAGGCAGTACAACTAAAGGCCAACATTAAGAGCTTGGAAACAGTCTTTAGTTCTGCTTGTTTGCTTCTCGTACCATTGCTCTGCCCTCACTGCTCTTGGCTCAAAACGGTGTTTTCATCAACAGCAAAACAGTCAGATGAGATTTGTGTTCTCATTAGAAACAAATAAACTAAACAATACAATTGATCTTGGACCACATATGACATTTACAGAAAGTGAACTTGAAAGTGACTGAAAAAAGTTCTTAGTTTGAATTCAACATTTGCTGCAGTTGTTTTAGAGGAATTGATTTGGAGAGGATCTCCAATGTGATACAACCTTGTGAGGTAAAAAGAAAAAAACAGTGCTAAAAGAAATGAAATGCTAAAAAACAAAAACAATTGCATACTAACACAGAAATAATTAAAAAGACCAGAATCACTTTGTGCTCTGCTGGATCACAGCTGACGACTAAATCTTTTGATATTTGAACATGATGGCATATTAAGAATTGGACATTTGACACCAAAACTGAAAACTGTTTTCTAAGATGAACACTTTACCAAACCCTTTTGGCATTTTTCAGCATTTAACAAACACAAACATAGGAGAGAATATAGAATACAGGAAAGAATAAATTTCTAGAGGGTACAACAGCCCTCATTATGTTATTAACCGTAGCTGACACAATGAACTTTGCAAGAATACAGAATAATGCAGAGATGATAGTAAGCTGTTAGACTTTGTGCATTTAAACCACCAAATTCACTATCCTTAAACAGTTTGCACTTGAACTGAAAGCACTACTGCAGCTTGTCAGATGCAATCTTGACATTACAGAAAACAATTTTAAATCGAAAGATCAAAGGTTAAAGGTCAGAATTATTCTGTCAGGGGTGGTGGGGTCACTGAGGGGGAGGACTGACCAAATCACAGACCCACCCTTAAAAGAAAAATGTGAGTCCTTTACAAAGACTGAATCGGTATTTCTCAACAAAATACACATGATCCTCTGTGATTTAATAAATGCATGTTTAAAACCTAGTATTACAAGGTGAAAACTAAAGCCATGGGAAGGTGGTGTTTGTGAATGTAGTTGCACGATTTGCAAGCTGTCAGATGAGGGCCAGGCAGATGAAGAGCAGTTGCCCCTCATTCTCCATCCTGTGCTGGGGGCTCCCCACCCCCTCACTCAAGCCCCTCTCCATACCCCATGGGAGGAGGTCTGTTGCGCTGTGGCCACACTAAATCAACATCGTCCTAATGAGGTGTCACACTTGACCCCCAGCAGCCTCAGCCCCTCACATGGGTGTCAGAGCCACAATGAGCGACCCTCCATCTCCAGCGCCTAGCTGACACATTTTGATTCATGAGAGAGCCTGGGCCCTGTCAGGACAAAATTACCCCTATCAAAATGCCACCATCAACACATTCATCAACCCCACCTCTGAATCTGTCCTTTTTTTCTTTCTCTTCAAAAAACAATTCTTCTCCAAAATCAACATGCTGTGCACGTGCCCGCCCTCTGCTTTTGTAGAAGCTTACATCTGCACGCAGCCATACCTTCAGACACCATACATGCAAATGCTTGTTCTCACTGATCACCTCCCGTTACAGCTCGAAAGGTCTGCCTGTTTTCGGTCGAAGTCCAGCCTTCTGCTTCATAATGGCTCCCTGAGTGATGAACTCTGTCCCCCCCAGGTGTTGGTGAGCCTGTCCTCTGACCTACTGACCCAAAGCACTTCTAATGTGAACAGGTTCTCAGAGCTAATAACAAAACTGAGAATAAAATCTGCATGATAAGCCCTCCTCGACAAAACACACAGCAAGAGGCAGAATGGCTTCTTATAGCACATGGTGAGTCACAGAGTCTTCGACTCATTATGATCAAAAGTCTGCTTCTCGTGAAGACAGCACATGAAACTCGAAAGAAATCCCTTCTGAAATAACCTGTCTGCTCTTCTTCTCTCAACGATGAGCTTTTATCTTCCCGCATCACCCTGGGAACAGATCATCTCCCACCAAATCAAAGTGGCTCAGCAGCAGATGCTCCCCTGCAAGCCAAAAGCAACTAATCAATGCAACGTCCAATCCTAGACCGCTCTGAGGATCAGCTATCAAAAACATTGTTACACTCTTTGTTGCTCTTAAGTACAACCCTGTTCCTCATTTTGCTAGGACAAGCTATAGCATGTTGGTCCCTTGCTGTGAAGATCAGTTACTGTTAGCTGACAGTCATCTCAGCCAACTGAGGTGACCATCTGCTGCAAAAACTTTCCCCTGGGGGACTAAGCAGTAAGACAAGCATACCTGTCAACCAACTGGTCTCATCATGAGCGGTTGCAAATGTCCATAATCTCAACATCATTAAAATCCACAATGAGGATGTGAAGCTGTCACTATCTATTAGTTAAACCATCAACTATCTCCCAGCAGTCTTTCTGCTTCATTATACACACTTTTATGTACTGGTTTAATCTAAAATAACCATGATCATGAAGATTAGCATCACACATGGTGTTTCATGTCTTTAAATTGAGACAGCTGAGGTAATTTTGTTTTTTAATAAAAGACAGAAACATTAATAATGGAATATACATTCAGTAAACCTGAATTTATATGCATTATGAATTATGAATGGGTCATAAACCAGAGTTCACATTCAGGTGTTAATAAAACTGGAAGATTTTACAACCCATCGTCAATTACCATAAAAAAAGATCTCTTGCGTCTCATTTGTGTGCACATTTAAATAAATACAGTGACGCATTAAGTCAGTCACACTTTTATTGGCCAACTTAATGCTGTATTGTTAGAAGGTATTGCGTAAGATGTTTTTTTCTCTGACAGAAAACAAATGGTATGATTATTTTCACTGCAAAGTACTGCTTAAAAATAAAATAATACCTGTAAGTATTTTTTAAAGTCTAAATACCAATCAGAGTTTTGTTCAACACTTTTTTCTTCCTGAAATTATACTGTCTAACTCATATCACTTGTAGTGACTGGTTTGGGTCATGCACTCCATCTAATGATGACAAATGAGGGTCAAACACCTGGGAGTTTTGGTTAAATGACAGCTAGTATTTATTGCTGGACAAACTTAGGCAGTGGCATGTGTATGCATGTGCCAAACTGCAGAAAGAAAAAAGAGAAATCATCCAGCTACTGTTGAGGTACTTTACGAGATCCTTGTTTAAACAGAAATAGGAGTAAGTATCCATGGGAATCTTAGCACGTATGGGAGGCCTTTCTCCTTTTTGCTCATCCGCTCTCCCCCACTGCACCCACGGACCAATGCAATTGTTTATTTTCTCCTATTGAGGCTGCTCCATTCACTGGCTCTCACATTTACTTTGCTCAATTGGAGTGAGACAGCACTTATTCGAGGAGAGGAATGTAGCGTTCCACTGACAGAGCAGCAAGAATGCAGCAGAAATAATTAAAACTTTTCCAAGTAAAAGGTACAGCTGAGCATGAAGGTGATCAGTGTTAAGCCAAGCAGTAAAGACTGACAGGATTTTATGCTATGATGAGTGTATCTATACATCACCTTGACGCTGCAAGGTAAAGAATAACGCAGACAGTCAGAAAGTGGATCCCACGGGGACGTCGTTAATTCGCTGTGCTTTCTTAACTGAAACGCTCAGAACAATGAAGTGTTCTCTTATAAGACATAGCCTGTCCTCCAGCCTTTATGTTCTCGCCCTCATCACTGTAGCAATGAGCTGGACCAAAGACTTTCCTCTCTCCTGCAGTCTGTCCTACATTGAAGAAGTAGCCGTTATGATAGTTATCTTTTGCATCAACCTCCGACAGCTCCTACCGCTTTATATGTCATTTCTATATCTCTAAAATCTTGTGAAACACCAAATGCAGCCTTTACCAGGCCACAGTTGAGTCACACACTTCACACTGCCACTGGTTCTGTGGTGGGTTCTTACTAGCAGACTGGTGAGCAACAAAGTTAAGTAACTGCAGTCTAAAAAGGATTAAATACATTTGTAACCAAAAAGGCCAATAAAATAGCAAAGACACCATGGACAATGTAACAGAATTACTAAAATCAGTGAATATTGATTAGTTTTGCAACGTTAAATCAAACTTTCTCATTAAGTTGCCTTTTGCAGCTTGGACAGGATTTTTTTTTTCAACCTTTTGTAGAAAAGGAAAAAGAAGAGAAAAAGAAGAGAGGACTGGCATTTGTTCAAAACTCACAATCAGACTGATTTTAGTTTGTGGTCACCACATCCTCTGAAAAAAAATGAAGAAAAAACTAATGAAAAAATGGAAAGTAAGTAAATCATACCTGCCCCCTACTGGTTGCATATATCTCATACACGAAAATGGACTTTCTGTGGTTGGTCATGAGGGGAAAATAACTCCTCTGTAATCAATGATGATGATACACCTGCATAAAAGTCTATGGAGCAGCCTCCTGGGCAGTATTTGGGGAGAAATATTTTGAAACCCTTGACAAAACCCGTGATGAGAATAAATGTAAACTTGTGCATTACATGCTTTATAATGCAAACGCTTATTCTGCCCCTCTCTTACTCAAATAAAACCTTAGTGATGAAGTGTCAGAATATGTTGTTTTTTTTTTTGCCATCATCAGCAAAAAAAATCAGAGACACGAGAAAAGGTTCAAGGAGGAAGTTATCACAAACAAAGAAAATACGTTGTAAGTGGTGAGAGGAAGACAACAGATCTAGGATGGTTTGTTTTTTTTCTCTCCCTGTGGTTTAGAGCTGTAACATCAAGTAGCAGCTGGTGACTCGAAAAACATACCCTGGTACAGCAGGTGCGCTGCAGTAGGTCTCTGTGATCTCTCAGGATGGCAGCGTACACTGAAAATTATGCATACTATGATCTTAACGACACTGACTTTATATTACCAAACGAGAGTGATTGTTTCACCAACTCAAGCTTTCGGGGAGCCAACATCTTCCTCCCCCTGATGTATTACCTTATATTTTTCACTGGATTTTGGGGCAACCTTTTTGTAATCTCAGTGGTGGGGAGCAAAGAAAAGAGAGGGGGTCGTCTGGTGGACATCTTTGTTCTCAACCTGGCCTTGGCCGACCTCATCTTTGTCCTCACATTGCCACTATGGGCCATCTCTGCCAGCCAGGACAACCACTGGAACTTTGGACGAGCCAGTAACTTACTGTGTAAGTTGAGCAGCTACATTATTTCTGTGAACCGCTTCTCCAACATCTTCTTTCTCACCTGCATGAGCATTGATCGCTACCTGGCCGTCGTGAAGCTGATGGATTCAAGGTATCTCAGAAGTAGCCGGTGCATCCGCGCGACTTGCGCGGGTCTCTGGGTGACCTCTCTGGTCCTCGGCATCCCCTACCTGGTGTACCGAAAAGTGAAGCCAAATGCTTTGGAGGAGCAGGCTTGTCTCGAGGAAATGTCATCTTTTTTTCTGGGCTTGAATCTGGCCATGGCATTGCTTACCTTTGTCTTCCCGGTGCTGATCATCGTGCTCTGCTATGGCACCATCATCATGCACCTCAACAAGCACAGCATTGCTGCTGTAAATGCTCGAGCTGAGGCCCGTCGGAGACACTCCCTCAAGATGGTCCTCTGCATCATTGCGGCGTTTGTGGTGTCCTGGCTCCCTTACAACATCTTCAAATCCATGTCAATAATCACGCAGCTCGCCGGTGCCAGTCTCAGTTGCGATGCTCAGCTGTGGCTGCAAAACGGCCTCATCATCTCCTGCTGCCTGGCGTTCTTCAACAGCTGCGTCAACCCCGCCATCTACTTTTTCCTGGACCACCACTTCAGACGACGGGCAGGGACTCTGTACCAGAGATGCACTAGAAAGCCACAATTGTTTCAGACTTTCAACTCCTCGGCTACATTCACCAATGCTGGTACTTCAGAGAGTTTTGGAACAAATGGTGGGCGATCTCAGCTTCAGATTTTCCAGTAAGTTGAGACGACAAAGAATTACATTGACCTCTGAAGCTGATCATCATCAGTAATTTACAGTTTCCATTAAGATCTGTATGAAAACTTGCGCACATTTGTATGACAGATTTGTGCTTATTATCATAAGGTCTCTCTGATTATGAACACAGAAAGACACCAGATATATGCAAGAGAAGATCTGAGGAGGTGGTTTTGTGTGTGTTTTGTTTTGTTTTTTCATTTTATTGTTTTCACACACCTTTTTTTTCATTTAGACAAAACCCATGTATATTTTTTTTGCATTAATGTATGATTTTCTAAAGCACTTAATGTTTGCAATATAAGTGATAAACAGCTTTACATTTCAGAAAGGACTTTACTCGTGTTGTCATTTAACATTTTATATGAACAAATATTGTATCTTAAAATGAATAGCATATTTTAGTGATTTTTTTCAAGAATAAAATGATGGAAATTTGTGTGTGTATACATATTTATATATATTAAAAGTGAGGTACAGATTTTATGATTGTCTTACCATCAAATCCTCAAAACATTTATTTTCATGATGTTTTGATATTGGGCAATGCAAAAGCTGCAATAGATAAAACAATAGAAAAGCTACCAAAAACACAGGATGAACAACAGTTAACAGGATATGAGTTAATTTATTATCATAATTTAATTGGATAATCCTGTAAAATGATCAAGGCAGAGCTGTTCATACAACTCTAAGCACATTTCTTTAAGTAATCAGTTTCTTTCAGTATATTATAGCAGCAAGACTCTGCAAACATTTCTAAACAAGCTTTTCCATCTTCGCAATAACCTGTGAGTTATACTGCAACATGAAGATTTTGTGCTTACTCCAAAAAAATTCCTACACAGTTTATATATATATATATATATATAGAGAGAGAGAGAGAGAGAGAGAGAGAGAGAGAGAGATAGATAGATAGATAGATAGATAGATAGATAGATAGATAGATAGATAGATAGATAGATAGATAGATAGATAGATAGATAGATAGATAGATAGATAGATAGATTACACAACAGAGTTCTAAAAATAAATATATAAATATATAAATTGATACAAATTACACCTCCACTTGATGGCCATGGACTTTGCTTTTGTGACACTATCGTGAAACACTGTCTTTGGGGCTCTTAACAACTTTACCTCCATTTGAGGTTTTGGTTTGTCTTTTAAGTTTACCTGTGGGAAAGTTTCACTTCGAATACTGTAGACTGAGGTGGCCGTTAAAGTTATTTCCCTTTGTATCGCAGAAGTGCCTCAGAGGATATTTTAAAAGAGAGAAAGCCTGCATCCTGCATCCTCTCTAAACCTATTGTAGGCATTAAACATTAAATACTTTTTATTCCCTGTTTTCTCATGTCAACTTTGCAATAGAAAATAACCAAAAAATTGAAGCTGCAAAGAAAAAAGGGCACTTGGTAGCGTAACAACAACCACTATGCAACAGGAAACACATTGGTTTCTTTTTTATATTATAAAGAGGAACTTGACTTGGTTGATTGTGACCATGCAAAGAGGCTCAGTGGTTTATAATGACATTTGTATACATAAAAAAGGGGGAAAAAAAATCAACAGAATGTTTAAAGCCACTGCTTGCTTCTAACAGCAAGACATCTGTCAGCTGTTATGTCTCCTTAGAGGATATCTACATGTCTGCCACTTTGAAAACATGTGTCCTGAACGCCCGTGAACGGTAGCGACTCAGGCATATGAGACATCTCCCACTGTGAACGTGTAAATTTTAAGAATTCAGATCCATTCACAAGTTTGTGTAGGGGAAATTAAACACTTGAAAGTTCAAATGTTCATGTGTGCCCATTTTTTTCAGTGGTAGGTGCACAATGAATCATTTGGTTTCAAAATTATGAAAACCAGGTTAGGTGTCAGACCTAAATGTGAAGGGATTTTCCCTTGTCCTGCTTGACAGTGCAGCTGATTGGACTTTCACACACCTATATCTACATATATCTGTTTCCATCTGTTCATTATCTGCTTGCTCCTTTTGATGGTCATGGAGGTCAGCTGGATCTCAAGTCCATCTTTATCTGTATACCTTTGAAAATATTCTAATAAAGAAACTGTTAAACTGTCTTATTTACTTTACACTTATTTATTCTTACTCTACACTTTGACACTAAACATCATAAAGAGCCTACAGGGAATACCTAACAGCCCACAATGTGTTTCTTCCTCATTCCAATAAATATAAAATCCACATTTCACCAGTTATAAACACTTCAACATAGAAGAACAACCATTTAAATTTTTTTTTTTGTTGCACTTTCATTGCCATCTGAGGAACATTTTTAATCTATGTTGAAACTCAATGTTTTTGTTTCATCATTTATTATAAAAGATCACAGAAGAAATTATGGTAATTTACAATAAACCCCAGTGGGAAAAGAACAGCTAGTTTGTCATTCTGCCAGTCCAGCACTCTCAAACTGAAAGGTGAGACCTCGGCAGCCTTATCAAAGTTTCCTGAAACTTGAGCTGCCAGTTTCTGTGCATGTTAAGGGTGAGACTGCAAACTTGCTGTGTTCTCACTGCATTTTTGTAGTCCTTTTCATGGTCACCCCTGCCTCATAACCAAACTCTAAACCTACAAGATTAGTCATCTATTTTTGGTTGCAATTGCAGTACTTAGACCCAAAAGAAGACAACAGAGATGTTGACTAGTTTGAATGAGATTTATTGACACCCTGCAGATAGTTTTGGTGAATGATGCTGATGGAGCAGTGCAAGGAGTGATTGACTGACAAGCTGGCAGACAGAAAGACTAAAGTCTTGTGTGGCAGCTTTGTCAGTGGCACATGATCTGCAGCACCGAGAAAGCATGGTTACATGACTGGCAGAAACACAATCAACATGTTTATCTGCTTAGAGCTTTAGATCGTTTGATTCTCAAGGCGGTAAACAACAATGTGGTTGTGAGTGGTGAGAGGATGTGCAGACATGAGGTAAGGTGGTGACGTGCTGCTGTTATAAGTTGTAAATAGTTCATGTTAAGATACAACTGACATTAGGCAAAGTGGGGATTTTTTTTGCATTCACAGCAGGATTATACTGCTTTAGTAGTAATTTTCTGCCCCAGATGTGATCCCTGATCTGAAATGTGACAACTTTCAGGATTCAACCAATTAAAAAAAAAATATATATATATATATATTTTTTTTTTTTCTCATTATGCTGTATTTTAATATTTCTTCTTAAGGTGTACATGTTTCCTATTTTGTTTTGGCCAAAGTTTCATTATAAAATTATGTAAAGTGAAAACAAAATACAAAATATTTGCTTTGCATAAATACAGAACTATATTAATATTCCAAAAACATACATATTCACAAACAGTTTTTACTCCCCAGGTAAATATTCAGTATTATATTATGGTTTGTCATGATTCTTTTGCCCAGTTCACTGCACAGGACATTGCCCTGCAACTGTCCTGGATTTAAAAACAAAGCAGCGGCGTACATTTCTCACAGTTAAACTGCAAACATCTCGAATATTGGCGCTGAGATCATGCCAATGCTGCATTCGATAAATGAAACACTGTGGTTTCCTTGTTCCAATAAAGTTCAGCTGCAGCCTGCATGAGCAACATCTGATTTTACACAAATAAAAAGGTAGATCTCAAAATCCTTATGTTAGAACAGAAATGTCATTTCTGATTATCCCATGACCAAACCTGACATCTGGTAAATCAAATTTGAGTGTAATGTTATAATGCAGTATTAATTGATATAGTAATGCGTCAGGAATGGATTGAGAAAACAATTTTAATTTCATCTTCGTTTTTCTGCATAGTGACAGCTTTTTACTGAGCAAAACAAACACATAAAACATAGCAAAGCACAAAATATTTGAAAGAACAATGGGCTCAGATTCATTCACAAGTTTCTTCTTTAAACTACAATGTTTTTATTTTTCATTATTTTATTACTTTGTAATCATACTTTAATTAGTTTTACCTTACTTCAGAAAATAATGTTCACTCCAATGGTTTAAACAGTACCTGTAGAATTTGAAAGTTGTTTGAAATATGAAAAAAATTATAATACGTTAAAAGCCAAAATGTTAAATGTATGTGCTGACAAATTACTGAATCATCCTTTGTTTTTGCAAAAGAAGTGAACTGTTTCTCTATGATTAATATGTTAACAATTATCTTATTATTCAGTGATTGAGTTCTGAGCTTTCATTTTTGCTGCAAAATTATACTGATGGATCCATTATCATTCCACCTATCTGTACACAATCAATTTATATTATTTTGAATATATAGTCATTGTGAATGTAATTATCATAGATAACTTTTCGAGCTTATTGTCCTTACTTATTAAACTTACTGCAGCTTACTGCTTACTGGATTCTTTGTCACTGTTAATTTGTAATTTCGTTTACTTTTTTGATTTCTTACATATGGTGAGAAAAATATTTCCAATACAGCATTTGATTAGTATCATTTAAACAAAAGGGACGTATGGTCGCAGTTTACAGGATGGAATATTTGTGTAATGCTCTGCTGACCTCTAATGGTAATGACGGTGCATTGCAAATAATTATCTTCTTTAAAACATGCTTTCACGAAGTCCAAACATAGTCCAACAAAGTGCCATGGTGGAGTATGCTATGTTAAGACCCCCAAATTTGCCATTTACGATGTCGTACCATTTTTGCTTTTTGCACAATAGCGGTGTGTAAAGCGTTTACCCAACAGAAGAAACGTATGTTGCGTTCACAAACCAGTTTGAAGTTCGTAACTTGTCTTCAAAATAGTTTAATTATAAACGAAATTCTTTTCAAGTGTTATCTTGTTACCTTAACAGCAAAACGACATGTAAGACAGTTTTCTCACTCTGTGACTGAGATACGTGGGTTGAATGTCCTTTCGACATCCATATGGGTTGTGTGGTTATAAATCCATCTTACTTCGGGTTCATTTTCGACCGTACTTGAAGGCAACGTCGAGTTACTTCACTACTATGCTCCTGGAGTGGCTTAAACTACGAGTGTGTTTGGGTGTAGTTGTACTTAAATGTAGTTTTACCATATTTAACATTGTAGAATAAAAAGTCGTTTCGTGAGTGGTTAGCGTCGTTTTCTTCAGGTCTTATATCATCATCGTAAACATTAACTTCCATCTTTAATCTGAGAGGATGCGAGGAGTCAGTGGAGCACACAGATTGCATGGATGTCGCTGAGGCACGGTGCTAGCAAGCTAACTAGCTGCTGAGGTGAGAGCAAAACTTGTGGCTCTATATCTTTTTATAACTCTCGGTTGTCTAACGTATACACTGCTTACTTCATGGTAATGAAAGTACTGTCGATAGACGGAATTGTAAGCTGAGCGTCAGTGTTCAGAAGAGTTCACTCAAGCAAGTCACTAAACTTCGGGAAACTCTTGAAAGCTGAGGCCCAGCAGCTGTATCCAGCTGCCTGAGCGGGTATGTTTCACACACCTTCAGAGGCTTTCCCTTAATTTAATTGATCAATTAAGTGAGTTTTCCAAGTTGCTCAGTACATTTTCATGCCCGTTTTTGTTACTCTGTGTATGTACTTGGCACTACTACAATATTCATGTTGACATTACAGGTGTATCTTCAGTCTGCAGGTATTACACAGACGTCTCTTTAGTGATAACATGAACCACTACAAAAGTAGCATGCTGTCATAACTTGTATTTGCTTTGACCGTACTGAGTTTCTTGATTGTATTCAGGTAACTTACTTTAACAAAAGAGAAGTTTAAAGAGGTACCATAAACTGCACAAAGAGTGAACAGAGAAGTTATGTACCTGCAACATCCTCATTCATCAGAAAAATACAGCTCTTCAAATAAGACCCACTGTTGTCAGCACACCAAGTGCACAAATTTACACAATTAATATTACTGTTATTACCAATTTACAATAGCTCTTAAAGGTTTGGCTTTGATTGAGCAGGTTCATTATAATAAAATGTATTATACTACTGTATTTATTTGCACATATTCACTGTAAATATTTTTTTCTGATGGCAGTTTCAGAAAACACTTTCCCAAATTTACAAAAGACAAGTTAGATTAAAAAAAGCAAACACAATCTCCATTATACTATTTTGTTTTCAGTATGTGTAAAATCTTTTTTCAGAGCAGCAGTCTCACTGGTTAGCATGGGATGTCTCTGCATTGAAATACCAGTCTACACATTCCTGAGCGCTGACCTGGGGGCAAGTGGCTCAACCCCTGCAACTTCACTGACCTGCCAGCGAGCAGTCATTAAGAGCTCATGCTGGGTAGCTCAGCTCGGCTCAAACCCACATAACTGCAGTGGAGATCTTAAAGTTTCTGGTGATGCCAGGGATGCCTAAACTTTGAAGGATGAACATGAAATGAAATTGAATAGATAAATGTGGTATAATATTGGGGGGAAGAATGTTTTACTTAATGTCAGTGTTTTACACTAGGTTAATTAAAGAGGTTGAATAAGCTGGTTGGACTGTAGGTTGATTTTGCATTGGGTCTGAAGAGTGAAACTAGAGATGCACAGATTGTTCAAATCAGATGTGAGCTGATAAGATTGTATTCATACTACTTTCATCATGAATTCTACTTATCCATCCAAATCTTTATTGATTCCCTTTTCAATGCCTGACCAAGTTTCAGTCAGGAAACAAGTAGACCAACATATGTTTTTAACCTCAGCATAACTGCTTTACTGTCTCGCTTTCAAAAAGAACACTGCTGACAGGTCAGTAACACAACACCTCTGCAAGGTACAGCTGTATCCCACTACAACCTCAATGAAACTTCACACTAGCATGTTTTTATGCCAGGTTTCAGGAGTTGAGCACCCAAATGCAGGAAACTGTGAGGTATCAGTAATAATAGTAATAATAATAATCACAGCAATAATGATATTAATAACAAAGTCCTTTTAGTTTTAACAAAAACTGAAGAAAAGATGTGCTGCCAAAGGAAAGTAATCAAAATCTCCAATAAAATTCAAACAAAACCAAAATAAAAAAAATCTAAAACATGCAGGGCAGTGGTAGTTGAGAACCAGTACTAAGAAACACTGGTCTAAAGTCCTAAAACAAAACATGTCCAGTCAACCAAAGCTAAGATCTAACAAAACAAGAGAGTCAATCTAAATCCCAAGACCATGATACGTTGTTGAGAAAGTTTTTTACTGTGACTATAGAATATAAAATCATAGACATTTGTATAACCTGTGAAGAGAAAAAACTAACCAGTGGAAGGACAACACAAAGGTTAGGGACAAAGAACCTAATTCATTCCCCAACAGTGTCACACTGCTGAGCATTCCCAACTTTATCAAGCAAACAAAGGTTAAAAGACTAAAAGGAGCTAGTAGTAAAGCACACAGCCTACAGCCTCTGCTATCTTTCACTCATCAATTTCGTGACTATATTTGCTTGAATATAATTCTTCTGTGTGTGTTCCTTGTGATTCCTTGTGTGAGACCACAATTCTTCTCTTGCTTATTAATCAGACAAATAGGTGGTTGTATGTGTAAAAGTGTTTGAGAATATTTGTCACTTGATATGTTATGGGGAGAAAACATTTTTTCTAAAGAAATTATGGTATCAATCACTAGTTTCAAGTGTTCTTCAGTATGCCAGGATGTTCATGAAGTAGTTTAACAGATGTCTTTATGACAGCTGTTGCTGTCTTTGGCTTTTCATGTTTCTCTTATATGTATTCCATTAGTATATCATCTAACAATGTTACATACATTGTTACATACATTCATTACATACAACAATGTTACATACATTCATCTAGAGCCTGGCACTGGTGACGCATACTACCTTTATTTTACTGCCGTTGGTAAACATCTTGGTCTAATAATGCTTTGCTGTGAGGTAATAGTTGAAATAACTATATATGAAGGCAATAGGCTCATAAACTATTCAAGTTCTTATTCATGGCTGTTTGAGTGTTTGGGGATGGGCAATGATGTTCTAATGATGTTTTTGGCTCTTCCCCGGGGTCTTTAAGGTGAGTGCAGGCGAGAGGTGTGAGGGCACCCAGCAGCTCCAAGCATTTGTAAGGTCTTTTTTAAGATTTCAGGATTCTAAATATTAAGCAACGTTTTATTGACCCATCTAGATTTAAGCACAATTGCAGAAAATTATTTGAAACATCCAGTGGAATAGAAGATATTTAAAATATTGAGGAGAAAAGTGTGATCCTGTCCCAGCTCATGGCTCTGCAGTGGCAGCAGACGTCTGGCTGCGCACTTTAAAAAGCGACCAAGAACATTTAAAGAATTTGTTTTGCCAGCTGCTGTGTTGCCTACACAAAGCTGCTCTCTGTCTCTTGGGGACTTTTGGTTTATACAAACTACCCATGACATCCACCAACTGGCTTCTGTACCACCAGATAGGTGTTTGTGCTGTTGATCTGAATTGTAAGAAATCGTCCAACCTGCCTTCTCATCAAGCATGATTGATTAAAATTATCAGTTGTATTTGCACAATTTGATATAACTGCCATCCTTCTCAGACAGAATTATCTCTTTATAATTATGTTTCTAAGTAGATTTTAAAATGTGTATTAGCAAGTTTTACAGCTTTTTCTCATTGCTCCATAGGTTGTAAAACCCAATGCAAAGTAGTTTCCCATGACCAGAAGATGTTATTATTCAGTTGTATGACAGCACTTCTCTCATATCCAATTTTAGGTTATCGGAACACTTGGTTTCCAGGGTGTTTACACAATGTCCTGCTGTTTTTGTTTGACAGAAGGTTTTATTTTCTTCCTTGTTGCGTCATCCTTCACATGCATAAAGGTTTCAAATCAGCAGATAAGTTGCATTAGTTACACTGGTGCAATTGTAGAATAAATCCTCCCTTCACTATGATTTTTAGAGTCTTCTGTAGTAGTAAATTCTTTGAAGTAAATGCTGTGAAACTTATATATATAACTGCATCTTCCAATATAGCTACAAAAGGCCACTATAAAAAGCTTCTTAGTGTATAACCTACCTTGAAAGTATGACTTATTCAAACAGACCCTTTATGTCTTCTCGGGTCCTGTGTTTTTATACACCCACAGAAATGTGTTGAAATTTATCGAAAGTAATGTTTGTGTACATATTTTACTTTGTCATTTGGAAATAAGAAGGCATTCATTTCAGTGGTTCTCTGACCCACCAGGTTGGAGCATCCAGCACCCCAAGGCATACGTAGATAATAAAGATGTCAGAAAAAAATAGGAGAAACATAAAATATTTAATGTTACATCTATTTCTCCAAGGCTCAAACCCTTTATTAGGTTCTCTCCATATCATTCGTAATGACTGTCAAAAATTGTTGTGTGGGTGTAAAATTCTTTCAACCTCTGAAGGGTTGGCATGCTGGAAAAAGCTTGAGAACCACCAGACTTCACGGCTGGTATCTGTGAAATGTGTCCAGTTGTGTTCACACTATGAAGTCTAAATGTAGACACGGATGAACCAAAACCTCACAGGCTCTTTAGCTGCTGCTTCCTCAGTGTCGAGTCATTTGAACTCTGGTCATTGAGTGTCTGGGAATTGCTGGTCCTTTCTCTGAGTATCCAAGCACGAACATTCCTGGAAGGCCAAAATGAATATTGAGATTCAGAATGAATGTGAGCCACGCAGTTACAGAGCAGGTGCTATGGGGCTCCTTAAATTATTTGGACTAACCCAGTACCATATGTTTATGGTTTCTTTTGGTAGGGGCAGACTCTTCAGTCCCCCCCCATAAAAATCAAAATCTGCGAACTGGAGCCGGAGCCCCCGAGTCTAAATGATGTGTTTAAAAACCGCAAAAAAGTAGCAAGGCACTGCAGCGAAACAAGATAAAGGCTCAACTGTGGTCTTTCTGTTACCTTCACAGCCTCTGGTCTCCAAACCGCAGTAAAGAAACCTCTGGTATTGTGCTTCTTTTGGCTCGTAATTAGCGGCTAACACGCTAACAACAACAAAAAAAAAATCTGGTTTTCTCTGCATGGAACGGACACTTTATTCTGGCACTGCAGGAACTTGTAACATCACATAGGTTGTATTGTTCAGCTCCTGTCGGTTAACAGAGAATGTAAATCTGTACACACTGGGCTGCTGTTTATGCTCACTCCACTTTTCATCTAATTCTGTTTTCATCCGCCGTCCCAAGACTCACAAACTACATTACCCATAAGGCTACCTTCTTAAAGGGGCCAGGCTGGCTCACAACATTTCTACGCTGTGAGAGAGCGCACAAAACATCCTGTGATGTTTCCGCAGTTTTTTCTTGATTCTTTATTATATTATATATTTCTGAAAAATCCGCGAATAACTAAAACCACGGAACTTAAAGCACGAATTGGCCATGGATCACTATATTAGCATTCTTGAAATAACTTGATAAGTGGAGAACATTTCATTGGATGGATGAAAATCAAGTCAAAATTGTGATTTCACAAAGGGTTATTAATTTTTAATCTCCTATGGCTGTAGACATCTGTTACTTAAGATTTTTTGATTGTTGTCTCACAGTTACAACAACTGCACATGGCTTTACAGCAGCAACAATGAAACTAGCTCATTAAGGTTCAGTAGACATCATGGCAGAGACAATTAAGAATCTCAAAAAAGTAAGTAATGATGACAGAGAAAATGACAGTGTGCCTCAGTAAAAGAGCAAACAATAATGGTCTTGGGCAAAATTGTTAAAGCAACTTAACTTTCATGGCTAATGGGAGACCCACTGAGATAAAAATCAAGAAAAGTTCCTTTGTACTGCTTTAAATGGTGAGCAAGTACCATCTTCATGAAAAACTCAGTAGTGTTGCATCTAATATATTTTTTCCGCTTATAATCCATAAATCAATTTTCAGTTTAAATTGATAACAAATCTTTGGCTCTATAAACTATAAAACCACATTCTCATTTTGCATATGTAAACACGTAAACTTAAAACAGCACATCCTATTCAAATTTGTGCTCACCGTTTTTTAATTTTGCTACAAATCATACACACACACAGACATATATACATACATATATATATATATAGATATATATATATATATATATATCTATATATATATATATATATATATATATATATATATATATATATATATATATATATATATATATATATATATATATATATATATATATATATATATATATGTATATGTCTGTGTGTGTGTGTGTGTGTGTATTGTGTGTGTGTGTGTGTTCTTTGTGATTCCTTGTGTGAGACTACAAGTGTTTTTGAAATCAGACACATTTCCTGATAAGAGGGTAAAGTGAGGTGTAATTTGTCAGTGTGTTGAATATTGCTGTTGACACAGTTTCAACAGGAGAGCTGAGTTATATGACACCATGTAAAGTGTTCAGCCTTCTGTTTCGTGGCCACTCCTCTTCAGCAGGCAGTGCTCTCTTAGTGGGTGAGTCTCTCATTTGTGTCTCGACTCCGTACAGCTCACATTTGCTTTACTTCAAGTCAGGAGCTCTCAGGGAACTATTTTATTACTTGGATTTTAGTAGTTTTCTCAGATTTCTCATAAAGTAAGTACAAATCTTGACTATTGCTCAGCTGACAGGGCTTTAACCATTGTCTGTGTTTTTAAAATTAATCTTGTCCCCTCTTGGTGTATTGGTTTTGATTCATGTAGAATATGTAACACTGATTTTTTTTTTTAAATCCATTTGTTGATTTTATTACAGTATTATTGCTACCTGTTAAAGTTTATATTTGTGTGTCTCTTCAAAATGATTACATTTTCACATTTGCACATAGATATGCTGTGTGGCAACATTCAGGATTTAACGCACATCAAAATAGAAACTGTAGGAAACTAAAAACTCTTAATGCTACAAGATGTATAATCATAAAAGATGTATGTTTATTTGTATGATGATAATCAAAACCTAGCCAACTATAAAAGCACTCGGAGAGCGCAGACCTCCGCCAAGCTCAACAATTATGGAAAATTTGAAAGTGATCCAGAATCCAGGATTTCTTCCAGATCACACCCAAAATGAAATCAGTTCTTTCTTTTCACAACTCCTGAAAATTTCATCAAAATCTATCCATAACTTTTTGAGTTATCTTGAACACAGACAAACAAACAGACAGACAAACAGATAAACGCCGGCAAAAACATAACCTCCTTGGCGGAGGTAATTAGTCAGTTGATTGACATCACTCTGACATGACGTGAAAATAAAACTCTTAGCTGTTTTGGTAACTAAGTATTTGATAAAGTCATTTAATAGACAAAGACAACAGCCTTTCCCATTTTCTTCTTCTTTGTGTTGATTCATTGTATTTTTTTTGGAACCTTCCGACATTTTGTTAAAAAAAAAAAATGAGGATATATATTATTATAACTATATATAGTAAAAAACACAGTTTGATTATTAGTGTGCTTATTCAAATATATTGTCTGATTTTTGTCATCATCAGTGATGAGCCTCATACTACTTGCAATTTACAATAGAAAGAAGACGCTGGGGTTCAGTGCTATTGAGTTGACATGTATGCAGTTCAGTGTCTGTCAAGTGTATTATAGTATTAATTCTCTTGTAGCGGTGGCTCACAGGAATTGTAAACTTTTAAGATTTCTGTCAAGCATAACTTGTGGTAATCAGGGTATCTTATCCTACTCCATTTGACTTGTCAGTGCTGAATGATTTTTAACACACAGTTTTCTTCAGTTCTGCAAACACAGCAGCCACTTTTATCTGTGATTTGAAGAAGTGAAGGTTTCACAGTTTGTGTGTCATGTTCATATCATGTTCAGGATGATAAAGGGAGTCATTTTATTATTCCCATCTTGTTCTCCAGTGTCACCGTGTGCCCAAGTCAACAATGCAGTAATTCATCACTTTACCTTGTAATTGTTCCCCCAGTGAGTGCTTGCAGGGATGCTTTATGGTGTTAGCTGAAATGACCCTCCCTGGTGTGCTGGAATGTATGCACTTGGTTAATAATCAATTCAGCAATCTTCACAGACTTCATGTGACACCAGCTGGCTGTATAACAGATACACAACCAGCCAGCTATTGTAAGAAATGACACAGTGGTCATCATGACATCAGAGGCTAACAAACAAGCAGTCAGAGGAAACGCCCCAGACGCAACACGTATGTGTACTCACGCTCTTTGAGACTGTGACTACACCTGTCTGTGAGGTCAGAGAGGCTAGTCACACCTGAATCACTAAAGCAACAGGTGACAAGATTAAGTTGTTGAGAAACCATGTTAATGCTGTTTGCCTTCAGATTTGCCGTTGGCTACTTTTGTTTTTCTTTGAAACTTGATATTTAGTTGCTTGTTAATTCTTTTTTTTTCATTTTTATTTATCTATCCCAAAAGTCTCACAGCAACTCCTCAGTCGTTGTTTAGATTTCATATTTGACCAAATATGAGGTCTTCATCATATTGTTCACTTATTTAAAAATATAATCTTCAGTTTTTTCTTGAAAATTAAGCTTTAAAAAATATTGAGTTATGCTTAATTTTAAAATTCTACTTAACAGGACATGGTTTGGCTTTCTATTGTCCTTTGCTTCCCCTGAAGAAAACCAACACAAAGTCAAACTACTGGCATGGAAGGCACTGGAGAGACCAGTGACACTGACAGCGGCATTATCCTTCATTCAGGTAAAATACCTTCCTTTGTCCTTGTCTTTTCATAGTAATTTTTCTGAAAATTTTCAACAAAGAATGTAAATCAGTATCTTGATTAAGTCATAGCATTTTTTAAAACTATATATTTATGACTAGAGATTGCCTGTTTCATTTTCCAGTCTTAGAAAATTCTCTGTAAGAATCAGTGTTGTAATATCAGATTTGACTGTCATAATGAAACTATGAATATAAAGGGTTTTTACATTTTCTCCAAAACTGCAGCTGGTTACAGAGCATATCTAAATAAAAATAAAGTGCACCAGGGTACTGGATAGAGGTAATTTTATGAATTAAAATCCAACAAAAGAGAATTAAAGTATACTTCCCCTTTTTCACAAGCTATTCTTTATTACGCATTACAAGAACACTGAATAACTGGACATTTTCTTCCGGGTAATACAAACAGGAATGTAAAAAAAAAGTATCTGTGTTGGGAATTCCCTTATCTTTGTTATAATGTTGTTCCCACTGCTAGAACCATTGAAAAGCCATTTTACATTCATATTATTGTGTAGAAGTGGATATTTTTAAACACAAGTACCAATGCAATTACATAATTTCCCACTGCAAGCAGCAGCCTGTTTAGCTCTCAGTCTCCTGAGGATCCTACACTTTATCACAAGATTATGTTCAGGAACTGCCACTTCCTCCAAGGGCATAAGCCTGTTAGTTACAACAACATGAATAGATTGCATGATACAATATTCTACAAGCTACGGTGAACGAACAGTTTCTGATATGCACAACTTTCCAAGATAGGCTAGTTTGGTGTTTCAGACTGGACCAGTTGACATCAGCCGCTGTCTAGCAGACATTTAAAATTGTCAACTTGCTTCTCTTTTTATCTCCAAGTTCTTCTTTTCAGTTCAAAGCCTTTTAAAAGAACATGTGAGCTGCACAGACTTTTATAAATCCCCTTCCTGAACGCATGCTTATGTGAAGGTAATTGAGAAATCACATTTTTCCAGCTAAAAAATAAACCATTTAGGTCCACCAGTCGAGTAATAAGTGCAACCTTATCAAGACTAAAGAAAGTACTCGACAACAAACATTTTTGACAGATGGTCAGACAGATTGACAGAAAAGAAGTTTAATACCGTCATGTACACCCATCACAAACAATAATATTGTGTCAATGTTTGTGTCACATAATAGTTTGCTAACCACATCTGAAGTGCTTCACATACATCTTCCTCTCAGTTAAAGATATCAGTGTGATTTCAGCTCCACAGCTCAGAGAGTAATGCTTGTGCTCCACCAAATATTCAGAAAACAGGAGCACCTTCAGTGTATAATAAAAATTATTCCATTGTTACATAAGTTTTTTGAGAGCAGAAATATCAGTAATTCTGATGAGAGAGAGAGAGATAAAAATAAATGTAATCTACTGTGACAGCATTAGACTAGTTGTTTTGTCCTGCACAACATAATGGACACATATGATCCAGATTAAGAGTACTGAACCAATTGAGCAGTGCAATAAAGTATCTAATCAGTGCACCAGTGTGTGTGTATATGTATTAGGGGTGCAACGGTACAGGTGGCTCGCGGTACGGTCCATACCGCGGTTTTTGTGTCGCGGTTTCGGTACAGTTTCAGACCACCCGCTACCCTAAACCGCGATCGCAAGATACCGAGTTTGCGGAAAGTGCAACTTGCATGTCGGCGCGTAAAAGAGCGCGTCCAAATGGCATAAATGTGCGTCCACCTGGTCAAATGTGGTTGGATGCGGGAATTTATTTCCGATATGTCTGAAACTGTTACAAACTATACAGAGTGTGTGTATGTATATATATATATATATATATATATATATATATATATATATATATATATTTTGTCAAATACATTTACATTATCCACAATGCAATTTCAATTAACACTTCAGTCAGACATTTGTTATTATAGTAGCAGCTAATGTCTGGAAGCCTAACACATGTGAACATATGCTGCACAAGTCTGCCAAATTCAGAATTGTCGGAAACAGTAAGAACGTTTTCTCATCAGTTAACCTTTGGGGTAATATTTATTGACTGATAATTTGATGCCTAGTTGAAGACTTTAAGTCTACAATCATTTTTCAGGTACTCTGTCAAAGTGCAGTTTATGGAAATACAGTCATGGAAAAAATTATTAGACCACCTTGTTTTCTTCAGTTTCTTGTTCATTTTAATGCCTGGTACAACTAAAGGTACATTTGTTTGGACAAACATAACGATAACCACAAAGATTGCTCATAAGAGTTTTATTTAAGAGCTGATATCTTATCATTTTCCATGGTTTTCTTGATTATAACCTAAATCACTTAAGTTTTTACATCAATAGCTATGGCGTTGTACTGCCAAAAACACTGCTTTTATGCATTCAGTGTTTTCTTTTCTGTCTGTTTTAGTCACATGATGATGTTTAGTGGTACCAGGTATTAAAATGAACAAGAAAGTGAAGAAAAAATGGTGGTCTAATAATTTTTTCCATGACTGTATGTTGAACTTTGTATTTTGTAAGCACTTATTTTTACAGTTGAAATATCAATTCCATTGATTATTAGTTGATATTGGTTAAAATCCTATATGGTAACATTCCGTATTAAAATGGAAGATGTTGCCGTTTTGTTTTTCTCAGTGCTCATTACTATATGTCCTGGCTTTCTGACATTCCTCACACCTTAATTGAGCCACGTGGTGTCTCCTCTATACAATGAAAAAGTGTTGCTCTGAAGAGAATAGGAGGATTGTGACTGAAAAAAGTGGAATTCTTTAGCCTATTGTAGCGCTGTCACATTTCCTTCCTGTCACACCTCAGATGTTTGCCAGTACCTGCAGGGATTCTTCTAGTAATCTCTGAAAGTATGTAGTGAATTTCTGCCTGAAGCCACTCCCTCTGCGCCAAGACTAATTTTGATGTGATCAGTTGCCACAGCTACAGACAGCGCCAGTCAAACATTCACACGCTTATTGTTGCAAAGATCCAGATAAGGATTTTGCCGTTTTGGTGCCACTTCTAAAAAATTACAAAACTCTTCTGTCAAATACAACAACAGTTATATCTTTCTTGTCAACGCTGATGTGTTGGCTGCAGAGGCCATAAAAGGAAAGAAAGGTTTCTAGATGATATGTTGCATATTATTCACGCAAAAATGCAAAAATTCCACAACAACAGAAAACATCGTAAGAAAAAGAAGATTAGAATTAGAAAGTAAGAAAGCAAACAAATAATTCAGCAGCATGGGATACTTAGGTTTTTTTATTTAACCAGTATTTCTAATTAGCTAAAGCAGTAAATCCCAAAGTCTGGGCCGCGACTTTTAAAAAATATGTTTTTAATTACTGTAAAGCATTTATGGCATGATTTAAAAAATATTTAGATGTAATAAAACAAACCAATTGAGTGTTATTCTACTGTCATCTTATCTTAAATATAACAGGTGTCACTGTAATTTGTTGACCTCTTACACTGATATCAGAACGTAGCTTCTAGTCTTGTATGTTGATCACAGTTGTGATTATAGGTCTGGGTGAGCCGCAGAGATTTTTCACATTTCAAATTTGGCCGTGATATTCTGAAGTTTGGGATTGGCTGAGCTAAAGTATTGTTACTGAAAACACTAATGGTACATTATTAAAGACAGCTGTTGGACTACCATAAGCTTTGTAAAGGTTCCTTTTCTCAACATGACTGATTGGCTTTAGTTTCACTGTAGACCAGTGAGAGTTTCACAGTTAGCATGTTGCATATATTTCTTTGAGCATTGTGTACTTGGTTGTATTTGCACTGACTTGTCACTATAATGTAACGCCATTCAACAACACTGAATTTCTAATGTTGACTACATCTTAAAGAACTGTTAGACAGTCACAATTCAGTCATAAAATCAGAGATAAGTCTATTTTTCCTTTCATTTTGCATTAAACAGGCTCTGACAGTCCAACCACCCATACAAAAGATGTGACCACGCACACACGAGCCATGAAGCTTAAACACCAGGCACTGCAAGACCGCCTGGAGAGATGCCTACTGGAGCTAAAGAAGCTCTGCATCCGAGAAGCTGTAAGTATTGTAACAGATGAACAGTTGAAAGCCTAATGAGGCTACTTGAAAAGATCTTACAGAACAAATGGGCCATTTGATCTGAATTATCAATGTTTGATTAAGTCTTCTGAAGGTTTTGGTTGACATGTGTAAGGTAAAACTATAAAGAACACTGAACTTAGGCAAGCTGTTTCATGTTTCACTTCCCATGTTGTTTATGAATCAACATCTTAGAGATAATTAAATTGGTGGGGCAGTTTGGTGCAGGCCTTTGATGACACATTTGGCAGCTGATTAACAAAAGCCACTGTCCCACACGCACTACAGTCCTGAAATTTTCCATAGATGGAGGAGGAGCTATGCGTGAGAATGCATGTGTCTGCAGCGTTACTGTGCATTTTATGGAAAAGGGAATTAGTAAATAATGCCTTTTCAAACTTGTTCCTATTGTCTTCCTAATAGTCTTATTATCACAGTGACCAGCTGAAGGCTAAAAAAAACTACTCAAATCTGTTCACCTGGCCTTCATCAACCCTTTCATTTCAGAGACTGTTTTTTAATTAGTCCACAAACTGTAGCTACAGTGAGATTGAATTATATTATAAATCAAGTGGTGTCCTGGTTGGAGTGTCAGCTTGAACAATTTAGCCTGAGTTTAAATCCAACATGATTTTTGTTGTTGTTTTTTTTTTCCTTTTAATTTTCACTCTTTTCTGCCTCTCTCCAACAAAGGTTATAAGCTGAAATTGCAAAACTGGACAAACACTCAGATATGGGTGTATTTAGGTGTGTTGCTGTCGTACGTAGGTGCTCCGCGGTAAAATCCCAGGACTGATCATTCCTTCCTCCTGACAGCCGGGCTGGGCGCTCCTGTTAGGACATGCTTAGATGAACTAATGCGAGTCATGATACTTCTTCCCTCTTTCAGTCACAAAAGAATAAGTAATCTTGTTGGCCACACTTAACGTTTTTGTCTTTGTGTGAAGGTGGCTGGCTTTGAATAGCTTAAAGTAAAAGTGTCCTTTTTTTGTGCCAACTGCTAACAGTGTTTTGTCACGCTGGTTTGATTTGGACATAGACTACCAGAAAATGAAATGCAAAGAATGTTTTGGGAAAGGAAATATCTAGTAATGCTAAATTGTGCAACCAGTTCCCTGAACCTATTTGTCTCAACATGTAAGGAGATCAGAAAGAGATACTTGAACATTGTTTCACAACTACCATGGTAGTGGTTGGATAAAGTCTTATCAAAAGAATCAGATAGAAACTGAACGTAGGATTGACCAACTATGATTAAGACTACAAGCTGTGAAGCTGATGGAACATTTTTCCTGTCCTAAAAGTGTATGAGCGGCAAAAATCAAACATCATACACACACCATACCTCAAATACCAAAATATCAATACAATGACCTTGGCAACCCTTAAGGCAGTAATATAATAAGATTCACAGGTGGCTCATATCTTTGTCAGAACTAGAACAAAACTGATTTTTGTTCTAGTTCCCGAATAAACACTGCGCATTGCCATCAATTTCCAGTAATAACGTTGCGCCACCTTTTTTATAAATCTGAAAGTAAAAGTAAAATGAACAACTCTCAGGCAATTCAGTCAATCTTCATGAAATTATTATTATTATTATTCTTTATTATAATAAATTCTTTATTTACTGACCATGTTGATAAAAAGATCAGTATGGCATTCTTTGTAGGTACACCCATTTTTTGTGAAATTAAATTAATAGAGGGCGCTATATGTCCTCAGATCAAAGTGTATTTATAATCAGATGTGCCTGTGTGGTGCCTGTTGAAAAGAGATTTTTTTTTTTTGTTTTTTGTCATTTAGGAGTTGACAGGTCAGCTACCAGAAGATTTCCCTCTAATGCCGGGTGAGAAACCTCCGCAGATTCGCAGACGTATAGGAGCTGCGTTTAAACTGGACGAACAAAACATCCCTGGAGGATCAGAGGTATATAAAATATAGGGAGACTGCACTATAGAATGATGTGCTTTTTATGTGTTGTATAAAAGATGCACTTTGATTTAAAAGTCACACTGTTTCTTACCTTGTTGTGACCTTTACAGGACTCTAAACTGACTTCAGTAGATGCTAACTTAGCTCTTCAGATGAAAATTTACGAGGCTGCACGCAAGCTCTGCAAAGAGGATCACTTGAGCAAGGCTGTTAGGAAGAGCCGGTTACAGCAGTGCAAAATAGAGGAGAAGAAACTTAAGCAGCTACAAGAGACAGCATTTCAGTTGCGACTGGAGCATGGTCGATCATCACCACTCCCTGCTCTTAATATTACACAAGGTGAGAGACTTCTCTTTCGTAATTTTCAGTGATTGTCTTTTTTTGTTAAAATGTACAGTTCCTTAATATATATGTAAATCTTGCTTCTTTTTTATTTAGATCTTGGCACATCTGATGAGAGCTCTTTATCAGATTCTGTAGTGCAAGATGAAGGTACGACTTATCATATTATCTGTTGTCTTTTTTGGTGAGAGTAAGCAACACCTTTTCATAGTTTAAAAACATGATAATATTTCCCAAAGGACCAAGTAACGATAAACATGTGAACATATAAACAGGCTTCCAGCAAGTAATTATTTTGAATTCCACAGCTCTTATCATCTCCCTTCATTGAAATTGCTTTTTCAAATGGGGTCTATGGTGAAGGTTAATGTGCATCAACACTAAATATTTTATCATGCTCAACATAATTTTTGTTTGCTTGTTTTTCCAGAAGTTACAAGCCAGTCCTCACAGCCTTTCTCAGGACCCCCTTGTACAGTGGAGGCAGATTCTCCCCAGCCTCCCCCCATTTCCACACATTCCTCTGTTGACGGCTCCCGTATGTCTGACTCCATGACTCTACAGTCCCCTCTGCTGAGCCTGTGTCAGTCTCCCTGTCCTAGCCTTGACTCTATGATGAGTTTAAACTCAAGCCCTGCGTATGACCCTCCTCCCATCCAGCACTCCCCATGGACTGAGTCTAGTCTTGACCAACCTTACGAGAAGGGAAAGAAGTCACGCTCCTCCAACAAGATGAGGTAACGCAGATAAATACATTATGGCTTCCTGTTCTTCAGGTTTTTGGCAATTGAAACAAAAACTATGTTTTTTTTGTCTTTATGTAAGGGAACAGTACTGATGGGATTCATTAGAAGAATGGAAGTAACCTGTTCTAGCTTTGACCGTTATTTACATCCTTCCAGAGGAGCAATGCCCTGCCAGCTCTCTCTCACAGTGTCACTGTATCTAGTGACTATATTGGCACTTCAAGAAATTAATGATCTGTTAGGTCAAAAATAGATGTTCCTCGAGTACTGTAGTACTCACTTTCAGTTCAGTGCTTCTCTAATGCTGCTTTCAGACACAAATTCAGTTTATTTGCCTATTTGCTACACAGCATGGGAGAGAAAATTTGGTATTTGCAATAGACTTTCAAATTCCATTAAAATAATGCTAGCCACCATTCAGACTCATTTGTATAAAAGAGAATACTTTAAAACCTCTAGCCTCTTCTTCATTCTTAGCCAGTTGGCTGCTACTGTCACCTGTCTCTTGCATTCCCAATCCTATGTCTAAAATGCTTAAAGAGCTGCAAAACTTGCAGAGCAGCTGTTGCCCCATATAGAACGGCACATATTAAAATATGTCCTTTCTCACCCATTGCACCTTTGGTGATGATGATTATTAATATCATGAAATCACTTGCTGGTTGTTCCTGTGAGAAGTCCTCTTTCACAGAGCATGGCAAAAAAAAAAAATGTTGGAGAAATTTCCTCTTTGGTACGAGCAGCCAGGGGTCCCTTTATTTCACTGTCTGTCTAATTTCCTGCCATGTCTTTTGAGTGCTCTGACGGACTGTGATGCTCATATGTGTCAGTGAGACATTGCACTATGACTAAGTGACAATTTACGTTACCACACCAGATGGCCACATTACACTAAACCATTTGCTATGTTTTACACTCAACACACTTTAAAGGATTACCTTATATTGTACTTTACTGATCCTGGGTGAGCCGTGCCCATGTTAACATTTTGGCATATTCGATTGGACCACCTTAGTGCTATGTTAGTAGCTTCTGCCTTCTCACTGAAAGGAGTATGATTTACACTGTAGATCTCAGGGTTGTTCAGGAATGAGTAACACTGCCATCTGCTTTTGCAGCAATGCTAGTACATTCAGTGGATAGAGCTGAGAATGACCTATAAATCTTGTGTGTGCTGTGTCACTGGGGAATAGTTCAGTCTTTACTCAAAAAGACCAATCCTTGTGGTATCCATCTCAATTGTTGGTAATGTTCCTAAGAAAAGCTGTTTTGTGTTTTCAGCAGTCCACCTGCACCTGAAGTGTTGCCACCCTTGGAGACCTGCTTTTCACAGTCTGGGCTGCCACACAAATTTTCCAATCTGAAACTGAGTTGCACACAATCAAACAGTACACCCTCCACACCAGAGATGCGTGTGCACAGACAACTATCCCTGAGGTAACTTCACATACATCGGCAGAAGACTGCAACAAAAAAGATACTGCAAATGACTGATATTATTTTCCTTTTCACATCTATTTTTTTTTTTTGCTTGGATATATTTTGAAGTTATGCTGTTTCTCTGTAAAATAACTGTTGATTTATACAATATAATTACCATGATCTCCACAGGCTGTCAAATCCTGAATCTTCATTTCATAAGGACCGCGGTCGCACCAGAGGTCCAAGGAGGCGATTGACAGAGTATGGAATAAAGTTCCCAGAGACTTCTTCTCCTACACTGAACTATGGAAACCCTGCTAGCTCTGAGGATGGCAACTCTGAAAATTCATTTTCTTCTCACAGCAGCTCCCCGTGTCAGGATTTTGCCTCTGACTTACCCAAAGAGTATCAGTCTCTATTTCCACACCCGAGCCAACCTGGCAGCTATGGAACACAGGCCTTCTCATCCACTGGCTTTCACTGTAATGAAAAGTACCTCTTCAGCCCTAGTTTTCAAAGACATTATTACAATGAAGAAATGGTATATCCACCAGACATGGACATGGCTCGCAGCTATTGCCCACAACAAGCTCATTGTACGCCTAAAAGATATGAATATTGTTATAAAGACACAGTACCCCACCAGAGGACACAGAGACCTTTGCCTCCTGATATCAGACAAGCATCCTCAGCACAGGTGCACCATCCACACTACCGCTGCAATGGTCTGCCACAACAAGTAGTGAAAGAACAACTGAAGTCATGGCACCGGCGGAGTCAGCTCAGAGCGCCGAGGTCTCGTTCTCTGGACAGACAGGGAGCAGTCAGAGTCAAAAACACATATCCTCAGGAGTCACTCTGCTACGAGAGTCAGAAGTACCAAGTAAGCACACAAAATCACTTCTGCCTATTATATATGAGGCATTTTGATATCATTGAAACAAATGCACACATATCAAAATAAAATAATGAATGATTGAATTCCATTTAGTTGTTTTAGTGATACAGGCATTTTCATATTGTAAATTGGCTAAACAGAAGGAAATTTTTTTCAGCTTTCTTGCCTATCAATATTCTGTAAATGTGAAATCAATGATTATTTTTTATTAATTTCTGGAAATAAGAAAATGTTAATATAGAACAAGAAATTTACAATGCAATGTGATAATAATTTGGAAATTATCAAATTAACTTTTCCAGCTGCTAAAACTGCCAGATCAGTTCAGATAGTGCTTCTCCATGTTTTCTGATCATTTCTTTATCTGGACTTTTAAACAAATATGTTTTTTCCTCTATTACTAATTTACAGGTTATTCAGAGAATACCTCTTCAGAGAGCTGCAGATGACACTCAAGCGTGCTGGGTCGTAGATGATGGCTCTCACTATATAAGCCAAGTGTGATAGAAGAAACTTGGATATCAGAGTGATAATATTAACTCAGAGACTGCAGTTTTTTCTAATAAACCAAAGTGAAGTTGAAAGAAAAAAAAAAAAACATTGTGTCTTCTCATCAAGAATGTATATTTTTTTTATAACAAGTTCTTTTTACTATCCCTCCAAATGCCTGGCTGGATCTAAGCATACAAAAGGAAGATGGAAACACAAAATATTGCAACATAATGCAAAATTGTTTGACACCACAACCTCCAGGTTACTACAGTGTCACAAACATTCTCAATAAAGTTGGTTATTCTGCAGTTATATAGATTTAGAGGGCTACTGTAAGGTATCTTTTGTTTTGTTCCACATCTATGTTGATTTTCTACAACTTACAAAGCAAGTACTGAATGAATGCTTGGGACACAATAAAATGTAAAAGGGAAGTATCAAGTCTACTACTATGCCATTGTGAATCATTCATCATAAACTCCGCTCATTTGTATGATCACTTAATCAAAAAAGCAGACATTTATCTCTACATCATACATGAGGCATGATGACCTACAGGAGTGTAGGTCATAATGTTGGTTTGTCAGTGCTTGTATCTTAAGCATTCACTAACAAAACTGTATTTGGCAGCATGAATGTAACAGGAACTCTATACAACATTGCCTCTATTTCTGAGACAATGAGAAATATGGATGTTTAGAAAATGACTTCGCACATATGAAATGGAAAATAATCTCAGATGAATTGTAATCTTAAAGCAGACTGGATTGTCAAAAATTTACCCTCTTTACTTCTGGAGGCTAATTTGAACAGCTTTTGGACTGTCAGTTAATTTGAATTGCTGAGTTAATCAGTAAGTTGAAACAAGGTACTTACTCGCATGACATTGAAAGTAGCAAATAAAGCTAGTGTTGATGCTGGCAGCTATTGAAGATGTTAAATTGAAATATAAAATTCCATAGCTTTAACTGTATCTTTGTGTGTGTATTTTTTTTTTTTTTCAACAACATAATTATGAATATTTTGACCTAAAACTAACAGCAGATCACTTGGCAATAGGTACAACTTATCAGATTTTCAGCTACATTTAAACACTAACTGGTCTCTCGCAAAGATATTTTTTGTGTGTTAATTTAATCTAAATGGTGCATGAAATGCACTGGATGCATGGCAAGTCAAACTTGAAATAAAAGCAGGCATAGACTTGAGTTTGCAGGACAAATCCACTGTCTGGGTGTATATGTCAAAAACAAGACCACAATATTGTTACCTGGGGTCTCCTTTTTTTCTTTTCTTTTTTAAATTTTTAAGTATTTTTCTATTCATCCATTTCTGTGGTTAATATTGGGTCTAACATCCAATGTATCTGTTGAAGAAACATCTGTCAAAACATTTTTCTGATTGAAGTAAATAAATAGTATTGTTTGACTATACTTCTATTTTCATTCACTTGTGTAGTGCTCCTTTGTTCCTTTGAAGTGTTTAGGATCATGATACAATATCACATCAATTATCTAGATGACAATTCGATGTTTGCCAGTATCACAAAGTCTGTCAATTATGATTGCTCAGGAGCGAGAAATCATGTCTTAATGGTCTCGGGTCCTCACGGACCCTGAAGTCCTCAGGTACCTGTCTTTTGATCGTTCCTAAAGTCAGAACTAAAACGTCTGGTGAGGCATAATTTCATCATTACTCTGACTCTGGAGCAGCCTACCTGAGGACCTCAGGGCTGCAGAGACTGTTGATGCTTTTAAGAGGAGGCTCAAGACCTACCTTTTTAACTTGGCTTATAGGTATAAATATAAGGTATAAATAATTCTATCTATACCTTTTATTTTTTATTTATTTCACTGTAATTTTACTGGTATTCATTTCTTGCCCATTTACTTTTTATTTATTTTAATCTCTTCTTTTGATAACACTAGACTATAAAAAGCTGCTTGATAACATATTCATAAGAGTTACATGTACTGATGTCCGATTGACATTTTAATTTTGTATCATTGCTATTGGATTGTTTTATCCTTAAAGCTATACATCATTGTAGATCGATGGATCATTACACCCCTAACACATACATAGATATGAATGAATGAATTTTTATTCATTATACACAGGTACAATACAATTCTGTGATTTCTCTCTGAATATGTATGAAATAAAAAAAAAAAAATTCAAATAAGAACTCAAGAGAAATCTGCATAGAAAAGTAAACATCTTAAAACGTCTGATTTATACTTAAAAGCATCTTAAATAAGTAATAAATAATTAATGATTAAATAAATAAAAGGTATAATAAAATGTGAAGGTGTGTTGCAGTCAGTTTAGTATATTTCCCAGTATATGCCCTGTTGATCATGCAACTTTTTTTCCACTGAGCTGTGACTTTCAATCTGGGTTATTGCCCAAAAATGCTGACAATTTTTACAACCATTGTCCATTACAAGTATATTTGATATACCAGACATCATCACCAGATATCGTCATCATTGTGCAAATACATCATGAAAATACATTCTAACCGTTTATTACAGTATATTCTATAATAGAACTGAATAATTCTTGCTATATTTGGCTATGAATATAGTCTGTGTACAAAGACTAACGGGTACGTGTTCATAGTTCTGCTTCACACGATGAACACTTACACTAAACGTGAACAAATGAAAAAATGCTTTGTAAAGAAGTGGGATGTCTTTTATTTTGAAAAAAGAACAAGAAATAGATTTTGCGGAAGAGATTTCAACTTCCGGTCTTGTGTAGGTTTCGCATATCAATAAATAATTCACCTTCCTGCTTCGGAGTCTTCCTAGCCAGGTAACTTTTGAGCATCTAATGAAGTTCTCGTCGAATATGATAGTTCAGCTGCGTATCTAGCTGAAGTTAAGGGACGGTGTCGTTGTAATGAGCTTTGTGCTGCTTGCGGAAAGTAAATTCAATAAATGTCTCTGTCTCGGCCGGTGAGCGACGGCATAGCGCTGGCTAACAGGTAACGTTAGCATCTCGGGATCAGCTCATCAGTTCACCTTATCTACCCTTGGTTTATTTAACCCAACTTCTTTTTCTGAACCCTATCAAACCGCATAGCTTTTGTAAAAGGTGAAGTCGGCTGTGTCACGCAGTTGTTTACATTTTGTACTCCGTGTTCCGCCTGACGTCGTGCTAACGTTATTCAACATCCGTCGTGCAGCTTTTGCCAAACATTAACTTTGTTAAATGTCTCGTGTGTTGTCAGCTTCTGCTCTCAGGACTCTTGGTCCTACTGTAAATGTCGACCAATCATTTGTATCCAGCGAGAGACCTGTTTCCAGGCCCTTAGTTATTATTATTATCTCAAAAGTTAGTGTTATCAAGTATAATAGCGTGCACGTCTACATTATAGCATTTTATTATTTTACACACTGCCTAGGCTCCCCCAGAAAAGTCACAACATGAATTTTAGCAAAGAGAAAAAGCTACTGATGAAGTCCAACATCACCTACAACATAAACCTGGAAGGACAGTGATGAACCAGCTTTGAGGAAGAAATGGGGTTCTTACAGTGATTGTAATTGGATCACAGGTGTTTGGCGTCTAACTGGAGAAAAGTATATTGCTAAATCGTGTAAGATTATTTTCTTAGACAGTTGGAAGAAAACTAAACAGCTGATGAGCTTTAAGATAATTCAGACTTACCCTGGTCCAGAATAATGGTTGCATCAGGTTAAGAAGAGCAGCAGATGAAGTGATGCCATCATGCCTAACGCCCAGTTGAGAATCTGTTGGGTCTGCTGGACAAGATGGCAACAGTTCAACTTTCCTATCAACAATTTAAGATATCAGTGAATACTTGATCCAACTCTCAACAGAGCAATGGGCTATAGCTTGGGACATAGCATAGGTTTATTGAAATGATCCCATGGAGAATGTTGTCTGTTGTACAGAGAGTTCTACGGAGCTGGATACATGTTCCATGGATGTACATATTTGGTCTTCACAGTTGATTGATATTCTGATCCCTTAGGAGAAAATTCCTGTGTAGCATCTGAAGTGGAATAGAAAGACTGTGAGTGCGTCATCAGGCAGTCTCCTTATGTCAGGCCGAAACGGGTCTGCCAGTGATGCAGACTGTCGGATCTCTGAGGACTGCCCTGTCCCAGATGTTGAGCTGATGGAGCTTGGACCGCTCCTGGAGGATGGAGGAGGGCAGCAGGTGGCTTCTAAAGACAGCCATCCAGAGGTAAAGCAGTTTTACAAAGGCCCACAAAAGCAATATACTTTTCAGGAACTTTGTGTCACCGTAACAGTGGTCTCATGTGATCTTTTTGAAGGGAGCTGCAATGCTTGCTGATGAGGAAGAAGAGGATGATGAGGTGGGAGAGGTTCTCACCTTACCTCTTCAGGCTCACCATGCCATGGAGAAGATGGAGGAGTTTGTGCACAAGGTAATCAAATAATTTCACTGTACACAAAGTTTGTGTAATCAAAACTAGTCATTAGAAATTACAATAAAGAAACACAATCTTCCTCACCTGCTTTGTCCATCCGAGTGTATTGAATTTTTTTCTACACTTAAACTGTAGAAGTCGAGATCACAAAATTGTAAAAACAAATACATTTCTTATAGACCAGCATTTTCACATTAACTTTTGAATCAAAATATCAATAATATCTTGCTCTCAAAAGCTTGATATAAACTGGGCTCTTATTGTAAAAGGTACTCACTAAGATTGTTGCATTAATCCACATAGTACTTTCTTCAGTGCAAGTCAAAAAAACAACTTCATGACCTCCTTCAATGACCACCCAATTCCTCTTTTATGCTGGGTCTTCAAAAGTGACATCAAACTTCACTGTATCACTGTGGTCATGCCCTTTGGTAGAAAGTGATTCACAATTAGCATCAGTCATGTGTCTAGATTTGAACAAAAAAAGTTTTTAGAGTCAATCTGACCAAATCTCTGGGAGGAGTTTTTTAAAGTACGAGGCCTTGAAGTGACCAAAATGCTGGAAAAACTATAATCTATTCAAAATGGTGGACTTCCTGTATGATTTAGAGCAGTGGTTCTCAACTAGTCTAGCTTCCGGACCCACCATCACCCTTAATGACAAGCCGTGACCCAAATCAAGGAAAATTTCTAACTTCTCAAATTTATTGAATGAAAAGATCGTGCAGTTTGAATCGGAGATAGTACAATAGAATATCACAGGATGCCAACACAAAAAAAATAAGTTCATTGGTGAACCAAAGTGGCAAAAACCAAAATGGCATAACCAAAATGACTTCAAATGGGAAATATTCCCTTTGATGCTCAATTAGCTGCAATTTAATTAAATCCAAAACACTTCACTTCAGTAACTTCAGCCTTTTTTAACAGACTAAACATGCACAAACATGAAATAAAAAAGTGCAACCATTGAGCAGTAGTTTCAAAAAGAAGTCAAATATGTAGTGTTTGCTGAGTACCCACTTCCTGAATATATAACAATTTCCTATTAAATCTATCCAGTCACTTATTTAAGCATTAATCATAAGGCTGACATAACAATCAGAACATTTCAGTAACAGCCATTTTTAAGACTCAACAGTGCTTTTATGCACAAACATGAAATAAAACAGTGCAACCACTATGCAGTAGTAGTTTCAAAAAGAACTAAAAATATATAGTTTTAGCTGAATAACCACTCACTGACCTTTGTCTTCAAGATAATAAAATTCATATCTCATATTCTTCGTTGTATTTGTGTTTCCCCTTGCTCAACATACTGGCATGAACTGGTATGAACGATACATTTTTTGTTTTTTTAGCATTTCCTTCCCCAGGGAAATCCCCATGACCCACTGAAAACGGGTCTGCGACCCACTTTTGGGTCACAACCCACCAGTTGAGAACCACTGATTTAGTGCATGGATCCAAGAGACACGTTTGTAGTTCTGAGGCTGATACATAGTCACACAAATTTCACCTATGTAGGTAAAAGCGTATGATGGGGCTCACCTATAAACTTGAAGCAGGTGGCACAATTGAGCATATTTTTATATCCCCATGCCTGGCACCTATAAAATATGTACTTTTCCAGAATTTCACAAGTTTTCAGGCATATTAAATAGTGATTAATTGAGGAGACTAATAATGATAATTAACGCTTGAAATACAATAGAGTCCTTGCACCCTCAGTGCTCGGGTCCTAATTCTTGCCTCCTCCCACCAAATACAAACTAACTTTTTTTCTTTTCTTTTCTTTTTTTTTTATCAGTCCTTACAGTACTAGAGAGACAGCTTGTAATTTTGAGTTTTGCTGAAATAAACCATCAGCCACCTCTGCTTGATCCTCCCTGCATAAATTGTAGTGATTATGATTCTTTTTTTTTCTTTTCTTCTTTGCCTCTGCCAACCCCACCCTCCAGCAGCACCAGCTCTCTGTCCCCTTGGGGTGGCCTGACCCCATTTTGAGAAACCACTAGATGATCACGTGTACGTGTGATCTGATCAGCACGTTTGTTAGTTGGTCTGATTTCACATCCATGCTCTCACATCTCATGGTTTAATACCAGTCATCTTAATTCATACTCCTTACTACTACTACTGTGATAAATAATAACAGAGGCAGAAAACTTAATCTCTGAAATGGTCATTTCATCTTTTTTACTTCTTTGGAGTTTGATTTAAAAAAGGTTTGAGTGGGCAGCTTAAGTTTTCTAGGAATTACTTACAAATGGACATTTTTGAATGAGAGTCTGTTGAAAGCAGGCCTTGGCAGCCATCACTTTGGATCTTGTCTGTGAAATTAGGCATGTTTCTGTCATATTTATTAATTGATTGCTTCTCAGGTTTGGGAGGGGCGCTGGAGGGTTATCCCCTTCCATGTCCTGCCAGAGTGGCTGAAGGACAACGATTACCTCTTGCATGGGCATCGACCTCCTATGCCCTCCTTTAGGGCCTGTTTTGGAAGCATCTTCAGGATTCACACTGAGACAGGAAACATCTGGACTCACCTTCTAGGTGAATATGAGCATCAAAATGATTACATATTTAGTGTCTGACACTTTTTTAAAATCTTATTTGTATTTTAATTGTTGCCATTTGTTAAGCTGCCCTATTTCATGCAGGTGTTGGACAAATTATTATTTTTGTCTTTTTCTAAGGGTTGATCTTATTCCTTTGTCTGGGCACTTTAACCATGCTGCGCCCCAACATGTATTTTATGGCACCATTACAAGAGAAAGTTGTGTTTGGGATGTTTTTCCTGGGAGCTGTGCTCTGCCTCAGCTTCTCCTGGCTTTTTCATACTGTCTACTGCCACTCGGAAAAAGTGTCTCGGACGTTTTCCAAGTAAGGCCCCCCTTTTTTGGATTTCTACAAAAGAAAGATTGATTACTTTTGTAGTAAGGATATGTATACAGTGCCTTGCAAAAGTATTTGGCCTTCTTGAACTTGCAACCTTTTGTCACATTTCAGGCTTCAAACATAAAGATATGAAATTTTAATTTCTGTCAAGAATCAACAACAAGTGGGTCACAATTGTGAAGTGGAACGAAATTTATTTGGATATTTTAAACTTTTTTTAACAAATAAAAAAACTGAAAAGTGGGGCGTGCAATATAATTTGTCCCCTTTACGTTCAGTGCAGCAAACTCACTCCAGGAGTTCAGTGAGGATCTCTGAATGATCCAATGTTGTTTAAAGTGCAGAGAGCATCATGAAGACCAGCAATAAGTCGTACACTGCACAAATCTGGCCTATATGGAAGAGTGGCAAGAAGAAAGCATTTCTCAAAGTCTTCATTTAAAGTTTACCTACAAGCCACCTGGGGGACACACCAAACATGTGGAAGAAGGTGCTCTGGTCAGATGAAACCAAAATCAAACTTTTTGGCCACAATGCAAAATGATATGTTTAAAAAGAAACAACACAGCTCATCACCCTGAACACACCATCCCCACTGTCAAACATAGATCATCATCCATGGATCAGCATCATGGTTTGGGCCTGCTTTTCTTCAGCAGGGACAGGGAAGATGGTTAAAATTGATGGGAAGATGGATGGAGCCAAATACAGGACCATTCTGGAAGACAACCTGTTGGAGTCTGCAGAAGACCTGAGACTGGGACGGAGATTTATCTTCCAACAGGAAAATGATCCAAAACATGAAGACAAATCTACAATGGAACGGTTCACAAATAAATGTATCCAGGTGTTAGAACGGACCAAGTCAAAGTCCAGACCTGAATCCAATCCAGAATCTGTGGAAAGAGCTGAAGACTGCTGTTCACAAACGCTCTCCATCCAACCTCACTGAGCTCCAGCTGTTTTACAGGAAGAATGGGCAAGAATTTCAGTCTCTCGATGTGCAAAACTGTATGTGTAGCTGTAATTGCAGCAAGAGGTGGCGCTACAAAGTATTAACGCAAGAGGGCCAAATATTACACGCCTCACTTTTCAGTTTATTTGTTAAAAAAAAGTTTAAAATATTCAAGAAATTTTGTTCCACTTCACAATTGTGTCCCACTTGTCGTTGATTCTTGACAAAAAAATTGAGATTTTATATCTTTATGTTTGGCAAAAAGTTGAAAAGTTCAAGGGGGCCAAATACTTTCGCAAGGCACTGTAAGTCATCATACTGTATATGCAGCTTTAATTTGCCACAATTTCTGACACATAAATGCACAAGTATTATTCAAGGCAAAATTATTAATAGTTTTTCTTTACTTGAGACAGACTTTTTTTTTTTTTTTTTTTCTTACTTTTTTGGAATTATAACAGTCAGTTTAATGAAAGGAGGCAACGTACAAATGACAGTGAGATCAGTTATCCCCACTTCAGGAGTGGAGATCAAAGCTGAATGCTAAATTGCTCCCTACCATTAGTTTGCATTGAATGGATGAATGTGGAGCAGGTTAAAGCACACCTAAACTGACCAGAAAACATGTACTTTTCTATTAGACTGCTGAAATTATTAGAGTATGTCATAACAAACAGTATGAAAATGGAACTGATTTGTCAAGAAAGATGTAAACTATTTGTACTTTTATTTTGGAAGGTGGGAATTTTTATGCTTCCTGTTGAACACCCTGCCGTTGACACAGTGTCACCTTCTTTTCTCAGGCTTGACTACTCTGGCATTGCCCTCCTCATCATGGGCTCCTTCGTGCCCTGGCTGTACTACTCATTCTATTGTTCCCCTCAGCCTCGACTTATCTACCTCACCATCGTCTGTGTTCTTGGCATTGCTGCCATCATAGTTGCCCAGTGGGACCGATTTTCTACACCTCGTCACAGACCTACAAGAGCAGGTAAGGATGATGTGTACTTTTGTCATGCTGTTTTTTTGTCATCTCATGATACTGTGGACTGTAAGTTTAATTACATTCCATCTATGTATGTTTCTTCTTTATCATTTATGTCTTACAACAAATGTAGATGAATATGTCTGTTAAAATACTTTTAATTTAAGTCAATGCTTCTGTTAGGCGTGTTCATGGGTCTTGGACTAAGTGGCATTGTCCCCACTATGCACTTCACCATTGAGGAGGGCTTTGTAAAAGCTACCACCGTTGGACAGATGGGCTGGTTCTATTTGATGGGTGCCATGTATATTACTGGTGCGGGTTTGTATGCAGCCAGGATCCCTGAACGCTATTTCCCTGGAAAGTGTGACATCTGGGTAAGCACATAATGTCTTAGAGCTTTGCTGTAGACATAAAAAAAAACAATGCAATTCTTGTAGATGTGAAAATGTTCACCACCTTGGTGGTATTTAGAATTTTCTTTACACTTTTACTGAACAATTGTTGACTTTAAAGAAGCAGTATCAGAACATATCTTTTAAAAGATTCCATATTCTCACCTTCTACAGAACTCATTTTCATTTTGTTTAAAAAACAAGGTTCTCTCCTAAATAGAACAGTTATTTTCGTTGGCATTTTTACTTTCAATCAGCTACATAAAAGTAAGAAAGATGTTGTCTGGCCACTAATCAGTGATGTAAACAGGTTAGTTTTGGTAAGTGTACCAGCTCCAAAATTAGTGATTTAGGGAGCAGTAGTATGCACATCTATAGTTTTTTTTTGTACTATTCCTGTGTTTGATCAAACACAAGCAAATGATAATCGGTGTTACTAACATACACTTATGTCTTTCTCCCTTCTTAGTTTCATTCTCATCAGATTTTCCATGTTCTGGTTGTGGCAGCTGCATTCATCCATTTCTATGGGGTTTCCAACCTTCAGGAGTTCCGCTATGGCCTTGAGGGAGGATGCACAGATGACTCTTTACTCTAAAAGGCTCAACTGTGACTTGGTTTTCTTTACAGCCCCACAACTGGTCAAACAGATACATAAATACACACACATAGACACACACAAATTGCTGCTGGAAATGAATATAGTCACTTACTGCTCCTTCTGTATTTCTGGTTTGCTTATGTTTTGTTTGGGTTTTAGTTGTCTTTCAGCTTTTGGCTCTTGTTTGCTCCAGGAAAGTAGCATTAAATAGGCAGTCTGGTATGGAGGGAACAGACACTACTTTTTACTATAAAGGTCAGTTATGGGCAAAGTGTTCTCAGCTAAGGTCAAAGTGAGATTTTAACCAAAATGAGTGTTCCTGAAACCGATTGCCCTATTCCTTGTCTGTTACAAATTCAAAACATGTATCGGGACTAATATTATTTGTGCTGTAGCAAAAAGCACAAAGTGTAAATCATTCCCCTCACATGCAGGTTAGAGGATGACTGTACTGTCCACCGGGACTGGTGCAAAACAGTCCATGATGGTTAAGAATACAGGTGTGTTTGTAAAATGAGGATGAACATGTACACTGGCAGTGTTTATGTATGTCTTTTTTTCACTCTCTTTCTCTTTGGGGTACTGACAATGATTGTTCATCTGTCCTTTGAAACACTGAGGACCAACGCAAACCCATATTTGATCACTCAGCAATACTGTAAACCATGATCTGTACTCTGAAAGCCCATTCAATACCAAAACATTACGTTCTTATAAATGTTTTAGGCCGAATCTTTAACGGCAATTAGGGACTACAAACAAAAGAGAGCTACAAGGCTTACTGCATACAGTAAGGTTGTTAACGTGTATTGCCCCAGATAAATGAATGGTTAAATCCCTTGTTTCTAAATGCACCGGGGGATAAAAAATTAGCTATAATTTAATGGGTTAGATCTTTCTTTTAATTTTCTATGGAAGTTTGTAGAATTTTGTTGTCACAACAATCATCCCAAACACTTGAAAATTATTTAATGGCACAAAGAAGCTGCAAAGTCTTGGAGCTGCTGAGGAACAAAAAAAATATTGGTTTTGTTCAGGTTGGACAGACAAAAACTGTGTGCCATGCTTTATTAATTGGATGGCACATTTCAGATACATTTGTAGCTTAATAGTCCTTGGGCTGCGCACAATGTACAGATTTGAATCAATTAAATTGCGTTTTTGTCAGCTAGAGATTTTTCTTCTGTTTGATTTCAGATGCAATGAGAGGTGTTGATATTAAATGCATCTTAGTGTATGCGATTAGATTGACGTTGAATCCGCAAATGAGGTTTTAAACAAGTGTTCTGTATGATTGATATAAACTTTTAGTATTCCTGTGCCTTAGGCCAATTGAAATGTTTTTAAATAAAATGGCCTATCTTAATAGTTAAGGGAGCACCAAGGATTTCTACACATTGACTTTTCTTGTTTTCCTTGCCATATATGCCATATGTATACAATCAAATCATTATTAAAATCACAATTCCATTGGTAGGTTGTATGAACTGCTGTTTAAGACTCCTTTTCTAGATGAACTTATTCAAGCTTTATTACAAAGACTAAAACATTGTGTATTCTTGACTTTGTGTAATGTCTTGTGTAGAAAGTGATAAATCATGCATTTCACTGAAATGTAAACCTGAATATTTATTAATGGTAATATAAAAGAATCTAATAAAATTTTTTCCCACATGTACACTTATGGTGTTTGTTTTTTCATGTATACATTTCATGCCAGCTAATGCAAGGTTCCGAAGAAAGTCATTGTTCTTATCACTTATTAAAGTAGCTCAACTAGATTCCTCGAATGTAAGAGACACTGTTTAATCAGACTGTTGAGACAACAGGATGTATTGACTGGTTTTTATCAGTATTCCAGTTTCATTTCCTCTGTTTAGAACAGAGAAAGGCAAGCAGATGTGTCACTAACTCCCTTTTCTGATGTTAAGCCTGTATAGGCTGACTGATAATGATCATGGAATTTGATTTGTTTAAAATGTCAAACTTCTAACATGTATCTGCTAAGAAAATATGCGTTCTTAAAATAGAAATTAACAATAATAATTTGTCTCATATGTGACTGAATGGACCCAATGCAAGTGGAACAGGCTCACAAATGAAAATATACAGTTAATTAGATGGCAAAATCTTTTCCCCTCTGCTCACAAGAATTGCATATTTAACATGATTTTCCATTTTAAGCAACTTATGGATCACATAATTTATAAGCTGCATGGAGGACCAATTATTTTGCTGTTTAAGATGAATAGATGTCTTTATGTAATATATCCAATAATTGTACCGTTGTCTTTTAACGTTGGGAATCTTTAATAGGTTTTCTTAAGCATAGTTTTGCCAGCTGGTATGTTTTTATATCATAAGAAAGTAGTATTTGTCATTTCAAGCACTCCACTGTGAATACACAACAAGAACACACAAGTCAGAAGACATTTGATATCAAAAATCCAAATATATTTAATACTGAAAGGTACAGTAAAGAGTAAAACTTGTTAAAGTGCCTGGTGAAAGGTATGAGGTAGTGCACATTCATTTGTTGTTTATTGAATGTGGGCAGTTGGATAAAAACTATCTTGAAATTAATGCCTAGGCAGCTCTGTGGCATCTGTCAAAAGGTAGCAGTTTAAAGAGATGACCAGGATGGGAAGGGTCCTTGATGTTCTTTGCTTTGCTGAGGTAGTATGATGTGGCAAGGTCTACTAGAGGGGGCAGATGGTAGCTAATGATCTTTTCTCCAGGAAAGATTACTCTTTCCTGAGCTTTTTTTTTTTTGTCTGTGGATGTGCACCCTTCGTATTACAATGAGATGCACCAAGTGAGGATGCTCTCAATGGTTGCACTGTAGAATTCCACCATTCAGCTTCCTCTCTGCACCATTTCTCATGAGTATTCTGAGGAAGTAAAGTCTCCGTTGTGCTCTTTTGATAATTCCTGTGCACCCAACACCAGATTGTATGGTATTTTATATTTTATTTTAAATTTGAAATATCAGAACACTTGTACTACTAGTGCTTAAAACTGTTATATTTTAAATTAATCAGTCTGGTAAAGTCAACAGTTCTGTAGTAGTAGCAATAATAATAATAAATGCTTTATGAAATCCTGTAACTCTCAACTTAAGTTGTAGTGTGGTGTAGATAATTTCTCCAGAGAGGGTTTTTCTTCTACTTCTCCTCCTCAATCAACATGGAACCTCATCACTTCCACATGTTTTCAACCGAGAGCTTTTACTGGCTGGACCCGTTCTGAGTCACCGAACATGCCAAATTAGCCAACTTGGCTCTCTATCGGTTTTCACATTTTCTTACTTTATTCAGTATTTTCTAGCGTTTTCAGGTACGTCTTTTATGGCTTAACAGAAAAGTGTGTGAAAACCTTAGCTATGAACCTCATGAACTGTTGCCATCTATTTTATCGTGGTTGATTGAGTTTAGTGTTTGTATATATGTTAGCGTAAGTGCGGGGCTTTTTGACTACATTTGACTTAAGATTCGACATTAACTTGATTTTTAATATTTTGAAATAAATATCCATGAACGTAGTTCAGCAATTACGTGAAATGTGTTTTAAATGCAAGATGAAAGACTAAATTAACTTGTCACGGACATCCGCACTACAAAAGTCCCAGAGGCTTTTAGTTCCGGTTTCTGACGCGTTTGTGTTCTTTGAAATTGCACGGAGTTAAGTATTGTCTGTTGGGTCCGGCGGGTTTGCCAAGTGAAACAGGCGTTGTCTTTTGCTTCTGTGGGAGCGTACATTTACGGAGCCCCTTAAGGGAGATGGGGAAGAAAAAAAAAAATAAGGACGAATTACGAGATCTCGCAAAAGGATTGCGAGATCTCGCAAAAGGATAAATAAATAAAGGAAAAAAAATTGCGAGAAAAATTGCAAAAAAAAAAATTGCAAAAAAATTCGTCCTTATTTTTTTCTTTCATGTCCCTTTCATGTCCATTAAGGGGCTCCGTAATATGGTGCGCTCTCGTCGTTGTGTCTGTTTTGCTTCCGGTTCACTGACACTGTTTTAAAAGGGGGAAAAAAAATAGGAAAAAACTTTGCGAGATCTCGCAATTGTTTTTGCGAGATCTCGCAAAAGTTCGTCCAAATATTTTCCTTCCCCATGTCCCTTAAGGGGCTCCGTATCCTTTACAGTAAACTTGCTGTTTGTCAAGGTTCGAAATGGACAATAATCAAGAGTACAAAGAGGGAACGGACCGATCCGACCTGGTGTCTGAGGACGGCAAGAACAGCCAGTCTGTCTTGTGTCAGCGATGCGGGTCCAAGGTGCTGTGCCCTGGGACGGCTCTGTTTGTTGAGAAGGAGGTATGTTGTATTTACCCGTATCAGGAAAAAATGACTGTTTTACTAAAGCAGCATTTATTTAAAATAAATAAATGTTCAGGATACAACAGATGTTCAATGCAGCTACATTTATTCCACCGACAGTAATCAGATGAACTTAATTTTTGTCTCCTGTTTCAAGTTTATGCACCTCTTGTCTTGGATTACAGTCTATGATATCAGTTTAGAGGAAACCTTTGTTCTACTCCGATGAATTTGATTGTCAATGTTTTATAGATCCCAATTTAAATAATCCCACAAGAAAGTGACAGCTCGATTGACCTAAATGAAAGATAATGAAGAGTAAAAAAATGATCATATCTAACAATAAGCAACATTGACTGCACTTGATGAAGAAATAGTCACATACACACACAGTTATGTCTTGAAATGTTTTTACTGTGGTGTTGCTTTTGTTAATTTAGCTGCTTTCTAAAACACATTCAAATTAGATTCTTATTTTGCTTTATTGAAACCATACTGGACAAATTGCCATGTTAAAGAAGTATAACTCAAAGAATGGAAACAAAATAAAAGCGAGATGTCAAATTCAAAAATAGCAAAAAAGATACTTGAAATTGGCTAAATAGACAAAAAAAATATTCATATATTTAGACATCCAAAACTCTTACAGGCAGGCATTTCATAATGATAATTGGTGATTGTGCACCGATTAAGAGAGGTCATGAATACGGGCTTAGGTCATAAACTCTTCCTTCAGTTCAAACGTGAATGCCTTCAAATTAAAGCTGAGAGCTGCCTTGCTCTTAAACCTGTATTCATTTAATTGTAGCTTGAATGCGCTTTGGTAACTAAACTCAATAACTAAACATTTTGTCTGTGTCATATTAGTTCTGAAAGCATCATTTAGACAGCAAAGGTTTCTGGTGATGCAGTGTAACCTTTATACAAGGAAAGTTTTTCCAGTTATATGTAAATACTAAGTGCAGACCCTCTATTGTACTCAGTTTTGTGGTCTTGAACAAATGTGTTTATGTGGTCTGTGTCTGCTTTCTTTCACCAGCTGTTCCTTCCGTCCATGCGGAAAAAGAGCAGCCTCAGCACTGCCGAGGGCTCAGTGGATGGTGATACTCTAAGTTCTCACTGGTTAGTGGACGACATGTACACTTTTGAGAATGTGGGCTTCACAAACGACGTGGGGAGAATCAAGTATCTCATCTGTGCAGATTGTGAGATTGGACCAATCGGCTGGCACAGTTTAGATGACAAGAAAAGCTTCTACATCGCTTTGGAAAGGGTCAATCATGCATAGTATTGATGCATTTCTGATACCACAAAGACTTAAAAAATTGTGTTGACAGGCTATGCATTGTTTAATGGACTTACACTGACTAAATCCATCATAAATACACTTATACATGTATCTGTTCATTGTTTATAGTAATGGAGTTGTAACGTTCATTCAAGTGTCAGTGACAATAGTAAGATAATCTTGTTCTAATAAAAAAAAAGTTATTGGAACTTGACTGCCATCTTTGCTGCTGTCTCCTATGTAGCATTATTTATTTCCCTTAACTTTGTTTTTTGTTGTTGTTGTTTTTTGGTTTTTTAAATTTCCAGAAATATCAGTGCTAGTGAGATTGATATGTTGACTACTGGTCAAATAGAAAAAGTAATACTGATTAAAATAATTTGTTAAAGCCCTGAAATAATTATGTGTGGCTTTAAAGGAGTTTAAATTTGTTAAAGGTAATAAACTAGTTATGTAGATCATCTTGATGTATATGGCTCGTGTTCTGATAACCTGATGATAACAGAACATGAATTATTGCACTTCATCATTATTTAATGATAACTAAACCAATATGCAGAAGCAGTGTGAAAAACTAATTAAACACCATGATTATATAACTAATTTTTCTATGAGACATAAAGTTTTCACATTTGTTTGGAGGAATTTTCAACCATGCTTTTTTTATAACATTGCTTCCGTTCTTTCACATTTTAAGCCACTTGTTTATGCACAGCGCCCCTGAAGTCCATCCCCAGCATTTCAGTCAATCAGGTTAAATTCTGGACTTGGACTGAACACAATACAACATTTTGAATCTTTTCTTTTTCAGTCTTTCTGTTCTTTGTTTGCTTTTGTGCTTGGGATCATTTAGGACCTTCTCACCAAAGCAGGTCCAGTGCTGGTTCTGTGCCAGTGCCTAAATCAGAACCATTTCTTTGTTTTTCGACAGCCAACCATAAAGAAAGCACCAGTTCACGGCCAGGACAACTGCTGCTAATCTGGCCCAAAAACTCTACTGGACTAGATGCAAGAAATGGTTACATCAGAGGCGTCGGGCAGGATTTTTATGACCAACCAAAACATTGTGACCACCATATTTAGGTCTCATCTGTGTCTGGCTAGTAGACAAGAAACAAAGCCTGGCCAACCATTGTAATGCTTTTCCTCATCGATACAACAAAATTTTGTCTGGTTCCTCCGGATTCGACTTTGATTTCCAGGGGAGGGCAGTACAAACAGAGGCAGAAGGAAACTGTTCCTGGATGCTATTGGATTGGCATGCAAAAAAATCAGAGAAACAGCATATGTGATGAAAGCAGAGTGACAACCAGACTAGGATCAACAAAAGGCATCCAAATTAGCGTGCAGTGGAGTTGGAACAAAGGTGTCTGATGTCATTTTTGCAGTAAAAAGTTGTTGATCCAGGGTAGTATTATTAATTCTGCAGCCATCTTGTTTGTTTTGAATTGTGGCTCTTGGATGGTCTAGACCCATTTCACATGAGAGCATTTTTGTAAAGTTAATTGCTATGGCTGGCCAGACTTCAAGAAGCTAAGGAAAATTGAATCAAAGAATGGACACCAAAATCAAGCAGCAGTGGTTCACAGAGGAGACTTACTTGTTGTGCTATGGATGTTGACCGAAGTGCAAAATAAATTTAATGGCGCAATTAGACAATAACATTTTGACCTCTATATTTAGGGTTAAGAGAAAAGTTTAAAAAAAAAAGTTAATTGTGACATAGGCAGATTACCCTCTGAGCTAACATTGATAGCCATTGTGATGCAATTATAGTTTGTTAACTCAAAACTGCTTAAATTACCATTGTTTTGGCCCCCAAAATGTGCACTCCTTACCATCTAAAAGAATAAAATCCCACCCACGGTGGGTTTAACACTGGAATTTTCCTCTGAGGCATTGGTTTTGAGGGAAAACAATGTAAACACTGTAATCTGTGTCCTTGGTATATTGTGTTCTATTACAGAGATTCACAGTAAACTAAAGGCAAGTTCTAATGACATTGGAAGAGATCTAATTACTTGCCTCCGTAAACATGAAAAACCAAACCGTTTCCTCTATCCTTCCAAGCTTGAATTCACTCTATCATTTGCCCAACACCAGCACCTGGTTCAAGTTCAAAAAGAGGTAACTGTCCTGTTGCATGAGCTCTCTTTGTGTAAGCTGTTGCTGCCAAAGAAATGGTCTCTCATTTGCTTGTAGAGGAGTTCATGATAGACTTAATAACTCCAAGGAATAAATCAAACCATCACCTCCCACCAAACTGCTGTAATGGGACTTTAAATCATTTAACCTATCATTTTGATATTTTACTAATGATAAACACAATATTTTGTCTCGAATTTAAGAGTGATTATTTTGTGTCACACAGTACCCCTTATGCTTTACTGTGCCCTAATAAATGTTCTACAATTCTCACACATGAGCGATTGTGAGCAGGGTGTCTGTAATTTAGTTAAACCAACCTTTAATCTTCATAAACATTTGTCTGAAAGGGATTGTTGATGGGTTTCTCAAGTAAAAACTCTCTTCTCGTGCACGTTCAAGGTGTATTTCTAGTATACACCACTAGATGTCCTGAAATCATTATTTGACAATTTACTGTTCCGTGGAATCCAGTGAATTTTCTGCATGATGTGGTCCATTGTTACTTTATACTGTACACCCTTTCAGCCATGAGCTCTACACACACCCAGTAAGCCAACCCGTCGAACATTTATTGCAGTGGTCATAACTAGTTGAATACATGGTGTGATGAGCAGAATACCATAAAAAGGAGGCATCAACGAAAGATACACTGACTTACAGCAGCTTTGCAAATGAATTTTTTTAAACAGTCCAGGGCTTTATTATTGTATCTTAGGTACAGAAATGATCACATTATACAGCTGTGCATTTGATGTGGCCATTCTTCTGTGTAAAGAGTTAGAACTAGAATGTAAAGAAACTACAGCAAATGAAAACGCAAAGGACTGCACACTGAAAATAATTGGGCAGAAAGCATGTGGCATTAATAGAATGTTTTTTGTGTATTATATTGTATTTTTTTTGTTTGTTTGTTTGTCTTTAAAAACATGCCTATCCATGTTTTTAAAGACATGGCTAGGCATATTTACACATGCACAGTTCATGTTTCCCCTAAAATCAAAAGGCACCTGTCATGTCATGCACAGTTTGCTGTCTGAAGTCTAAAACCGAGAACTTCAAACGAAACAGAGAACATTCAAATCAGCCTTGAAGCCAGTGCTAAGGCCTATTTTTAAACAGTAGCCGTTAACAGGTGACTTTTATTAAGTTGCTGTCCAAAATGAAAACACCGTGAAAACCAGACATTATTAATAATACATGTAGCCAGAAAGTCTTAGTCCAAACGGCTTTTAATTCTGCTCTGCCAAAAGATTGCATAGTTTTGGCTTTTAAAAGGAAGACTCTCATTTTTATGATATAACTAACTTATTACATCATTGTAATACTCTAACCATTTATTTAAGATACTAAAACATTTATAGTCAGCGCCGAACTCGAACATCATCGCTAACGCTGTAATGTATCAAATATTGTGATATTGTATTTTACAATATAAGAAACAATTCAGGAGTTGAATATCTCAACATATGACCGCTCTCTGCCAATCAACGAGCTCCTCTAGACCATTTAAAAACAAAGTGCCGGTCATCGCGCAAAGATCTGGTGGGTGTGTTCGGATACAGAACGTCGTCTGATATCTCGACTCTATTAATTCAGCCGGGCGCTCTGAGGAGTAGCCTACTTATCTCATTTTGTAACTCTGGACCACTGTGCACCATCGTGCAAGAAAATAAAAACAAATCAAACGTGTTCGTGGTCGAGGAAATCATTTGTGTGAAAACTACGGAACCAATAGGTTATACAGCCCCAAACTGCGTTACTATACTGGTTATTAACGTATGGCCAAATTACTTTAAAACCTTCACTCACTAATTTAACTCCTTATGTTTGGAAACATGCTCCATTTACAGTAAAATTGTTCAGTACAGGGGTCCATGCTGCCACCCCCAAAACTTTAAATTACGCTATAGTGTTTTTTTTTTTTTTTTTTTTTTTTTTTTTTTTTTTTTTTTTTTTTTTTTTTTTTTTTAGTAAACGGAATAATGTTATTGCGAAGCCACAAATAATCTTGAGGATATTTACTTTGTGTGGGATCTTGTAAAGTTATTTTGTGAGCTTCCGTGATATACTGCCACAAAGTCCAGGGTGTCTAGTTTTTGAAGCGGAAGCACACAGTCTTTTGACTGTCACAGCTCGTCTCCAACTAGATAATTCGTCTTTGAGTTGAATGAGTGGACAGTGGACATGAACTGAAAGACTGAAATTAATATTTAGCACATTCGGTGTGTGGAAGGCTGTTCAAATATTTTTTTTTTCAGCTGGAGTGTTAACCAAGATGCAACTATGACTCAACCACAGCTGAATGAATTCATTCCTCCTCCGGAGTGTCCTGTTTTTGAGCCCAGCTGGGAAGAATTTGCCGACCCTTTTGCGTACATCAACAAAATACGACCGATTGCAGAGAAAACTGGTATCTGCAAGATCCGACCGCCGCCGGTAAGATTTTCTTAATTTTGACGATTGTTCCTGGGTGTTTGTAAGGTGTGTTGGCCTCGACCGTTGTGTGTAATTTAGCAGGCAAAGTTGTGTTTTTAGGCAGGTTTCAACATGGCGGATTGCGGCTCCTAGCAGAATAGTGAGCCAGCCTGAGCTACTGTGTGTTCAGTTGGCAGCAGCGGTAGGAGGCTTTACAGACGTGCCATACAAGAGGAAATATGCATCCTAATCAAAATTAAAACCCCACACAGTCAAACATGTAGTTGGCATTATAGTTTACACAAAAAAACATGGGATTTCTGAACACAATTCAAAGGTGCAAGTTTGCCTATCGTAAATACAACATATGTTGTTTACGTTAGTGCAGAAAGAAGTGCTTCCTGGTGTCTGGGCACGGAAACGGCTCGCTTACATTCCAACCGTTTATTCGACCACAACAGCAACGAAGTTGTTTAAATGTGAAGCACAACTTTATGGGCAAGGATTTGACAGATTTAATCAGTGGGAGGTAGCCAGCGTTTGTGGGGCCTGTGTGAAGCTGCAGTTGTGTGACACCTCAACGCTGGCTAACGTACGTGCTCGGTGACCAACTGTTTATGGAGAAAAAGGGTCGCTCAGACGCGGCGCTCAGTGGACTCTGCTTGTCGCTTTGTATCCGACTTTTATTGTATACTATATTTATATTTACTTCATATATATATATATATATATATATATATATATATATATATATATATATATATATATATATATATATATATATATATACACAAACTGAACTACGAATACGCCTAAAACAATAGTTTCTCCAATCAGAAATTGTTGAATAACCTTTATATAGCAACTATAAAAAATAAGTCTCAGATGATTGGCTGAATTGTTGTTTTAGTTTGTTTGTTTTTTTATGGATGATTGTTTAGATGTAATCTAAACCTCGGTAACGCCACATAATACACTCGTTAAGTGTCGTAGCTAAGATAGAAGTGCGTAATTTCCTTTTTTTCTCTTTCTCAAAACGGACAGAACACAAATTGAATTTTACATTGACCTTATTTCTGAGTTTGTGTGTTGGGAGCTGGTAGCTTATTTCAGGGTCTTTCCATTCACTAACTTAAATTTGGTCGGATGTAGCTAAATTATATGACACCCCCCCCCCCCCCCCCCCCCACCCCCCCCATGATGGACGTTTCTGGCAGGTATCCCCTTTGTTGGTTGGAGGTCCTGGGTAGAAATATTTATTTAGTGTGTGACCTGTACACCTTCAGATAATGTGGCGTCCTGCAGCAGAACTTAGGAGGCAGTAAAGGCCTACTCAGCTCGGTCTCACCCGACGGGCAGGGGTACAAGGGACTGAATTGTTATCAAAACCCGGTGGGTGGGGTGACTGCTTTTAGTGTCTGCTGGTCCAATGGCTGGAAAAGCACAGCTCATGTAAACAAAAGGCAGTGGGAAAAGATTGGCTGCTGATAGTCCGTTGGTCCTGAAATGGTGTAGTAAAATAAAGGGCCACAGTTGAATTCAATTACTGTCCCTGCTTTTGTTTCATTCATACATGATCATTTTAGTCATGTCATAGCCCCTTTATCAAGTATTTGCTTGTACATACAAAGGTGTTCTTTAAAATCAATTTCTTCTTTTCTTTTTTGCCTCACAATGTATGAGCAATTGTATGCATGTAGTTTCAATTGAACTGCTACATCAGAAATTTGGGCTTAATAAACATCCTCAAATCCCTCAGTAGAATCGAATTGGAGGCCTTTAGTTTTCCTTGTGCCAATGTTCAAATAGTTAAATGCTTTTACTTGTCCAAATCGTTTAATTTATTCTGTCTGTGTCTATTATTCTTGTTTGTTTATATTATTTGATTAATTTGACTATTACTCATTTAATCTTTTTTTAAACGGAAGTAAACACTCCACTGCAACCTGTTTTGATCAGGGATTACTGTGTGTAAAATATGTGGTTAGAGTTTCCTGTAAGACTTTACAAGGGTCACATTTTGACTGTAGCTGTTAGCGACACACTCTTTGTGTTTATTTGGTTTCTCTCTCTTTTTTTTTTTTCTGTCCTCACCACCACTCTGGGTGGAAGCTAGTCATGTATAGACTGCTATTGCATATGTAATCCTGGTAGTATCAATCCTTAGATATCAGATAAGCTTCTTGCAGTTCACATGTTTTGATTTAATTTTTATATATATATATATATATATATATATATATATATATATATATATATATATAGTGTGTGTTTGTGTTTTTTCCAAATTCTTATTTTGCTCAATTGTGATCAGCATTTTTCTAAAATCCATGATCTAGACCCAGTAAATATTGTGTAGATGAGTTTTAGACATTTTTTCCAAATTGGGCTGTTTCTATATACTTTGAGAAACATTTTTCATAATTAAAGCCTAAATTAGATGCTGAACAGTAAACTAATTTCCACCCTCTGCTTAGTTAAAGAACATTATCAATTTACATTGAATATTTTGGAATGTCATTTAACTTTTCTTTTTCTTGCATTGCGATGGCTTGTTTGTGGAAGATGACTCCTAGTAAGTTAATTTAAAACAAAGCTAAAACTGCATTTTATTATTAATGGGTTTATTAATAATCAGTTTGTTTAAGTTAATTTCCACAGCTTAACAACAATTATTCAGTTGCAATTTATTTAGACTAGACTAGACTTGTGGGGTGTGGTCACTGGCCTTTGGGTAAATTGCTCCTGTACAAAAATATTTTATGAACATTACCAGTAAAACCAGTATCCTTCTGTCCAGTTAAACCATTTTAGACTTTTATTAAATAATGTTGAGAGATATATCCAGAAAATGTAACTCTTCTTCAGCTGTCAGTTAATCAAATCTTGTATTTGAATAATGGAATGTAGACTAAACAGGACGCATAAGGATTGACTGCACACCAAGTTTATTTATACTCTAGTCTGACATCTTTTAAACACTGAATAGACAAAATAATCTGAAGTGTGATCAGTGAAAATTGTGTGAGCAGCTGTGGCTACAAGAAAACTTACTCTGTCCATGTTTAACTTGCAAAATCAGTGTCCAGACCTTGCAGCTTACTATTAGTTTGTCTAAGGATGTTTGATACATCACATATAAAGGGCTAATATATTTCATATATTCATGTATAGTTTAATTATTATTACATTTTTCCTCTAGGGTAATTTTTTGTGACTGCTCTTTACTGGTAGACATGACTTGAATCATTTCAAGTCTTTCCAATGGGGCTTTATTCACATTCACATCCCAAGAAACCATGTAACCATGTGGGTTCATAAGTATTATATTGTCATCATGGTGAGAAAAAGGACACCTTCCATCACACTTAATAACAGATGTTCTAGAGTTGTTTTCCATTCATTTCTGGATATTCTCTTACTCTCTTACATCATTAAAAGTGTTATTACACTTGCAAAACTGATTAAATGTGATGATTCTTGAGCCACAATTCTTATCTCAAAACTTTTAGGAAGTATTTCAATGTTTTGTATCATACTGTTTTATATGTGTTGGTTTGTTGTGAAACAGTGTTCAGATGAACCAAAACCCAGAATCCGTCACCAAGAAATCAAGATCTCTAACCGAGAACACAATCACCTTTCTCGATTACACTTTTCTTTTCTCGCTATTAGTTCTAAAATCATCTTTGTTTACAAACCATCTTTCTCAGTTGTGCTTAACAGATTGTCTTCAGTCAGAGGCTTCCCTCCCACCTACAGCAATAACCATCTATAATGAATCTTTGAAGAGACTTAAATCATGACAGTTACTGCAGCAATTTAATTTATCTTTGGGCATCACTAAAGTCTTTTTAAACTGAATTTAATTGAATTCAATTTTCCTCCATGTCCATCTACAGCAGGGGAGGTGGGTTATAACCAAGATTTTGTAGCTCATTGGCTGCTGAATGACTCACCACTATATATGTCAGATATCAGACATGTTGGTGTTTAGATCGTCAGTAAGACAGCTGTTGTGCACAGTCCTATCACACAAGGGCAGGTGTTGAAGTGACATTTAGTGTTTCTAAATTACAGTTGTGTTAACATTAGGGAGTCCCCATGCTAAGAGTAACTGCTATAATAAACTACAAATATGGATGTATATTTTTCTGTGGCTGGACAAGTCCACACCACAATTTTAATGACAACAGCACTGACAATTTATATCACATGACCATATGATAAACACTCTGCCTTGCAATGAACTTGGAAAAATTTTCTTTTTGAAAACATTTTCATTATTTTTTTTGTAAAACCTTTTGAATTTTTCTTCTCATTACTTATTGCTACTTTTTTTTTTTTTCAAGTATTGCTTGCTATGTTGACTTAAGTTTGTGGATACTGATGGAACCTGTGAAGTTCTTGTTGGGATGAATAAATTGTCCGTCTGACATGCGTGCAGGCATACAGACATGCATACAAATGGAAAATTGACAGCCAGCCAAAATGTGTCTGGGATCATGCCATCTCCTTTGTGGTGCTCAAAGACGGACAGCTCCAGGGCTGTGTTTCACTGTTTTTATTACCATTCATATATTTCATATTATTAATGAGTATATACTAAATCATATACTTTATTATTGTCTTGTTTGCTCTTACTGACTACTTACTCTGTGTAGGCTAATTCATAGTGTAAGAGAACATAGATTCCATCCATTATCTATACCCACTTCTTCGTATTCAGAGTCATGGGGGTCTGCTGGACCCTCTCTCTGGGTGAAGGACAGGGCTACCAAAGAGGGTCCCTTGAGTGGTAGATGATCTTATCTCCTCTTGTTTTTCAACTTTTGGCCATTTTCCTTCAAATGTATTTATTCTTTCCCCAGGAGTGGCAGCCACCTTTCGCCTGTGATGTTGACAGGCTGAAATTCACACCACGAATCCAAAGGCTTAATGAGTTGGAGGTATATTCATTTATTATAGTTTTGTGTTTACATTTATAAAACCTATTTTATGTTTCTGTGGTATTCCTGTAAAAAAAAGGTTCAGTTAGTCGTTTGCATGCATAATTGCTGCTGTAATTTTATGTTCGTTCCAAATCACCTTTCAGAAGATCTGATAAATCCACCATTGTGAGCAGAACTGACCAAATAATAAAAGTATTTATGTATCTACATTTAAAAAAAAAAAAAAAAAAAAAAACTTTAACTATAGGGAAGAAGTAAAATTGATTATTTTAGTAAGTTTCTTGAAAATTGCTGCTTTTTTTTCTTTTATTTGATAATTTTGTTCTCTGTTTGAAGGAATAATTAATATTAATTTTGTTTCTAGGCTCAAACCAGAGTTAAACTCAATTTCCTGGATCAAATTGCAAAATTTTGGGAACTCCAAGGATGCACTCTGAAAATCCCTCATGTTGAAAGAAAGATTTTGGATCTGTATCAACTGAATAAGGTTTGTGAATTCTTCTTAAATAATTATGAATGCAAGTACCTGATTGTGCATTCTTCCATGCTGATTTTTTTTTTTTTTATTCTTTTTTTAAGCTGGTGAATGAAGAGGGGGGCTTTGATTCAGTCTGCAAAGAGCGGCGCTGGACTAAGATATCTGTCAAAATGGGTTTTGCACCTGGCAAGGCCATTGGTTCTCATCTGCGTGCACATTATGAGCGGATCCTCTACCCATACAACCTTTTCCAGACTGGAGCCAATCTGCCCGTACGTCATCACTTGTTTCTTTTTACAGCTCTATTTAAAGCCATACTTTTTGGTAATATGAACTCAAACATAATCTTCAAAACACTTTGTGTGTGAACTAAAAGTACCCAGGATTGTTGTCATTGCACAAATGCCAATAGAGGAAACCCGACTACTTTGAAAATGGCATCCACTGAGTGGCAGCACTGGTCGAAACTGGTCATTACCGCTGCATCTGGGCCATTTGTGTGATTTGTAAACTTCTGGTTTTGAAGCAACTATGTGAACTCCACTGATTTGGAAGGTGCTGATTTAGTGAGAGGGTAAGGACAAAACAGGGAAGAATATCATCTAGTTGAACCTCACAAGAAATTCCAGGCTATGTTCCCGTCAGTTTCAGTAAGGATCAATGCTGTGGTGATCCTGTCTACTTGGCTGGAATAACTGGAGGAAGCTGTAGGAGAAGGGCGTGTGTTGGCAAAGCCCTGGAGGAATGCAAGTCCTGCCCCCTTACAAGTCATATTTTGCATTAGTTGTGTAAGGCCTCTGGGTTTTTCTTTGTTTAGCACTATAAACAGTGCAATGGAAACAAACCAAGCACTGCTTGACAAAGAGCAGTTTAAAGATTCTCAGTCTTAGCAGTGGTGTGAAGCATTTTCACAAAGTTATCAAACAAGGTTTATTTGCATCCTCCTGGCAAACTCTTTGAAGATGTTCGTTCAGCTGTTTTATTTACGAGAAATAAAATCACACAAAACTGTTTTGATTAACAGCTCCATTAGGGCTGTATAAAAAATACTTCATATAATGAAATTCACTTAGGTTCTAATTTTAGTATCCTCATCACACTTGCCTGCTTGTTCTGCAGAGGGCCACCTTGACCAATGACACAAAAGACAAGGAATACACTCCTCATGACCTGCCACAGCGCCAGTCTGTTCAGCCCCAGGAGATCTGCAGCATCGCCCGCCGTGCAAAACGGATGAGATCTGAAGTGAGTCTGTTGTCTTTTTGTCCTCTGATATTTCCATGGTTGTCATATTTAATTAATTCTGTGTTGCAAGTTGCAATGTTTGGGCACCATTGTTTTGTAAATTTTCACAACTTTTGCTTACTTGGGCTTGTGAGACGAGCCAGTGTATTGCATTGGGATTCGTCAACTGAGTTTGATAAACTTAATGACTTTGTCATTATAAAAGAATGGACTCTGCTGAGTACCTGACTCAGGGCTTAAATGAAACAAGTGTACAGTAGTCCCTCACACTTCGCGGTCTCAGTACATCGTGGAGGTTTCAAAAATATTCATCGAAAAAAAATATTAGAAAAAGAATCTGAAAAAAAGGGAGGCTGAAGCAAAACACATCACATCAAGAACAAGTCTCAGGATGCAACAAGAGCCCCAACAAGGAGGCCCCATGAATGAAAATCGAGGCCTGTGATTGGCTGCTACGACAGGCATTACTGTGCCCTCGGTTATCTGTTAGCTGATTGGCTGACACCTGTCCCTGCATCTCCCATCCCTTGCTCTCATCAGCCACGCACAGAGGAGAGATCGTCAAAGTGAGTGTACTTGGTTAAATTGTTCTTTTATCACAGACAAAGATGTTTTAGATTGTTTATTTACCTGACATGTTTCGGCGTGTACTTCTGCCTTCATCAGAGTGTGATAAAAGAACAATTTAACTAATTGATAAGTGAAGACAAAATGAACTTAGTACAACTTAAGTGAGTGTACGTTCTGTAGATTTTGCATACACGCGTACATGTCTACTGTATGTACATGTACATCTACATCTACATCGCGGTTTTCACCATTCGCGGGGGGGGTCACAGCCCCCATTAACCGCCAAGTGTGAGGGATTACTGTATACCTTCACATTATTATTATTTCCACTGACTATAATAATTAACAAATATATAAATATACAAATGACAAAAGGTCTTGTCAACTCAAATGTAGATAGCCATTATTTTGCATTTAGGTTGTTGTATCTTTCCACTTTTATTAATGTTTTTTTTTTTTCTTAATATCTAATTTGTTTCTAAAATTAAAAAAAGGAAAAAAATGCCAAAATTGTTTGTAATAGTACCACTTGTATCCAATTTGTTATGTACAACTCAGTCTGTTTCTCTCCATCTCTATGACTTCCGTAACTGCAGAGGGGCTGTTTCAAAAGTGAATCTGAGAATCGTCCCAATCTTAGGAGAAGAATGGGAACGTATGTTGTTGAATCAGAACCTGGTAAGAAGAAAAGAAGGAAAAAAAGGGGGAATTTGTTTCATTTTAGCAGTGTTATTGTGGATTCATAAAACTTTTTCATTGCATGTTCATCTATGTGTTTCAGTGAGAATGGCAGTCACTGAGATAAAAAGGGAGCCCATCGAAGACACAGATCCAAGTGAATGTGAAGAAGCTGTATTAGATAAAATAATAAAACCTGCAGTTAATAAAGTAAATGGTTTCTTTTATTTCTGATTAATGGAAAAGCTATGTTTTATAATATTTAAAATCCAGTATTGTAAAATAAAATTATTTTTGCTTTTTGAAGTTATATAAATGTAAGCACACAGTTGCTCTTTCCTTTCAGGTAGACCAATACATATGCTTGGTGTGTGGCAGCGGAACTGCAGAGGACCGTCTACTGTTGTGTGATGGTTGCGATGATAGTTATCACATCTTCTGTCTGATCCCACCCCTTCCCGAAGTTCCCAAAGGTGACTGGAGATGCCCCAAGTGCCTGGCTCAGGTGAACTGCACCTCCACCCTGTCTGACACAAATGCATTATTGTATCGTAATGCTGATGAATAACTTTTGTTGTTCACTTGTTTGGCAGGAATGTGGCAAGCCTCCTGTTGCATTTGGCTTTGAGCAGGCCAGCAGGAGCTACACCCTCCAATCATTTGGAGACATGGCCGACTCCTTCAAGTCTGATTATTTCAATATGCCAGTTCATGTGAGTTCACATCACCTCCTTTTTGGCTTTGTCAGTTTATTTATTCTTTTATTCATTTGTTTATTGAGGTACTTACAGTTTATCTGGGTTACTAGTTAAATTTGGCGAGTTTATGTTGGTGTTATCACTGTTAAATGATGGAGGCCTAATGGGGGGTAAATACGTGGATGAAATATATATATTTTTTAGAGTCTTATGTATGCTCGAATTAGAGAATTCTGAGAACAAAAAGCACCAGGATGCACCAAGTTTCATTGGCAGTACATTTGGCCAATTTACTGAAGAATGATGGCAGCAGGATTTCATAATAGCACTTGGTTTTGGATTAAACCTTTTTTTTTTCTTTCTTTCTTTAAAGCCAGCAGGGCAATATTAAAGAAATACATAAGAAAAGGATAAATGTTCAGGGCCAGATAAGTTGTTCAGTGATTTTGAAAGTGTCACTTCTGTCACACATACCTTTTTATAATTTGATGTTTCTTGCATTCTATTCCAAAAATCATTTTTTTTTAATAGCTTTCCCTGAGACCACTACTATTTAAACTAGTGTGACTCAAAGTTTGACATTTTACAGAAATAAAATCACAAAAAAATGGTTGTACTGATATTAAATGTAAGTGCAGTATACACCAAACTATACAACTATCACCATGCAAAAAATATTCCAGTACATGAAAATGCTCTGTTCCTAGCTTAATTTAATCACCGTTTGTCAGAGATTTGAGACCTATTTTTTGTGTGTATCTTGGAGTGAAACAGTCCTGGATTCTCTCCTTTTGGTTTTATGACTGGCGTGTGCAACAGAAGAATGCTTTGATAATGCTTTCAGAGGGAGTCCTCTGTGATTGCTTTCAGACACTTATCCTATTTATTTTCCAATATGGAACATGGTGAGAGGGAAAAAAAATGGGACCATTCAGACAGACCTTTTAAATAACATTAAAATAAAGGTAGTGACCATTCAGACTCATTTGTACTAAATGGGATACTTGGACACATCTTGCCACTTCTCCATTCTCAGTCAAAGGTTGCTGACTGATCCTGTCACCTTTCTGTTACATTTTCAATTTTAATTTTCAAGCTGCTTAGAAGAACTGCCAGTTGTTTTTTGATTGAATGATGTGCAATTGTGATAGTAGGAATGCATCTTTTATCGCAGGGAGATTATTTTTTGAGGGACTTTTGTTTGTTTTTTGTGTTAAATGCAAGACTTTTTTTGTTCTTTAGATGGTTCCTACTGAGTTGGTGGAGAAGGAGTTCTGGCGTCTTGTCAGCACAATTGAAGAGGATGTTACCGTGGAATACGGAGCAGACATTGCTTCAAAGGAGTTTGGGAGTGGTTTTCCTGTGAGAAATAGCCATTTTGAAGTCTCTCCTGAGGATGAGGTATAATACACCTGTCATGGGAATCTATTAGACACGGCTTCTGGCAAACATTTTCTTGATAATTTGGAGTCTTTCACAATAAATGAGACTTAGTCATGGTCAAAAGAAGTTTCTTGAAAAAAAAAAAAATCATAAATGTGGTGGCTCAAGATCGGCAAGAAATTGATAATTTTGTGTTATAGCAAGCATTCATTCACAACTCTATTATGAAAGCAAAAAATATACTGGGAAGAAATACAATTTTCAAAACTTGGCTGTCTTCAAAATATTTTTTAATGTTTCCGGATTTTTTTTTGTCCCTCATTGAGCTGTGACAATGAACAGAAGTAATTATATTTTATTAAGTATGCTATTGGATAAATAATTTTCTTAGCTGTGTCTGAGTGCGAGGTGGATGTGGAGTGTTGACACCTGTCTCTGAACTGCAGCATTACCTGACTAGCGGCTGGAACTTGAACAACATGCCGGTGCTTGATGCCTCAGTGCTGACTCACATTACAGCTGACATCTGTGGGATGAAGGTTCCCTGGCTGTATGTGGGGATGTGCTTCTCCTCTTTCTGCTGGCACATTGAGGATCACTGGAGCTACTCCATAAACTACCTTCACTGGTACAGTGACTTTTGTATATGCTTTGTTTCAATCAGTGGTTGTAATGTAACTAGACACAAACCAGTTTGATTTGTTTTTCTTCATCGCTGTAGTTTTAGAAATGATACATGCATTTATGATATATATCACCCTCTGAGTAGGTGTTTCCCCATGTTTTTAATCAATAATTCTGTGTCACAGTTCTTCATATTTCTTTTTTTATTTATTTATTTATTTATTTTATCTAATCACATTTGCAGGGGCGAACCAAAGACGTGGTATGGTGCTCCTGGTTATGCTGCAGAGCACTTGGAATCGGTCATGAAGAAATTGGCTCCAGAGCTGTTTGAGTCCCAGCCAGACCTCCTTCACCAGCTGGTCACCATCATGAATCCCAACACACTGATGAACAACGGTGTCCCGGTACCTTTTTCTCTGTTAACACTTATTTAGCAATGACTGAAAAGTGTGGAGCAAACATTTTTACACATAACTATGACAGTAAAATTATGATAAATAAAAATTTGTCTGTAGTCCACTTGATCACTTTGTAAGTGCTCAGAAGTGTACTTGACCAGTGTTGTCTTGCAGAGTGAAAGTAGATAAACGTATAAAACATTTTGTAGTTTCTTTCTCCTTTTGGAAAAAAAAAAAAAATAGAAACACAGTTTATAATGTTGATGATGTGATGAAATCTTAATCCTACTTCAGGTGGCAGCATGACTTCACTTGAGAACTGTGCAGACCAAGCTACTTACACATCTAAAACTCTTTTCTTTACCAATGGTAGATCTATCGCACTAACCAGTGTGCTGGTGAGTTTGTCATCACCTTCCCCAGAGCTTACCACAGTGGATTCAACCAGGGTTTCAACTTTGCTGAAGCAGTCAACTTCTGCACCATGGACTGGGTAAGATCCGTTTGCACTGTTTAGGATTCTCTTGAATTTGATTTGACCATTATGTCATTTCTTTGCACCATTCCTTATTCATGCTGTAACATAATTGTGTTCAAAGTTCTTTTCAAGACTTAACTGAAAAGGGTGTTTTAACACACACACTAACCAATATTTAAGGAACAGAGCAATATTGACTGTGATTAAATAACTTTTATTTGCTTGAATATATTCTGTTTAGCTTTGCACGTAAATCATGTTCATCACCATGTTTCCTGGTAGATGCCCATTGGTCGCCGCTGTGTGGATCACTATCGCCAGCTGAGCAGATATTGCGTCTTCTCTCATGATGAGATGGTTTGTAACATGGCCTTCAAAGCAGACACAATGGATGTTGACCTGGCGTCAACAGTGCAGGGGGACATGACCACCATGGTCCAAGAGGAAAGGCAACTAAGAGAAAAGATTGACAAAATGGTGAATTGCTCATCCCCATTATTTGTTTTTGTTTGGACATAAGTTTTGGCTCCTGGAGTATATATGTTGCAGAGTGAGGAATGTATTTTGTGAAAGTCACAGGAGCTGATTCTGAAGTCTGTATATGTTCTTGATTTGAGAAAACTCGGGAATTTTTTTTTTTTTTTTATCATATTGGAAAATTAAGATTAGATCCTTTAAAAAAAAAAAAAAAAAAAAAAAAAAGAATGTCTGCACAGATGCCACATTTGGCTCTCCTGTCTGCAGTAAGGCTCTAATGACTGAATTTGCATCTCCAGGGTGTGGTGCAGTCTCGACGAGTTGATTATGAGGGGCTCCCAGATGAGGAGCGGCAGTGCTGTAAGTGTCGGACCACCTGCTACCTGTCTGGCATCAGCTGCCCCTGCAGTCCTGACAAGGTGGTGTGTTTGTACCACGCCCAGGACCTCTGCTCTTGTCCTCATGACAACCTCACACTCAAGTGAGTCTCCAGTAACCACAACAACTGAACAATAATTTACTTGCCAATGGATTTTACCACTTTTATCATTTATTTATTTGTTTATTTTATTGCAATTATTTAACAGTGTCACATAAATGCAGAGCATATATCTTGTTTTTTAACTCATTGGCTGCCATTGATGTCTATAGATAGCAGCCATTGTGAGTTAAGTAGTATGAATACATCATCAACAGCTGCTACATTACCATGAAAGAAAAGTCACTAAACCTGGCTGCCTTCTTATCATTCATAACTACACATGCCTTTATTTGTCTTTTCCTACAGTTACAAATTTACCCTTAATGAATTGTACCCCCTAATGGCATCAGTGAAGCTGCGTGCAGAGTCCTATAAAGACTGGGTTCATAGTGTTCAGGATATTGTGGAAAATAAAGGAACCAAGAAAAGAGGTGCACACATTTTTAGTTTTGCACAAACTTTTATTAAACTTCTATTCCCCTTTCTTTTGAGGTGCACATTAGTGAAGGTGAATTCCAATCCTCTATTTTGTTTTCTGGTCAGGTTTGGAGGAGCTTCACAGCCTGATGGAGCAGGCAGAAACAAAGACATTCCCTCGGACCAGCCTTTTGGATCAACTGCGTACCGTTACCTCAGAGGCTGATAAAGTTGCTGTGATGGCACAGCAGCTTCTCAATGGGAAGAGGCAGACAAGGTAAGCTAAACTTAAAAATAAATAAATAAATAAAAGTTGTGAATCTGTGAAGTAAAATGAAAATATATTCTTGTAATTATGCCATAGTTTAAAAAAAAAAAAAATGCTGTGTTGATTACTACCGTGTGAGAGGTCCCGGGGTCGAATCCTAGTTGTATCAGCAAGGGCACCTGGTCTAAAACTTGTGCCAAACCAATCATGCAAATTACCCCGCTGTGGGGACTCCAAACATTGAGCAGCCAAAATGAAAGTTTATTTTTGTTGTCTCCATTGTGTGGCAGAGTTCATCTTGTATCATTTCCATTTTGTTTGCTAGATAGAGTTGACAAAAGCAAGCAGCATTAGTTTAGAAGGAGCATCTAGAGTTTGTTTGTTGTTGCTGAAGCACTTAATAATAACACCCCTTTTTGTTGCCTTTTCTGTTAAGCAGTTTGATTCTCTGTTTCAGGTATCGTTCTGGAGGTGGAAAGTCTCAAAACCAGAACGAGTTGACCGTGGAGGAGCTGAGGTCCTTTGTGCAGCAGTTGGACAAACTGCCGTGTAACATCAGACAGGCTCCTTTACTGAAGGTAAATAACAGAGTATATTCTCAATCATTTAAATTCATTTGAAATGCAACAAGACTGCCAATGGAACGGGCTCACTGGTGTTTATTGATAACATGTCTGCTGACAGAAGTAGAAAGATCAATTTTGAGCCGTCTCGGGCTATAGTTTACTCACAGGACGGCAATCCCTAGTACAGATGGATAATCACCCTAAACATACTGCAAAAGAACCTTGACTTTTTGAAGGCAAAAAAATTGAATATTCTTTAGTGGGCCAAGTCAGTTGCCATATCTCAGTCCAATGATTTGAGTTACTGAAGCCAGAAAGGGCCACAAGCAAGCAGCAACTGAAGGTGGCTGCAGTGAAGACCTGACAAAGCATCTCCAGGGAGGAAAACTCAGAATTTGATGCCTGTGGCTTCCACACTTCAGGTTATATTATGGTTATATTTAGAATGAGGTCATTTTGTCTAAATACTTTGAGCCCCTGAAAATGAAGATGCTTTAAATTTTTGGTGGAGACAGTTATATGACTTTCATTGTCTAAATACTTCTTGACCTAACTGCACATAAAGACTCCAACAACACTTTATAAGTTATAAAATGCTTGTTATGACCTCCAGGACCTGTTGACCCGTGTGGATGACTTCCAGCAGCACAGTGACCGTCTGCTTTCTGATGAGTCACCCAGCCCACAGGAGCTGCAGGACCTGCTGGATGTGAGTCTGGGTTTGGACGTGGAGCTGCCACAGCTTCCTCTGCTGAGGGAAAGACTGGAGCAGGCTCGATGGTTGGATGCCGTGCAGCAAGCCAGCAGCAGACCAGACACCCTCTGTCTGGACACCATGAGGAGGCTGATCGACCAGGGTGTAGGCCTGGCTCCTCACAGCTCTGTGGAGAGAGCTATGGCTCGTCTGCAGGAGCTGCTGACGGTGTCAGAGCTGTGGGAAGAGCGGGTGCTTGGTCTCACGGAGGCCAGGTGAGAGAAGTCATCTTCTAATGATTTGATATGAGATTTTATACTTTTTATTAAATCAAGGTGTGATTGACGTATGCACTTCTCAAAAGATATACTCCTCAACCTTTTGCAACCTGTTGGTACCACTGAATCTACTGTGACTTCGACATTGCAATTCATATATTTCTACATCTGTTAGAAATGCATTAGTTAAAGGTCAGCAGCTGTTGTTGTTGGCCATTATGCTACAAAAATATAGCGTAACAAGTCTGAACCAACAACTGTATGTCATGTTTCTTCACAGGCCATATCACAGCATAGACACTCTTGATGCTGCTCTACAAGAGGTAGAAAACATCCCTGCCTATTTGCCCAACTGTCTGCAGCTAAAGGATGTTGTCACTAAGGCCAAGAAATGGCTTCATGAAGCTGAAACCCTCCAGGTAAAATACACCTTGAGTACATGAACCTAAAATTTGTTGAATTTTGAACTGTAAACTCTAAATGTGTTGCTTGTTGGCAGTTGGGGGGGCGTATTCCTGTGCTGGACAGCCTATCTGAGCTGGTTCTCAGAGCAGAAAGCATCCCGGTGAGGCTCGACCCTCTAAGCCGACTGGAGGCCCTTGTCAGTGATGTTCAGAGCTGGAAGGAGAGTGCAGCAAAGACATTCCTACTGAAAAATTCTCCCTTTTCTCTCCTTGAGGTAAACAGAGATCATGAAAATTTTAACTCAACTTCCCAAATATGGATACAAGTCCTTCATGTACTGTCACTGTTTTCAGGTTCTCTGCCCAAGATGTGATGTTGGATCTGGGCATCAAAAGTCAAAATCTAAAAAAGTCAAAGAATTTCCACAGTTTGGAAAGAAATCTTCATCAAAACTGGAATCTGTGTGTGACGTGGAGAGGGCTCTCTCTGAAAGCAAGGACTCTGCCTCTGCTGTGAGGAACTCTTTTTTTTTTTGTTTGTTTTGTTTTGTTAACAATAAATGCTGTAGGCAGGGCCAAGAAGTGGCTGACTGTTAACAATTGCATTATGTATAAACTTTTCTTAAATCAGATGATATTCTAATTCCAAAGAACCCCTTTATTTTTTTTCCCTTTAATTCTTCTGCGTAAGATGACTTGGACACCAAAAGAAATTAAAATTCACATATGGGCTAGATTTATAAATGAGTTTAAAATGATAAAAACTCCTGTCTTTTAATTTTTTTTCCTTATTCAAAACAAAATTCTATATGCTTATTCAGACAGCAAGTCCCTTCTAGCCCCAGGATATCTTCTCCTTGTAGCTTGCAATTATCAAAGCACAAGGAGCTCTGAAGCTCCACCTTGCAAGTCGTCAGGATTATTCTGTCCATAATTTACATTCAACATATGGCCTATCTGAATGCACCTGTTTGAGACTGTAGGTGGTCTTTTGCAAATTCAAAACAAAAAAAGTCCTCAATCATAGCACTGATAGGTGATTTCTGCTTATGGCATGTCTTGTAACACACACAAAAACATCTGTTGGAAGAATTAATAAGGTTAAAAGCTTTATTTTTTTATTATTGTTGTTTTGTTTTTTGTTTTTTAGCAGAGGGAGGCCTTAAACAAATATGGAAGTAACAATAAATCAGCTGTAGCTGCTGCATTTAGGGACAGATACAGGCTCCAATACAATAAGGAAAGAGAATAGTTCTGTTCCTTAAGGTGTTAAGGCATCAGGCATTTTAACAAGGATCTGTCTTAAAAAAATTAAAAGGGGAAGATAATTCTTCAGTCTAGTTATTTTGACCTCTCTAAAGGATTTTAAAATGGTTGCAAACAAAACATAATTTGTTAGGTTACAAAATTTGTTTTTAATTTTGTCTGTTTTTTTTTCCTTCCTCACAGATGGCTACTCTTGCTGAGGTCCGACGTAGGGAGATGGAGATATTGTTGGCTCTGAGAGCTTCAAATGAGTCCAGGCTTTTACCTGCTGAAAACTGTTGTGCACTTAGTGTTTGTGTTTGCCAAAAGGCCCCTTCAGGTGCCATGGTGCAGTGCGAGCTTTGTCGAGACATTTTCCACGGCAGCTGTGTCACACCAACTGTAGACATAGAGTACAGCAAAGCCTGGCTTTGCCCACTTTGCCAGCGGTCCAGGAAACCACCTCTGGACAAGGTCTTGCCCTTATTGGCCTCACTGCAGAGGATTCGGGTTCGCCTCCCGGAAGGAGATGCCTTGCGCTTCCTCATTGAGAGAACAGTCCGATGGCAGCACAGAGTTCAGCAGGCTTGTGCAGAGGGAGTGTTGGAGCGAGTGTCAGCTATGGTCAGTGGAAAGTGTATATCTCACTGAATGTAGCCATGACGTCTGTATGCCTCGACTTAAAGTTGTAATTCATTTTGTTCCAGGGGAGAGTTGGACCCAGATTGTCTTTATATCAGACTCAGGAAATAAATGGTTGTTCTTTTTATACAGAGCACCAATCTATTCCAGTACAGGGTAAGTGAAGCTTTTGTTGTCAGAACTCTTTCATCCTCTTTTCTTCAGTGATATCTGAGCTCTAATGCTCTTAATATATATCACAGGACTCAGTCCAGAGCTGGAGGAGCTAATGGTAGAGGGATTCCTGCTGCAGGTCACCCTGCCTGAAACTGAGCAGCTCCACAGATACCTGCTGTACAAACTCGTCCCCCCACCCTCCCATAGCGCCCCCTGTGGGAATGGCACAGAACAGTCTCAGAAAGGGAGTCCCCAACACAACAAGGTAAATATGAATAGTTTACTGCTTCACGTTTCATGTTCTATTTCACTCATGTAGCACTTTAAAAAGCATTTTACATGTGTATTAACAAATTATGTGTAATAAGACAAAGTTAAATAATACACATTTTGACACAAAACAGAAGAAGAAGTTGAACTGGACATTAAAAGTGCTTTTAAAATCTTTGATTTTCTTTAGACCGGAGTGTCCAGTCTGAAAAAGGAGGTGGTGAACAGTCAGAGCAAAAGGACCAAGCGACGTAAGGAAAGCGCAGACTCTCAGCACTGTGAGAAGGCCAAGAAATCTCGCAAGAAGAAGCCCAAGAAAAGCAAAGAAAGGAGTGAAGAATCAAAGAGGACGTGTTCCCCCACACACACAATATCTGACCCTTCTCTTTCAGACTCAGAGGAGGACTTTTCACTTTGTGCTGCACCGTGGTGCAGGGAGCCAGAGGGTGATGAGGTACTTCTCTTCAGCCTGCAGCATTTAGATAACCCAAATGTTTTTTATAACTTACATGTGCTTATGCGTACAGTTCAATTATATTCCCATATGTCTTTTCAGGTAAATTGGGTCCAGTGTGATGGCACCTGTAATCAGTGGTTCCACCAAGTCTGTGTGGGACTGTCTGCTGAACGAGCAGAGAAGGAGGACTACATTTGCATAAGTTGTACACAGCCAGACTATGACAGAGGAGAATGAAGACCAAAAAATGATGAAGGATGTGCAGTCTTAAAAGCCACAGCACTAAAGCACACACCTGAACTATATGTCCTGTGGCTTCTCCTCTTTACCTTCTGGCTTGTCCTCCGTGAATATGGTGCTATTTCCTTTTTTTTTTTTCCTGGAATTACTAAAGACTAGCGTCACTGTTTTTGTCCCTTGGCTGGTTTTTCAGCTAATCAACTAATCCTTTCTAAAACTTTTCAAGACTTGATGCAGATGTGGTATAAAAAAAGAAACAGCGCAGGGATTTTTCAACCAAAAAAAATGTCAGTTTGACATTTCAGAACTGTTTTTCTTTGACTTGCATCTGAACAATGTGAAACTTATCTTTCTCTTGTAGAGTAAATATTATTTATCTGAGCAATAGCTGAGCAGATTAATTCAGGTCCACTTTTTACCTGAGCTATATTTGTTTGTAGAAATTCTTTAAGATGCCTTCCTGAAGCAAAAACCCTGAGGACTTCACTTTTTGAATCCTATATTACACAGTTCAGTCAAGATTTAAGTGCACCTCACAACAGAAATGGGACTGGTTCTGCCCATCAGAAGCTTGCACCTGCTAATCTCCCCCCCCCCCCAATGTCCTTTTAAAAATTCACTGGCTTAGATATGAAATCGGGTTTCCCTTTTGCGCTGTCTATGGATGAAGATGCAGGTCCTGGATCCCTTGTTCCTGGCAGTGATGAGACTTGATTATGTTCACAAACTAAGAAAGAACTGTCCGACATCGAAGGAATGTACATTTTGCTTTTGGGTGAATTTTTCCCTTTATGGTTGAGGTTGAAAATAATTGTGTTGGACTTAGGTAGAATACAGACTGTGTGATTTATTTGCCACGGGTATATTACCTTTTTCTCTCTCCTTTGGATAAATAATATAATTCATATGTTGCAGTTTGCATTATAAAATAAAATGTTTGTTCCCAAATCTTTGATGGGTGGATGGATTTGATGATTCAGCAAAATTCTTCAACAAAATACATTAGTGAATGGTACATCTCAATGAGGTGGCAAAATATGTTAACCTAATCACCTATAAGGCTAACAATTGACTGAAAACAACTCATTTTTTAATTACACCTTCAATGTGTTCAGGTGTGAACAAATATATATTCACAAACAACCCCAGTTTCAAAAACGTTGGGACATTGTGTAAAACGTAAATGACAGAATGCCATGATTTGCAAATCTCACAAATCCGTATTTTATTTGTAATAGAACATAGATGTTGAAACGGACATGTTACCATTTCATGGAAAATATTAGCTCATTTTGACTTTGACAGCAGCAACAAATCCCAAACACTTGAGAACATGGTGCTGTTTACCATTGTGTAGTATCCCCTCTTTTAACTGTAAATGTTTTGGAAGTGAGGAGACCAGTTGCTGGACTTTTAGGAGAGGAATATTGGAATATTGTCCCATTCTTGCCTGCAGGATTCTAGCTGCTCAACAGTCGCGGACCTTGGTTGCCAGATTTTTCGTTTTATGATGCACCAAATCCACCTACTGGTGAAAGGTCTGGACTGCAGACAGGCTCGTGCAGCATCTGGACTCTTCTGCTGCCAAGCTGTTGTGATGGATTTAGCAATATGCATGGCCTTTCCTGAAAGAGATGTTGTCTCGATGAGAGCACATGTTGCTCTAAAACCTCTGTACTCTCCAGCATTGATGGTGTCTTTCCAAAGCTTTTTAAAATACTGCAGAACGGATCATTGGATGAGCATTGTGCCAGAGGAACAGGTATGATGACATCTACCTTCTACCACTGAGCGCATCTCAGGTGTTCCGAGCGCAAGGAGAGGGTCAGAGGGAGACGCACAGTACAAGAAACTCCACAACAGAGTTCTGTGATCTCTTCGTTTCCTCCACAGCAAACATCTGAATGAGATCATGCCACAGCTGTACAGACATCATCTGCCCTTAAGAGAATAATAACGTATGAAAGTAATACAGTGATGCATAATCGAGAGGTTAAGAGCCGGTTGTGCACGTCCACATGTGACTGGGTGGACGCGCAATGTCGCGATTTGGACACGCTCTTTCGGTATCTTGCGGTACTTGTATCACGCAGATTTTAGATAGAGGATAGCGGGTGGTCAGGACCACCCACTATCCTCTATCCAAAATCTAATTTAACACCTTTGATTAATCTGACCACAGAACAGTTTTCTATGTTGCCGCAGAATAATCAGCATTCGTTTTATTGTACGTGTGTTGATTTAACATCTACAATTGTTTTAAAGTGTTTTGACTGTAGAAGACTTTGCTTTTATAGTTTGGTTAGTTCGTTTATTAGTACTAGCTTCTTCAGTGTTGGACAGCTGAGCTTGACGGTCTGTAGTGGTTTCTATGGACTCACTAAAGGAGGGGCGTGGTTATTTTGCGTCTTTGCGTCACACCTTTTTTTTTTTTTTTTTTTTTTGCTGTTGTTGTTAGCTAGCTCGAGACTACAGGGGGCTACTCTTGCAGCAACTGTTGAGGTAAACCAGGTATCCATACTATCTGAAACGCACAGCTCGATTGTAGTAGCTGGTTCAGCGTGGCCTTTCTTCCCGTCGACATGGACGAGGAATATTACAGCGGTGCAGGAGACTGGGAAGCAGCGGAGGGCACCACGGTGAGCGCGCGACTTGTTGCTGTTTCAGTGTTCAGTTAGCTGGGTAGCATTAGCCTTGCTGCAGCTTGTAGGAACCACAGATCCTTCGTCGTTAACCAGCTTCAGGCGAACAGCTGGTGAACAATCCCTTTTCATTTATTTGTCTCCTTTTACTGTACCACTAAATATTTTCGTTTTTGTAACCACGTGTAAGTAAATGTTAATTTAATTTTCGCCCGACATTAAAATGTAGTAAGTTGCTCACTTAAACCTAAACGCTAAAATGAGTTGATCACAGAAACGATATTGGACTATGTTGTTTTGGTGAACGTTCGCAACATACATATGTCAATGTTGCTTTCAGGAGGATGGTTATGGGGAAGGAGAAAACGATGGGAAAATCCAGGAGGATTGTCTGCAGAAATTCTCTAGCAGGGATTACATCATGGAGCCTGCAATATTCAACACACTCAAAACGTAAGATTGTTTCCAATCTCCATAAATATTTGTGGAAGGTGGAAAAATGTCTTACCAGGAATATGATGGCTGTGAGAATTTGGATCGGCACAAGACAACTGTGTTTTGAATGACATGCATTATAGGGAGAATAAAAGTCCATCTTGTTGTTGCAGATATTTCCAAGCAGGTGGCTCTCCTGAACATGTCATCCAGCTTCTCTCTGAAAACTACTCTGCTGTGGCTCAGACTGTTAATCTGCTGGCTGAGTGGCTCATCCAGATGGGTAAATAGCAAACTCTGGAATAGAAAATATGAAATTAATAAAGCCCTCTTCTCATCCAGCTTGTGGTATGTGCTGTATTAATCTGTAATGTCATTGTTTTGGCTGCAGGTGTTGAGCCTGCTCAGGTCCAAGAACGAGTAGAAAATCACCTTAAAAGTCTTCTAATAAAGCACTTTGATCCCCAAAAAGCAGATTCTATTTTCACTGTTGAAGGAGAGGTAAGATCTGATTTCTGAACACATATGACACTGCACGAGTTTTGAACCAATTTGACAGTTGCCAACTTTGCTGACTGGTTGGAAGAAAATCACTGAGTCGTCAGCAGTCCCTCGTTGGCACTCAAATATGCATCAGAGGTTTGCTGACTCATATCCAGGCCAGCACCAGAGGTTATCTAGCATGTTAAATATCTGGAGTCCTGGGCAATTCCCCATTGGAGCTACATTGAGTTATAGAGCATAACATATGGTGATGTCACAGTAAGGAAAGGAAACCCGAAGGGACACACAAGTCATACCATGATATAAGGAAGCACCCACACTTTTTTTTTAATACAAAGGAATGTTTGTGTGGTGCTCTGTAACACGTTCCTTTTTTTTTTTTTTTTGTGTTCTGAACACATCACAGAGACAGCTTGCACTATTTGTTTCTTCCCTCAGTCCATTTTCAAATAAGTAACTCCTGTTTTTTGTGTATTTTAATGCCTTATTTCCATCATGTGTTTTGTTGACACCCATGTGCTGATGCTGAAAGTTGTGCACTGTGAAAGTGGCCTAAATGATGACAAACCTTGAGCATGTTGGGCTTAATTTTGTAACCACCATGTCATGCAAGTGAGGTTCCTATATACCAAATCGATCCAGTCTGCTCTGTTTTTAGACTCCTGCTTGGCTTGAGCAGATGATAGCACACACAACCTGGAGGGATCTCTTTTACAAGTTGGCAGAGGCTCACCCTGATTGTCTCATGCTCAACTTCACTGTCAAGGTATAGTATTAGAAGCTTTAGTGCAACATCTAGATCAAAAAGGAAGGATATGCCAAAGAGACTTTTTTTTTTTTTCATTTATCTTTCTATTATTAATGCTGACATTTACTTTTAGTCTCACTTAATTGAAATCTGTTAATTCATCAACTAACTTGTTATCTTGTCTCTGTATTTTAGTAATATACTGTTATTTCCTATAATGGTAATTCCAGTCAAATTATCACAAGAATATTCTTCCTTGAATCTGAGAAACACTGAATTTTATGTATTAGAATTTTCTATTTGAAAAAAACAGAAGGATATAATTACATTTCAATGCTGTAATTAACATTTCAGCACTGTAGACTACAGACAGCTTTTTTTCAGTTTTGTATTTTGACCTTTTCCTTATTTCTGTCTCAAGCTTATTTCAGATGCTGGTTACCAAGGAGAGATCACCAGTGTGTCTACAGCATGTCAACAGCTGGAGGTTTTCTCCAGAGTGCTGAGGACATCTTTGGCCACATTGCTTGATGGAGGAGAGGAAAACCTGGAGAAGACCTTGCCAGAATTTGCTGTAAGGCTTGCTCTTTTCCTTTACTCTATTAACAATGGTATTTTTTTTCTTTTTGCTTTGCTGTCGTTTGCAGGTGATTTCACACCTGCAAAGTGCTTCTTGCACCCACGTATATTAATTTAGAAAAAACATTCGATGTCTTGCTTTTTCTCTTTCTTGCAGAAAATGGTGTGTCATGGAGAGCACACTTACCTGTTTGCCCAGGCAATGATGTCTATCCTCGCTCAAGAGGAACAGGGCGGTTCAGCTGTTCGCAGGATTGGCCAAGAGGTGCAAAAGTCTGCACATGAGAGGTATTGTTTCCTTATTCAGCAAGGAGCACTAGGTTGACTGGGCTCTGTTTATTTTCTTGGGGTTCAAATGATCAAGTGACTGTACTTGATTGTAAGGGTTTACAGAGACAAAAAAATTAGGCTGGAAAACCAGGAATCCCATCAAATGGGCTTAAAAACATGTTTCATATTTTAGTCCCCAACGTGCTGAACTGAAAATGGAAGCACCTATTATTTAATAATCAGAGGTGAAGGGGCTTGGTTTTGTCTGTGTGTGTCTGTGAGGGAACAAATGTTGGTTTCAGTACTGACTCTGTAATTGTGTTTATGTCACAGAGGTCATGATGCCAGTCAAATAACCCTCGCGCTCGGTACAGCAGCAGCCTACCCTAGAGCCTGCCAGGCCCTCGGTGCTATGTTATCCAAAGGAGCCCTGAATCCTGCTGATATCACAGTTCTCTTCAAGATGTTCAGCAGCATGGACCCTCCTCCTGTTGAGCTGGTGGGAACAAACTTCTTTCGTTAAGTTTGCATTCACTTTTTTGAAGCAAAAGTATAGTAAAATGTTTTTTTTTTTTTTCTTGTTTTTAGATCCGAGTGCCTGCCTTTCTAGACTTATTCATGCAGTCACTTTTTAAACCTGGATCAAAAATCAACCAGGACCATAAGCACAAGTACATCCATATCTTGGCTTATGCTGCCAGTGTGGTTGAGACGTGGAAAAAGGTACTGAACACAGTGGTGATGTTTGGATTTCCTACTTGAAATCTGCAAAAACAGTGATGTAAATATATTTTTGGTGTTAGCTGATTAAAGTAACTTGCAGGCCTAGTAGCTTGCAGCAATTGTCCAGTAGTTTCAGGCATGAAATTGCCTACTCATTTATTTATTTCTTTATAGTCTTTTGTTACATCTTTACTTCAGCCTCCTAAGATGTTTTACATTGTGTTTATTTAACTCTAGAACAAGCGGGTTAACATTAACAAAGATGAGTTGAAGTCAACCTCTAAGGCTATAGAGACCTGTGCACAACCTGTGTTGCAATGAAAACAAAGGAGCTACAGAACTGGTGGCTGAACTCGGTACTTTGTATCAGTGCATCCGGTGAGTGGATAACCTCGGCCTTCAGCTTTTTTTTTTTTTGTTTGTTTGTTTTTTTGGTGGTGAACTCTTGCAGTGGAACTGACATTAAACTTAAAATGTTTTTATTTGCTCTATCAAAAAAAATAAAAAATGATTAATAGAAAAAAAACCCAAAAAAGATTAAAATATGTTGTGAAAATAGGTCACTGGATATTTATCTGCAAGCAAACAAAATCTGCTTTGCTGATTTAAAAAAATAGTACACTATAATTGATCAGTTTGTGGCAAAAGGGACTGAGTGAAGTAAGACTAAATAGGCAAAAAACATTTTTTTTTTAGCATTTGAAACATGAAATATCTGAAGTAAGGCGAGATTGCAAATTTTGAATTTTATTTTTTGTAGGTGTTAGTCTGATTAAAATAACCTTCTGACTGCTCTTCTACTGATGCAATCATGTGTTCAGGTTTCCAGTGGTTGCTATGGGAGTTTTGAAGTGGGTGGACTGGACAGTGTCAGAGCCACGCTACTTCCAGCTCCAGACAGATCATACTCCAGTCCATTTAGCTTTACTGGATGAGGTGTGACGTCATTACAAGATTAAAGCTTGATATCTTTCCCTCTGAAGATGACAGTAAAATTCAGACATTAAATTTTGCCCTGCACAGATCTGTACGTGTCACCAGCTGCTGCATCCGCAGGTCCTCCAACTGCTTATCAAGCTCTTTGAGACGGAGCACTCCCAGCTGGACGTCATGGAGCAGGTGTGTCAGCGTTACCAACATATTTGCAACTGCACTTTTCAACTGAAATTTGTGTGATGTACACATGACTCGTTTTTATTTCTGTTTCAACTCTAGCTGGAGTTGAAGAAGACTCTTCTGGATCGAATGGTTCATCTCCTGAGCCGTGGTTACGTTCTGCCCGTTGTCACCTACATTCGAAAGTGTCTGGAGAAACTCAATACAGATATCTCCCTCATACGATATTTTGTCACAGAGGTATCAGCTGCTTTTAGCCTTACGTAGGGGAAGAAAAAGTAGAAATCTAAGTCACCCAGAGCTAGAGATGTATTTACCTCAGATAAATGCATATGAATATTGGACTGCAAACAAGCGGTAATGTTGCTCTGTAGCTCTTGATGCACACTTGTTTGCTATCAGGTGCAGATTATGAAGTAATTTCTGCCCATGGGTGAAACCCTTTAAAGGAAAGCTCAGCATCAAGTGCTTTTTCTTAAAGGTCCTGGATGTGATCGCGCCTCCCTACACTTCAGATTTTGTTCAGCTCTTTTTGCCTATCCTGGAAAACGAAAGCATCGCGGGAACAATCCGCACAGAGGGAGAACATGACCCAGTAGCTGAGTTTATTGGTAAGTGAAGGACCAACTTTCAGTCTCCACAGTTTTGACACAAACGTTACTGCATTCTGAAATTAACCCACATTTTTACGGCAACCAAAAAAATGAAGTTCCAAAATTACCACAGTTGATTAAATTAAATTTTGCTATTCTTTGAAAGCACTAATGTGTGAATGTTTTTTTTTGTTTGTTTGTTTTTTAGCTCATTGCAAGTCAAATTTCATCATGATTAACTGATACGGTTTTTATGGGAGACTGCACAAAGAAGGCCCACGGAGAAGATGGACAGTGGCTCTACTTGATACTGAAATAAACTTTTTGTAGAGTTGAAAGTTAATCATTCCTCTGTTGATGGAATTACATGGCAGAAGTCTAAAAAAAAGAAAAAAAAAACTTTCATATGTATATTTGTTTTTTATATTTTATATTTACTCGTGTTAAATAAAAACTTCTCAAATCAAGTTTTTGTCCACTTCTTAAAAATGTAAGCGCTGCAACATTTTCTCTTCCTTCTCCATCCAAGATCGAGGTTGGAGTTTGATTTAGAAAAACGGTAGCTGAAAAAAATTATCTGTGGATAGCGGTGTAGGCTCTAAGAGTATTTTTTTTCATCGTTTTACTTTCCTACTTCTTTGTAACTATGCTATTATAGGAAACGTATCTGCTTACAGCTGTGAGCCACGATTCACTCGTCTTCATTTTTGGTGGTAACAACAGTTTTTCTTACGCAATTTCAGGGTGAAATCTTGTGTGGCTGGATTTGAATCTTGGGTCCACTGATTTGATTTGCTTGTGCTGATCAAACACTTGTTTGTACTGGTGTCTATCACAACTCGAAATGTTAAACCTTTCCACCATTGAGTATTAATACATTGTAAGAATCTGGCCTGACTGTTACTCAAGACACGTTTAAAGCACTAGTGTTGCCTTTATTGGCACAATTTGAAACAGAACAAGAATTTACCTTAATTTCTGGTGCGCATTGGTCATTAAAACAGCAACTTGCTTATAAGGCACATTTAAAAATCTTTCCTCTTATCACTGTAGTGCAATAATGTCAGTTATTCATCACACAATACAGTCACTGCATGCTTTGGCAGAGTAGGTTTCATCTACAAATTAAAACTCAAAACACATCTGTTGATATAAACTGCTGAATTAAGTGTCATTTGAATTTATCTCAAGCACAGAAATTACTTGTACTGGTGGTATTTAAAATGTCCTAACAATCTACAGACCTCCCTGATGTGATGTGATCATTTTCATCAACACTAGCAGCTGTGACATCCAGCTAGCAGACCTTGGCATTGAGTCTAAAAAAATGTTTTCTTTAAAAAAAAAAAAAAGGTCAACATATTCCCTTTTCAGCATTAGAATATAAAAAGCGTCCCTCCACCCTGAAGATTTAAAAGATAACTGAAATAACAGTGCGCTGATTTAGAGGTAGTCTTTAGGGACAATTGGGTCTCCGTACATGCAGTCCTCCTCCACTGCCAGGTTGTACTTGCTGCCACTTCCTCCCTTGTATGCACTTGTAACGATCCTCAGCCAGCCCTTCTCACCCTGAAGAGAAGGAAGGGATTAATAATCAATTCACTGAATACAAATAAACTGATTTAAATACATTATTCTGGCATGTTTTAGACCATAATGCCAAACAGTTTTGGCTCAATGAAAACAAAAGTACACAAAGATTTCAACTTTCACTGATAAAATCTTGAAAATGTTTATTTAAAAAAACCTTCCAGTTTAAAGAAGACCATTTGTGAAAATTTTATTAAAAAGGGAAAAAAAAACATAAGCTCAGTTCTAAAATTGACTCATTTAGACCTGGTGTGTCCACTAGACACAGACACTAGTATATTCATGTTGCATGATATAAAGTAAAAAATATGTCATCTTAAGATACAGTTGTGCAAATTATAATTGGTGATCTTAAGGGTTTGAAGTGGATGAAGCTTTCATGCGTTTTGGAGTACAGTATCAGTCTGGTATTCAGCAACATTTCACTTACAGTGCCATGCGAAAGTATTCGGCCCCCTTAAACTTATCAACTGTTTGCCACATTTCAGGCTTCAAACATAAAGATATAAAATTTCAATTTTTTTTAAAGAACCAACAAGTGGGAAACAATCTGTGAAGAGGAATGAAATTTATTGGATATTTTAAACTTTAACAAATAAACTGAAAGGTGGGGAGTGCAATATTATTCTGCCCCTTTGCATTAATACTCTGTAGCGCCACATTTTGCTGCAATAACAGCTACAGCTGTGTCCCACTTGTTGGTGATTCTTGACAAAAAAACTGCAATTTTATATCTTTATGTTTGAAGCCTGAAATGTGGCAAAAGGTTGAAAAGTTCAAGGGGGCCGAATACTTTCGCAAGGCACTGTACACTGCCAGCAAATTCACTGTAAATTTCATAGTTTTGGTTTCTTCAGTTTTCATCCCAAACTTAAAGTCGAAGAATAGTTTATTTAGTAATTGGTTTTTGATTATTACAGACATACAGCACTTGACTATTCAAGTTTACAGATGTTTCAGTCAAAAGGAATTAGGCTTCACTAATCAGAAAAAGCTTAGAGTTGTGGATATTTGTTTCTGTGAAATACAGTATTTTTGTGCATCACAGTTTATTTTAATTGCTTCTAAATCTGCTTGACATTTTCTGCAGAGGACTCACCCAAGGCTCTCCCCAGGAGTTGCGTACAATCCAGTATTCAACGCCATTCTCTACTCCCCATCCTGCCACTGACACAATGTGGTTGATGTAGGCTTCCTCCTGGTATTCAGAGTAGAGTCCACCTGTGTACGCGTCCAGCTTGTCTGTGGCCATAATCCCACAGCTAAAGAAAACAAATGCCACAAGTTGCTTTGTCTTTGTGGTTAAGGGTGTGGCAATTACGAAAATACAGGGCAGCATTGGGACAAGGCTTTTATAAACGGTATAATAATGTTCCACAGTACTGTCAGTAACATTGAGCAGGTAACAGGTGACACTGGATGGCAGAGTAAAGTAATGTGGGAACATATTTTTTTAGGGAGTTCTGACACTGTAAAACAATACAGTCCACAAAATGGCACTTCCATGACATGAAAACGAAATATGGATTGGAATGCTTCTCTTTTTAAATGTCATATTGCTGAGTGAGAAATGGCTTCATGGCCTGAACTCTTACACAGCTGTATCAACCTTAAAAATAACATTTTAAACATTTTCATTTTTTAAGGGCTGTAATTACTAATTGTGTGTGGGGGTATGTATGTGTGACTGGTTTGCGTCTGCTGAATGGCTCTGCATTCCTGGCAGTCTTTTGCTGAGAGTGTACAGGCGTGACATAAAAATCCAGCTGACCTCGTGTAGTAAAAGTACACCCGACCAATTAAAACAAAACAAGCAGAATAAACAGTTGCAAACCTGATTGGGCCTCGAGCATAAATCTCTGCCATCATCTTCTCTCTCCCACTCACAGCTCCGTAATCTCCCACCTTCCACAGAGTGTAGTTTTTGACAACATTGCACACGCCAAACGTGGTGCAGGTGCCACATTCATTGAAGGGTTTGCACTCTTTAATGGAGACACACAGACCACATACAGCTCAGGCTCACGGTGTGCATGTATTTGTAGTTCTTACACTGTGCCACTGCAGACTACTCACTCTGGTCTTTAGCCTGATAGTTATTGCAGGTTTCATCTGGGATGCCATGCGTGTTAGCATACTCCCAAACTCCATTGTGGTCACCTCCGTGGCAAGTCCCTGCGTCACCACAGTCGATCACATGCTGGACAGAGAGGTAAGCAGAGGGCCATGCTCCATTTCGCTTAATGTTGATGCGATCTGAAGAGGTAAAGAAAAACAGGTAGTATACCTTTAAAACAAACACAGCGATCAGTTTCTTCTGTGAAAGGAGGAAGTGGGACTACTGTTTTTGGAACAGAAATCTTGTGGTGTTCAACAACTGAACCACAGTCATTTAGCATGTTTTGAAGTCCTGAATAGAACTACAATGAGGTATACCTGCCATAGCACTGGTGCTACCATGCGCCCAGCAGGAGCCACAGTACTGGGGAATGTGCTGATTGCGTGTTGTACTGACATAGTTGGTGCCATTGATGTTCCTCCAGTCCCATGACTTGGGCAGATCAGAAATATTTAAATACTCATGAGGCCGAGGCGTGGTCCTGTAAACACACAGATCATTAGCTATATGTTCTGCAGTCGTGACAAAGTCTAAACTAGCAACGTTTTGTTTCTATCACTGAAGTAATGGGTTTTTTTTTCTCTGTTTTATAACTAATGTATATTGAATATTTTAATTTTCAACTTGGGAAAACAGGTGTAAAGATGGTACTTTCAGATACTGATCAAGCCATGATGACAATGATTGTAGGCCTACTAATACCCTCCTCTAAATATAGGCTGTTTACATTTCCTTCAAAAAAAAAAAAAAAAAAACATCTGGGTTCTCAGTTAGCATGATAAAAGATTTGTTTCAATGTTCTTTTACACTAGTGTTTCACTTCTGTTATCCAAAAATATCTCTCTAAGTCAAGATACAAGCTTTAGAGAAATGGCAAAACAGCATATTGCCTCTCATATCTCTGGTATCCAAATATTCGAGTTGGGTCACAATCCCAGTCCAACACCAAATGATTTGCACACAACTACAGTATAAATTGTATGTGGATTTTTCGTAAAACCACGCTGATAATTCAGCTCTGCCAGTATATATTTTGCAAATATATTGGATTCACTGTATATGTTAAAGACAGGTAAGAGAAGATAAGACTACTATGAAATGTTGGAGCAATGCCCGAGTAGCTTTGGGACATGAGTGCATAGGTGTTTAGATTTTCACTAAAGTTTTTCCCTAATAGATTTACTCTGCTTATAGCAACACATTTATATTGGTCAACATATTAAAGCCACTCTATGTAGCAATACTAGTTCTGATCACACAGAGGCAGCTCATCATAAGAAAGTTCATGTGTCAGCTTGTTCTGTAAGACCTAGTGATGTTCAAGTCTAGAGGGACAAAGTGGTAAAACAAGAAGTGCCACAACACACTTATTAGCACAGCATTCGACCCGTTTCCACGAGAAGGATCCGGGTTTTTTTTAGTGTTATGGGTTCTTAATCGACGCATGTCTCCATTACAAAGAAAAGCTCCACAACAAGAATATTCAGGAACCTCTACAGTGCTGAAACTTGTCCCTGGTGGGTGTGGGTTACTCAGAGCAGACCCAGATGGGTGGGTGGGCTTTGTTGTTTTGGTGCTGACTGGATATGTAGAAGGCAGGAGATGATGTTGTTTACCCATCTCAATGTCATCTCAGAGTACATCTCTTCTCATTCACTGCCACTGCAGTGGATGTAATACAAAGAGCAGACAGAAAGGGCAGCAGCCAACTGAACTACTTCAATGTTGATCTCATTCATTCCAATTTCTTTTCCCTCCATTAAAAAAAAAAAAAAATGTAAATCAGTCTGTGAGATTTAACAGCTCAGCTACAGTAAAATGTCAGTGCTGCAGCTTCCTCAACTGATGATTCACCAAACCTCGTGATTCGTGTATTTCCCCCTTTCCCCTGTCTGGATTAAAAAAAAAATAAATCTGGCACACAAACAAGGAAATAAAAGCAAAAACCAGCAACTTAATTGTTTATAATACTGTTTTTTTCCCCCCCACATCCAAATGACCTGTTCCATTTGCATTTCTGTATTTTAGTGCATATGTATTTATCACGTTTAATTATAAAATCAACTTCTTGATCTTATCTTGCTCTGCTGCTCTTTGATAAACTGAGTTAACCTCCCTAAGGGCAGATTGTAGCTAACATTAGCCTGCCAGTTGAAAAAACAAAACAAAAAAAACAAAACAAAACGAAAACACTTGTCCCACTTATATCGTTGCCATTTTTGACAGTTTACCATTAAAGAGCACAACTCACCTCAGACCAAAATCGCCTTTTCTCGGTGTGCGCACATAACAAGGCTGCTTCTGGTCGAAAAACACTCCGGCCGACGCACCGGACAGCCCGACCGCGACCAGAACTAGAACCGTGGCTGCAGTCCCAACCATGTCTGGTACCGAGCGGGTCTTCACTCAATGTGGTGAGAAGCGACCTGGAGAAGAGTCAGCCTGTACTCTGGTGTGTTCTTGTGTAAAGTCAGTACCAAATCAGCCGGTACCGAGACTGTAGTCACGTGACCGCCAACTATGTAAGCGATCACGTGTTTGCCAGAAAATCACGAGACAAACTTGAAGGGGAACGAGGAGTAAAACAAGTTAAAATAGATTAACATTACTGCTGTAAAAAGTTAGCGCAAATTTGAAAATTGTATATACTGTCGGGTGGTTTAATATACATAAAAAAAGAAAAAGATAAAAGACCATATTTGGAGAAACAGAACAGATATGACCAATTAAGATCTGAAAAGTAACTACGCTCACAAATCGGGTGCAATAATTGGTGGTCTGGGTAATTATAAATATCAGATGATAGGAACCACGAATGAGTAAAAATATGCATATAATGTATTGTTTTGTAAGTTGAAACACAACAAATCTTTTGGAGCTTTTAACTGCATCTCTCAGATGAAAAGGGTTTGCCGTTGAAAGGAAACAAAGAGGACAGATGGCACTGCTTTTATTAAAGGACCACATGATTGTCACAGGTGAGGAAAAACATTGTATTTGTGCAGGGATCTGACAAACACTCCAGCTGACAGTTATCTGTGCTTTATTTAACCCCCCCCACCACCACCACCACCACCACAAAGCATGTCATTTATCACATGTTGTGAAACTGAAAACACTGCAGTGAACACTCAAGTCCTCAAACTGGTGCAGCGATCACAGTTCAACTATACTAAACAGAAATATTACAAAGTGCAGTGGTTACCAACAATAAATCTGGCTTTACTGATCCTGATCCAGTATTTTTTGCGTGTAAGAAAAAATGGCATAATCTTTAACTTGCATAAAAGCATCAAATTCCTTAACATAAAAGTCTGAGAGGTATGTGGTAAAATGTTAAACTCTAAATAATTGTATAGTCTGTTAAAAAGGTTTACAAAAAAAGAAAAACCATTGCTGAAAACCTGAAGACATTAATTGTGAAGATAAACCACCAGTTGTTCTCAGATTCACATGTAATAATTCATATTCATCTAAACTGAAAAGCTGGAGGCAGTGAGTCGAGTATGTGCCCAGTAAGGAGGAGGACAATCAAGGGCATGTGTTTGATCCTACTAATTTATACCACATCTAATTTATTGATTATTTGTTTAATTTACTCAAGTCATATTTAACCAAACACAGCTGAATACGTTTAAAATGTTTCAACTCTAAGTGGATGAGCTTTAACAGGGTGCATGGTGGCAGCAAAGCAGTCGAGGAGTGAACCGTCGTGTGCTCTACACCAGTCTTCGTCTTTTGCAGTCACGCTCCATCTGGTCTTCAGACTTGTTGGTTGGGGCACCCAGAGGAGACACTTGGTTAAGCAGGGAGTCATCTGATGCCTGACCAAACAGGGCCAAGAGCAGAGCAACACCAAATCCTGTGGCACGCTCCCCCTGGAAAGACAAATACACAATAATAATAATAATAACAATAATATTAACAACTTTAAACCAAGCCTTAGGTCTAACCTTCCCCTCCCCCATGCAGTCCATGTGGCAAAAACCTTTACTTAAGACCCAGTTCATAAACTTTTAACAAGCTTCAGTTCAGCAAAGGTGATCACGAGCTGGATGATTTATGAGCTTGAATCACAGCACCAACAGTGTTTGGGAACCACATGCATGAATGTTACCAAAATTGCTCTTTTCTTCTTTTTTTTTTGTTACAAAATGACACATACAGTCAGCTGTTCTCGGCTTCTTCAAAAATAATACAGTTTCACATTGAAAATAAACCATCTTCTCCAAAAGAAGTACTGTAGTCTGAGTTTTAACACATGACTCATCTAATTTCTGTTCAACATGGAAATCACAGTAGATACATGATCAACCCCAATGGAGAAATCAAATCCCCGGCTACAGTCATGTAAAAAACAATATATGCTCTCATCATTCAGACTTTTTTAATTTAAGAAAAAAAATCTGTTCCTTACCAGATTTTAAAAAATTCAAAGTGGTGTTTGTTGGCTATTAACAACAAAGTCAATAGCTGCATAAAAACATGGCCTCAACATGTTTACTCACACAACATTCTCACAAGTTTTCTCCCTTGAGAAATTCAAAGTTTTTTAACAAACAACATGTATACAACTCACAACGTAGACAAAAAAGAAGCATTGGGCAAATGTAGCCTTGTGAAGTATTAAGGTCTTTAATTTTGTTAAAAATGTTTTGAAGCTCTAGGGCTTAACCTATGAGGAGGAACAGTGATATCTGGTGGCAGACTGGAATTACAGCAGCTGCTTCATAATTTGCCCAAAGCGCTAAGACAAAACGTCATTGCAATCCCAACTGTGTGCAATAACACTCATTCATGTATACATTATTCATGTATGCTCATAAATGGATTTTTAGTTCATTATTGCAGTAGTTGTCGTTATTTAAATCTCTTTAATGATTCATTGTAGATGGTTATTGCTGTGTTCAGGAAGGATCTCTTGTAGCAGTCTGCGTTGCAGCAGATCTGAAGACGCCTCAAACTAACGACAGTCTGTTGCGGAATCACTGTGTTGTGATGTTTTTCATTTCATGAAATATCCTCCTTTGCTTTTGAGGCTCCAGAACAGAGCCAGTCTTCTTTATTAGTTTGTTCGGTTTCTTTAAGTCACTTTCCCTGATGCTGCTCTAAAAAAAGAAATAATTAGACAAAACTATAAAGCTGCATGTTTGTGGTTGGATTCAAGCCTTCACCCAAAATGAGAGAGAGAAAAGTTATAATCCCCATTTTCAACCTGCAAAGGAATACCGACACATATTTTGAAAGCTAAATTAAGTTTCATTATAGTTTTCAGTACATACATACGGGTATAAATTTTGTTCTATGTCATATTAGTGAAGTAACATCTGATGGAAGTGTCAATAGTTGTGCTTGTGAACATGATCATTGTTAAAAAAGTGGCAGTGCTTTGTGGACAGTAAAACGCCAAAGCGTTCAAGCTATAAACCACTGAAAGGCTTTGAAACGTTCTGAGCCAATGAAATGTGTTCACTATGAGGAAATGAAACACTTCAAAACATTTTGAAGCAATGATGCGCAAGGTGAAGCAGCAATGCTGTTCGAACCTTCGGACGTCATCAGTTTTGAATGAAGCTCCAACAATGTTTCAAATCTCTCTGCTTTAAGAAGAGTGACACAAGCTCCAAATCTCGGTTATCATTTGCCCATCGCTACAAAAAAAAAAAGGGTCTTGGAGAACAAATAGTCTCTTATGTTAAGATCATACAATGTTTTGGTATTTATTGAGGTGTCTCAAACCAGGATAAATGCTGGTGGACATAATTATTATTATTACCTCCATCAAGGAGGTAATGTTTTTGTCTGTCTGTGTACAAGATAACTCAAAAAGTTATGGATGGATTTTGATGACATTTTCAGGAGATGTCAGAAATGTGAAAAGGAAGAACTGATTTCATTTTGGGTGTGATCTGGAAGAAATTCTGGATTCTGGATCACTCTCAAATTTTCGATAACATTGCGGTCAATGAGGCAGAAAATTTTGTTTCTCAAGATCTCCGTTAATTATTGCCCAAAACTCATGAATTCTGACTCAGGGATTGACAATGGGAACCTCTATCAAATTTCAAAGGCTGATCTGGATCTGATCCAGAACGCCGATTTTATCCCAATCTGTAAATCGCTATAAGGGGAAACTGGTGCGCTTGGCGGAGGTCTGCGCTCTCTTGAGTGCTTTTCTAGTTTATATGTGTGACAATCAAAGCTTAGCCAAATGTTCTTTACTTTCAACTTTTGATAAACACCTAAAATTTTATAACACAACTTTGTGAAGACAGTGGACACCTGCAGATGGTTTTACTTTACATCTAAGCAAAGATCCCCAGACTTCTCTACACTCAGCCACAGAGACTTTCTCAAGTCAGACCAAGAGTCATCATTTCTCCAGCAAGTTTAGGGTCTTCCCTTAAACCTCCTCCCTGTAATAATTAAACCAAATAAAACTTCTCCTTCAAAATTATGATTATCACACTGACTGATTACATTCACCTGTTTGCACAGCAAAACCAGAGATACTCACCGCATGAACAGGAGAGGCAATGTCAACATGGACCCAAACACCAGGCCAGTCAAAGCCCAAATGGGAACCAATGAAGAGGCCGGCACAAGAACTCTGGGCATTCTCCCGGTCCTGTCCGAAAGGGGGCAGAAAAAAAAAAAAGCAGGTATAGCTGAGAAAAGCAATGAAAGTAAATAACTGTACCATAGCACATAGCTCCAGATAAAATATACAATTTTCAAAAAAACATTTCAAAGGAACTAGTTAAGTTATTGACACAGAGCCTTACATGTCTACACATTGAAGCTCACTGAAGGCCTCAATGCATTTGTGCTTTGCTCCATTTCACACAGCTAATGTAGATAGTATTCACTGGGTCACACATCAGGGTACTTCAACCCAATGTCACCATTTTGTAGGCCAACCTTTGCAGTGTAGAACCAGTTTTCATTCATTGTAGTGCAGTCATGTGTTCACAAGTTATGAACATTAGTCATCAGAAATGGGCAAAAATCACCAGAGACTGACACCCAAACAAAAAGTAAAGGCAAAAGAAAAAAAGCAGAAGTACATGGAAACGCACGATGTACAATCTAAACCTCATTATGCGAGAAAATAGCAGCAGTTGGTGGAATCGACCAGTACAGATGATTAAATAGAGAACTTAAATTATAGACACAGAAATGATTAGTCTTACTTCAGAAAAAATGGTCAAACCTCACATTAGAATAATCTGTCGACACAAAGTCTTTGCGGTTTACTTGTATGATCCATGTTTTTCCACCAAAGTTTACCGAGTTCTTTGGTCTTCAATCCTTCATATACTCAAATTTTAGGGAATCTGTATGGATCCAATCTGTTCTTGCAACTATGAACAACACATATATGAGGCATTCTAGTGACTGTAATGGCAATTTCAGCCTCAAAAAGCTCAGTTTAATGCAGAATGTAAGTAATACTCTACGTGTGTACAGTGTTTATGAATAAATGAATGTGACATACAAAATGGCGTAAGGCTTGTTGTGACATCATGTGAATACAATCCTTTTCTTTTTTGATCAAAATATGTTAAAAGATCAACCGCTTAATTCTAATGCACGTAGCAGAAGAGATGAGACAGTACAATAATTGCTCCTTTACGGGTCAGTTTTCCTTTGTTGTTGTTTAGATTAATTTCTTCATTACAAAGAAGAAATCAACAACAATCCCAGAAAATTAAAAAAAAAACTTCCACTTAACATCCAAAAGTCCCCAAATACTGAAACTCTATTGCATATTGTCAAAATAAAAAAAAAGCTGTATACAAAATTATAGCAAAGGACATTTAAACAACAGAATAATCTAGCACCTACAGCACCAGCACAGAGGTATAAAAGCTAGATGCATTCACAGTGTTAGATGTGGTATATTTCTGTCACTCAAACTCTCCTATGATTCAGATGTCCATACCATGTTTATGCCTCTTTTTGAAAAATATATTGTTTGTCACTCACAGCCACAGAGTTCTTCATGTCAGCCATAGCAGAGGTGAACTCGCTGAAGTGCAGCTCTGGGCAGTAGACCAGAGGATGAGCAAGATCACCACTACTGCGGCCTGCCACGCACACATGCAACCTCCCACTGCTCGCTGTTGGTCATCACGGCAGCATGGTGCTTCCCTGTGGAGATTCCCTGAACAACAGAAGCAAAAAGAAATATGGGCACAAATGCACTACCAGCTGAAAAGATGTATTCTTTGTGAGCTTGATCACTCAGATATTAAATCTAATGAATCGCAATTTGATGATTTGTGCTGGTCTTACAGCTCTCACCTGTGCACCTGTGAGTGTAGCCATATCCAGAATAATATCAGCAGATAGGTCCTTGCAGGCATACACTACTCCATCAGCCAGTACCAGCCTTCCCTCTGCATCAGTGTTGTTGATTTCCACTGTCCTTTAGAGCAAAACGCACATTTTATACCAGGACCTTATATGCTTGGCTTGTAAAATAATATTAAACACACCTGAGAGCAGTTGCAACATGATAGCACTAAACAAGCAATCTGATACTTGGGATGTCAAATAAAACTCAATGTAAATGATACATTATAATTTAAAGACAGTCTCACTTTCCAGAATAGAGAGTGTGAATATCATCAGGTCGTGTGGCTGTGGGTCCAACTGCATTCTCAGCGAGACAAAACACTGCATGGAGGTTATCCTTAAAGCCCTGAAGTGAAGAGAGGACAAAGTCTGGTTAAAAAAAACTGAGACTAAGAGTTACAGAAGAGGCTAAATGACAGCTGATGTGAAATCCTTTTAACAACTACTTCACCTGTTTAATAGTGGCCTTGAAAGCTCCCAAAATAGCAGCAGCGCCACCACAGTCTCTCTTCATACCAGGCATTGTGGTCTAGCACAAAGAGATAACAGTACTGAAAAGAATTCTTTAAGCATTAGCATATTTTTAGTCAAAGATGTGCGCTGCATTTATCTAAAAATGACATGCAAGACATGATTTAAAGGAACTTTCTTTTCTTATTTTTTTTAAGTGGGGTTGCATGAAGCACTTATGAGAGCCTTGCCTGTAGGAGACCATGGTCACACCATTCTCAGTTTGGAGAATAGGAGAGGAAATCTGATGCATTAATCAAATAAACTCAGAGCTACTCAAAACAGGGACACCAGAGGGGTCAACTTTAACCATCGAAAACAACTACAGCCTCAAAATGTTCATAGTGGCTCAAGAAAACACTGTCGTGGATTTTATTATTTATTGTGTCACTACATTTATCTTCAGGAAAGAACATCTGTGTTATTCCACAACACTGCACAGCTTCTGCACATTTCACGCTCATCAACAGTTCGTCCTCAGTATACTCTGCTTCACACGTATGTCATCATATCTCTTTGGAAAAAGAAATGGCATCTTTTCTTTTGTAATCACTCATTTTTACTGTCTTGCAGTTGTTGTTTTGGGATGTGATTGGAAAAAATATTCAGTCACAGCTGATCGGTGCCTGGATACATTGCGCAGCCACCATGCAGTGATGTGTAGTTCACTTGAACATCAATGACATATCTGAAGTTTAAGTTGTTTCGAATGAATATTCTGTCAGAATGATGAGTACTGGTACCTCCCTTTCCAAGCTGAGAGCATTGATTGCTGCCGACTACTGGTAAAACCCTAACTCCTCAGAAGTACTTCACCTCCTCTTCAAAAACACTATCCCTTCAACCTCTCAAAGCTTAAATGTCATTTCCAAAAGCAATCAGAATCCTATGAATCATTTGAAAACCTCCCAATTTGAGTTTTTAAAATACTTTATGGAATTGTTGCTGCAAACCAACACCTTTATTTGTAAGCTTCTGAAAATGCAGTAGAAATATTATATAAAACCATTTGAGAGGTTCTCCACTCATCTATTTTTACAATGAGAAAACCGTTTAAGCTCAACTGGTCCATGCAACAGCAACCACATGTGAACAGATTACTGAGAATAGGCTTAAAGGTTAATCTAATGGATCTGCTAGTTCCATGATTACCAACACACCAGGGGAGCAAATGACCTACTTTAAAGATGGCAGACTGAAGAGAGAGGAGAACGCTTCAAGGGCAACATGGTGAACAGATTTACTATGAATATCAATTACATTCTGGAGAGAACAATGCTTTGCAATTTTGTCTTGTTATGTGTGACAAATTAATTATAATGCAAGTATATTCTAATCCAGTGCCCAAATAAAGGTGTTTTGTTTCCCCCAAATAGCTTTAACACAGGAAGACACTGATCTGAGGCAATCCTACTTAATGAGCAATCAAAATAACTTATTTTAAAATATTCTTGACTCAGGTTAATGTATTACTTTATCATTAGTGTTCATTGGCATAGCTTTAATGTAGCATACCTTTCCCTTGATACTGAGTCCACCGGTGTCATACACAATGCCCTTTCCCACCCATGCAATGGTTTGGGTTGCTCCGTCTGGTGTGTGGCTCAATATTGCCAGTGCGGGAGGATGCTCTGCTGCCTTTCCAACACCATAAATACCTGAGGGTTGAGTAAAAAAAACAACAAATAAACAGATCCATTTGAGGATCTGATACACCAGCAGCATTTGTGGGTTTTCAAATATCAGACTTAGAATATATTGTAACACTGAATGAAACTGCCTTTAGTATAGATATCTAGACAAAGTTAGACTAAATACTATTAAATTTGGATAAGAAATCCCATTAAATTTGTCAATAATTAATGACTGCTGAATAAAATCCTTAAAAGCTTTGTGATGTACCAGTAACCTGTTTATATACTCTCCTTGCCCAGTATCAACTGGCACAGTCTTCCAGCAACTCTGAACAGGGCAAACTGAATATGGAAAGTGGATGGACAGACAGATAATTCTCAAAATTATATGGCATCTGTCTTAAACAGAGACCAAACAGTTTTAAAAAACTGAGAAGTTTGTTTATAATGTGATTTAGATCAACCAAAATCTGATTTTCTAGCAAGATCCAACCCTAAAATAAGTAAATTGAGAAATAAATTTCATTTTAATCCTATCCTTTTCAAAAAAAAAAAAAAGAATAATTAAAAAATTAAACACAAAACCAAAAACAAACAAAAAAATTAATAAGAAAATAAAACAAACAACAAAACTTACAATAGAAGAGAACTCAGAAAATCCCTGTGAGCAAGAAGGACACCTTGCTTCTCCTCTACAACATCTCTATGTCCTTGCTTAGTTTTTGTAATATATGTGACCGTAATAACACAGTTAAACATGTCATTTGCTGTTATCATCTAAAGTTGCATGTACCCAATTTCAAACCCTGGTAAAAACAGATGATTTTGTCATAACAAAAACCAGAATGAATGAATTTCACACTGTAAAAAGAACCTGAGAATGAAAAGAGGATGGCTTTAGTAACAGAAATATGAGCCAAAGGGGTTAAAATAGGGGAAGGCAAACAGGACAAGAATCTAAAAAAAACCAAAAACAAACCTACAAACTATTGCAAAGAAGAATCAGTGAAAATCACCCCAAACACAAACCAACAGTCCTTTAGCCACTTAGAAAGTGTTAACAAGTTGTAATATTTTCCAAAACAGGTGTTATCAAGCAATGACTATCCCTTTTTTTCAGGTCATTTTCCTTCATTATCATTTTCAAATAATTAAATATGAAGATAAAAACAAAGAATCTCCTATGAAACATTTAGGAAATGTGTCATATTTTTACCTTAAGGTCTTTTATAGGGGTGCACGATAATTATCGGACTGATAACAGGAAATTATGACGTCATTTCGATAAGTCCGATATCATGACGAACAGCCCTGATAACGTATATATTTTTGTCAACACAGCAGTCCCTTGCTCCCACTAAAACCCGAATAACCAGCAGTGAATGTTATGTTCAAGTGGCGTCGGCATAATCAGAAAAACAATTTCTCAATAAGGAAAATCAAGAATAGCCCCTCATGCCGGAAAACAACTTGTTAACTAGGTCATAATTTTGGTAGTTGGTGACTTGAATTGATATTCGCAGTATTTTCCCATGTTACACATAAAAAAATGGAAAAAATAGAAAAGGGCGAAAGAACCACTACTAACGAGGTAACAAGGTGAATTTACATTACACCTTGAATGCAGCCTGCTGTACAGCGTGCTGATGAATACAATCAACATGGCGGCGATTGTATGAAACTTCTTTAAAGTTTCCGAAGAAGATAGTTCGCAGAAAGTAACAAAACATTTGTAATCAGAGAATTAAGGAGACATTTATAACAGAATTGAGGGCTGTGGTACCTCCAAAGCCTCTTTGTTTCAGGTCCTCTCCACGAATGATGACTGGAGTAATTCCAAGTTCAGCTCCCACAGCCTTTATTTCCTGAACAGAAACAGATGCTTATGAGGAGAGGCTACAATAAAATCAAAATCATCCTTCTAATAAGTATGTAAAATTTCAACATAAACCACATTTTGTGGTTTCTAAAAAACTATCATGTAGATGAGCATATTTATAAAAATGGAAGGGTCATAACGCAAAGAAATTGATGTGGTGGGACATTAGCTTGGCATGTTCTTATAGTAAAACAAAATTTCCTTAAGAAAAAGTTTTACTTACGTCTAAGAAGTGGTCCGTGTTCATCTCATTGCATGGCGTGTCCACAATGCGAGCTGCCAACCTTACACCATCACTAGCGTTGGAGAGACACTAGAGATGAGAAAAATCTTCAGGCTCAGGCAGACTGACGTGAATATGCACGATTAAAATATGCTAATCTTGGCAGAATCTTGACTAAAGAAAAACTCCATGTCAAAACTTTACTTTGTTCTACCTCAAGTTCTGCAGTGTCCAGAGAAGGGCTGTCATTCCCAACAACTAAAAACTCCACCATCACATGTCTTTTCTCAGACCTGCGTGAGGAAGCGGAGCGGCGAGAGAAGATGGGGAAGGCTCTTGCGATAGCACAGGCGGACGCAAACACATCTGAACGCTCACATACCATCTAGAGAGGAAAAAACACCTTGTTGTTAGCTACTTGATAACAAAAATGACCAGACTTGAGTGCCACAGGACTTGTAGAGAGTTAGACAAGAAAGACTGCAAAAAGGCTCTGTGACTTTCTCACAAGGAGCTGAGAACAAAGAAAGATGATCAAATGATATGTGAAAGGAAATTCTGATGAAGATACTGACCACAATGCAGCGGTTGTTCCCTCCAGGAAGGCAGGAGCGGATCAAACGAGACACAAAGTGAGCAGAAGATGGGCTATTGTGTCTGCTGACCCGTGAAGGAAGGGCAGCCACTACAGCTTGGTTGAGGTAGAGGGGGCAGCTGTCCGTGGGGTTTGGGTTCAAAGCACTGAGAGCTGCCTGCCAGACCTGAAAACAGATGAGACAAGACTTACAATTGTGATTCTCTGGTCGGAACAAAAAAAAAAAACCCATTGCATTATTTGTTTTCTTCCTAAAGTTGCTAAAATATTCAGTAAAAAATGAATTGTTAAAATATTTTCATTCATTCTCTACAAACATGATACAACTGATCAGGAGCATGCAGTTCTTATTTGTTTTTTAAATTTTTTTGTGAGTTACAACTTGAAATATTTTGCGTTCACATTTTTCTGGTATTGGATGAGCTCTAAAATGGGAATACCATTGCATCTGACATCAAAAATGGTATTCTTGATGTGTAGGCAGAACACAGCAAAGCATCATTTTTGGACAAGCTATAACTCTTCAGCAGTTTACATACATTGATTGGGAGCGCTGAAAAAAGGAGATCAGCCAATATGTGAGTTGTTCACCAAGTTTCCACACAGCGTCACAGTTCTCAGATTAATTAGAGCAAAGTCACTGAGCTCCTGTGAACCAATAGAGCAATGCACAAGTAGCATAACAACAGCCATGTTGGGCAACCATTTTCAGCAAATACTCAGAAGCTCTTTGAATAATTGCAAATCTCTGGGACTCACTCTCAAACTATACTGCCTGCTACTATCACACATCCACATCTGAAGTTGTATGATATGCATTCGATCATTTGATTTCAGCATAATTAGTTATATCAGTTAGTTATATTGTATAGAATGTGCGATACAGAGTAAGGCAAATTAACTCAAACGTAGTACCAGGTATGCCTCCCATATGATGCCTACTGCAGTAGTCTTGTCTTGGGGCTGTTATGATCATAAATGTATTGTCTTGGCCTTTTAATCTTAAATTTGTATGTATCTTTTACTGTGTTTTTTATTTTTTATTTTTATTTTAATTGTGAAGCGCTCTGTGACCATGGTCTGTGAAGGGCGCTGTATAAATAAAGTTTACTTACTTACTTACTTAGTGTCTTGTCTGGGTGTGACCACCCCTCTCCTATTAGTGCCCCAAAGACACATCAGCAAGATCCCAGTCAGTTTAATACTTCACTGTTCTCTGATAACCCCACAACCACCCTTTGATGAGGTGAAGTTAACGATCCAGGAAATGGGAAAATGGGGTACTTTAGCCTCAACAGACACCCGGCAGTTCCTGAAGAAATCAATCACTGCTACCGGTTGTTGTTTGAATCAATTCAATTCAATCATTTGAATCGTCACGCCGTTATCGAGAATTAGCAGATGAAATGAGTTGTGCATGAAATATGTGTTAATTGTTTTATTTATTTGTTGAGATAAAATCAACAAACCGCTGACAGCAAAGATACGTTTATTTTTTTTTTAAATACGGTACCTTTAGTTACATTATTGTCAAACTAGCTATTTACATGTCGACAGGTGACGTTAGAGTTACTTTCTTGTGCATAATTAAAGAGGAGAAGCAATTATTACCAGTGTAAATATATTTTAAAAATGCACTAAACAACTCCGTAAATCACTTAGCTCTGCTAGCTACGTTATCTCTGGTTAGCGGTTGCGCTAACGTTAGCTGTCAGTCAACTATTATCACCTCCTTGCTGACGACTGGCTGCAATTTTCCTTTGATTTGGCTCCAGCTGAGTTGCTGCAGGTTGGTCTGTTGCCCGATAATCAGAACTGGGCGACTCTGTGGCTCCGAGTCACCGGCGGACGCTTTGAACTCCAGCACCACGTTCGCCATTTTTGCGTCTCCGTGTTGGCGGTGGTCTATGGATGTCACAGCAGACGGACTGACGGACCGCTGCCGTTCACTGGCCTAGCCCGGGCCGGCGACGGTACCCAAGAAAGGACAAAACACTTTTTTAAACGTATCAGTTTCGCTTTCAGAGGCTGCTAACAGTCATCCGTCACGTTTGACGACCTCTACCGATGAAAAGGTGGAACTACATAAAAACTGCAGCGCAAGTTCATATTCCTCCATCTAAAACAGTGAGTGCAGTGTTTCCTTTTACTTTAGCTTATTCTAATTTTCTCAAATATCTGTTTTTTTCAAAACAGTAATATTCAGGAAGACATGAACACGAAAACAGGTAATGCTCACTGTATTTTTTTTCCCATTAGATCCATATGCTTCCAGTATAAAAGTGGCCAAAATCCAGAGACATTCTTGTAATAATTCAATGTGGAAATCAATATCTCAACACTACATTTCTTGGAAGGTATTGTCCAGGGGTATACAAAGGTATACAAACAATGATGATCAATAAAGCTAACATAGGAATTATCCCACCTAATTTAATTTACTCAGACAGTAGCCTGAGATTAGATCAATCAACAGGTTGTAAAAGTATTTTATCTTTTCTCTCAGAGCAAACACTGGGCTGATTGATTGATTGATTCATTTCTTTTTCTTTGACAAACTTTATGAGTGTTCCTTGGTTCACTATGAAGTGGAAAATTTATAATAAATTAAACATTTTTATATGGACATCTCACTGTGATTTACTTAAGGCAGGCATGAAAAACTGCATAAATAGAAATAAGAATAGGTTTGGCTTTAATTCATGTACAAATAACATCAAAGGTAAAGTTAAGTAAAGTCAAATCAAATATTGCCACATTTGTTTGTTGTCATTGGTGGACTTCTGAGAAGGCACTGAGGGACACTTTTTTCTGTTTGTTTTTAACAATGGAGGGGTAAGGTAGGAGGATATCTAAACAAGTATTAAACTGTTTGTTTGCATCAACGTAAGATATAATTAAGTATTTTCTAATGTTCCACAGAGTCAGTCAAGTTATATACAAATGTATGAATGTTATTGGATATCTTCAGAAACAAAACTCAATTTGACTTCAGTCTTGTGTTTTTTGTTTTGTTTGTCTTCCTATGTTCTTCCCTAGGAAATGTTTTTTCCTTCTTTTCAATAATAAATCATTTATTTAAACTTAATTTCCATAAAAGCTGGAAAATTCATTAAAATGAAACAAAGGGTCTTTCCTGAACAACTTCATTGTATTCAATCTAAAATATAATGCCAATAACACACTAAAAGATTTGCGAGAGGCAAAATAAGATAAGTTTTTAGAGTGGACAAATATCAACATGTACACATGTTCTTGGTATACTTTGGAAAACTATTGACTCTCAACAAGGTTTTTTTTTAGTTTCATGTATCAAGATGTTGTTATTCGCAACAAGGCAGATATTCTCAGGAAATGTATTCCTTCATTTCCTTGTGGTTTCATTATGCAACATTCTAGAAATCTCATCAAACCAGTTATATCCAGTTATAGTTGAGCAACTATTTTCAGTAGTGCTGACTGGTGTTGAAAACCATCAGACACTGATGCCCTTAATCAAGTGAAAAACTGCAAGCAGTGACTTGCAACTGCAGACATCTTTATCTTCGAAATGGAAATTTATGACAATGAAACTAATTAATCTGAGAAGCAGAATATGATTTTCTCATTCAGTCAAGTAAGTTGCAAATAAAAACAACAACAAAACTTTAAGTTAAGCTACTAGAAGTGGTTTCTTTGCTTGAGATGCTCAGTTTTAAAAACTGTGTGTGTGTACACACACACACACACAGTCATAGTTACAAATTTGCATGAATGATGAAAACATAAAATTCTTCCCAAAAAGTGCTAAAATCAAAACTTTCTTGTGAGCTAAAGTAAACCAAAAAAAGTATGAAAAGAAATTCCTTATTGTTTATTTTACAACGATAAAATATTATGGACAGATTGGTTTATTTTACCCCCAAAACCTTCCCGTAACCCTACGTAGGATTAAAAAACAGGTGTGGATAATGGATGGATGGACCCCAAAAACTATCATAAATAATCTAATTACAGAAACGTTTCAAACTAGCTTATAAAGCTAAAGGAGGTGTCCTCAATCTTTTTAGCAGCCACTGTGTCAATTTGAAGCTTAAAGTATCAGAGTAAGCAATGGAGACAGTTGTCTGAGATCAGAAACAAAACTCTAGATACACGTTAACTTTTATAACAAAGAAATTAGTACATTTCTTTCACTAACAACCAAATTTTGATGTTTCGGATTATATTTTCCATGAAGAGGTATTTAGCTCTGGAAAAAAAAAACTAAAAAAAAAACAAAAAAACAAACAAACACTCTTATTTAGTGACTAAGGTCACAAATGACTTTTTGTCCTTTGCCAAAGTCAAATGAGCACTTCAGTTTTAATCAGCTAAAATGTTAATTTGAAAGAAAAGAAGAAGCATAAACCCTTCATGTTGTTTGATTTGTTTACTTTCTGTTATATGCATGCCCACAATCCAGACAGCATTCAAGTTCTTACACCCTAAAATCTCAGCGAGACGTATCAAGACAAACACAAGAAACACTGCAACAGAGCAGCTCCTGCAAACAGACAAGATTCCAAACATTTCACTTCAACTTGTGTTTAGAAATATCAAACTGAGTAATGAATGAACTCTTATGTCTGAGTACAACACAGTTTAGCGCCATTTCAGTTAAAAGAGCAGGTACTGCAGGGGAAAAAGTATCTGTAACTTCCTAATTGTAAAAAAGGTACGCATTCATCGCAAAGCGCCATCTACAAAAACATGATGTTAACAGAGAAGCAGCAACAAGTTTGTGCTTGTGCAGGTATGTTGTGCTTATTTAGAAAGACAGACACTGATTTAAAAAAAAAAAAGGCAACTCTGCCAGTTTTCTTTGTTATTCAATCAATAGGAAAAAAAAGTGACAACATTTATTGATTATAAAGTACTGGTTGTTCCACTAAAATGCTTTGGGGTTATTTTTTTTTCAGCTGGAACACAACTGTTACAGAGAATGTAAAAAAATAATAATAATAATAACATTTTCACCGAGACTGAGTTTAGTTCTATTACAGAGACAAAGATGATGAATTAAAACAATTGTTTGGTCAAACTCATAATCTTTTTGAGAACTTTGAAAAACAACTGAATCATTAAGGTAAGATGACAGACATTTTGGTATTTACAGAGTCTATAAAGTTTACTGGTTTTCTTGGTATTAAATGAGTGTATATTTTTGTCTTTGGGTATTTAAATCACTCATGAGAGAAAAAGAAAAAACTTAATGATACTGGTAGCGTGCAGAAGTTGGCATGTACTTTGTTTATTTAAACCACATAATATTTGGTAGAAGTGAAATGTCCCATATTTCTTTGACATACAGTATTTCTTACTTTAATGGAATATTATAGCTATCTGATAAGTTAAACTTTGTAACACCCAGCTTGACATGTGCTTGTTCTTGCACCTACAGTACACACTGACCTGAGGTTATTTCTCAATATATTTTGACTTTCTAGACAATACAAGTAAAAGATTACCTTTAAAGAACTTTATAAATACACAAGACTCTGTAAACTGTATGATCAAAACTATAGCCCTGTTTATGGCTTTAAAAAAATGAAAGTAGATCATATTAATAGAATTGTAAGGTTATTAATATTAGTGCATTATTTGCTGCACCCAAGGCAGCATAAGAAAATAGAGTTTTATCTGTTGCATAAATGACTTAAAGCCACTGTTACATATTTTTAAAAAGCATATTAAGAGGCAGACATAAATCACACACACAACAAACCTCCAAGCATTCTTGGACAGCTGAGGACAAACATTGAGATTTCAGGATTTGTTACTTGAGGGAAAATTCCAGAATTTTTCATTATCTCTTGTATTTCAATTGTGAGTCAATGATGGGCACAAAAGTCTTTGCAACCAGACATATTGAGTAAAAACCCTGTAACTGGCATCCTAGAAACAGCAGTGATGCACTATGGAGCCACACTTCACAGAGCTTTGACAGGATACCTTTGGGCTAGCTGTTGTGTTTGCTGTGAACATGTTAACTTCGATAACTAATGTCAATCACAAAAGAGAAGAAATCCTATACTAAAGCACCATCTCCCGAAGAAAGAAAAGTCCCAAGATTGGACATAGCTGCTGCAAAGTGTGCAGAAATAATTTTATTATTGGAGGCTATAGTCACAGAAGGGTGATTAGAGCCTCCAATAATTTTATTATTGGAGGCTCTAATCACCCTTCTGTGACTATTTTTCTCTATAATGACAAAATATATTCGAATAGAGTTGAAAATCTGATAAAAAAAAAAAAAAAAAAGAAAAAAAATCAGGCTCTGCTATATTATCTGAAGCTATGAATTTTCAATAAAAGGTCAGATGTAACTAAAATTGCCTTGATTTATTGCGAACAAAAAGCATAAGTATTGTTTCCATTATGTCAGTCATTAATGACATGTATGTCCACAGACGATATGAGGCCTTAAAACAGATTAATTTACAAATAAAAGCATTTCGACTTTGTCACACTGCCTGGCACCATTACACTACAACTGTTTAGCAGGAGTATGTGATGCAGTTTTTGCTCAATATGGTAGAGAGATTGTGCCCATTAATAATTTAGACCCAATTAAAAGAGACTGAAAAATCTCTAAATGTGTCTTTGAAAGTTTATAAAACAAAGCTTACACTAATATTGGATGAGTTTCAAGTAGGGGAAGCTTGTGTAGTGTGCTCACATCAAAACCTTAAATTTCCAATGGTTAGTTAGTACTTCATAATTTGTAACAAAGAATAAAATCTAAAGGATCTATTATATTAATAACGAGTAAGACTAGATTTAAGAGAAGCAATTAATACTACATGTGCATAAGTATATGCCTGATGTTCAGCTGGATGACACATGTTTGTGACTTTCAGCTGTATGGCAATGAAATTTCATCCTCTCAGGTCAAAAGTGTCTGTGTGGTTCTTGACTTAGGCATGACACAAATTTCCACCGGACCCACAGGTAGCAGCAATACCACAGTTCTTCAGGATGGGGCTGAAGTGAGAGGCTTTCCCAGTGTCAGCTTCCCTGGGAGGAAAAGGCTTCATGGTGGACAGGATCAGGGCCAGACAATCCGCTACATTTTTGTTAGGGGCGCAGGCCAGAGCTGGTGTGTGACCTACAGAGGATCCACAGGCTTAAGATTTGCTGCAATCTTGACTCACAAAACCTGAACCATTTTGATGTCATCTCCTACTCAGAACAGAAATATGCCTGATTACCTTCCTTCATCTACAGCCATGACTGCAGCTCCTCTGCTCAGTAACACCTTGCACCACAGTTGCCAGACCTTTTCTTGCAGCAATGTGAAGGGGCCTGCAAGGGAAAGGGACGTTCAATAGCAGCGTACAACGAATGAGGGAACCCTCAATCAAGAATTCATATGAATCCAGTTTCATGGTTTCATTACCAATTATCTCAGTCATGCCATGGCATACATTTTGCCCAGTGGTATTTTTGTTTATCATCATTAAAGTATTGCGGTGAGTACATTAAGACAACTCACATCTGAAGAGCATTGTTTCTTGCATTGATGAGGGAGGAATCGGTGATCTCTCCCAGGATCAACAGAGCACACATTTCATGACCCTACAGAGCAAAACAAAGTGTAATAAAAACCTATGTTCTTACACAATGTTGTTAAAAAACATGGAGAGTTGTTTAAAAAAAAGTAATAAACAGTCAGGATGTGATATCTATTTCTAAATTCATCACAACGGAAATTTAAAAAATACATAAGGTAAACAAAGGGATTACTATTTGCTAATGCCGTAGCTCAATTTGCTGTGGGCTTCATTAATCTTTTATCAGACTTTAATGTTATCTGAAACACATAAAAGTTACCTCTCACTACATACATGCAAAATATTATGTGCCACTGCATGCATACATTACATTAATGTGCGTGTGTGCATATGTGACCTTGCTGCAGGCTAAGTGAAGTACTGTATTATTATTAACATCCACCAGGGTCAGGTCTGGCTTTGCCTTGTGCAGCAAGAACTCTGAAATGCAGAAAATAAGCAACAACAAACAGGACATTATATTTCAAGGCTTTAAGAGATGTTTTCATGCCGGGCAACATACCATCAGTGAAACTGGCCAAACAAACTAGTGCGTAAAACTGTAGGTAACAACTAGTGACGTCTGTGACTGCCAAATCCACAGTGACTAAGTGCAAAAAGGCTTGAAAACAAACAAACAAACAAAAAAAGGCTAAAATAGTTTTTAATATTTAAAGGTGTCCCAAATGGAGAGAAGAATATTTTTCACAAACGTCCCTCAGAAATTTCAGTTGCATACCGACAGCCATGGTTTGTCCACAGTCAGCAGCAACCATCACAGCAGAGCATCCAGACTGATCCACAGCATTGAGCTCTGCTCCCTGGGCCAGCATCAGCTGGAGCCCAGAAACACTTCCTGAATAAGCAGCTGCATGCAGCGGAGTCCTGCACATCACACATTAAAATAGAGGATGACCAGTCAGATGAACCTCTTCAAAATATGAAAATACTCAACAGTTTGAATGCTGCTGCTGCTAGCTATGGGAAGAAAAACAAAATTAAAACCCATTAAAAGAAAAATCTATAAAAGAGACTTTTCACTGATAAACACTGATAAACTATGTTTAAAATGATTTCAACTATTTATTTTAATCACAGTTTGCAAATATGCCTAAATTCAAAAAAAGCATTTTAAATTTAAAACATCTGCAGACCAATGGTGAATGAAATCTTTTTTTTTTCCTCATCAAAATTAAACTCACCTTCCTTTGGCATCACAAATGTGGACAACTTGAGGGCCAATAGTCTTCACTAGAAGCTCAGCAGCAGCATCATGTCCACTGACCCTGCATGGGAAGAAAGACTTCGTTGAAAATTTAAAGAAAAAAAAAAAAAAAAAATATATATATATATATATTGTAGTTGATGCCCAAACACACGTCCAAGCAAGCAGGATTTAAAAATAATTGGAATTTGATACTCACAACGCACAATGCAATGGTGTGAACTGATTTCCTTCCTGATTACTAAAAATTTTGTTTTCAAGTAAAATTTGTAAACATCCTTCATGACCTGAGAAAGACAGGAGAAAAATGGACAAATGATTGTCACTATGTTATTCAAATGGTGGTGCTCTAAGTTTAAGTGAAATTTTGCCAAATTCTTGTTGGTAAGAAAATTGAATTCTAGTCACCATGGTAGGCAGCCCAGTGAGTGGGTGTGTAGCCTCTAAAGTCCAACATGTAATCTAGAGAGTCAGCTTTTATAGCTTCCTTTAGCAAAGTTTGAAGCAGCTTTGTGTGACCACAGGATGCTGCGAGGTGCAGTGGTGTCCTTCCCTGAGAGTCTCTGCAGAGAGGAGAAGCCCCATGCTCTAGCAGAGCGGACAGACAGTCCTCACTGCCCAACATGGCCTGTAGGGCAAAGACACTAGCTGGAATATCAGAGGAAAAACTACTTCTGAGTCATGTAATTGCTTAATAGAACTAAAAAAAAAAAAAAAAAAAAAAGAAACTGTGTCATGCACACACTCACAACTCTGTGAAGTGCGGTAAAGCCCTGTTTGTATCTGCAGCATCAGCATTTGCATTTTTCTCCAACAGGATGTGGACGCAGTCAGTGTGACAGCCCAAAGCTGCCAGCATGAGAGCCGTCCTGAAAAACAAACAAGTTTCTAAGGGTAAGAAAAAAATAGATGTCTGATCATTGGAATGCTACAATTACTTTTTGTCTATACCAGCATCTACAACACTACATGCACCATAAGGCGTGGGTGTCTGGTGATGCACCCTTAATGGTCCTGGATGTTAATGCAGAAGAAATATTAAAATGTAGAACTGTTTCACTCCAAGTAGTTTGAAGCAGAAGCATCAGCATCTGCTTCAAACTACTTGGCATCTCAGACTGTCTAAGCCTGTCTAATCACCACATCTGGCTGGTGATTGTTGGTACTGAGTGGCAGCTCAGTGCATTGAGGATGTTAGAAGTTTAGAAAATATTAGTTAGTGCAGATACGGCTAGAGGAGTTGAAGAATTGCATTGCTTCATCGACAAGCTCAAGTTGGTGAAGATGAGAAATCTTCAATCAGATGCTAACGTTCTGAATTTTTTTTTTTTGAAAGACATTTTATAAATCTAAAAACAAACAAAAACAAAATCATCATAAAGAAAAGCGTGTTTTAAGGCACACCTGCTATTGTGTTCAAACATTTGATAAACTCCTGAATACATACAAATGTATAAATACCATGTCTTTAGGATCTACATTAATTATATCAACTATTATTACTGTATATTCTGTAGTGTCAAATTGAAAAGTAAATATGCCATCGTTTCCAAATAGCATGTTTGAACAACACAAATTGGATTATAAAATACATAATAACTCACAGTCCCTGTACGTCCTGACAGTCAATGATGTCAGCACTTTGTTCCCTGTTGACCAACAAAAGCAGACAGTCCACTTGTCCCTCAGCAGCTGCATGAGGGAAAATAACAATTTACAGTCAATGACAAAGGTTTATTCCAAGGATATGAGAGGAACAACGAGATACATGTGAACAGAATATATACAAAAATGTCCAGTGATCCACACATACCAGCAGCATGCAAAGCTGTCCACTTGCGCTTGTACTCCTTCAGCGTGTAAGAGGCGTGATGCTTCAACAAAACCTCCACACATTGGGAAAAGCCTCTCTGAGAAGCCAGGTGGAGGGCAGTTCGGCCTTCGATGTCCCGCACATCCAGACTCACTAAAGTCTCACAAAGCAAACTCAGTGCCTCACAGTGACCATAATATGCCTGTAGTAACAAAATGCATGACAGTACGGTGAAGGCTGGCAGCCAAGATGGGCTTCACTTAAAATTCACATCCCTTTCAGTGTTTTGTTTTGTTTTTCTTTTTTTGTTAATTATTCTTCTCATACTCACAGCCAAATGCAGAGGACTGACTGGAATATTACTTTCAACCTCTTCGAGACAGTTAAAAGAAATCTCCAAGAGCTGCAAGAATATCACAACTTTAATAAGGACAAGCTTGAATTAAAAAAAAAAAAAAAAGATGAATAAAAACACAGAGCAAAAGACACAACTGACCAGTTCTAGATGCTGTTTGTTCCCATAAGCTGCTGCATAGTGAACAGCACTGTAACCTCTGCAGTTCTTCAGAGTTGGGTCAGCACCGTTGTCTAGCAAATAGTCCAAACACCTGAACGCAGATTTCAAGGAACATTGAAAAAGACTGTCCTCTAGCATTTTATTCATTTTTTAGCAATCTAACATTTAGCTGTTTTACACACATCCATGAACTCCTGCCGTTGGAAAACAAGTTTACAAACCTTTTCATAGACTCAATTTAACTTTTACCTTTCTATTTGTTTTGAGAGCACTTTTCTTTTTTCCAAGAAAAAAAAATCCTACTACATGTTAAGTAAGATGTCCATTTGAAATTGTATGATTTAAAATGGTTCTATAACTACTACTGCTTACTGTACATCTCATGTACTCACTACGAGACAAAATTATTGTGGATACTGCACAGCAAAGCATGAACGGCATAATGTATTAAAATAAAAGTCAATCTACTTTCTAATAGTATGTGACTTACAAAGAGGCCTCTTGCTGCTTTTCCACGCTGAGCTCTGACTCGAAATTTGCTCCCCCTCTGTGGAAAAAGTCCTTTGAATTTAAAATGAGTTCCATTCACAAAGAACAACACATATCCTTCTATCCTCCCTACCTCTGAAATGTGTGAAGCAGGGCTTAAAGTATTCCAGCACCTGTGCCGGATTTCCGGCGTGTGGGTTTTTCGCTGGGGGGGAATCTTATATTTTTAAAATGACTTATTGATATCACTTTTGAGTTCATCTGCCAATGATATAAGAGGAACACATCTCTCTCAAACTAACTTTATTAGCCAATCAGATGTAAAACAGAATGGGTTTTGGAGAAATGTACATAAACAAAGATTCTGCGAGCAGAGAGATGTATCGTCGGAAAGTAGGATGGAGAGTAAAATCACGAATCATGGGGAAGATGCCCTCCTAATTGATAAAGGATTAAAAAAAAAAAGCACTGACCGTGGATAAAAGAGAGAGAGAGAAAGACGATTAGCTTTTTGGTAGCTGGTGTAAGAAGGTTAGAGAAGCAGGTGCTTGCTTCTGCTCTTTGTGCTCGGGAGAGCTAGTATATGTAAAATGCTATAAAAAAGTGCTACCACATCACAAACCAGACCTCGCTCATAGAGCAGCTGTTTGGACCCTACAACACACAACGCAGTTACCTGGGAGCAACCACCACAGCTGATGTACCAGCATCAATGACTGACCATGTCTGTAACGTGAAAATACGAGTGTGCAGGTTCATCACAGAGCACGATTTGTCATTCAAGCTCTCCCGACCTCTGGCAAATTTATACAAAAAAATAGTTGAAGAAAAAATAGCTCTGACAAAACTGCTGATTTCTAATCAACATGCAGCTATTTGAACACACATGAAACAACACCTGAGTTTTAAAAAAATAGTTTAATGTATTGGTTGTTAATTAAATAGTTATTTTATTGTTATATTTTCTATTAATTTCCTAGAATTTAATTTATCATTATTTCTTTTGAGCAAATTAATTATGGAAATGTTGCCATATAGAATTCCAGTATTATCTATGGTTCACTATTGCACTTTATCTTTTTACAAAATAAATAGGGCAAACAGTCCATAATATTTGGAGTCGATGTCCTTTGTCACGAACCCTCAACTGAATGGTTATGAATCAGATTTCATCCTGCCTGACTGAATTTTACATTCCCTTATAACATGTCACCTTGTGATTGTTGGTCATCCTGTAAGCTGTCAAGGACAACGCTTAGCAGCAAAACTTGATATCAAAAGTATCCCAAACGCTACATGTGTTAACTACCATGTTGTAGAAACAACCCCGACTTCCACCACACACACACAAAAGTTCAGGGTGTGGATCTTTTTTTGCTTTAACCCCTGGTGAAGGCAGCAAAACACTGTTTTTTTTAGCCATCTTCTAAGATCACTGCAAGCCACAGTGCGGGACAGGTATCTAATTAGCTTTACTAGTACTTAGTATGGCGCATTCATCTCGGTACTGTCATAGTATGAGCTAAGGGATGGCCTCACAAACAAGAGGTTTGGGCTGGGATATTTTTTTTCTTAGTTAGAATTACACAAATTATGTTTTGCTGGTTTGGGTTTCCTCAACACTTTTCTGGTTTACTTTGTTTACTTACAATGCGACCAATGTCACCTTGATCAACATGTCATTCCATGCTACATTCACGTTGGTTGGTTAGTAAACACAGGTCACAGTGGCAGTCATATTGTGAGAGGATCGTCCTAAATTTGTTACAGCTTCAGAAATTTGTCTCTAGCTATCCTTGGTTGGGAATATATGTTACAAAGATGATGAAAGATAACCACCATCTTACATCTAATGCTGGCAAAACTCAGAGCATACATTGGCCTAAAACATGAATATGTCTTTCAAACGGCTCTCACCCACAGAAGGTATGTGAACGCAGCAGCATAGTGCAGAGGGCTGCAGCCCGTTATATCTGCCTCATTGACCTCTGCACCAGCTCTCACAAGGGCAATTGTGGATTGGCTGTTCCCATTTGCTGCAGCATAGTGCAGAGGAGATCTGCAAGACAGAACAAGTGCTAAATTAGGTAGAACTAAAGCATATTTCAGTTCTAAGTTGTACCTGTTAAACACTGCTTACCTTCCCAAACTGTCTTTTAGATCCAGTTCAACACCAGTATTTAATAGTAAATTCAAACACTCAACATTTCTGAAAAGAAAAAAAAGTTATTTTTGGTTGGGTTAAGAACCAGCTGTCCTACACCTGTGCAGATCAAACATTAAACATCTTTGACACATATTATTTAGACTTGTTTTCTAATGAGTTATTCCTTTCTGATCTTTTTTCTCCTGACAATGAAATCAAAGGAGATGAGTAACTTGAATAAATTTAGGAAGAGTTAGACGTTTTCCCTCCATCAGTCATGCTTGATAAACTGACACATCAACAACTTTGCAGCTCATGAGCGATGACAAATACAAATTATGCCAGCACCAAAAAAAAATATATATATATTGCTGGTTATACATCTTGCTGCAACAACAGAGAGAGGTATTGATATACATGTGTGCTCACCACTCACCCTCCAGAGGCGGCTGCATGCAGGCAAGTCCTTCCATGATTATCTGGCATGTTGATATCAAACCCAACTGTTTGTACTTGACCACCTAACAGAGGTGGAATGATGTTGTAAAATGAACCTAAGTGCAAAAACAAACGACAAACACCTTTCAGTTGTGTGCTGCACTTAAAAATCAAATAAAGCTTGATGAGTTGAACAGATTCTCACCATTAGACAGTAACTTGCGACAACAGTCTGGAAAGCCATAGAGTGCCGCCAAATGCAGTGGAAGCATCCTGTGAATCCCCTGTCTTTGGAGATTGTAATGTTGTTTATGTTAGTATGTACATGTTCAGAAGAAAAATGTTGGCGAATGATTAATTCACTGCATTTACATAGTGCTTTTCCAGGCTTGTTGACCACAAATGTTTTTACACTACACGCCACAATAAGATAACACTTATTAGTCTTTAAGTTTATGTAGTGCCTTTTCTCCATCATAAAACACACACTGCAGAAGTTATCAGGAGCAATGTGGGGTTCAGTGTCTAGCTGAAAGCTACTTCAGTATGTGCACTGAGGAAGCCACCAGTGTTTTAACTGGCAGACAACCGCTGTCTGTCCTGAGCTGCAGCCACCATCTGTATCCTGTTTGAAAGTATAATATCAGAACTACAGTACAGCCATTTATTTTACAGTTTTCATCCAGTTTCCACTACTTCCATTGATGGATTTGGAGCCTAATGTTGTAATCTCATGGTTAGGCACTGAGTTCTTTATTTAGCACAGATTGAGTGAAGAGTACAATTATTGTGACTCGCCATTGTGAAAGTAGAGGAGACAATATGTGTGCGCGTGGGTCAGAAAGAGAGAAAGACAGCTAGATATTGATTCAAAGCCCTATATGTACCTCAGCTGTAAGTAAATTCAGTGGTTTGCCAAATAATATGGGTAGCCCACCAAAGTATTAACATTGTCTGGGAAACCCTGGTTGCAGACACTAAATCAGCTACATTTTTTTCCTGCAACAAATGAATTGCATGTTGCTCTTCAAAGTGCGTTAAAAGTCAAACACTTTATGATAATAAATATCACAACTGGGATCCTAGTAACTACACAGTACCATTAAACAGTGTCTGCTTCAAGCAGAATTACCTGCTTTTGTCAGCACCGTTTGTCAGCAGAGTGCTGATCATTAACTCCTGACCGTATCTGGCAGCATCGTGAAGAGGAGTATTTCCGTTTATGTCGACACAATCAATCTCTCCACCTATGCACAGTGGAAAAATTAGATACATCTTTTACATTCAAAATTAGCTGCTTTTCACCATCAATCACATGCTACAACAGAAAATTGTAAATATTTATACTAGTACTGTTACCATTTTGGATCAGAATTTGGGAGCCTGTGAAGCGCCCGTGTATTGCAGCTATATGTAAAGGGCTCTTCCCTTGTTTATTCTGTTATGGGGGATAAGGAAAATGACATGTTTATTTGAAATATGGGCATTAAACCTCACAATGAGTGATTAAAATATTCCCAACAATGCATGAACAGTTTTTATCTCTTGTCCTTTTCAAATCCACTCAAGGATTTTTTTTTATTTTTATTTTTTACCTGCACATTGACATCAGCACCATTGTTAACAAGCAGCTCAAGACACAGCACCCCACTGGTGGAGGCAGTGGCCAGATGCAGTGGTGTGTTGCCATGGTAATTGGGTTGGTTGATATTGGCACCGCAGTTCACAAGCTCAGTGGCTACAGTGTCCTGCCCTGTGTGACAGGCCATGTGAAGTGCTGTATTCCCATAACAGTTGGGTTCATCGGTCTGAAAAGCAGAGGGGAAAAATTATGACCATAATTGAAAACTTGCGGATTTTAGATGCACAACAACAATACACCTGTAGCTCTGCTGGATACTGTTACTGACATCTAACTTAATATCAAAACATTATAGTTACAGATCACTTTTGTTTTTGGAGTATTATTTAGAATAATCGTTCCTGATATTTTAATTGCAGCTTTAATGGAATGAATAATACTACAAATACTTGGCAATCTCAAAACAGCAAGAATATCTACAATTAACAGCAGTCTTATACAGTGTGCACCACATGAAATAAGTTTATGACATCTGCAAATAACTTTTGTTTTTCGAATACTGATATGACCAAGTTACAGCCACTATACCTCCACTCTGAGTCTTAACAGATACATGACCACGTCTAACTGTCCACTGGAAGCTGCAACATGGAGTGGAGTGTAGCCACGTTTGTCCTTACACATCACATCTGCACTGTGAGACACCAGCAGCTTCACAACCTCCACGTGTCCTGAAAGAAGAGCTTAATATTTACTACAGGAATCTGTTATATTTTATATGTCACAACACTTTTTTGCTTATCTGTAACCGATCTGTGCCTCAAGCACAGCCGAGCGCATAAAAGGCATTTCATGACATGTCAGACATTGTGTGTTAACAGTTAGTCTAATTTAAAAAGCTTAAGTTGTGTTTCCACATTTGTTAAACAAGTCACACACGACAAATCTGCTTTACATTTAATACACACACGACAATAATGGGGACAATGAAATAACCTTTGGGATGTTAAACAAATTGCACATTTCTACACCTCATGAAATGTTTGATACTTACAATGTCATCATTAATCTACAACAAAAACAAAACCATATTATGAAAACCAAAAGCCAATCCAATATCCATATCTTGCATTCTTTTACATTCTATGGAAATCCAATGTGACTTCACCGAATGTCCAATTTCCTTCTTATCTTTGACTTTTACATTGGCACCTTTGCACAAGAGCAAGTTCACCAACTGCAGAAACACAATAACAGGGTAAACCAGTGATTCTCTGCAGTCTCGTCTCCAACAATAACAATCTAGTGGAAGTGTAATCTGTGTCTGGGACGATCAGGTTAGCAGTGCGTCGTATATATAGATATATTTGCTTACAAAGATAAGCAAATACTGAATAAAACTAGATTAATATATTGACTTTTCATACAATAACACAACTACTGAAAATCAACAAAATGTCCTGTGGTCATAATGGACTTTTAAAATGGTATTCTTCTTTCAAGACAGGTCATATATTGGCATATATTCCAAACCAAAACATCATATAATTTTTCAACAGTCTTTAATTTAGTAACAGTATTCTTGATAGATAGTACTACTGTGGCTTAATGTATCAACATTACAGGTTACCTCTCTATGGCCGCTATGTGCTGCATGATGTAGTGGTGTCCTTCCTGCCCTATCTGTAACATCCAGACTGCAAACATGTGGCATCAGGGCTGCAGCACAGCTTGTGGCCCAGTTCGCAGCTGCCATGTGTAAGGGTGAATGCCAGAATTTGTCCCGTGCGTTGACTTCTGCTTTGTGTTTGAGCAGCAGCTCCACAGCCCTCTGTGAGGAGAAGGCAAAATTTAAAAGAAGAAAAATACTAACACCAAGAGCTAGCGGTCGCTGATTATTCTGTGTATTCTGAAAATGTAGATGTACTTCATTTCGTGAGGCAGCTGCTCGATGTAAAGGAGTAAGCATCCCCTGGTCCTTGGCATTGATTTTTGCTCCTATAATAAATTAAAAAGGCAAGAAAATGGCTTTATCGAGTTTCTACTTGGCATTTTAGGTGCTTTACTTTTTCTGTATGTGGCAAGAGTCATTGCATTCATCGGCTAATACAAATTTACGTATTTACAAGGAGGACTAGAATAAGACTATTTAACCCTAAACCCTCACCTGAACTAATAAGAAGCTCCATAATACAAACATCACCCATATAAGAAGCAGCATGAAGTGGTGTGCATTGTTCTTGGTCCTAAAATGGAGGGAAAGAAATGAAAAAAACACTGCAGCAACAGAAAACATTTATTTAATGTTATTTAATATAATGATTTTAAGTCAGCCTTGTCAATTTTTTTAAATTTTTTTTTTTTTTTTTTGCATCTTAACACAAGCCTATGCATATAACATAATAGTATGTAATAAACAATACCATTAAATCGTACACAAATGTGGTTTTACATGGATATATCACAGCAAAAGCGCCATACAACCAGCACAATAAAGATTTGACTCATAAGATACTACCTGTGCATTAACGTCTTCATTCTGGGTCAACAAAATCGTCACGTCTTCTGCATTTCGGCTGAATATAGCCTGGACCAGTGGGGACTTATGGAGAGATATAACATAAAGTAAAGTTAAGTAACATTAAAATCGTATCTTTCAACATTGCAATCAATTACTGTGATTTCTGGTTTTATTCTTTAGAGGGCAGCCAAGCACACGCAGTAAATGACAACGAACTAGCAATTTTAAACTGAACAGGTTTCATCAGCAACCCCCAAACTTAACGGGAATTAAAAACTAAGCTCTCTCCTGATGACAAGGACTATATATGACTCTCACTAACCTAGTTAAAAAAAAAATTAAAAAAAAAAAACTTTCCCTGTCGTGTGGCTATCATAACTAGCAGCTGTGTGCAACAGAGCAGTACAGTAAGTTTTCTAATGCTTAGTGAGACCACAGAAGCTTTATTCACTACCTGATCCTTGATATTTCTTAACTCCATGTCCAGTCACTCGGGAAGCGCCTTCATTGAGACTTGCTGTTAACTTAACAACATGTCCTTGTTTTAGCCAGTTAGCCTAGCCTTAGCTTATTTAGCAGCTGGGATGTTGGATGTGTTGTGTAGTTTCCTGAACATCGCGAGACATGTTGGAAAAACGTGATTTTAAAGGACTCGGGCTTTTTTCCGTCAGTAATGTTTAAATACAAATGTATAAATCAACTCAACAGTATGAACTTAGATCTAATATATGTGTTTGTACATTTTTATTTTTAAATTTTTAAATTACGTTTATAGTTTTGGCTTAGGTTAATTATTGCATGAAATAAAACTACTAAAATAACTACTACACTGTAAACACGAATTTTTTAATATATATATATTTTTTTAGAAGGTTCAAAGGTAATAGGCAAACACAAACAAGTAAACGAGTAACGTTAAATTTGCAGTCAGTTGCAGATTTACACAAAGAACCAATAGAAAACCAGTTTGAGAGTCCTACCAAGTTAAAGTCAACTAACTTATTTATTTAATTTTTTTGTAAGATACTAAACTATGTCCATTGAATATTCTTTTTCTTGACCACATGTAGTGGATTGTTTAAGATATATTATTTTAAACCGAACACTGTCAATGCTGGTGTGGTCAGCCACATTGCCCGGGAATCAACCGTTGAACTGCTTCTCAGGTGGATCACCACCAAAGGTCGGTACAGGAATACTGCACATGCGCACTGTCCCCGTGTCGTGAGGAGGAGATAGGCGACTTTGCCAGATTGATCCTTGTATGATAACGTGCTCAGCTAACTTTGAGTTTACCTAATGTTTCCAGGTCAGAAACAGCTTTAGTATTCAAGACACACACTGTTATTTTCCTTCTCATACATTGTACACAGGTAAGAGACTTCTTACGTTGGACAGGGTAACTTTAGCGGAGCTAGCCAAAGAGCTACGTATCATGGGAATGTGTTAGCTTGATCGCCGACAGGAAGTGTACAGTGACATTATATTTCATCACTATTTACTTTACGGCGTTTACCGGAGAACTTTATGATAATAATGTAAGGGCTGCTCTGATAATACACGTCTGTAGGCTTGGACCGTTCTGAATTCCTTTTCTTTTTTGTACTAGATTACTGAAGTACATTCACTTTCTAAACGCTGTAAAGTCATGAGAACAGTAGATCATATGATATTTTATGGTTTAAGGTCGTATTTGTACTGTCGCTCCACTGACTTTCTATTAACAAAAATTCTTTGTACGAAGTATTGGTCGCTGTCAAACTTATTTTTGAATAGAAATGTGTATTAAAATTCAGCTATTAAAGGAAATTATTTAGAGATTCATTTGAGTGAGAACAGTAAAATTTGAGTTTTTGATTTAATGTCCGAGTCAAAACTACGTCCCAAGTCATTTAAGTTATTAGAAAACATTCAATGAAACTGGCCCATTAGGAATGACTATCATATTAAGACGATAGTTGAATATTCTACGTTTAAAGTCTTATAGAACTGAGCTGAATATATCACAGACATAAGCCTAAGAAATTATTTTAGCTAATTAATCAAGTTTCACAATATGTTTTTTTTTATCATTAAATCTAAATGATCTCACGACAGGACGCAGACCGTTGTAACCAAATATCTATTATAATCTTGCTGCTTATATTCCATCACTTATATGGCAAACAAAATACAAGTACATCCCAAATTAAACTGATTTTTCTGGGATGCTGTTTTCTTAAATGATTAAGTAATTGCTTATTTGTGGCTGGACCTTTGAAACTTATCACTAAGGTCAAATTAGGCAGTGTGAAGTTGTATTATAAGATTATAGGTGGGATTTTAAATGGCAGTACTGTGAGTGAGTTGTGTACATGCTAGACAGGTTTTTCTAGGGATGTTTGTTTTTCATGGTTCGACTTCATGAATAAAGCTCATTGTTTAATCTTCATGGCAGAGCTGATTGATCAATATGTTGATCAAAACTGTGGCAATACTAGATATAGGATGATGGTGTTATTTATGGGTTTTATTTATTTGGGTCCTGTTATGTTCTTGTTTGAAATATTTTTTCCCCCTTTTAATCATCCCTAGTGTTTCATCAACTGGAAATTCATCATTTAGTCAGAAGTAAATATTAGATTTGTCATGTAGGATTGCGGTTTAACAATTTAAATCTGTTGTCCCTGATTATTACCATGTCCTCAGAGTGATTTTCTTCTTTCTTCCCTGCAAAGGGGGTAAAAGTTTCCCAAGGGGTGGGACACTATAAACAGTTTGTCAGTTTGGGAGTTGACATAGATGTAGAGATAGTAAAAGCTGTTTTGTGTAGATTAAATTGCATTTATATTTACTTAGACTGTGGCAGACATTGTATGGGTGACTAAGTGATGTGGTTTCTTAAGAGGCAGTGAGTAATGCATCTCTATGAGCTTGGTAAATCCAACTTTACAACATTTGATAAAGTCAAAATAAATGATGGTTAATAACATAAGCTGATCTTTTCGTCATATTGCTACTATTATTAAACTACATGGTCACTCGGCAAGTACATTATCTGCCAAGGCCAGTGTATTATTTCATAACTTTAAAGCATGTACAATATTTAAAACTATTTTGTTCCCCTTTGTCCATTCTTCACTTCTCTATGTGAAATGTGATAGGTTTTGCATAATCCTGCTGAGTACACTCTGAGTACAAAGAGTGTTTGCTGACTGGCAAACTAATGACACTTATCATGCCAAGGGTTAGGGATAATGCTTAAAATTTTGGGGGGGTTGAATTAAACTCAGTCTTTAGCTAACAGGACACTTTATCTTACTTCTTCTCCACCACACATATGTTGGTGCTCAAGGAATTTGACAAGGTTAGTTTAGGCCCATTGAAAGAGTTTCACAATCCACAACTGTAATCCAGGTCACACTGAGACAGGAACAAAAGATACCAACACGCCAGACGCAGTAAAAATAACACAATTAGTAGACTAAATAAAGTCTTGTTTGAGCCATTCAAACTAGGTTCCTTTGATGAGATTAATACTTTGTAAAGAACTTTGTGCTGCATTTTATTGTACTCAAAATGCTATGTTAATTAATTTAGATTGATTGGTTGAATAGGAAATATGTTGAAGTGTAGTAATTGACACTCAGGATTTACACTAAACTTAAGACCAATTTTAAATGTCCTGAGAAACTGTTGGCAAAATACAGAATGACAGTATAAAACTCTAAATATATAACAGTAATAAGGTTTATTAAAAACAGAACATGACAGGTTTGAAGGACTGACGCTAATCAGGCAAATGCACTTTAATATATAGCAGGGCAAGAGTGAACACATCATTAAGTTGCACTTAAGTGATAAGTTGAACAAGTGTCATTATGTTCATTGTAGATGTGAGAGCATGCAGAGTTGTTGCCTGGTGAAGATTTCGGTGATCTTCAGGTCTTGAATTGCTTTGAGAAAAATTGTTTTTGTGTCGGTTGAAGCTGATACATCTGGACCATATTTTTTTAGTGCTAGTGGAGGTTCTCTTTTAGCATGTTAATGTCTATAAACAGCAGTGCCACATTGTGTTGTGTCAGAAATAAGTTTTGCACATGAATTATGACACTTCATTTTAGTTTTCTGTGTCTTTAGCAACATTGTTTACTGATTTTTGTCACACCAGAACACATGAAAAATAGTTTGGTGTCAGATGTGGGAAAGTGGGAACTGAAGCAACCTGTGGCCCAGTGATCAGTGTCAGTCCTTTGGTCAGATCCAACCCAAGACAGTTACACTGCATACTTTTCTTTCATTTCTGCTTTTGATTTTGCCGTGGCCTTCATCATGATGCATAATTTCTTTCTTTTTAAGTTGATAAGTTAGACTATTGAGTTTCAAGAGATTGTTTCAAAAAAGATTTACTTTGTCATTTGAATTTGACTGCTTCTCCTGATCTGCTGTGTGAAAGTTGTTCTTAATGCAGTCATTGGAGGACATGCTTCACTAACAGTGCAGAGTTTGTTCTACAGAGATGAGGAGAGAGACCCCTAAGAGGCTCAGTTTCCTGTGGGAACCCCTCTCTCTTTTCTACATTTGTTTGACAGTGTCACACAAAACTGAATATTATTATCAATACACTTTATATCTGTGAGTGATTTTAATTTAGCATGTTTCTGCACACATTCTTCCACTAACTATAACATGATCAGGGACATTTTAGTTTTTCTTAATTATTTATTCCAAGTTTTCCAAAGCACGTATTTAGCTCCAGGTAGTGGCACTCTGCTGGAAGCCTTGACTGATGGAAAAGCTGACCTTTCTGCTGCCTCTTTTTCTTCATGATCTCACAGTCATGTGTCTGTATAAAGCACATGTGATAACTGTGTCAAGGAAAAGTGTTATAATATAGACTTGCTTTATGAAACAGATGTTTTGTGCTTATCTTAGCAATAACAAAAAGTACCTGTTTTATGAACTGTTTTTGTGTCTCTTTTGATGAAAGGGAAGGATGCATATTGTAGAAGCGAAACTTGGGCGGCAGTGGTGGAGTCAGGGTTTTCTGTTAAGGTTTTCATTAATGTTGTGGCCTTTGACTTGCTTGTGATGCTGCTTAGTCATGAGTATAATCTATTTTTTTGTTTGTTTTTTTTCTGTTTTTTTAAGAGGGACATAAGATCAAATAATTGCACTGTCATGTTGAATTTGCGTTTTCTGTATGAAAACCATTAGATTAATTTATCTTGAACAGAACAACTACTAGCAGATTCATAGTTGTTAAAATCCATTGCCTCTCTTGGCTAATATAATTACTGTTTTACCTGCAAAGTCAGTTGTGTTTTAGATTCTCACTCAGATTATGTAGTGTCTGCTTTTTTTTTTTTTTTTATCACAGAGGGGGGGGGCTAAAATTCATCCTTCAAGTTCTCAGGGATCCATCAGCCTGTCCTGATGAAGCCCGAGCAAGACGGAGACCTCCTGGAAGGTAACTGCTTCAGATAACTGAAACAACATATTACAGGCACACATTTTCTACATTAAACACTGTTGGTATTTGGCTGAGGCTGCAACATACTGTATGCTCCATGTTAACATGTAATAGGTGCTGTGCTGCTTTAAATCCTAAGTAACCATATGAACAAGGATTTTTTTTTAATACTCATAGTACATATTAACAAATTAAAAATATTTGTTTTCTTTATTCCTCATCCTTAAATATGTTTGGTTTCGGAGTTGATGATTAACAAATTACCTCTATTAGTTTTAGATTGCGAGTGCCATACTTGGCTATTTGGAAAACTGTTGGAAAACAGTTTTTATGTCATTCTCTGTGAGTAAAGGAGGGATTTGTGTTTGTATCGACATCCTAAGGGACATGTTTGCTTTGTGTGCTGGCTTTACTTCTCTCTCTTTGTGGGTCATTTTTGGAGACACGGTGTCGTTGTGACATTTAATGTTCCCACCCCCTGAAAAACTGAGGCAGAGTCTCATAAAAGCAGAGTCATTCTTGGGTAAGAGTGGACTTTTGAACCAGCTGTGAGTTGGAGATGAAGGGAGAAAAGAAAGAGAAGTCTAGACTCAGTGAGTAGTACGCTGTGTTATTGGCATACTTTGATCAAATATTTATAGATTTTTAAGAAATGTCAAACAGTTGTTATGGGCTGAGGAGGAGTTTATTTGCGTGGTGTAATCCTTTATTGTGTTTTCATAACACACGGTGGTGGAGGTCCTGGGTATAGGATATAACTGATGTGTAGCTAATTAAAGGTTTTTGCTGACTGAGTCTAGACATATAATTTTAAGTCTTTTACTAAATCACTAGTGTGGCTGTTTTGAAATAAACTAATAACAGTTTGATATCCATCAGCTCTGGTGTTTATTTGCCTTGAATTTAAAGTGTTGTGTCAAGAAATTGAATTTAGTCAGGGCTGAACATGTGTCACCTGACTAAGTAGCTTCAATATCAGCGATTTGGTTGTCATCAGAGCTGAAATTAGTGTTCGGTGCAGGATTTGTTGAAAAGCATCACAATAAAGTTGTCTTTACATTGTAAGTACGTGATTAAATGTGTTGTTTATTTTATTTTATTTTATTTTATTTTAACACGGGCACCTCTATTTAAGTAGGCTTATTCAATTCTCTGCCATTACCAGTGGCAGCATCTGTGTACTACCAATGCTGTAAGAGCAACACTGCATACTCAAAAGTGAAGTTACCTCCAGGAACCTCTCAAGGAAATAGTCTGCAAAACTGCGACAACATGAAGGGATTGCGTCACATGGTATCCTGGAACTGTGCCAGCAGGACATAACAACACAGAACCTTAGTGTGTGTACTCAGGTGTTTGTATTCCCTTCAATGCAGATTAGAGCCAATCCCAGCAGCTTCTGTAGAATTATTTAAATGCTGATAAAACACTTTCCGTTGCCCTCAAAAGTCAAATGTTCACAGACGGTAGTAGTTTTTTACCTCCGCCAAGGAGGTTATGTTTTTACTGGCGTTTATCTGTCTGTTTGTTTGTTTGTCTGTGTTCAAGATAACTCAAAAAGTTATGGATGGATTTTGATGACATTTTCAGGAGTTGTTGGGAATGTGAAAAGGAAGAACTGATTTCATTTTGGGAGTGATCTGGAAGAAATCCTGGATTCTGAATCACTTTCAAATTTTCGATAATTGTTGCGCTTGGCGGAGGTCTGCGCTCTCCAAGTGCTTTTCTATTTTTTTTTTTTTTTTTTTTTTTTTTTTTTACCGTTGAAAAGAGAGCAGTTTAACAGCTATTACTGACAGTTGGAGAGTTAATACTTTTTTGTGAGAACTTTTATTTATTCATTTTTCTTTATCAGTCACTTGAAGTTAAATAGTTTTATGAGCAAACATACCATTTAGCATTCTGCCTTTCTCATCATCTCAAAGTGTCAGTGTATGGAAAGTACTATAATTAAAATCTATTTCAAATTTAGTGGCTTTCTAACCGGACTCTAAATTATTGTGATTTTTTTTTTTTATCACCTTCCTAAATCTCAGTAATTAAACTATGTGAAATGTCACTTCAAGCACAAGGAAACAATCTTAAAAAAACAAAGAACAAAAAAAAAAAACCCCTTAAGATGGAACTCCAGGTTTAGAAAAAGCAGTTTCCTTAACCCTTTTTGTTTACCTTTACTGAAATGTGGACATACTGGATGAACGGCTTCGAGCAACTCGTGGAAAGAAATATTTTGGCTCTACCAATAAATAATTTCTCTCTGTGCCCACTCTTCTTGCTCATCAATAATGAGAATTCTTGTGCTTTTCTCTGTATTTCTTTTCTTTATTTTATTTTTTATTTTTTGGGGGGGGATTAGATAACTACCCACAGGAGAATGGAGTCTCCACTAACCGTTACAGCAGCATCTCCCCTCCTGCCTCCCCTGTGGTCCAGGATGAGGCCACGTCCACGTACTTTGAGGAGAAAGTGCCCATTCCAGAGAGTGCCAACCAGGTACCACCTGAAATGAATATTGCTTCAGATGTGATCACATATCTTATATTGATTCAAATAAAAATAATTAATAATTATTAAAAAATAGCTTGCCTGGATCTCCCACGCAGGTATTCAGCTTCCGTAAACTCTGGGCCTTCACTGGACCGGGGTTCTTGATGAGCATTGCTTATTTGGATCCAGGGAACATTGAGTCAGACCTGCAGTCTGGAGCAAAAGCTGGATTTAAGGTGATGCATGTAGATGAAAACATGACCTAGATGGAAAAGCAGACTTAGCAAGGTTTTTTGTTTTTTTTTTCACCGCATATCTGCAGAAGTGAATCTGCATTTTGTTGTTGTTTTCTTTGACATACATACTGTATCTTTTTACTGTTTATTTGTAATATCTTAATTTTGAATTTGATGGAAGGAATGGTAAAAACACATTTATTCTATTTGCAGCTCTTATGGGTGCTCCTTGGAGCAACCATTATTGGGCTGCTGCTGCAGAGGTTAGCTGCACGTCTCGGAGTCGTCACAGGGATGCACCTGGCTGAAGTCTGTAACCGCCAGTATCCCACTGTGAGCACCTCTGACTGTTATTCCTCATCTCTATTCCCTGTTAATTAACTATTTATCTGAAGCAGTGGTTGTTTGGTATTAAACTATTATTTTTTACTTCATATTCTAAAATATTTAGATTGGTCTTATTGAATTTTTTTTCCTCTTTCAGGTTCCTCGGATAATCCTTTGGTTGATGGTCGAGTTGGCAATTATTGGCTCGGACATGCAAGAGGTTATTGGCTGTGCCATAGCGCTCAACCTTCTCTCTGTGGGCAGGTAAATGCTTTGACTTGAAAGGAAGCACTTTTAGTTTTAATCAAACTAATTTTAGTTTTAATCTCCTCATCAGATTGATCAAAATGGCTTTATCTGTATTCTTCCCTTCCTGTCATTTAGGATCCCGCTTTGGGCAGGAGTTCTTATCACCATCACGGACACATTTGTCTTCCTCTTTTTAGACAAATATGGTACGTAATTAAAATGAACTGTTACAGTTGTGTTCAAAATAATAGTGTGCTATTTGTGGAATGGCCTAATATTCATTTTTTTTCTTCACTTTCTGTAAAGTAATAATGAACTTGATAAATTTTTTTTCATACTTTGATTTGGAATAGAATGTGTGGTATTCCCTGTACATTGGTATGTATGTAAATAAAAACTGTTATAAGGATTTTGAGCTTACTCACTGTTTTAAACACCTCTACTATTATTTTAAACACAACTGTATATGGCCTTTGACTGATTGACATCTATGCATCCCAGTTCTTATATCATCTTTTTTTCTAACAATACATCTCTATAGGCCTGAGGAAACTTGAAGCTTTCTTTGGCTTTTTGATCTCTGTAATGGCTATCAGTTTTGGTTATGAGGTAAGGTTCCCTCACATTTCAAATGTGATCAAAACTGTGTTTAAAAGCTGCTTAGCAACTTTTGAATCTGCACTGTCTTGCTTTAGTATGTGCTGGTGAAGCCAGACCAAGGGGAGCTTCTGAAGGGGATGTTCGTACCCTACTGTGCTGACTGCGGACCTGTACAGCTGGAGCAGGCAGTGGGAATTGTGGGTGCTGTCATCATGCCCCACAATATCTACCTGCACTCAGCGTTGGTCAAGGTTAGAAATGTTTTTGTAATAGTGTTTAAGCTCAAAAGTCTAAAACTAGTGGCAACTACATTTTAACTTTATATGACTGTCGTATAAAACGTCTTAAATGCTTCCTTTAAGAAATGAAAATGTTTTGATGTGAAATTAAACATGGAGATAAAAGTTAAGTTGCAATTTTTCTTTCTGTTTGTTTTTTTTTAAACCTCCAGTCTCGGGAAGTGGATCGCAAAAATAGGAAGGAAGTAAAGGAAGCCAATAAGTACTTCTTTATTGAGTCTTCCATTGCCCTCTTTGTCTCCTTCCTTATCAATGTCTTCGTTGTCGCGGTCTTTGCTCAGGCATTTTACAATAAAACCAATATGGAGGTGGTAAGTAAACAGAATGAAGAATTCATCACCCAAGTTGCAGCTGTGTTGTCCGTTTTGGCATCACAGTAACTTTTTTTTAAATTAAAATTGTGTTTTTGCAGAATGCTGAATGCAATGCAACTGGCAGCGCTCACACGGATCTCTTTCCTCTCAACAATGATACTCTGCAGGTGGACATTTACAAAGGGGTATGTCTGATCAATCAGAGCACACACACACACCTGAATGTGTAAGGAGGCGTATTAAATGTGGAAGCAATAGTTCATCTGAGGCTTTTAGTTTGAATGTTTTCAAGTGATTACCACCACATAGTCAATCGGAGTCAATCAAATAGCAGTGCTTCTTCAGCACAAAGCTTCTACAACCTCAATTCCAAGAAAAGAAAACTGAAGGAAGTGCAGATAAACAGAAACTCTGTGATTCTTAGATTTACTCTGACCTTTTCTTTACAGTGTGAACCCAAGATAATTATTGTTTTGTGTCATCAACTTTATTTCATAATTTACTGTACACCCATTCCTCCATCCCAAGTTTGCAGTACAATAGAATAAAAAAAAAAAAAAAAAAAAAAAAAAAAAAGAACAGTTTAGCTTTCCACCTTTGTGATGTTGCTTTTGGTCTGGAGCACACAATGCCTATTTCTTCCAAAAAAAGTTCTGGAATACTGATTTGTCTCACCACAATACACATGCTGAGACATGGTGGACATAGGGCTTCTTTTTTTGCACTGTAATTTTGTTTCATATTAAATATTGCTACTGAAGGTAATCTCTTGCTCAAGTCGGTGCCCTTTGAGGGATGAGGGATTATAGATTACAAGGTGTCCATTTTAATTTAACACCCTTGCTCTTTAAACATTTTATTATTTTCTCACACATTATTTGACAGAGAACTTCATTCTTCTGTCCAGTTTTGCTCCTCAAAGAACCTGCAAGGGTTGGCTGTTGCTTTGAAAGACAAAGACCCAACCATCATAATATGTGAAGAAACAAAATGGATATTTGATATAAATTCAAATTATTATTTCTATGTTATTGATACAAAAGCAGATGAATGGATAAATGGTTAGGTTAGATAATTTTTCTGTCTTTTTAGGGGGTGGTTCTGGGCTGTTTCTTTGGTCCTGCAGCTCTCTATATCTGGGCCATAGGGATTCTGGCAGCTGGACAGAGTTCCACCATGACGGGCACTTACTCTGGACAGTTTGTAATGGAGGTAGGAATACCTGCCAGTTGCACAGGGTATTATTCTGTGTCACTTTACTGTGATTCTGAAAAAGAAAGGAAGATGCTTGCTAATCTGAATACTTGTGTGGTTCTTTTCATTTTGGCTCAGGGTTTCCTGAACCTCAAGTGGTCTCGTTTTGCTCGGGTGCTATTGACCCGCTCCATTGCCATCACACCTACACTTCTGGTAGCCATTTTCCAGGATGTTCAGCATCTGACTGGGATGAATGACTTTCTCAATGTGCTTCAAAGCATGCAGGTGAGGATAAGTTGGCGAAAAGCCCTCACTATTAATGCTTGGGAGAAGTTCAGCTGCTGTTGATTAGTACATATCATTGTAAAATATTCACTGTTATGTCTCTTCTTATCCAAAAGCTTCCTTTTGCTTTGATCCCAATTCTGACCTTCACCAGTCTGACATCCATAATGAACGACTTTGCCAATGGACTGTAAGTAAAATATATGTTTTTAAGTTTATATAATCTCTTTAGAATTTAGAAGTGAGTTAATATGTCTTTATTAAAAAAAACAAACAATAAAGCACGTAGGTAATTATTCAGTTAAATCCAGTTATACTTTATTAATCCCTTAAGAGAAATTATATGTTGCAATAACTGTTATTTAAATTTCTTCACAGAGATTTGTAGACGGTTATTTACTCTAACAGTGAGCTTGATGCACCTGCAGTAGTCGTTGTTGTTCTGTTTCTGAAGTTTATTTGACCAAATATATTTAGGTTCATCCTTTGCACATACTCCAGCCTACAGTTCCAGCAAGTCTAGGGTCTTACTGTGTTGGGTATTTTTATCAATCCAGAGGGGAAAATTTGTTGTGCAGCCAATAGAAATACATACAGACCACATTAAAAACAATAATAAATTAAGAGACACATCAAAGAGATTAATTTAAAAAGCCAGTGGCATCAGGAACAAATGCGTTTTTAAGTTTATTCGTTCTGTGTTTTGGCAGACTGCGACCAGATGGTAGTAACATAAAAATTATTAAAAAGAGGCTTGGTGAGCTCTCTTCAAATAAATAAATAAATCACTAAATTGAACTTTTCTAACAAGCGAATGAACATCAAGCAGTGACCTCATACCGTCACCCATGTCCTTGGTCTGGTGGAGGAAACTGTCTCTCCCCCAAAACAAACAGCTGCCAGTTTTTCAAGCAACAGCTCACATTCCACAGTAGGAGATCCTGAAGCTTGAATAAGTAATTTATCTAAGACTTGGCATCTACTGATTTAGCTTTGAAAACAATGTTCTTTGGACAAATTTCGAGAAGTTTGAAACAGTCTTTTGCTGCTGTCCAAATATAAAACCAAGCAAGACTCAATACTGACTGCTCACCATTGTCAGGATATATTTGATGTTAAAGGAAATGATAGGTGCAACTGCCAGTTGTTCTGCTCAAGGCCACTTATGAGACTATTTCCTTTTTTCTTTAGTAATTTTTATTATTCTGTGTGTCACAGTACTGTAATATCGTAGTATTATGTAAACTGAGAAATTACTAAATAGTAAAATTGAAAGAGAAGGGATTTTGATGTAAGGCAATCCTGGAAATTTTTGTCAGTTTCTGGTAATCGTACAAAAATGTGACGTATTTTCTGAATGTTTGTTTTAGAAAGAAATTGTACACAATGGTTTGAAAATGTATTCCTTTTCTTCAAGGGCATGGAAAATTTCAGGAGGCATCGGGATTCTGGTGGTTTGCGCAATCAACATGTACTTTGTGATAGTTTATGTGACGGCGCTCAACAGTGTGGTGCTCTACGTCTTCGCTGCTCTCTTCTCTGTGGCCTATCTTTGCTTTGTGGGCTACCTGGTGAGTTGTCATAATATGACAGCGTGGAATTTTTTTTTATGCAGTCAGCAATTCTGATAAAGAACTAAAGAGTCCATACGCCATAAAAAAAATGGTTGACTCAGGCTCAACATGGAAATTGTTTATTGCCCAGTTCCGTGATAAAAAAAAAAAAAAACACTGTCTCCTAAAGATCTGTTTATCAGTTTCCATTTAAAAGTTAAATTCAATAACCAGAAAGTATCAAGATAAGCAATTAACATTTAGGAGTGAAGATGCAACTACTTCACTGTAAAGAGGAGCAAAAATCACAAAAGAAAAAAGTAAATATAAAAGTGTTTAACAGTCTAACTCCACAATTTAATACAGCATAGGCACGTTTTAAGCATCTGTTGTCCAATGTATATGCTTCTGTTAAAAAAAAAAAAAAGAAATCATTAAATTCACTTGAATCAGACAAAATGAAAATGTGCTGGAACCTGGATGTGTATTTTACATGAGACGTTCATATTCATTCAATATGTCAAGACAATGAAACTTAATAAAAATGAAACAGTTAAGATGCTGTTTAATCACAGTCACAATACACATGAAAGCCACATTTAGGGATGGAAATTGATTTTTCTATAACAGTGCCAGTTGGAGTTTCAATTAGATTTTTAGATTTTTAACAGCTTCACTGTGTCAAGTTTTCCAATAAGTCAGTAATAAAAACACCTCTGCAGATACAGCAGAGGTGTTAGCAGCACTTCAGCTACAACTATAATGCAGTTACATACATGCAGTGACAACTGTGAATGTGTGACTCTTCTTGCATGTCAAATTAGATGTCTTTGACCTGTTAATGCACTATGTATGTTTTCTAGCAAAAAAACATGGTAGTTTGTTAAATTAAAAATAAAAGTCGTCAAGCCACCACAGATAATAATGTTGGATTCAGGAGGATATGTTTGTCCTCTGGCTTGTTAAAAAAAATCTCATAACCAAAGTATGCTTGAGCTCAACTGATTAATGAAAAAGAAAATCAACTCTTCTTAGTGTTTAAATTTCCTCATTCTTTACGTGTTTTAGCTGTGCAATAAAGGTAAAAATGCAGTAAATTGAACAATTAAAAATGTCATCTACTTGGTTAGATTAAGCAGTGTAAAGATTTTGAATGTTTTCTGGTTTGTGTGTAAGGTGATGCTTTATTATTCTTTAGGGCCCTTTATGACCGGATGCATCTCTGTCTTCACCTCTTGTTCTTTTTCTGTTATCTTTTTGCAGTCATGGTACTGTTTGATTGCCTTGGGAGTTTCCTGCCTGGACTTTGGCGGCCGGGTAAGCAATCCACCTGCTGTGTTCATAGAGGAGCAGTCTGAATACGACTCCTAGAGCTGAACATGGCAATAAGCACCATTTCTCTTCCTCTGGGAGAACCCTGTACACAGCCAGGACTTTTCAAGATCAAGTAGAATTTTTGAAATACACTTTTTCCTAATGTTTCTTACTATTTTTTATTTTTTATTTTATTTTATTTATTTTTATTTTTGGGTGGGGTGGGGTGGGGTGGGGGGGGTCGGGGGGGTTGGATATCAGAATTTGCAGCTTTTTAGGCCTATATCAGAACATCACCAGCACGCTCTTTTAAATGTGAATACTTCATGCTTTGTAAGGAAATTAAAGTTTGACAAAATAAATTATTCAGCAATTGTTACATTTTTTTTAAAATTGCAGCTGTATTCAGTCAAAAACAAGACCAACTGTTCATTTATAATTAGTAGGAGCAGCTTTTGGTGTCACAGTCATCCTGGTCATGTTGGTATCAGTACTGTCACAGTCAGTGGTCCTTGCATGAGTTACATCATTAGAAGACATCATCCGTATGGGGGCAACCATAAGAGCCTGGACTAGCATCTTAACTGATGTCATCTCAACACAGTTAATCATAAGATATTTGTACAAGTAAACACCAGGAAATCACCTGAAAGTTGGGTGGAGACTTTGATCACAGTTGCCTACAAGGTGACAGAAGACTACCAACGTAAAGCATCTTCTCCAGACAGAACGTTATCCTAAAGTTACGTGTTGGAATCAGTCTATTCTTCACAACACATTGTTGTCCATTTCAACATTATCTGTTTGCAGCAGTTTTCCCTTGCATTTGATCTGTTCACCCCAAAACCTGAAGTACACCAGCAGTCTATTGGCAGAAAGAAGTTAGAAAAATAACAATTAAAGTTTAAGAATGAACACAGAAAGTAAATGAATTTGGTTGTACATATGATAGTAGGTGCATTAGATGAGCTTCATTTTCTGCCACAGGTGTGGAGCAGCACTGAGGGACCATGAAGTACTGTCAGAATAAATTGCTGTTGAATGTATAATTCTGTGATTCTTAGTGTATGGCAATTTCTGTCGTTTTAACGATATAATGACTGTTGACAGACAGTATATGCATTGCACAAAAAGTAGTTTTTGACACTACATTCGCTCTAATGTTTCATTAACTCTTTACTACCTTTTTTTTTTTTTAAACCAATGTTGGCCGCACAATTTCCTCTGCTCTGTTATAAACATTATCATGTCCTGTCAATGTATTACTGGACATGCCTCTTTTTATGATGCTTTCCACTCAGTCTACCTCAGTGTCACCATACTGTTTTACAGTGGTGTAGCATTGCTGCAGCAGTCTGATTCACTGGATTTTTGCATCTATTAACTCAAAAAAAAAAAATCTATAATTGCAGTATCATGTGTAAGAATTTTTCAGTCCTGTGTACTAAAAAGCTCCAAATGATACCCAACCCCTTCTTCTTTGCACAGAAGCTGATGGGTTTTTTTGTTTGTTTGTTTTTTCTTTGTGGGAGTCAGGGTCATGTTATGAACTAACATGTCAAAGGGTCAGGTTTAATTGGTATACTTTATTTGTGACTTTCTTTTTCATTGCACAACTCTGGAATAGACATGCAGTCATCTCTCTCTCTCTCCCTATATATATAAACACACACACACACATATTTAAATTTAGGTGTGGGGTTTTAAGATCACATTTTAAATAGAGAGGACTATCATTATTTCACTGTCACCTTATCATTTGAAAACAAAGGTGCACTCTTGTGCAGCTGAAAAAAACCCCAAATGGCTTAATTTTCAACAGGTGACATTTTGTATCACTGCAGCTTCATCCTTGGTGTTTATTTATGTGCCTCAATAAATTAGAGTACTACACCCAGCACCTCTTAGTGTTAGAAATGTGATCATAATCTCAGCTAGGCCATATATGTGTCATTATAAATGATAAGTATTATTTTGGATTTTGGAGCACCTTTCACCTTTGATAAATTAATTTAGTTTTTATTACAGCACAGGAGGCCTATATTTCTTTGGTTGTCACAGCTGTGGTTTGTGTGAAAGAAGATTATCATCGTTAGTTTAATTTGTATTACAAGGCATAGCCTCTTGTTTGGAAATGTATTGTGTGTTTTCCAAGCAGTGCATATCGTTATCATTTTTGAAAGAAAATCATTCCAAGTTAAGACTGCTATACAGTGTGGCAGAGAGGAAGCACTTTTGTTAAATTTAAACTTATTCATTTAAAATTACTGTCAATGTCATGGAAAATTAAGTCCAAGCAAGCACAAGGAAAGTCAAAATAATATATATCCCATAATGAGAAGTTTGTCTCTGAGGGATTTACAGTCTGTGTCATAGTTCTAATTTTGTGAAATAAAATCAAAGCGTTCCACAGCTCAGAATAAAATACATTCAGGCCAGATAAGATAAATATGCACAGTTAATTGAGATTTTTTTTGTTTTGTTTTTTCTGTTTTGAATATTGTATGTGCACATTTAGATATATTTCTCTATCTTTAACAGTACTGCTGTTAACTTTTATTGAAGAGTTCTTTTAAGGCCACTGACCAGTTTTAGGTTGAAAAAAAAGATGACATGGCCCTTTTTTTATATAAAATAACGACAGATTTAATAAAGCAATGAAAAAGTTAATACATTAGATATAATGAAAATGTACAGTTATGTTTAAATATCAGCTGCCAGCTGTTAAGAACCATCATTTCCTGTTTCACACTTTAGTTTCTGGCTGTAACTAAAGCCAGTTCCCAGTCAGCCTTCATACAGACACAGACAAGCGAGAGCGTAGAGAAGCATAAAGCAGGGAATGCAAACCTCAAGTTTAGAGTTAGTCATTTTAATAAGCTGTAATCAGGTACCTAAATGAGCAATAACCAGCTAAGATGTACTCTTAAACAAATAAGAGCAGTGTAACTGAAATGTTCAGTACACCGTTCATATGGTAAACACAGTGAGGGTCTCAGGTTTCTACGACAGACTATAAAGCTGCAGATCTCTGGTTTAAGAGTTCTGAAACTTTCCTCTTGAAGATAACTTTATATTTTCACTGTCACAGAATACCTCTCACATACAAACATGCACACGAAGAGGTAACAAACGCATCTTTCAATGTTAGAGAGATGACCTCAAGATAGGGATGTCTACGCTGAAGTCTTGTAGTCATTGAATTTCTGCTGTCTGGAATTGTATAAAAAACTGTTTTTGCTGCTGAATGAAACACACCATATGTCCAAAATAAAAAGCAGATGATGGGTATGTGGACATTTGTTGGAGTCTTCTGTCTGAATGACTTGTGACCTAGTTGTATTTAAGTGTTTATATATCTCTTCTAAAAGTCATTTAGTCCAAGTATTTAGAGATGAAATAAGAAAAGAAGAAAGAAGACCGTCAAGTTTTTTTTTTTTTTTCTTAATCAGAAGCCTTTTTTTTAACCTAAAATACAAGGTCATATCCATGGTGGAAAAACAAAAACTGAAAGTAACTGAATTTTATGTAAACCAGTAAAATAATATTGGCATTGCATTGACAGAAACCACCTAAGACACAAAAACACAGACATAAAACATGTACAGTGATACCATGTCCTTGCACAGAATTGCAGAATTACAACCCTGATTTGAAAAGAGTTGGGATGCTGTGTAAAACATAAATGAAAACAGGATACAGTAATTTGCAAATCTCATAATCTTACTTCATTCGCCATAGAACATAAAGATCATTTCAGGTGTTGAAACTGAGACATTTGACCATTTCATGGAAAATATGAGCTCATTTTGACTTTGATGGCAGCAACGCATCTCAAAAAAGTTGGAACAGGTTGATGTTTATCATCGTGTAGTATCCTTTCTTCTTTCAACAGCTGTCTGTAAACATCTGGGAAGTGAGAGGACCAGTTGTTGGAGTTTAGGGAGAGATATTGTCCCATTCTTGTTTAATGCAGAATTCTAGCTGCTCAACAGTCCTGGTCCTTCGTTGCCGAATTTTTCATTTCATGATGCGCCAAACATTTTCCAAAAGTGAAAGGTCTGGACTGCAGGGAGACCAGTTCAGCACCTGGACTTTTCTGCTGCCAAGCCATGCTGTTGTGATGGATGCAGTATGTGGTTTAGTACTGTCTGAACTACGCAAGGCCTTCCCTGAAAGACATCTGGATAGGAACATATGTTGCTCTAAAACCTCTATTTAGTCTTCAGTATTGACGGTGTCTTTCCAAATGTGTAAGCTGCCCACACCGCAGGCACTAATGCAAACCCGTACCAGCAGAGATGCAGGGTTTTGAACTGTCTGCTGATAACAAGCTGGATGGTCCCTCTGCTCTTTAGTTCATAAGACACAAGAGTCCATGTTTCCAAAAAGAATTTAAAATTTTGACCCCAGAACAGTTTTCCATTTTCCTTCAGACCATTTTAGATTAACTTTGGCCCAGAGAAGACAGAGGCATTTCTGGATCGTGGTCACATGTGGCTTCTTCTTTGCATGATAGATCTGTCAGTGTTTCTGAGCCCATGTCCAGTAGAGTCAAGCCTGTTTTTAGTGCAGTCACATATAATGTTCCTTTAGCAGTAAAAACTGATAGATGTTAGCAAGATGTTATACAATATTTATGTTTTGACTTTAAACACTGTACTGAATTAAGGAATCAAAGCGCAAAACTTTAGTAGTTAGTACAAATGCTCTTTTTCAGGAATAAAATTAGGAAAGTTGAGTTCGGAAAGTTACACTTTGATCTAAGGTGAGCACATTTAATGAATCTGTTGCAAAACAAATCACAAACTAAATTGGCTATGTTTACCACTGATTGAAACTTGCCATTGATTGGGATTTTTCCAGTTTTTTAATATATTTTGTAATTTTTTAAAAGCATGAGGCCATATTCAGTCATGTCATTTGTGGTTTGAATATAAAAGTAGCAGCACCAGTAGTCTTGTATTTCTAAAGTCATAATAATGAAAATGTTTAAGTAAATCAATGTTTTTTCTTCTTTTTAAATAAGCTCTAGTGCTGCTTAATACCTGAAATTTCCATTAAAAACTAAAATCACTGAATGATGCAAATCATGACAAACTAATTAAAAGTCTGTGTATTTTGTGTATTTATTTGTTATTTTGATTTTGATTTTTTGACCTGTTGTGTTAACAGACTGTGGACATTCCTCACTAATAATAAAACCTTCGTATCATTTCTCTTTCAGGCACAAGGGAGACTGTCTCGTCACACAGACATTTACTTACTGAACGATATGGACTCTGATTCGCTGGTTGACAGATGAAAGGACGAGCAGAGTGGGTGCTGAACTCTGGTGTCAGTAGACAGACAACCAACCTAACTGAAGTGAGGGACCACTGAAGTTTGGCCAGTATGTTTCTGTTTTCACCTCCCCGTGCCTAATGTGTATTAAAGTGTCCTTATAGTGCACCCACAAATATTCTGAATTGTTCAAACTGGACAGATTTTTCCCAACGCAAATGTCTCAGCAGCTTTCATGGACAACGTGTTGCAGAGATAACAGTTTTATCTGGGCCACAACATGAAGCACATGTGTATTTCCTCTGATACACTAAAGAGCAACATCTTACCTCTCACTTCAGGAAATAAGTTATGGGGTGAGATGTACCGTGACAGATGCCAACTAAACATCGAATAAACATTTTCCATTCATGACAGACATTAAACAGTTATAAATTCACAGGCATTAGTGAGTTACTTGGATGTCTGTTTTGGCTGCTAAGGTAAACAGTGACTCATTTATGGGCTGTAAGTTATTTCCATTTTTATTTTACACAAGTCATTTACATTTTTAACCTTAAGTTTATTTTTCTATCACCTGGTTTGATGTAAAAATTGTTCATTTTTACATCAAACGAAGGATCAGATTTTTCTCTCCTTTAGTCATCTACAGAGTATGAGTAAGAAAGATAAATGTGAGCCCTATATGATTAATTCATAATGAACTTCACAGTATGTGCCAGTATTTATATTTTTATTGACAACTAAGCAGTTTCCCATGATGATACTTAAGTTGAGGTCAGCATAGATCAAATATTTATTCAAATATCAATGTTCAACTTATATCATTGGGTGATGTCATAATTAATATATTGAATATGTACATAATACTTAAAACATAAGTATGTATGACATGTGTTTATGTAAAAGACTGGGAATTGTATTAGTTTGGTACTGCTACAGAACATATTTGATGAGTTAATGTACAAATTCATGATATTTTTCTGGTTAAGATGCTTTAATGTTTAAAAGAGCACATTTAGTATGTTTAGACGATAGACTGATTCAGCTGCTCTTCTGTCTGAAACACTCCATCTTAGCTCCTGTCTGTTTCAGGCCCATCTCATTCAGAAACAGTGGAGTGTGAGGTCCATTCATGGACTGTAGGAGAGCTCAGCATCTACTTGTTGTAGTGTTTCGCTGCCACTTGATGGCAGTCGGAAGATTTTGATGACCAATCTGAGCGGAAAGCTGCTTAAACTTATTCTGGTGCTGATGTTGGCTGCAGGAAGACAGAAGTTAAAAAGGGCAATGATTGCCTTTGTAGCTCATGAGTGCAGCTCAGTGCAGTTATTGTAAATTGTGATCCTTCAGTTATTTTATTTTATTTTTTGCACTTCACCATTTTGTTGCCAAAATGTCGCCAAGTTATTGTGATCTTACTCCATCAAGTTTAAGCTAACTTTCAATTTTTTAACTTTTGACATCATTGAGGACTATGGTTATGAAGAGAGAAGAGCCAGGCTACAACTGAGCACTTTCAGGCAGTTTAGCAACAGTGTTGCATGTGAAGGAGAATCCCTCATTTTGGGGTGGGGTTTTTGGGATTTCCAATTTTGCGTACCTTTTGTGTGCGCAAAACAAATTTAATATCATACTGAAAGTTAAAGACTTAAAAAGCTCTTTCAGGAAACAGCACAAAAAACAAAACAAAACAAAACAAAACAAAAACAGATGTACAGTTATGTATTTCCTCAAAGAGCTGTTCATGTTATGGCAATAAACTGAAAGTCTAGTACTAAACACATTTAAACCACACCTTCATTCTTTGTGTGGCCCTTTTTCAGAGAGCAATTACATTCCCATTACATTTAGATAATTAAAAAATGTTTTGTCATATATTTGCTGCAAGAGTTCAGTTTGATGGATCCATGCTGAAAATAAATGCTTTACAACAGGGGTGTCAAACTCCAGTCCTTGGAGGGCCTGCTGTCCTGCATGTCTTGGATATTTCCACGCTTCACACCTGATTCAAATGAATCAATCACCTCCACCTTGTCATCCAGGTGTGCACAGGTCTGTTAATGACCCATTCATTTGAAGGAAATATCTAAGACATGCAGGACAGCAGCCCTCCGGGACTGGAGTTCAACACTCCTGCTCTACAGTGACGAATCAGTTCTCATCACCATCATCTATAAGCTCCTGAACATTACAGTATAATTACTTAGTGTCTTCATTTATTCTTAAATGTATTTTTCTTTCTTAATTTCTATTCATTTACGGCCTAACTTTTTCAAGATGTGTTTATCTGCTGTATGTTTCTAATATTATAAATGCTACTTTGTCAATTTTTCATCTTAGTTTTCTTTATTTTGTTTACCTTCTGTTTTTGGAAAGTTATTACAATAGCCTTGTTTTGAGTCAGCCAGATGTGCAAGTGCACACTTTGTTACAGAAGAATGCAGCATTTATTTCCTGGGTGGAAAAACACCTGCAGCTGAGGGTGACGTGGTGAGGTTGGGAGATGTTAAGTGTTATATCAATGGTGGCAGCATACTCAGTGTGAGCCCATCTCAGAAATTATACTTTCTAATTGAAATCGGGTGGAGGACAAGTGTCAGAATGAGTTTGTCATTTTGAAAATGCAAAAAGGAAGAAAAAAAGTTTTACTGTTCAAAATGTCAGATTATTTTAAACCATCACAACACAGCACTTATGATTTTCTTTTTTCTTCAGACTGTCACTTTGATACCTTTCTTTTGCTTTATTTGATTTCCTGAGTTAGTATAGCACCTTCAGTACTGTTTTTTTTGTACTAAAAACACACTCGACAAAAATACAGCATATTCTATGAAATATTCTCATTACATAACATCATATTCATCATAACACATGAGGTATTGAAATGTTTAGTACACTGCTCTGTACTGCTGATTTGGTCTGTCTATCAAACCTAGTCTTTCCTTGACTAAATTGCTAAGTGTACTTCAGTTTGTAATAATTATTGTGCAGAAAAATCACAGTGCCGACCACTGTTCACCAATGTGCCTCATATATTGAGTGTATGTGTGTGTGTGTGTGTGTGTATGTGTGTATATATATATATATATATATATATATATATATATATATATATATAATCACTTGATTGACTTGATTGATTGGCACACAATATGCATTTGCTTTGAAGAATGGACACCAGAGTGTCAATCTGTATTTTGGGGTATTTGTTGTCTATGGAGTAGTACCACTTCTAGCCACATGGGGGTGCGCTGTATTGACAAAAGACACTGACAATACTGTGCTAATGTATGGAGATGGTCCAGCATGCCTTGTAATGATAATTTATGCAGTTAAAGGAACAATTCATTTTGTCTACATGTGTCACGACAGGAACTGACACGAGCTTTCTCTTGATATGCTGCCCCTATGTGGTCGTACATGGTATTGCTTGAAAGAGTGGCTTTAAAACTTTTTTCTTTCTTTTTTTTTGTAATTGCTGCATCACTTGTTTTCTTTTAAGGTATTGTTAACAGCAATATTTTAATATTGTAACATTAGTCCATAACCATTTTCTGGATTTAATGTTCAAACTGAAAACTGCTGCTCTGCTTTATAGTTATATTTTTTGTATATATCTCTGAACTCGTGAAATTGCACAACATAAATGAGCATTCAGACAACAATGAAGGGTGCCATATGAATTTTCTATTTGAATATTGTTCTTGACAAATAATATATTTAAATGTTAAGATTTTAAATGTTAAAAATAACATGTTTCATTGGGTCTTTTTTTTTCAAGTGAATAAAGTCAGAAACTATTGAAATGCAATTGTGGTGGGTGCCAGGTCTGCCATCAATGATTTCCAGTTGTGAAAAGTATGTTTGTATGTCCAAACACAGTCTTGTCAAACATTTTCTCATTTATCCATTCATACATTTCTCTATGCATTTTTCATTTTCAACATAACATCTGTCATAAGCTTTCATAAGGTTAGAGGCGCTATACACCCTGGTCAGGCTACCAGTACTTCAGTAAACTGAAAATAACTTGCAACTGGTACAATTTGCTTGTTTCTTTTTCTTTTTTTTTTTTTTTTTGGGGGGGGGGGGGGGGGGGGGGGGGTGGGTAATATCTGTCACATAGTTAACTGTTGTTTGAGGATTAAACCTTTATTGAGAGCATCAGTTTGTGAATGTTTGCTGTTGATTCTTTATGCCCCCCTCATTTTGCAGGGGTCGCCAACGTGGATCAATATGTGTTCCACATATTGATTTGACTTTCATTTCATTTCATTGGATGCCCTTCCCGACACATTTCCCTTCCCATTTATCCAGTCTTGGGACCAGTGTTGTGAGTGGCTGGTGCCATGGGCAATGTCACAGTCTATGACTGTACCTAATAACAGCCTTTTATCATAGTGGACATTTTGGCTTGAAGAAAGAAGAAAAGGATTGTGCTCCATGTAGTGAAGCTAGTTAAGGGAATCTTGTACCATGCAGTCATGGTCCTTCATCTATCTCCTGCTCACTGGGACACTAACCCTAACCCTTAATAACATGTGCCTAAACGTTTCTTTCCCTTTTGCTATAATAATTTCAAATTCCTGTTATTAAAAAAAAAAAAGAAAAGTTTGTATGGATACAAGCTCTAATTTTGGCACATTAGCAAGGGTTATTGGGGAAATAATGTCATTGAAATTATATTTCAATGAAATATTAACCTTAGAAAAACTATTAGGGTCAGTTTACAAGTTGACCAGGACCACTTGTATAATGTTAAGATTTGACTCATAAAACCTTAAAATAATGTCCAGTACACTGAATAATTGTTGCCTTTACCAAAAAGAACATCATCATCTTCCAGTTGGTATTTGGAGTTGAAAAAATCTGTAACTTTGAATAATGTAACATCCTTGCACTCAATATCTATCATATGAGTTATTACTAATTACTCTGCAGGCTACTTTTTCCAGGTTTCTAACTTCTAAGACGTAACTGCAAAGGCACTTTCAGGTTTCAGGACAAGGGTCACAAACATTTAATTTGTAACCGCATTCATGTATGGTTCTCTATTTAAGCCAAAATAAATGATATCTTGGGCTTATTGACCATAGTAAAATCCCGTTCTAGTATTTCTCTTTCTCAAGTCCCTTACAGAATTCAGTAATGAATTAATATATTATGTATTCAATACATTTCTAGTTTTAAATGGATTATCGGGTTCAGATGTCTTACTCGTCTTTAGCTTTCCTAATTTCGTTGCAATGTTCATTCTTAATTTCTGAGCTGCTGGAATCTTCCCGGCCGCGCGAGGGCGCTGTCTGAGTCGTCTCCAAGTGGATACATCCTGTGCAGCAGCTCCGCTGCTACGTCACCACATTTCACCGAATACGATGGAACAGCGTGGAAATACGTGTAGGTAGAGTCCGGAATTCTGCCAGATATGTAAGTTGAATGAAAAGTCTTAGCTGCAGGACAAAAATGATTATAGTAGCTCACAGCGTCTAGGACTTTATCAATGGTGCTTATTTGAATGACTGTGTCCGTTGAATGTGTCCGTCTGTGTTGTGATGAAATGTATGTGTTCAGACGCAAAATGAGGGAAGCTGCTCTCGTGCTCGCTTCGTCTGTGCTCGTGTGTCTCCTGCTGAGCTCCAGCCAGGCAGCCAGACCAGGACAGGACATGAGATGTGGAGGTATGTGTCCGCCTCACTGAGTATTCACAGCACTCTCAGAGGAGTCCTCATGTGTCTTCTGTCCCCCCCAGCCTGCAGGGCTCTGGTTGATGAGATGGAGTGGGCTATCTCCCAAATAGATCCCAAGAAGATGATCCAGACAGGATCCTTCAGGATCAATCCAGACGGCAGTCAGTCCATCAGAGAGGTGAGGCTGCAAAAGCTCAGCCACGTTGTAGCAGTCTAGTTAAAAAAAAATCCTAGTTGATGCAGGCTATTAATTTGATCAAAAGCAATTCATACTAGTTCACTAGCAATGGTGCATCAGTACCTTACACAGGTATGTAAAATAGTAACCTGCGCGTGTTGGAATGCATTAACAAGGTAGAGTTTAGTAATATGATAAACTACAAGATGTTGATATCTAATACCAATGTTTTTCCTTGATACATCAGTAGCTGTAGCTTTAGTGTGTTAAGATAGGTGAGATGTTTCTGGCTGACATTGCCAACAACAGCAGAAAGAATATTTTTGTGTAAATATTTTTTTTCCACTTAACATCATACAAAGTTTGGTTCCAAGATGCATTTGTGGTGATGGAGGGTAAAGAGATAAAAATCAAACAAGTGAATTTTAAGCCCCCACTGTTATGTTCATTAAGCATGAACCTAAATTGGCCCAATTAAGATGTATTTCTTTATCTGCTGTTATTGCATGATGGCAATAACAACAGGTAGAAACCAAAAGGACAAGCTTCAGTCAGAGCATTAAGACAAGTGGTATCCTTGAAGAACCAATGAGTTATCACAGTGATTTCTTTTGTGTGTGGTAGATTTTGGTTTCAGTGGGTTGGCATCAAGGTAAATCCTTGGACTTTGCCTCTACTGCCACCAGGTTCCTCTGGCACGCTCAGAAGGAAACCTCCTGGAGCTGATGGAGAGCGTCTGTGAGCGGATGGAGGACTACGGCGAGCGCACGGATCTTTCCACACACAGAAAGTCTTACATCAGGATCAAATCTCGGAACGGTGAGACCATGGACTTATCAGAGGCCACACTGGATTCAAGAGTTACATCCAGTTTAAAATTTGCAGTGAGTACAGTTCGTTTTGCAATACAACAAAAAAGCTCTTAAGTTTATTTGGAATTGAAGTTTAAATGTCTTTATACTGGTATATCCCCGCTGTTGATGATAATCAGACAATGAGAGTGGCATGGGTCATTTATATTGAGCCATGCCACTGCTAATCATTTATTATGACTTTTTTTCTAGTGTGAAACGATTGTCGAACATCATGAGGATGAAATCATTGAATTTTTTGCTCATGAAACGGATAATGTTAAAGACAAACTGTGCAGCAAGAGGACAGGTATGTTCTAATTCAACACGCCACATTTTTTCTGTTTTTTTTTCTCCCATACATTTCTTATGGTGTTTCACTGCAGTGTATGTTGTCATTGATTTGGGGGGGGTTTCTCCTTTTTTCTTTTTTCTTTCAGATCTCTGTGACCACGCTCTAAACATTCCCCATGATGAACTTTGATATCTGCTCACCAGGGTTGCCGTGTCACCTCAGTAGAAAAGGAGCCATTTGATCTTGTAATATTTTCAGTTTTTACACGTCAACTATTTATAACAGGGCAGTGTTGCAACACTTGTGCAAATTCTTTTGGGATATGTAGGTTTAAAACCCACTTGAAAATGAAAAACATTTGTTAGATTGTGGAAAGTTAAGTATCACTTCATTAAGTGTCATTTATTAAGACTTATGCTGTACTCTTGGGTCACTGATGTACTGTAAATTAGGAAATTAATTACATTATTCATTATTTAATTACTGTAAATTAATTACATACTGTTTATTTTGTGAAGGCCCTTGTCTTTCCCTCAAATGCTTCTAATTTAACTCAAACTGAAACCGCAAAATTAGTTTTTTGAGATTTCCCCGTAGCTGCAGGTTTTCTGAGAGGAAATCAGGTTGAATTTAATTCCATGTTAATGCACGGATGAACAACTCTGTAAATGTTAAGTATGTGAGGGATTAGCAGATACCATTATTTCTTCTCAATGAACAGACAGCTGAAGTTCCAATATAAGTGTTATTCAATGCCAAACTATGCTTCCAGCTTCAGCCTTAGATAAGTTTTTAATGCTCCTCAATATTTAATGTGTCACCTGAACTTGACATGTTCATAGTTGGTAATCTTGATGACAAAAACAGAGATGTCCTATAAATTAATCCAAAAGATTAAATGTTTCCTTTCAAATTCAGGAATCATTTGACAAAGGTTTTCATTTATTTTATTTCTCTTTTTTGAAATTGAAAATTGTAACTTAGGATCAGTAGAACTTGGAGTAGAGGAAAAAATATATATAAAATTGACATCCGTCTATTCATTTCAAGATTGTGGGTCACTGCAATGTGTTATTTTCATTTAATTTTATAAATATTAAAGAATAATTTACATCATTATAGGGACTGTTGGATCAAAACTGCCTTTTCTAGTCAATTTAAAAAGAAAAAGAAAATAAATCCTTTTTTTCCTCAGTTTTTGTCAGTGATGCATAAACTGCTTGATCTTGGGTGCACAGTGTTTAATCAGTGTTGTAAAAGGCCCAAATGGTAAATTGATGCAAAAAGATCAGAAGAGTTTTTCTTTCTTTTACTGTGTGAAAATATGACTATGATTTCATGTGAGCATTCTAAAATGTCCTGTTTTGTATACATTTTGTACAATTTCAGAATTGGTTGTGTCCTCAAATATATTTGTATAACATCAGCACTTCCTTGGCTTTTCATTTCTAGAAAGCAAATCTCAGTAACAGCTTAAGCTTCAATTACACAATATCTGTAATTTTAAGATTTTTGGTATGTCTTACTTAGAAGTTATTTATCTATATATCTATACAAACATCTCTCTCTCTATCTCTCTCTCTCTCTCTATCTCTCTCTCTATCTCTCTCTCTATATATGAATATATGTATGTATATATATATATATATATATATATATATATATATATATATATATATATATATATATATATATATATATATATATATATATATATATATACACACACCCACTACCCTCTATTCCAAATCTGCTAGATACCAGTACCGCAAGATACCGAGTTTATGGAAAGCGCAACTGGCATGTCGGCGCGTAAAAGAGCGCGTCCAAATCGCGTCATTGCGCGTCCACCCAGTCACATGTGGACTGCACAACCGGCTCTACCTCTCGATTATGCATCACCGTATAACTTGCATACGTTATTATTCTATTAAGGGCAGATGATCTCTGTACAGCTATGGCATGATCTCATTCAGATGTTTGCTGTGGAGGAAACGAGGAGATCACAGAACTCTGTTGTGGAGTTTCTTGTACTGTGCGCCTCCCTCTGACCCTCTCCTTGCGCTCGGAGCACCCGAGATGCGCTCACTGGTAGAAGGTAGATGTCATCATACCTGTTCCTCTGGCTCAATGCTCATCCAATGATCCGTTCCTCAGTATTTTTAAAAGCACCACTCCCAGCGGCTATGCGTCTTGGCGCAGCTGTGCGTCTTGGTGCGTCTTGGCTCAAGGGATATGTTCAAGATAATTCACCCCTAAAAAAGGGCTAGCCTCGCCCATGCATCAGACTACCATAAGAACATAAGTATTTAAAAGACACAAAGTTTTCCTTTTCTGGAAGATCTGTTTTTTATTTCTTAAACCAAAATGTTTATTTACATGCATTACAAACCAATAGCTTGATTTTTTTCCCCCAAAAAAATATCACAGCAACTTGAAACCATATAAAATAACATTCTTTTCTAATTCTATTATCTCCAAGCTGCATACATGTTTCCCTGTACAAACAGCAGATAGAATTGGCAGCACAACACAACCAAACATCATTTTGTAAGATAAATAGAGGTGTTTGAGATATTTTAGATATCACTCATGTTGAATTCCTACATTTCTATGACAAGTTGTATACATCTTACACAAAGAGGCCTTTGATTTCAGCACTGAAGCATAAAAATCAAAGTTCTTAAATTAACACTAGCAAATACATTAGTGTTTAAAAAATGTAGGAAAAATACTTCTATTCTTTACTAATGACAATAGAAGTTTACCGTGCTAGATATGTTAGTTTAATATATTGGACCAGTGGTGTCATTCATTCATTTAATTTAGTAAAATTCTGTCCAGCCGTATCCTCTCAACCTTTGACCTCTTCAAGATTGCTGACCAAAGCAATCTCAGTGAGAATCTGACTGTATTATTTCCACTACATTGGTTGTTATATTTTCCACCTCCACTGGACATTCCTTGCTCTGACCAGGCTTGTTTGTGTCTGCCTCATCTCCCTCTATGGCTTCACCTTCTTCAGTTTTAGCTTCATCTTTTACTTCACCAGAGCAGCACAGCTCTCTATCAGCTGTATCACACTCCTCATTCTCCTCCTTGTTCTCCTCTGTTTTGGCATCATATGTGGTTTTCCCATCCTCCTCCTCATCTGCCACAATAATGGTGTCTTCAGAGCCTTGGCTGCTGTTGCTGCAACAGGACAGCACGTCTTCGTCAGTATATTCCACTGACTCTTTTTGATCTTGTTGCAAGTCTCCCATCCCAGCTGTTTCCTCTAAAACCACTTGTTGCTCTGTTTTCATCAGAGATAATCTTCTCAGAGTTCATATCACCCACTACCATCTCTGGATCCCACAGCTCATTTACTTCCTCTTCTTCATTCTCTGAGTCAGGTGCTGTGTGCTTCCTAATGCGATTTACCACATCCCAAAGCGACTTTGGACACTGGGGCTCTTTGATATGTTCAGCAGATGAGAGGAAGCCAGGAGCAACATTTTCCTCTTGAGGAGGAGGTGTAGAATTTGGAGGGAGAACATGGGGTGACCCAGAGAGGGAGGAAGACGAGAGCTGAATGCATTCTTCACAGGATTCCAGCTGAAGAAGAGGAGGGACGGTTTCTTGGGTGCCAGGAGCAGCATCACCAGGGTTCAGAGATGAAGAACAGGTGAAGTCCATGTCCAAAGGAGAAACAACCTCTGTGTCTGGCTGAAGAGGTGTTTGTGGAGGAGATGGAAGCTCCGAGAGTGAGAGCTCATCCGAAAGTGATACCTCACTGTATGAAGCTGGGGGAAGAGAGGAATTAGGGGATTCAGGCCGTGCTTTAGGGTCCGTCAAAAATCTAGTTTCAATTTGTGTCTGAGAATCTGTAGCTCTGTTTCTACTAGGAGTCTGCTCCCAGAGATCCACAAGCTCAGCTGGGTTTTCTGGTGACTGGTCTTCACTCATGCCTCTCTCTTTTACAGCATTATCCCCTTGAACAAACTCAAACTGTTGTTGGAAACTGTGGTCTATTGTGTCAACATCACTTGTATTTTCTTCATTCTCTTCATCCATTTTAGGTGTCTGTCCTGTAGCATCTGTAAGATCTTCACTTTCTTCAGGAGGTTGTTCTTCAATGAAATTACATTCTTTTCCATAAGCAACACCTTCTATTTGGTCATTTTCAAGCTGTTGTGCTGAAATATTGACATCTATATGGTTGTCTTTAAGTGTGCCTAATATTTGTTCCAATCCCTGATTGTGTTGCTCATCTGTGACACAGGCAGCACTATCCGATTGTTGACATTCGGCGGTATGCTGTGACACCACCTCCTCTGACATGTCTGTGGGAAAAGATTCACAGTTAAGCTTATTTTTAGTTAGATGTGATGCTCCATCTTCTCCATCCTTGTCCTCGGGGCTATCAGCAGTTGGATCTGTTAAGTGAAGAGGAGGAGGAGGGCTTGGGAGATTGTCTATGTGTGGACTGGAGCATGAGGAATGTTCAGAGGGAAGAGGAGATGGCACCAGTTGCAAAGAAATAGTGTCAGGATGAGAACTGAGGTCTGTAGCTACAGTGAGGGCAAGCAGCTCTGAATCAGGACCTTCCTGTGCGTTTGACTCCGAGAGAGTCAAAGGAAACGTAAGATCAGACGGTAAAAGTGTAGAAGAAGGAAAGGGGTCAGGAAGTTGAGAAGACTTATCGTAAATGGACTGAATTTCATCCTCTCTCTGTTCAATTTCATAATCTTCACTTGTGGATTCAAGCTGAGGATCCTCAGTTGTTTCAGTTTTAGCGGTAGTTTTGGTGTCTCTAGTAAGCTGAGAGTCAGTGTTATTCTCAGGCGCGTGTTCCACTTGATGCTCAGATTCAGCAAGATCCTCAGGATCTTCATTTGTCGGCCACTTTCTGATGTCATCACTATCTTTCAAACAAACTGCTCCCTCAGCTTGGACAACCTGTAAGTGATCCAGTGACTCTCCCTCATCCATTGTGTCTTCTGGAGTTTGTTGTTTCAGCTTCCTCACTCTGCTTCTCATCATATGACTCAAGGATTGACTCTTCATCTTTAGGTTGCTGCTCAGTGACATCGTCATGGAGAGGGATTCCCAGAATCCTTCTGGCACGCTCCTCAGAGGTTTCCTTTTCAGAAGGTGGAGGTGGCATCACACAAGACAGAGAAAGTTCACTTTTTTCCTCGTCTTCCTCTTTCTCCAAAAGAACTGAGTCCAGACCAGCTTCGTGGCCGTCATTTCTTTGCAAAGGGGCTACATCTGAATTAAGGTCAGTTGTTACATCTTGATTTGGCAGGCTGTTTACCTCAGGAGGAACAATTGTTTGATTATGAAACTGACTGGTTCCAGTATTTTCTGTTGAGCCTAAATAGTGAACATGCTGTTTTTTGGGTGATGGAATCAGTTCCACTTTTACAACAACACAGGTTGTGTCAATGACCAGTAGACCTTTTCTGTCCTCAGATTCCTTGATGTCCAGTGTCCCACCTTCATTTTCTATTTGTTTACTTATATTAGCAGCTTCATGTTGGATGAGAACACCATCTGATTCTTCTTCCTCTCCATTTTCTTTCAAACTGCATGTGGGTGAACTCTCAGTTTCAGTCCTGCTTGTGGAACCAGGCTCTCTCCACAAAGGATATTTGATTGGCACAGGCTGCGCTGACTGATCAACTTGTCCCCCTGATATAGAATCATCACTGTTTCTACTTGGTTTTTCAGAGGAAACATCGTCTCCTTTGTTTGGGTACTTGTCTCCAAATGTCTCTTTTCCTTCAGAGAGTATTGTTTCTGTCTGTGTTTTCATGAGGGATTTCAAGTCAGAAGAATTTGACTGCTCTTTGAGTGTTGGTGCTCTGAAGTCCACTTCATCTGAAAGCTTGTGCATTTGGTTGAGCTTACTACTGTCCTCGAGGCCCTTAGAAACCTCTTCCCTTTCTGTACTTTGAATATTGGTTTGGGAGCTGCAGAGTGGCAAAGAGGGGGTCTCGGTCGTGTCTGCTATTCGTGACACCAGACAGAATATGGTCATCCCACCTGACTTTTTGTTTAATCTGAACTTCCTTCCTTCGATAACCTTTGAAGTTGGTTCCTGTTTTATTTTTGAATTCTGAGCTGCTTGTGGATGTTGTAGAGCCAACAAGCGTCCGCTCTTGTTCAGGGCACTGATTGGACCAGCTTCCATTAAAGCACCTGCTTCCTGTCTTTGATCCTTCAAACCTTTCAGCTCTGTACGCGAGTTCTCATCTACCTTTGCAAATTCTTCTCTCTCTCTTTTCTTTTTATCTTGCAAATTTATAGAGTCATCCAGCTTTCTGAGTATGGGCTGTGACCAGTGGGCGTGCCTCTTACCACTCTGCTCCCAGTTGGTGTCCCACTGGTTCATTAAAGGTGAACTTTTATGTGGACTGTAGTACGGAGGAGGAGCAATATATCCAGGAGGTTGGCTGTACATTCTTTGCGTACCAATGTTTTCCTTCACATCCAGCATGTGACCACTGTCAGAAGTAGGAAATTGTGATGGATGGGGATGATATGTTGGAGCTTGCGGTCTGTCCCCTCTTTCCCACACCCCAGATGCTCTGCTGTTTGGGTTTTGTTGGACATGTTGCATTGCTGCACCTTGTGGATCTATCCCAGTTCTACTGCCCCTCTCCAGACCCTTGCTGCTCTCCATCTGCCCATGGGGGGCTCCTCGTAATTCTGCCTCTATACGTTTCCTTCTTGGCAGTGAGTGACTATACCTAGCTGCCCAAGCCTCCAGCTCTCGATGGCTGGTGTCACTTCTCTTAGAAAAAACTTCCCTGTTGTAACGGATGGGACTACTGGGCTCCCACCTCCTCTGCCATCCCTCATTCAGATTTCCTCTCTCATAGTCCCTCAGGGCTCTGTGAGATGTTGTCCACTCTCTGGCTCGAGCTTCTTGTTGCTGATATTCTCCCAGGTCCTGGTGGTGCTGAATAGTGCGGTCCAGAATAAAAGGGAAGTGCGAGGAAGAAGAGGAGGTCAGTTCTGGGTCTGCCCAGTTGGTGTACTCTGGCAGAGCTCTTCCGGTTCTTGATCCCGCTATGGTCCAGTAATTGGATTCCCTGCCCTGATCCTGTTGCTCTTCGTAGTACAATGGATAATGGGTTGGCTGATGTCTGTCATGATAGCTGTGAGTATAATGGTGGAAAAAAAACAAGTGAGAAAATTTGTGTTTTAGCTTAGAGAATGCAGTGTCATATATCCAAATGTAATTTCCAGTTTTGATTTGTCAAACTACAGGATGCTGTTTCACTGCCTCCTTTATCTTAAATGAGCTTTGGTGCTGAGATGGTAGAGCCATATTTGTATTGATTCTTTATATTTCAATACTTTATTGTTGTCTTCTCCTTCTGTTGATGATATTAATCTTTCAACAATATTCTGTACCATTGATAATGAGTTAATAAAATAACCTAATGTTTCACATCTTACATTGTTTCCCACAATGTCTTTGTATCCAGATGCCTTTGTCTTTAACTGAGTGAGTCATGAAATCCTTTACCAGGGATTCTTTTTTTTCACTTTTTTATTTTGACATGTTGTATATATCATTCTCAAAGTATGCAAATGTTTTCAAGAAAAGAAAAAAGAGAGAAAGAGAAAAAAAGGAAAAAGTATGTTACATTTCCTTAAAAAAATTAAATGTAGAATTAAGTGACTTGCACAGCTGCTTCTGTTTTTAACAAATTTTAAACAGCATCCCAATTATTATTATTAGAAAAGTTGTATTTATGTGCTGATGTCAAACAGTTGAACTTCTTAATTTTACCAGATTAAATAAATGTGGAACAGTATCAATGGTTATTCAGAAAATGTCATTTGAGTTAGCAGATGGCTGCATATTATGCAACAATAAAGAAAACAAGATGCTGGCAGTTTGGGCAAGTACTTTTTGTATATCAGGAGATGACTGTCAACACTCAGCACAAATCAAGAGCAAATTTGTCAACCAAGTGGTCAAAAGTGGCATTGAACTTCTCCATCATTGATGAAATGAAAAGGTTTTTGCTCAACTTACGTGTGTGCACAGTTTCTCCTTGGAAGAGTACCAAATCTGGAGTCTAAATGTGATTGCCCCTGATTTTCAGACCAAAACTCCATCATTCGGTCTTATGTATAGACCTGAAGCATGAAAAAGAGAGAGAGAAAGAGAAAAATGTTTTAGTGCACTCAGAAACAGAAATTCATATTTATACTTGTGTAATATATCATATATCTGACTGAAAGGGTTATTGAAAATGATCACCAGTAGTAAAATAAAATGTTTCAGATCTTGTTATTTAAGTGTAAATTAACACATACCTTCAGCTGCTGTTGAATTCTTGTCCTTGCTGCTCATGAAGTGACATGAGGTCTAATGAAGTCCAAACAGGACAACGTGTTTTAACAGGATAGTAGTTTTCAGACCCCCTCCCACACACACACACACACACACACGGAGGCACACATACACTTGTACAACTCCCAGGCCATTTAAAGCCTATCCTCCTGTCATGGAGCAAACATGTCCAGTTAGATAGCTCTGCAGATGTTTTCAATCAATGTTTTAGAAATAATATTCTACCTTCAACAATCACTTCTAAACTCACACACAAACTTTAGATGGCCTTTTAGCATTCATGTATTGGGATTACCTCTAACTGCTAATATTTTACTGCAAAGCATCTAAATCAGGCTAAAATCCCCTTTAAGTGGACAGTTTAAATTGTCAATGTGAACCTGGGATTTTCTCCATCAGTCAAAACATGAAAACTTCATAGCAGTATCTGCAAAACCATTGATTTACATGTTGCATGACAGGCCCACGGGAGATTCTGGGCGGGTATGATGGCAAGCAGACAGAGCACTGAGATAGAGATCTGTTGTTGTGTTGGCAGGATTGTGGCAGAGGGAGTGACGGGCAACAGTCAGGTCACCTCCCTTTCTTTAAAACTCTCCAGCGTAACAAACAGGCTTTCTTTCTCTGAACAGAAAGTCTGTACATCAGCAGAGTGCAGGAGAGAGGGGATGAAGTACAGACAGCAGGCTGCAGGGAGGGCACTGTGTTGCTGTCCGACAGAATAGTTTGGGATGAGATGAATTTTGTTTTGGGTTTATGCTACTCAGTTCAAACAATGTTGTTCTCAATATCAACAAGACATATGCCAAAGGTTAATGTCTCCATGCCAACTGAAACTTGTTTCAGTATTGTAGAGAAGAATTAAGGGGAAAATGAATATTTAAAAAAAAACAACCAAATTACAAAAAAAAAAAAAAAAAAAAAAACAGACAGAAAACAAATTTTAAAAAAAAGTTCTTAAAGTGGTTAAAGGGACTAGATCTTTTAAAAGAAATTACATCTTCAATTAATCAACTCCAATCAATCCCTCACCAGCCCTCTTTGACAGTCTGATCTCACATATTATATTAACTGACGTCTCGATTCTGTCAGAGGACTAAACTCACTGACAGTGAAGCTCAACGGGACAAAGACACAGGACAGTGATGGTGCGGTGCGCTGTGATGTTTGTACATGTATGTGCACTGGTCTGTGTTGTGATGACTGCAATGATGATGATTACAATATATCAACAAATTTTAGGGGAGCTGTCAAATATAACATATATCCAGACTTTAGCCAGAGGCTTCATAGATCCATGTGTGCTCAGTCTGCTTATGCATCTCAAAAACAAAAATAGGGATAGTTTATGTACATATGTTTATAGTACAAATTCCTATGTGACACAACATTGTAAATGAACACAAAAAAATTCAATCATTCTTCCAGAATCTCTTTTTTTTAAATCCGTAAAGTCACACCTTAAGACATATTTTGAAGACAAACATTAAGTAAAATAATCAGACTATTTTCAGACCAGTGACAATTTTAATTAAAAATCTAAAAACATATTACTTATAACAGGAGAACCTAACAGTCTGTAAGGTTTTTTTTTTATGGAGCATAAAACAGGAAAATACACAAATAAATATATTTATTGTTTCTCTGTGTCAGAACGTATGACTGTCTCCAAACTTGTGACTTATTTTCATAAAAAGGCAGCGCAGAAACTCCAGCCACAGCTGGTATCCATCCGCCTGGTCGCAGGCTGTCCCTGCTGTCACTGATCTGCTCTTAAAGATGCCCTGTAGATATTGTTGTTTTGTTTGTCATCATGCAGCACAAGCTCCACACTAAATCTTCTCGGCAGGTACTTCTCATAGAAACCCGGAGTCCTGTGCTCTTTGCGCATTTTGGATGAGAGATACACCACAGCCCCGTTTTTACACAAATGAGCAAGCGTCTCCACCAGCAGTGGATATGTCTCTGGCAGGTAAATGATATCTGCACAAAGCACCAGATTCCAGTCAGAGGAGAAGTTCATGTGGTCCTCACCCCAGGACAGAGGAAGGACAGTGGGCGGGGCTGAAGGCCAACCGTTGGAGGGCATGTTAGCAGAGACATTGGCCTGAAGCTGTGGAAGAGCCAGGGGGAGGTCTGTAAGGGTCACCTCTGCACCTGAAAAACAAGGATATATAAATGAGGTTTATGTGATGCCTGTAACACTCTTCACATTCAAGGACATTGTATAAGGATTTGTTGTGAACAAATATAGATTGATACACTTGAGGACTTTTCTCAAAGTTTTACCACTGCAGAACACATTGCTGAACACTGGGGAGATTGAAACAATAAAATAATAAACAAAGAGCTAAGAGGCAAACAAAGCACTGTTTGCGCCACAACTCCAACGTTAAATTTTGGTAACAATGATGTGGGCTGAAATGCTGTTAGTTGGTGATTTGTGCAGCATTTAATCTAATGAACGTCTGCTCAACAGCTGAAGAAACCTCTAGGGCCAGATGCATAAAGTAAATATGTTGTTTCTTCTGTAAATCTGTGGCATAACTGTGCATACACACACTGTGTTAGATTCATAAACCTTTGAGGATGTACAGTTCTATTTTATAAAATGATTTATCATGAAATGTATGCACATGCATGAGCCTGATTTCCACTCCCAGATAGCATCTACAATTAATTAATAGCATATAATAAAATAATAAGAAACCATATCTGATAAAACTAGACAAAGTCTGAATGTCTGGGTTTTTATTTTTGTAATTTTTACACAAGTTGCATGTTACACCCAACATATTTTCATGTTGCCCTTTTTCTTTAGGGTTCAAGAAACAACTAAACAGCGCAATGTTATCGAAAATTTGAAAGTGATCAGAATCCAGGATTTCTTCCGGATCACACCCAAAATAAAATCAGTTCTTCCTTTTCACATTTATGACAACTCCTGAAAATGTCATCAAAACCCATCCATAACTTTTTGAGTTATCTTGAACATATCCCCTGCGCAAAGACGCACCAAGACGCACAGCTGCGCTAAGACGCATAGCCGCTGGGAGCGGTGCTTTTTAAAATACTGCAGAACAGATCATTGGATGAGCATTGAGCCAGAGGAACAGGTATGATGACATCTACCTTCCACCTCCGAGCGCAAGAAGAGGATCAGAGGGAGAAGCACAGTACAAGAAACTCCACAACAGAGTTCTGTGATCTCCTCGTTTCCTCCACAGCAAACATCTGAATGAGATCATGCCACAGCTGTACAGACATCATCTGCCCTTAAGAGAATAATAACGTATGCAAGTAATACAGTGATGCATAATCGAGAGGTAGAGCCGGTTGTGCAGTCCACATGTGACTGGATGGACGCACAATGACGCGATTTGGAGACGCTCTTTTACGCGCCGACATGCCGGTTGCGCTTTTCACAAACTCGGTATCTTGCGGTACTGGTATCTCGCAGATTTTGGATAGAGGGTAGTGGGTAGTCAGACCACCCACTACATCACTGTGAGTGCCTATACTCTGCAATCTACTGCAAATGTCTGGTGAGCCTCCGGTCGAAGCAGCGTAAAGCACATCAGATGACTGGAGCATGACTGAGACAGGGCTTAAACACGGAACCCAAAGGCAGAAACATAATCAATTGGAGAAGGTTGAGGGACATCCCCAAACGTATAACATGGGTGCAATTAATCCTACAAAAAATGTAAACATACCCAGGCGAGCAGCCAAGATACCGACCACACCGGTCCCTGCTCCCAGCTCTATTATGCGCTGTCCTCTCAACTGCACTGACTGATCCTCGAAGTAGCGACATAGATGCAACGCCTGTGCACAAAAACACACATCACTACACAATTTATAGACAAAATCCACACAAACACACGGACTAATGCTGCCTGCTCTTACAGCTTCCCAGACCGGAGCAGCCACGCCGAGGTTGGCACCGAACACCTGTCTTATCCTCAACTGTTCACCCATCAAACTATACACGCTCTCTTGGGAAAACGTCTCAGCAAACAGGCAGTCGTCGACCGGGAACGGGTCGTCTTCATCCCCAGCACAAGTCATGACTGACAACGAACAAAAACCAGATTTACACGAAGTAAAGGACGCGTCTATAAAGGTCCAAGGCAGCAGACCGGTTTCCTTCCAGGTCAACTAGCGCGGCGTCGCAGGGTTAATTTAGTTTTACAAACAAAAGAGATGGTACAATTTATTACACAGACACCCCCTCACTTTTAGATAAACCGTTCTTAGCCGCGTTGAAGTTCGGCGTCAGGAATAAATTGAAATTATACACCGTGCGGCTTTTAATTTGAAATTAAAGTCAAACGCAGTTTTTTTCCGGGTTAGAAAACTTGATTGATTGAATCAGCTGCCAGGAGACAGTCTGCACTAAGATGAACACTCTATAAAAATTATTTAGTGCTATGATTTCCTTTGGTTTAACCTTGAATTTTACATGCAGCAGACGTTATTGGAGGTGGTGGAAGTTAGGTGTATTTGCTCCCTCAAAATGCAGAAGTCAGAGAAATGCAGGCACCCAGAATGATGACATATCTTTGGATATCCATCTAAAAATGGTCAACAACGTCTGATCTCAAGCAGGATACTCATGACAGCCTGGCTGGAGTTAGTATCATCTCATTTGCAATACTCTTGTAGTACTGTGGTTCACAAAACACAGATCCTCAGATTCCAGGTTTATTTTATTATAAAAGGTTTCTCACTCCTCATCTGTTCTGTTTTGAAAACCAAAACAATTGTGTAGTACCACTAGGACATAACCAATGCTTCTTCACACAGAACTTCACATCAATGACAGATGATTTAAAAGCAGTCTGAAGTGTAGAGTTGAGTACAGATGGTGAAGTTCTTCATCATTTCAGCTTATCAGTCTTTACAGAACACAAGAACATCAAAAATTTACAACACATTCAAACAGAAAGTAATGTATCCAACCTGAAATGAAGATAACATCATAAAGCTGTGATAACGTCTTCTTGTGTTGTACTGCGTCACAGTTCTCAGTGGAGTGGATGATAACTGGTGGGTTCATTTAACACATATACACTACTCAATATACAGTAAATCTGTCAGAAACAGAACACCTCTGGATTACTTGAAGGTATTAGAAAATAAATAATTATTTTGTCATTTAGATGACAGTAGTCTTACATCCATAATGCAGCCCACCTCCCCCTCTGGCCTCAATATGTGCAAACTGCAAGAGTTAAAAAAAAGTAGCACTTTATGCAAGGACCAAAAAAAAAAAAAAACAAGTTTGTTTTTTCCCCCCAAAAATAAGCAATTCTGGAAAAGTGTAGCGATTGTGAAACATGATTTAAAATTACATGATAAAGTGGAGGAAGGTCATGACCGAGTACTCCATCCTCAGGCCAACAGCAGAACAACAAGGACCATAATATCAGTAATAAAGTAGGGCTATTAAAATAAAACAAGTGGTCCTCAAACAAAAGGAATATTTGTGATACTAAATGACTATTCTAATCTGTCTTGATGCAGCCCAGATACAGTCTTTTTTACATCTTAAAAGAGTAAATACTGAAGCTGACTGTAAATGTGAAAATACATTTGCAGTAAAATTGGATATACTACATGTTTTCACAAATGTTTCACTCTTGCCCCCCCTCCACCCCCACCACCCATTTACTGAATGGTAAACTGAACTCAACGATTAAGACAGAAATAATGTGTCTTCGTATGAGATCATAATTGGTGTTTTGAGTTAAAGCAGAAAATTCTCCCCTTCAACTGTTTTAAATTTGTAGCCCATTTTTACACATAAAGTGTTTTCTTCTGTCAGGACACAGAGCAGCAGACTCTTGTAACAGTCTTGGCTGTCATCTGATGAAATAGCCACATCTCAACCTGGCTGGTCACCGCTTCTTTCAATAAAAAGAAAAAAAAAAAAAAAAAACATCTTCACACAATTCAAAAGTTCATCTGCAAGGATGTGGAATATTTGTTGATGTTTCCTTAAGGGTGTGAAAGGCAGATGTTTGTTTTGCGGAGGGAAAAAAATAGTCAAGTCCAAGTCCACACACAACAAACATCCAGACAGAAGAGAGCCAGAGGATTACTTAAACTTTGTTCCAAAAAGAATAATAATTAGAACAATGACTATGACAAAAAGGATCACAATGACCAACATCTTCCTGTTTTTCTTCTGATACTGTTCCGCCTGCAAAGAAAATGGAAAATAAAAAAATGTAAATATTAGTGCTATAAACAATTTATTTAAGAAAGTTAACAGACTTAAAGTGAAAATTTACTTCAGACTGCCTATTGTTGCTGTTCTGGTATCCTGGAGGTCAAAACATTGAGCTCCTACATATAGTATCTGAACTAACCCTCCAAAACATATTAAAATTCTTAATTAAATAATGACCTGCATGTGGTTCGTCTGGGATTTATGAGAAATACGGTTAGAGTCATCTGAACTGGTCAGGGTTTAGAGTGCAGCTATAGACAAGCCCAACTGTGACAATCACTGCAGCCTAACAGCAGCAGAAAGCTTTGTACCACTCTCCACCTTTGTCTTTAGACCCTAAACAGTTGTGGATACTAGAGAGAAATCACAAAGGTTTGTGGGCTGAGGTGTTGTTTGGAAGTGAAGGTTTCCCCCCTAGTCTTCCAGTTTGTATTGTTACCATTTGCTGATCACATTCAGCTGGTTAAGACTTGTATTAAAGCCACTCTAAGTAACCATACAACACCTGACCACATGAGGGCAGTATAATCACATTAAAGTTCACGTGGCAGCTAATGGCAAAAGCCACAATGAACTGCGCCTTTAGTTGAACAAAGTGGCATTACAGGATGTGCAGGACCATCCCTACTATGGCATAGTATTTTCAGTAGCACATTTTCACAGCCAGTTAGTTCTGCTTTCACCTCCTTCTGCTGTGTGAATGGTGTAATATTCTGTGGTCATACTGCCTTAAGAGGTAAAAATACAGCTTAACGGGGGCAAAATTGGTGCTGTGTCAATTTATGTTGTGAAAAGGCATAATGGAGGCGTGAGGATGCAACTCCGCACAGAGGATAGACTCAGTCTGTCCATGGGGACGCCAAAACAGGGACACTGGGAACTTGTTGCAGAGTGTGAACTGTAAAGTAGACCTAAGAAACCATCTTGAGATTGCGGAACACTGTAATGTTTGTGAAAGCACAAACTGGGGAGGGAATGTTGCACTTTCATGAGATCATTGTGACTGCACAGTTGGAGAGTGCAGATGGAATGAAGCGGATCCCTTATGCATCTTCATACAGAGACAGCTGTGTGAAAGCAGCCACGGGCTCTATTGTCAACATCCAATGTGACTAAAATAATCAAATGGAAACACATGGTTCGCAGAGGAAACCCCCCTTTAAAAGTCTATTAGTATGTGTACAACTGCCTGCAGATGAGAGTGTGTTTTGTTTACCTTTTGTAATTGTTTCAATCCATCTTCTGTTTTAACACAAGCCTGCTCCACATTGAAGTCAATTCTATCGAGAACAGTGCCCTTTTAGGAAAGAAAGCAGGAACTTTCATTAGCAGAGGAAGACCACTCCAGCTGCAGAGTACTGCATGTTAGCAGTGTTGTTAGTGGTTTAGTGTAACACCACAAAACACTTGAAGTATTTTATATTTGTTCCTTAATAGTACATTGAAAAATTCTTTTTCCTTTTACATTTTGAAAGTCATAAGAACATTTTCTTATTGTTTTTGTTTGAGAGTTCTGCATAACAAAAACATTTGGGACTCATTCCAGTTATTCGTCTAAGACATTTCTTAAGACAGACTAGAAGTGTGTGCTCTAATATTTGGCAGAGACACCTTGTTCTTGTTCTTGTATCTGGCAAATATCTGATATTTGTGGTTGTCAAAAATGTTAGTTCTGAGATCCCACTTTCAAATTATATGTAATATAGCATTACTACTCTGCAGTGAGGGGAAGAAAGTCCAAGTTTGAATTGCTGCAATGAGAAACAGTAACTACCATATTTCACACAGTTCACACTTAAATATATGTTGCAGAACCTTCTTTTTGCTCTAAATACCTGCTCCACCACCATTCCAGCCAAGTCTCTGAAAATTTCATTGAGATCTGAGATGGACTGCACTATCTGTCGGATCTCCCTCTCTCGTTCTTCAACCAGAACTGTGTTCTGCTCCACCAACATCAGCTGATCATCTGTGAACCCCTGAAACACATTCAAGAATAAAACACACCATTATATGACAAAACCTAAAATAAATATATTCAAGTCCTTCTGTTACATAAAGCCTCTGAAAACAGTAAAAGACCAATTATATCAATAGTATAATTGTTTAAACCTTAACACTATTGATGAGTATAATATAAAATACTTCAATTGTTGATGTGTAATGTATTTAGTGCAACTGTGCAAAAATGCAGTTCAGCTGTCAATGTTTTTGTCTAAACATATCAATGCATTTGAAAAAAGTCTCCTACCCTGTCATATATAGCTAAGTCTTCATCCTCTTCCATTAAAGGCCCTGAATCAAAAAAGTGCTTTGATCGCTCCTCACGATTCTTCATACCTGGTAGGAAGAAACGATGGCATTAAAGCAACTTTATGAATAACAGGGACACATCATTCAATACAGCTGTAATGACAATGAATATACGAAGGAATAAGAATTTCCTCAATACCAGTCGCACTGCAGTTCTTACGTTTTAAGTAGCTTGACTGTGTGTGCCTAAAGTTGGTGGAGAGGTCCTGCAGGCTCTGTGCCAGAGAAGATACCACATTTCTCAAAAGTCTCTCTTCCTGCTCGGTGCAGTGGCCACAACGAGATTGCAAACCCGTCACAGCTCGCTGGCATCGATGAAACATCTGTAATTAAGACAAAGTTTGGAGTTGGAACAAAAGATCACATTTTCATAAAACTTCCTTTATGCTTTATATCTCCAGGCAGTGTTTCACCACAGAAATGTAACATTTTAGTCTTTAAAATGCAAACATGATTTCCAAAAAAAACCAGAGAAAGTTTACCAAGATACAACAAAAGCTTTAATTGCTTGAACCTTTATCCAACCACACGTGTACCAAGGAAATGATTTGTATTGTCATTATATACATTCAAAAAGTGTCTAAAGGCGTATGTTTACCAATGTGTTATATCATCCTTGTGAAATGATTCAGAAGCAGGGTACAAAAGTCATATTTAAGTCTGCTGCTACCTTTGATGATTCACGCAGACCAAACAGAACTAGAAAAGCAGCAGATCAGTGTGTGATTACATAGCATGCTGGCACCACGGAAACGCCTGAGCGATAAGACTGTTGTCGATAAGAGCAAAGTTTTCTGCAATGCTGGGACACCATTACATACAGAGCTCTCCTCCCTTTTGTTTTGCCTCCCAAGGTGCAACAGAGGGGCAATGCAACATTATGTAAGGCAGGATAAAGGAACTACTGAGGCACAATAAGCTGGCTGTGTGGAAGGGGCTTAAATGATCAGAAAAAAAAACTCTGCAACACAAACTAGTGATAATGTCACAAAAGTGACGATTGTTTAGGAATCACAGAACTTAGACTTAGATTTAATGAGTGAAGTCATGCACACAAAGAAAAGTATATGTTTTTGTTAAATATTAGGATTAAAAATTACTTGTGCTTCTACCCTCAAATGGAAATGACTATTTGCCCTTATAACAAGCAATGTCACTAAGTTGAAGTGTAGATTTTTTTTTATGTTTTGGACCTCAGAACACACATCCACTGCCCTTCTGTCCATCTGAAATGCTGAAATCAATATGGCTTTGTTGACATAGTTGTTATATATGGATATAGCCATATAGAATATATGGAGTTTAAATGTAGATTCAGTACGACAGCACTGAGAGACAATAGTTTTCCATAGTATATTGATAGTGTGGTATGAGAGTATCTCATGCATTGCTCCCCAAGATCTTGAACGTCATGAACATCCAAGAGCGATTCTTGTTCTTGGCTTTTCATGCAGATCTTTTTTTCCTTTTGCACAAACACTATCACCAACTGACTGTAGAATCTTTCAGAACTGTGCTGTTTTTAATATTCTAAAAACATTTGTTTTTCTTTGCTTCTTTCCACCTTATCTGAGTAGATTACTGGGATCAGACTTTGAAATGTTTTTTTTTTTTTTAATCCAGTCAATGCAGGACTCAAATGAACAGACAGATTCTGGTTTCTGTTACATTTTAGAAAATTTCCATTTCTCAACACTGGTAAATTGTGGCACCTGTGTGATCTCCTGCGTAGTGATTTCTATAGCATGCTCCTCTTCACTACTGTCATCCAGTGTTGGACGATTCATGTGCTTATCATGAAGCAAGGCCAGGTCCTTCATCTTCTGTCGAATTCGAGTGATTTCATACTGGATCTGAAAAGTGAAGATCCACATTGAGAACTTTACTTTGTACAGCAGGAGTCACTACTTGAGCTCTGAAGAGTTCCACCTGGTAATATTCATTCATCCAATACATTTTCTAGTAGAAAATACTGTCATCAGTGCAGATAGATGTCCAGTTTTACCTCATCAATCCCCTCTATCCATTTGGGAGGCAGTTTCTTGGTGACTCCAATGGCAGCTTCAGGATCCAGACTGATCCCAGATACCAGAGCCATTCGATCATCTGCCAACTTTAAAATAAATGAATTATAAATGTACATTTTTAAGTTTAATATAACACAAATTGTGCAATGCTGATTATGTTTTATTTTAGGTCTTTAAAATGATTCCACCATTAAGGGAGACAACAACAGTACCTCATCAAGCTCCTAATGTGATTGTTAGATAGCAGAGTGGTTCCATCCAGCAAAGAAGAAAGAGAAAGGCAGACATAAAAGAAAGTGAGGCCCGGAAAATCAGCAGTGAATACAAAGAGTTTTGTACAAATGTTTCTGCATGTCGTTCCAGCAACAGATTATTGTCTGGCTGCTTGTATCAACTCCATCCATGTACAATGGTTTAATAGCTGCTGTGATAGTAAAAATAAATCAATCATTCAGAACTATAACATGTAAGAGATAGTGAGAACGAGGAGCAGAAATGACAGATGAGATCCCCAGACAAGCATTAGTTTAACAAAACATTTGTAATGAGCAGGATATGTCTAGTGTTTGTTGTGTGTGTGTTTTGTTTCAACTAACAGCAGAACTGCTGCCTTTTTGGTTGTCAGTTTTTTGACACCCAAGTGTAGAGCAGGTTCAGTCAATAAGACACAAAGCAGTTTTAGTTATTTCCTTCTTTCATAATTATCTAGCTTGCAGCTGAAAACAGCTGGATTGAGTATGTTTTAACAGCTTTACTGTGATAACTTACATACATCGGACTGGCCTAAAAATAGAGACTCAATTCAAACTCATAGTTCAAACTCATCAGCTGATCAAGAAATTTAGTTTTCTATAACACTGAAGGACAGCTACATGAAGACTATCACAATGAAAAACATATACACTCCACAACACGAGAACATTGTAAGCGGTTCAAATTATTTTCACTATGACCTTGTGACATTTAAGTCACTTTTTTTCCATTTGGGACATGTAATGTCTTTGGTTTCAGCAGTGTAATAAATGTCCAGCAAGCAGGCTTCCCTTATTTAAGAGCTACTAGCTGCTTTGAGTTAGATTTTTTTGTAACAGCCATCCTACATCATGTTTTACAAAAATATGCAACATATATATTACTCACAAAAAGATAGGGATATTCAAATTTCAGGTGAAATTTATGAAAAATGTAAAAAGTTAATTCTACAGTCATATTATATCAGGAAAATTGGGTATTTAAGTGGAAACAAGCAATGTTAATTTGTTCTTCACAAATTTTTAATCAAAAGCTAACAACAGTGGTCAGTATACCACAGCAAAAAATGTCTGCAGGGCACTCTTTACAATGAAGCGGTCATCATCATGGGATGTGGCCAAAGTACATCCACTTTCACGCATTTCTGTGACTCTTCCAGGTAACTCTGCATCTCTTTTGCAACCTGCTGATGACACCCTGTGACACTCTAATCTCAGTGGCAACTTCCCTCTGAAAACATCTTCTCCGAAGCCTTGAGTTCGGCCAGGTACTTTTGATTGATTGTCAGGTCTCATGATGTCAAAATGTTTAAATACAAAGAGTCATTGAACCGGAACATTTTAAGGTCGACTCTTGGATCAGACATTTGTTGTGATTTTTGTGGTTAATTACCTTTATTACAAAAACATGTTTTTTCAATAAATACTGAAACACTGAACTGTTGGACATGTCCACTCAAAAGTTTAGAGAAAGTCAAATTAAGTTCACCTGTAAAGGTTAGTCGTGCATTTTTGGTGCATTCTGAAATTTCATCCAAAAGCCAAATATCCCTAACTTTTTGTGAGTAGTGTATATTGAAGTCATCGTCATCATTTTATTTATTTATTCGTTTTAAAGAAACTGAACCCTTCTATTTGATGGAATATCCCCACATGCTTTTTGACTGTGGAAGAAGGCTAACTTTACCTCAGCAAGCGGCTAAGTAGTTCGAATGATCACAACAGAGTGTGAATGGTCACAAGTAGGCTACACTTGCCAGCTACCAGCATCTTACAGGCAATGGGAAGAGGCTTTCCTTGTAAGTACCCAAGGATAAAATCCAAGGATATTTTCACTAAGGGTTGAATAATATGTTTAAAAATTACATAAATTATTCATGATTCTATCTCATAATCTCTAAATCAATCTCTTGATTAAAAAAAAAAAGAAAACTGCATGCCCCTTGCACTCCTCAGTGACAAGTCTTTTTGTAGTAATTTTGTCACTGAATCTTTTTGCAGTTATTTAAAACACTTTGTGGAGGTTTTGAATCTCACTGAAGCTATTTTCAGTTATCGAGAATATCTGTGTTGAGTATGACAAACTTCTCTTTGTAGTCTCTTTGTAGTTGTTTGGTTTCTTTTTAGAAATTCACATTTGCTGTTGCTGTGTGCCTCAAACCCTTAAAAGAGACACCCAGCCCAATTTCTTCTGACAGTCCCTGCAGTCTCTGAGCCTTTAAGTAAATCTGCCATGACTCTTTCAGTTGTAGAAATTACACCATCCACCTCAAAAACATGAAGCTTACTTGCTTCCTATTATGATTCTGCTCGAGATGAATGAAAACCAAGTCTCCTTTGTCTTGGTTTGTGTCACACAAGTACATGGGGAAAATTCACTAAAGTCTAGCTAAGATACAGGTCAAGGTCACATGTTGATCTAGACTAGATCACAGCACAGCTTTATTCGTGAGGAGCACACGTGCACATAAAAAAAAAACATATGCTTTAACTTTTGTATATTTCATCCTTGTGACAAAATCATATTCTAGTTCTTTTAAGAACTAACCCTGTTTTTTTTTAAAACCCAAAAAATGCATTATTTTGTAGTCTTTCTGAGGAATCAAACAATCTAGTGTGAATAGAAAAGCATGTCTGCACAGTCCTTATCATCCTTCTCCATCACCTCACGGATAAACATCCATCAGTCCTGAGGCTCAACTGCAGGCCACATCAGCACTGACGGAGGACAATTATTTCTGATTCACCGATAGCAGAAATTAGTACATTGTTGACTCTAGCTACGAGGCTCCCTTGGCTGGCTACACGCAAACACACACAGAAAAATGTCAAAACGATGCAGACCACTCACCGCAGCATTGCTACGTGTACTCAGACGGGGGTCGTATGTACTCACTTGCTCAGCCAATATCTGCCGGTTTTGGATTGCATTGTTCCGCATTAACAAGAAAGCATCTGTCAGACGCCTAGTGGCCATGACTGCCTTGCTTGAGATCTAAATTAACACAGGACAAAGTGCGAATCAGCTGATGATCGATCGAATTATTTCCACTGACGCGCAGCTAACTCAACGCTCGCGTTAGCTCTGCTTCCGATGAATGAGGAAAAAGCGCGAAAGAGCGTCTACAATATACAACAAACGACTGGAGTCATATTGATGTGTTCAGCATCTCTAATATTTGACTCAAAAACTGAAACATGACGCCGAGTTTCCTATTAAGACACAGTTTAATGTCGGAATAGTAACGTTAGTCCGCTTCCAGGAAGCTACGGAAGTAAGAGAACGTAAACACCTGCGTAAAGCTCTTCTTCTTCTGTTACTATTTAGTTTTGCAGTTTAACTGTCACAAGTGACTTATCGCCACCTAACGCCTGAGAGGGGAATTGAACCAATTCTTTACCGTGGATTGTAGATTGCAGTGAAAGTATTTTAAGAACTTTATCAAGAATACTAAGGTATTTGTAAGTTTACGTTAGCTAAATAATTTAGCAGGAGAATAGGAATCTGTCAGGAAATCACAAAATGTAAAAACAGAACTGCTTAAAACGAATACATAAATAAACAAACAGAGAACAGTCTACATAAAATTAGTAAAATCAGTTTTTTTTTTTTCCTGTAATGAGGTTTGAAATTTGGGCCTTTAACTTGTAACTCCACTCTAAATATAGCTGGATTGAAAACAATCCAATTTGGATTATTTTCCTACCCCAATACTGGGTCAAATATGGACTGACCTAGAGATGGGTTGTTCTGATACAGAAAGGTAAAGTTAAGGGCTTTACTTAGCTGATTGGATTGGGGTTCTTCTACCCGAAAACATGGGTAAAAATGAGCCAACAGTAGAAGTTAAAAGTAAAAAAACACTTAGCATGGGCTCTTATATGTGTAACACTACGTGTTTCAGGCCTCTTTATATTAATTTATGGCACAATTGAAATAATTAAAAAAAAATCTTAATGATCTAGAGTGAACTTGAGTGTATAACACAATGAAGGAGACTGAGTGCTGAATGGAAGGAGACTCAAAAGAGTGTTTAGGAGTGAAGAAACAGGTGGCTTTGAAGGCAGATTTATTATCCAACTAGATGTGAAATGAGAAAAAAAAATCTACAGATTTAGTCTACAGTCTAATAGGTCATTCACAGGGAGGAAAATTTGGGTAAATTTAACAGGACTACCAGTGTCTCTGAACAGGAGAAACCACTTTCAACTACTTTGATGATCTGTCGTGGCAACTCTGTTAGTATACTCGCACCTGTCGCAACCTGTCCCCAGGTTTAACATCAGCGGTGAATTTTCAAGTTTCCTGCATGTTCTGCATGAAATTTCAGGTTTAAGATGCAACATCCGACATGCTGTTATACGGAACAGCACATTTGACAAGCGAGCGTCGCGCGCGTTTGTTTGAGCGCGTGCGTGCGTGCACACGCGCGGGGTGGTGCAACTAACTGTAATGATGTCGCTGAAAGCTCCTCCTCCGTCCAGTCTTAATCCCTTATATCCGCTAATACTGCAGCGGACATCTACCACAAGCAGCAGACAGCCGCCGTCAGAGAACGCGGCAGACGCACGAGCTGCGTGTTTGGGACAGTTCTTCTTCTTATTATTATTTCTAAACAAGTTCTGGGAGACAGAGACAAGTTTTATTAAAAACCCTGTGAGGGATCAGCCTGTCCATCTTCCTGACTGAACACCTGTGCAGCACTTAGGGGGCACGACACCGGTAAGTTTAAAGGACGTGTCATTCAGTCAGGCATCCTCTTTTCATATAATCCTGTCTGATGGATGCCTTTTAAAAAGATGGACTTAATTGCTGATTTCTGAGTTGCTTTGTGTTGAAGGTTAAGCTGATGGGACATTACAAGCTTACCTACTTACATGCTGGTGTTGGACTGATTTTTGTTTGTGGTGTTGGTGGTGATCAGTAGTTGTCCTCCTGCAGCATTCAGCCTGTTGACTCTGGGCATCTGCTCAGCTCTCCAGATGTTGATCTATTTATTTGACCATTCTTTGTTTTTAAACGTGTCAACAAAGATGCATTTGATAAAGTTCTCTAAATATATCTTATGGTTCAATCAGATTTACTCTGATCTATGCTGGTGATTCCAGTGTAAATTGACTATGTGACTCACACAGTTTGAAATCTATGCGCTGAGGTAGATCGGTGTCTGTGAACGGAGAAGTTCCCAGGTAAGAGTAGTGGAATGGAGACAAACCAGTACATATGACTCACATCCAAACCAGGAGCCCAACCTCCTTGTTTGTGAAACTTCTCTGGAGGTTTGGGTGTCATCTCTGTGACTGTCTGCTCTTTCCTGTTTTCTCTGTTCTCTTGCAGCCGATCAGCATGGCTTCGTCTGACGATACAGAGGGCTCTCTGACTCCCTGTGGATTTTATCCAGCTTCAGCAGTACATGGAAGGTGAGTTTTCACTTCACACCACTGTGGGTTGTGACATGAAATCAGTTCACTGCTACAGATGAATTAACCCAACTGTACCTGTCATAATGTCCGTATGACAGGTAGATGCAAACATCTTTGCATTTTGATGCAAAAGTTTACAAAATGCACTGTAGAATATAAGAATATAATCATAGCAGGTATTTAACTATATCATATTTAACACATATTTTGTAGGTGACACATCTGTATTATACTTTAGTCAGACTTTTAAAGGCATTTTAATGCTGGTTTATGCAAGTTTCACCAAAACTAAGTCTGAAAATACCTCAGAAGAATGTCATAGCCTATAATATATAACACCAGTCCAAAGTTTGGACACACCTACCAATTCATTTCGAACAACTAGGCGTGTCCAAATATTCAACCAGTGTTGTAGTTTCAGAGAATAAAAAAGAATGAGCGTTTGAAAATGGTCTGAACTCACACAACTAAATCAGTCTGATTAGTTTTCTACATGCTTCTCTTGATCAGAGTTCAGTTTTATTGTTCAGAGCTCAGGTATCTGAAATTTGTTATTGCCAAAAGTCAACATTGTCAAATAAACGACACAGTTTTAATAAATGTCTTAATGAGTGAGCGATCAGCTGAGAACACTCTTCAGAGAATCCTTCAGCTTCCACACAATAACAGCAACTCTAAAATGTAAGTGCATGCTGATGCTTTGGGGCCAGACCTAATGCAGAATTACATGGATGTGTTTACAGGAAACAAAAAAGTGGACTGGGCTATAAATACTCCCGTCCACTCAAAGGCTTTGTAAGAAATGAAATGGGTCTGTAGGCTTTTAGTGTTGGAGAGAGTATTTACAGGTTGGATAATGGATGAATAGATAATTGGATGCTCACTCGCTTCTGTCTGAAACTGGGAGAGCCACAGTTGTGTGTTACCTCAGACTGTGGAGCCCAAACCCAGATCACCTTTGAAACAGTACAACTGTGTCGGCACATAGTAATGACCTAACCAGCCATGTAGCCTGATATACGAGATCGCTTTGCTTTTTATTCATGTCATGTTCCGTTCTATTTGCATGATATTTCATTCTGTTGTGCTGTTTTTGAGTCACCTTTGGAACACCTCCCTGCAGAAAGCAGCTTGAGGGTGAAAGATGTGATCAAGGAGTTTCATCCAGGGGGTCGTCTGGCCCAGCACAGTTTTGGAGAGGTAACTATTCAACCCTATCTCCAACTCTAAGCAGACCAGTAGACTCACACACTCATTTAACAAGACCCAGTTTTCAATTTCTTTTAAACATTAATACAACAGTGGTTTTATCAATGGTTTTTATAAAAGTAAATGTTACATCATTGTTTTGATCCAGTGTCTCATCTCAACTTTTGTTCCTCAGTATATCGATGCCGCAGGTTTCTGTCTGTTCCTCAAGACCTACCTAGAAGTGGAGGACTTTCCTGCAGATTTCTGTCAACGTCTTTTTCGCTATTTTCAACATGTAGAACAAGATGGGTCCACAAAGAGCCCGATGCCCAAAGGAGGTAAAGTATTTTGTATCCCACCTCTTTAACTAACCTTGTGGGGCCAGTGTTTGGAGAAAAAAAGAAAATTGTTGTCTTCAGTCCTTCTTCTTTCTGAGAAGGTGTGGCACACACAACCTCCTGAAATAATCTAAGAAAGAAAGACACTACGAAAGCAGTTCATTCAACTCCTCCACCTTGTGGTTATTTTCATTTATTTTAGAGCTGTGTCACAGGAAAGAGGCTGTAGATGTAGCTTTGAAGATTAGTGCACCTGCTCCAATCCATCAGCATCTTCATCTGGAGCTAAAGTCATGCTGTTTCACTCTTGAGAGATGCAGTCAAGGTTTCCATCTTACTCAAAAGTTGTCTGTATTTTCAGGTGGGGTCTTTCTTCGGGATGTGTCCTGTTACTTCTCAGTGCTGGAGGAAGGACAGCCCCGAGAGAAGCTTGAATGTTCGTCTTTTTGATTTGCATTCGCCACTCTTGAATATTAAAATGTGGTCATTAAAAAGATTGTCACTGATTGACTTTGTTTGGTTCTAGTTACCTTCAAACTATATGATAAAGATGGCAACGGACTCTTGGACAGTTCTGTAAGTTACCCAGAGATGATGACAGGTTTCTATGAAGTCTTTGAACTCACATTAGATTACAGATTTTATTTGAAAGAAGTTCTGTGCAATTTATTTTTAAAAGACTAATTTTTATTTCCGAAAGGCAGTTATTATGCATCTAACAATTTATCTTATTATAGTACAATACACATATAATGGCATACCTGCAACATATTTTAGTTTTTATTAATCCAAAATAAAAACACACCTTGTGTCACTAGAGTTGGACTCCACCAACAATTTTAGCCAGAAGATGCTTTTAAGAAATACGTGCACATTTCAAACCTTTGTTGCCACCACACACACACACACAGGTTTTACTAATTGTGTGGAATATTGCTGTTGTACATGTACTGCTCACATTTCTTGACCTTTCTGATCATCTGCACTCCTTTTGTACTCATTAAGAGTGATATGATCTTACATGTAAACCTACTAAACCGCTTGTGCCCCTCCTCCAGGAAGTCGATCGTATAATCACTCAGATGATGCGGGCTGGTGATTACCTGGGTTGGGACGTGACGGAACTCAGACCAGTAAGAGCTTCCTTATCATGCAAAGGCTTTTTTATCAGAATTTTATCTGATGCCTTGCACGGCTGATGGGTGGTGGTAGTGAGATTATGAGAGCACAAGGTGTGAGATGTGAAAGGAATATTACTATTACTGTGTGATAAATAACTGGGATTTTGTTGGTGGACAGGTGCTGAAAGACATGATGACTGCAATCGATGTGGATGACAGTGGGACCGTCACTCTGGAGGAGTGGGTGAAGGGAGGCATGAACAATGTGCCTTTACTTCGTGCTGCTTGGACTGAAGGTGACATCCAACTGCAACCTCCCTCATTTTATTAATGCAGCCTTGAGTGAACTAACTGTACAATTCTCTACGGACAGAAGATTGCCTTATGTATTGTTTTTAACGTTAACAGTTGGTCCTTTTTGTCCTCCTCACCCTCAGATGACTGAAAAAGATGGTCAGCACATTTGGAGGATGAAGCATTTTAACAAGCCGACCTACTGTTGCGTGTGTGAGAGCATGCTGCTTGGCCTTGGGAAGCAGGGACTCTTCTGCATCTGTAAGAGCTCACCGCCACCACCAGGGGGCAGCTGTGCACCACACTGGCACAAAATGAACTGGGACTGACAGGCCCCATTTCCAGCTTGCACAGTTAAAACACTATAGTGGCAGTGCATTTTCTGTAAGGAAGTTTATATAGGGTAACATGTTGCCTTTAATATTTTCTAACAATCCATGCTATTCTCCTCCCAGGTTGCACGTACACTGTCCACAGCCAGTGTGCCAACAAGAATCCTGAGCCCTGCGCTCGCACCTTTGTCAAATCCAAACAGGAAATTGGTGTAAGGGACAAATGATCACTTCTCATTTGCAGTTTGTTTCACTGGTTTATTTCTGTTCATTCTTTTCAGATTTATAGCTACATTTCCTGGCTATTTAACTTTGTATGTTGAATTTCGTTGCATTTAAAATAATGTGATGGCTTCACTTCTTTTTTAGTTCAAAGCCAAATGGCAGAAACAGTAAACACTTCAGTGCGTATTAGGCAGTAAGTGCCAATTCGGTAACATTTAAGTGAAGATTATAGCTGATACAAGTCTGCTCTGCACGTCTGTTGAATGCTCTAATTCTACACAAGCAGAGACAATGATCATAGCAATGTCATTTTCAGTGCTATTATGGCTACACCCCTGTTTGCACTGCTGCTTGGGAAGGTGGGGGTGCCAGTCTGCAATATGTTGCCGTACATCTGTGAAGCAGCTGCTGATCTAAAATGTAATAAATCTGAAGCCGTTGATGACCTCCACATCTTCTGTGGTTTATGCTAATTCTCTTTTGAGTCACCACTGAAGTCATTTCTCTTGCTCTTCTCCAGGCAGGGTTGTTTTAATTCATCAAGCTTAAAAAAATGCACATGTGCATAATGAACAGAAAGTACGGACTTGGTGATGAAGTCGGCGTATTGACTGAATAATAGAAAAAATAACGGTTGTGGGATAACAGCTGTTTCTTTATCTGCTGTGTGCTTCAGAAAGCAGCTCATGACTGGATCAAAGCTGATTGTAACTCCACCAAGTGTCAGGTCTGCTTTAAGAAGATCAAAACTTTAGCAGGGAAGCGATGCGTATGGTGCCAGGAGATGGTGAGGACATTTACTGTATCTATGTGCAGAACTAATGAGTGGTTTATTGCTTTCACTGACTCCTGCGTATCTTTTAAGCGTCACGATGACTGTGTTGTGCCCGGATTACCGAAGTGTGATTGTGGGCCTCTGAGAGACCATATATTGCCTCCATGGGCCATCTATGCTGTCTCAAAGGTAAACCAACTTGGAATGACAAAATGCAGATTCAGATCATTGAGGTATTTAGGAGCATTGTTAGTTGATTGTTTGTTGGTTTTACGTGCTGCAGGAGGAGGACAGCTGCCTGTTGAATGTAACTCCTGATGGCCATGTCCTGCAGGTCTGTAGTAACAAACCCTCCTACATTCATTTGCATGAAGTCTATCCCAATGTTATTGCTTTTGGCTGAGATTTATTTCCTTTTTTTGGCAAGATCTTTAGTTTCAAATTGACTGAATTGAAGTTCTTTTTTTTTTGTCTTCTGGATGTTTCAATTTATTGTAAAGGATGATGCATTGGAAAAATGCATTTGTCAGTCTTCTGTTAGTAGGTGATTCAGAGCAGAATGAGATCACTTTGCTGACTTATCATTTACAAATATTACTATTATTCTGCCTTTCAGTATTTATCATTTTCCTTTAACTGTCTTAATGAGTCTCAGCATCATGATCACGGGATACTGTCATTAATCACAATAATCCAAAGCAGCACAAGTTTGAATTATGTACCTCAAACCTATTATATATAAGTAATGCAGCAAGTGCTTACATTCGTAACTCATCAGCTTATTTCTAACTTGATTCATTTAATTCAATTTATTCTGATCTGTTGTGTATTTTAACAGATTGCCCCAATTCCAGACACTCACCCTCTGTTGGTGTTTGTAAACCCTAAAAGTGGGGGAAAGCAAGGTGAACGGTAAGCAGCAGACTCTGGACATATTCATATAGCGGGAACAGTGGGACAAACTGTCACTATAGTAGCAACACCATAGATTTCATCTGGTTTTTACCTGACTAAGAGTTACCTCTTAAGTTACACAGATAGGATGGTATATTGTGGATAATTACTGTATCTCTCATTACATGTGCAGTGAAATTACTGTACAATTTATTATAATGACATATTAATTATTGTAAGCATTTGTGACACCTTTAGTGTGAAAATGGTATAAACATATCTATTTTCTTTTAACTCTTTGTTTTGTGTGCAGAGTTCTCAGGAAGTTTCAGGGCCTTCTAAACCCACGTCAGGTGTACAACCTATCCAACGGAGGTCCCACTCCAGGGTACAACACAGAGACTTGCAGTGTGAATGCACACATTTTTTCAGCTCCCTTTTATTAATGCTGGGTTTGTTTTTTCAGTCTACACTTCTTCCGTAATCTGCACCAGTACAGGATCTTGGTGTGTGGGGGAGACGGCACAGTGGGGTGGCTTCTGGATGCTATAGGTATCACTTATCCTCCTGAATTTCAAAGATGCAATTGGGATAACCATTTCTGGGATGAAACAACATGTAATGCTTGTGATTTTAGACAAAGCAAAGCTCCAGGTGCATCCTCCGGTAGCTGTCCTGCCTCTAGGCACTGGGAATGACCTGGCTCGCTGTCTACGTTGGGGAGGAGGTACAAGGATCAAACGTTACCGTTAATGTAGCATGTATGACTCAGGTACTGGCACAGGCATTGTTACATTGTAATGTTAATCTATGATAATCACGCGAAAGGCTATGAGGGGTCTGACTTGAAAGAAATCCTGAAGGAGATTGAAGTTAGCGAGTTGATTCCCATGGATCGCTGGAGCATCCAGGTCATACCAAATGACCCCCAAGAAGCAGGAGACCCTGTGCCCTATGAGATCATTAACAACTACTTCTCTATTGGAGTGGTGAGTATTATCATCAGCAACATTAGCCATTGCATGTTTTAAAACATTTTTTAACTGATTTTAGTTTTAGTAGTAGTTAAATCAGTAACTTATTCTTTTGAGATATGAATATGTTCCTTAAATTATGATTTATAATGACTATTTACATGTTATAGGATGCTTCTATTGCTCATCGTTTCCACTCCATGAGGGAGAAACACCCACAGAGGTTTAACAGCAGGTGAGGACTCGCATGACAGGAGTCCTAATATGCTCAGTTTCAGTTCTACATTTTTATTCTTGGACTCCAGAAAAGCTTTGCATGAGTCCTAATTTAACCAACTTGTAGCTGTCTTATTCTGGTTCTTTATTAAATCCATCATCTTCTTAATAAAGCTAGACATTTTGCATCCCCCACACTACATGCTATACTGCCTGAGTTGTGAACGCATGGGACTAAACTCTTTAAATTTACCTCATACTCTGAAACCTTCTTCACTTTTCACATAACCTTGAATGTCACTCCAGATGGCCATGTCCTGCAGGCCTGTGATGGATGATAAATGTATGATAGAGAATTTAAAAGGATAAGGAAATGGATAACAGATCCCTTATAAAACTTATATCCCCAAATCAGAAAAAGGTTACTTTGATTTTTATTTCATTGCAGAATCTATGAACTCAAGACAGATCATGCTTTTTCTCAGCATCTTTATTTTGTTTGTTAGTGCATCATTTCTAATACTTCTGTACTGCAACACATTTCAAAAGAGTCGGAAAGGGAGCAATTCAGTGCTTTCAATTGGGGTGAAAAAAAAAAGAACGTTATTTCACCTCAAAGTGCAGTGACATCAAGATGTGCTTGAAAAAAAAAAAATCCTGAACTGATTTTTGTTTTTTGCTGTTTTCAAGAATGAAGAACAAGCTGTGGTATTTTGAGTTTGCTACTTCAGAGTCCATCTCTGCTTCTTGCAAAAAGCTCAAGGAGTGTCTTCGTGATTGAGGTATGAGTTTCTGCTGCACTCATGTGCTTGGTCCGCCAAACAGAAGAATGTTTGTTTAATGCTCATATGTTTTTATGTTAACAGTGCTGTGGAAGACGTCTGGATATGAGCAACATGTCTCTAGAGGGCATAGCCATCCTCAACATACCCAGCATGCATGGAGGGTCCAACCTCTGGGGCGAATCCAAGAAGTCGGATGGTGTGTCCGAGGTAGCGCATAGTGAAATTATCACTGACCCTGAAGTTCTCAAAACAGTCACACAAGGTTAGTCTTTTTCCATGATCTTCTAAGTCAGTTATCATTGACAGGCATCCCTTCCTGTAGCCATATGAGCAACATCAGCATCTTAGCTGTTTATAATACCAATCCCATCTTTTAACAACTCTTTAAACTAGACGTGAGTGTTTCATGACTCCTCAGACATAAGTGATAAGCGTTTTGAGGTGGTTGGGCTGGAAGGAGCCATAGAAATGGGACAGATCTACACTGGACTGAAGAGTGCCGGGCACAGACTGGCACAGACCTCCAACATTACAATCAGGTTAGAAGCTTTTTCACCACAAAGCAGGTCATTATTTGTTTATTTTCATGCACTGTAAATGGTACAGTAAAATTAAAATTCACTGTCCTCTTTCCCCATTTTCAGGACAACCAAACCTCTGCCCATGCAGATTGATGGAGAGCCCTGGATGCAGCCTCCTTGTACTGTAAGTGTTATTTACCAGCCTACACTGAGGAGAAAAATTAAAGGGATATGTACAGTATGTTAAAGGGATATTTGGTTTATTTTCAAGTGGGATTATGTGACATACTTCTGATCAGTTAGTGTCTTTCCCGCAGCTGACAACTGTCACAGTACTGAACAGGGTTATGTCCAAAGATCAGGCACAAAGATGTAATAAATTTACCCTTGCGTATTCACCTTAATGAAAACAGTGGTAATGGCAATAGTGTATGCAAGAGTATCAGCACATATGTTCGGTTTTGATTATGAATGATATCACATTATTGTTACGTTACAACTAACAAAAACAACATTAATATCAGATGCCACCTTGACTCAGTACCAAGCTTACCTACAGTACAAGAAGGCCTGGGGCTGTCCTGGTGTGAAACTAGTAAAGGTTCTGTATGTTTAATGGGCATTAATGTTAAAAAATGCAATTAAAGCCACTATCTAACTAAATACTAGACATTAGTTTATGAAACTCTTAATTGTTATAATCAGGCAACCAGGTCCTAATCTGAAAAGGAAAATCCAGTCTCCAAGACCATAGTCGTGTGGCTCACTTGTTTCAACACCATTTTCAAATTTGTAATTTAGTCAGTATAAGTCCCTCAAAATGCTTCCTCGTTTTCCCCAGATTTGTCAAAACCCCAGGTAAATAGAAAAACTGTACATTTGTATTAATTACATGGTAAGTGCTAGCTGTAGTTTATGCATTAATACAGACCAGGTTTACATGCAGACAGCAGCAGTGTTTTTATTATTTATTTTATCCTCAGTCGTACCACTGTCAATAAATATGCATATTTCCTATGCTAATTTTAGTTAATTGTTTCTACTTTCACATATGCCTGTAGTTAATGGTGTTTTTTTCAAATTGATATAGATCCACATAACTCACAAGAACCAAGCCAACATGCTCATGGCTCCACCAACCAAACCATCAGGCTTCTTTCATCTCAAGTAATGGTTCCACCACATCCTCCAGGCTGTGGACAGCTACAGAGGAGGCTATTAAAGACAATGTCCACCACTGAATGTGTATCTGTGTTATATTGTGTCTGTCCTTTACATTTAATACCTGATATTATTTAAATTATTGCTTGCATTTGCACATGAACAACTCCACACTGCAGGTGTCAGTCTGATTGTTACTATTGTGTGCCAATTTAAATGTGATGCAACACAAGAGCAAAGAATGTTGTGTGTCTGCAGTACTTTAATAAGGAATATGAATTTCCTCGCTGTATTTGATGTTGTGGTGTTTTCTGTAGTGTTTTGTTGAGTGTCATCAGTTGTTAATGCACTGTTTAATGCTTTGTTTGGTCTCCTGAAAGTCGCCATCACCATCACTGTTCACCACATGTCTTTCACTGTCAGTGTTCGTCCATATGAAAACAAGTAGATACATATGAGAGTTTGCTTTTTTTCAAGAATGCTGTGGATTTGAATGGATTTGATGCCACGTTAACAAATTTAATAAGATCTAAGTCAATAACATTCCACTGTGGTTGATATGTTAAGATGCAGTTCACAGGAGTAATATTAGGTGTCGTTATATACTGTGACAATTTACCTCTTCGCATGAGCAAAATCGCAATGTTTTCTCTCTGAAAAAGCTTAAGATGCCACAAAATACAAAGACAAAATACATGCAGTTTGAATGCTTTATGATAATCATTATATGCCAAATTGTCTTGGAGGACAGCCAAAATTATTCTTTTACATGTTGATATGATGTACTTTGTTTGTCTTCACCTTTTAGAAGACAGTCTTGCATTGGATATGTAGGCTTTTTGTATACACATCTAACAAGTTTGTGTGTTCATGTCTTTTCTTGTCCGAATGTCACATAATTTATTTCTCATTTGGATGTACATCTTGGAAATAATGCATTTTCATTTAAAGTATAACCACATGTATTAAATGTATGGACTTATCCTCCTACCGCCTCATTATCAGCTTTTTTTTAATTTTATTTATTCATTTTTTTACATACAATCACAGCTGGATATATATACATGCACTGCAGTGAGAAAAACTGGTCATTTGTACCTATTACAAAAGCAGAAACTCTTATACTGAGTATATGGTTTATATAAACCAACACTCAAATATGTTATCAGACCACCTTTAGCCTTGATTTTGGCATTGTTTCTGTGATGGCCATTCCATTATCAAACTGATGTCTTATGTACCCTGAATCCCTCTTCTAGTTTGAGCCTGATGAAACCTGACATAATATAGTGCTATCAGGGAAGAAAAAAAAAAATCTGCTTTTGGAAAAGACCCGTTTATTCAGTATAGGTTATAGGGTTAGGGTTAGGGTAGGGTTAGAGTTAGGTTTAGGGTCTCATCTTTGGCCTGTAATATTGATGAACCTAGACTCACTAAGCAGAAAAAAAAATCTCTTGTTAAATATTTTTTTTTAGAATTTTGAGCAAGCATGGTCTTTGAGTAAAAGATTGTAAATGAGTAATGGTTAAATCAGTGCACTGACCTATACATTTATTCACCCACAAAGAAAAGCATTGCCCAGTTAATTAAAGTCTAAATCTGAGTTGAAGGAGTCTTATTATCAACATGTCAGCCTACAGTAAGGCAGGCTTTGCATCTGTGTAGGCGGAGAGCAGGAAGACTAATCCTGAGGTGGTCTGGAAAAAGAGTCAACAGTCAAGGATCAGAGTGATGATGCTGTCAAGACAACAGTAGGCATAAAGGATGACTGGAATAAAGAGCTGAGGGTGTTGGAGAAAAACAGAGGCAACTGATGGGAGTGAAAGATGAATTGAATAAATATATTTTGGACAATAAGCCATTTTAAATGTGTATTTACCCCAATTCCAAAAAAGCTGGGATGCTGTGTTAAAACGCAATTAAAAACTGAATGCAATGATTTGCAAATCTCATAAACCAATATTTTATTCCTAATAGAATATAAAGACCATATCAGATGTTGAAACTGAGACATTTTATCATTTCATGGAAAATATGAGCTCATTTTGACTTCGATGGCAGCAACACATCTCAAAAAAGCTGTAACAGGGTGATGTTTACCATCTTGTAGCATCCCCTCTTCTTTCAACAACAGTCTGTTAACATCTGGGAAGTGAGGAGACCAGTTGCTGGAGTTTTATAGAGAGGAATATTGTCCCATTCTTGTCTGGTGCAGGATTCTAGCTGTTCAACAGACCTGGGCCTTTATTGCCAGATTTTTCGTTTTATGATGCGCCAAATGTTTTCTGTTGGTAAAAGTTCTGGACTGCAGTGAGGCCAGTTCAGCACCTGGATCAGACAAGAATATATATATATATATATATATATATATATAGTTGCAGGTGTTTCCTCTGGTTATGACGTCATAGCCTACTACAACATTTCCAATCATGAAACGTCCTGCATCTCCAAAGTTCAGGTATTTTTATCATCTTTCATTCAGTAATAGCCTCATGTCAAGACAGTTCTCTTTGTGGGGCTATATTTAGAACAATGCACGCTCTCGCCTCTTACGTCAATGGAATCCCGTGCGTGCGTCACACGGAAGAACGGCTGCGTGACAAGGGCGACGCTGATTGGCTCGCCACCCGGAACGTTCCACCGCCCCATTGACCACTTTTGGACATGGACCCGCCTTTTCGTCGACGCAGCCAAAATAAAACAAGAGTGTATGGAAGCAACTGCGTTTGTCTGACTTTGTGTGCGTGTGTGTGAGAGAGAGTGGGTTTGAATGGGTGTGTTGTCCTGACAAGCAGCTGGTACAGGAGACTTCATCCGTTTCTCTGGCTTGGAATAAAGGAAAGCTTCAAAATCTGGATATTTTCATTAAATAGGTGAGCGAAAGTTGATTGCTTAATATAACAACTCAGGGGCCACTATTATGCTTCTATACATTAAATTAAGATCAAAAGACTGTCAACATATGTAAGGGGCTGCAGTTATTTTACTGCTTTGGATGTACAATATCTTTGAAAGGTATATGATTTTACTTTCCTTAGGTAGCCACTGTAAGTTCATAAACTACTCTTAGAGTTTAGCACTTAGTTTAAACCAGTTCGGTATGATACAACAGCTGTGCTATCCATACCATAACAATAAAGGGTATACTTTAGTGTCTGATTTAACCTAACTACTGCAACCTTACTGGTAAAACTGGGCATATATATATATATATATATATATATATATATATATATATATATATATATATATATATATATATATATATATATATATATATATATATCATACCATCAAAACAAATCAAAAAAGTTGAAAGAATGAGGCAGTTGAAACAAAACTTACTTTCTCTCTGCAGGTGTATCTTACCTAATAAATACATAAAGTCCACTTAGGAACTGAGTGTAAATCATGTCATAATCATGCCGTTTTTAATATCAACTGTTTACTTTGTTGTAATATTATTATGAAGTTTCAAGTTGGAGTGTTTCTTAGAAATAGCTACTTTTCTGACACGTTTGTACTACAAAAAGACTTTCAAGAGAAAGGCATGATCACAGAGTGAAGCTTAATAATTAGAAATATTTCGAAGAATAATCAGGTGTTCCCTCATTAAAAACTTGGAAAATACTGAGGTTAGCTTGTGCGTACACACCCCTTCAACCAGCCACATGCATGCACACAAACAGGCTTTGCCACCTTTCCTATTTTATTGGGCATTTAGCCCACACTGAAATACAATCTGCAACACTCCCTGGTACAGCCGCTCTGAAGGAGGGTTGCCCTCCACTGAAGGAGGTTTTCAAAGCATTAGCAGCCAGTAACACAATATCTGACAATATGCGAGTGCTCTGGTGAACCACCCTCTGCATTTTCCAAAGAGGACAGAAAGGGCCTGGAGCAAGAGAAATGGCATGCTAAAAAAAAAAAAAAATGTGACAGTGAGCACTGAAGGTGTTAAAACTGGCTACTGTTGACATCGCTAAAAGGTTCAGTCTTAGTTCTCTTCAATGAGTTTAGTTGCTAATATTATTACAAGTGTTAATAAAATTATAGTCCCGCTATTACTTATGGCATATGGAAGTATGATAGACGTTACACTGATTAGAAAGTTGAAGTTTATGAAATATCGTTTGAATAAAGACTTGCTTTGAAATAATATTATAGCCATAGTGTATAAAATGTATTTTCTTTCCTTTCCTAGCAATGCCCTGTGTACAAGCTCAGTATGCATCCCAGCCCCATGACAACTACTGCAGCTCTGAGCTCTTGAATTCTGACATTAGTGCAAAGCTGGTTATGGAAATCAGAGGACATAATGACGAGCTCTCTACATCTCCACTGCCCAGCATCAATACCTTGGTTGGAAATGGCTATGTTGGGGAGTTTGATGCTTACTCCTGCAAGATTACCACTGCTCCTCCCGCCTCTGCAGTTTCTTTTAACCACACTGTAGCAGCTGAAAGCTCCAGCCCACAGATGCAGAACCAAACCCTCAAGCTGGATGATCTCCAGGTGTATGGCTGTTACCCAGGATCCTTTGCACTCAGCTGCCTTGATGAAACGCTCTCATCATGTGGCTCTGACTGCTATGGCAGCCCTATCTATGCCATTGCTTCTCCTCCAACACCAGGCTTTCAGTCAGAGTCTGCACCTGTCTGGGATTCTCCTTTTAGCCCCTTCCCCCCACCCACCCCGTCTTCTGTGGACAAGACGACCATGGCTCAGCAACTTTCCTTTTTTAACTTTAGCCCTGCTCTAGAGCAGCAATCTACCTTGGGACAGCATCATGATGCTCAGCCTGGTCAAGATGATTCCTTTTTTCTATCTTCTCAGCAGCATGTCTCCCCACTTCACTGTCCCTCCACATCTGTGGAACATGGACCTTTGGAAAGCCACAGAATGGTGGAGGGGGTTATAATCGCTCCCAAAACTGCAAACACAGGATCCAGTGAGGGTCGCTGTGCAGTTTGTGGTGATAATGCATCCTGTCAGCACTATGGAGTCCGTACCTGTGAGGGATGCAAAGGTTTCTTCAAGGTAACAGCAAAAACAAATTCTTTGATTCTGTATCATTGCAGGTTTATAAAACTGAGTACACTATACGTTCCAAAAAAAAGTGATGCTGACATATTACAAGCCCTATCAGAAAACGTGATGATGGTTTTCTATATTTGATTAAAAGAAGTACAGTGACTCTTAAAATTGAGTTTTATCTTTATTTCAGGCAGTATGAATCCAAACTATTTAAGGTTTTGTCTCTTCAACTTTATTTCACTTTGTGTATATACACCAAATCCAGCCTGCAGCACCTTAAAAACCTGGATCAGCTTTAACAACTTTGTTATGTTACCATTCCATTTCACATCACTTAAGATACATTCTGGCAATGTGGAAACAAACCAATGAAGGACTTTGTTGCATTCTTTCTGCAAACACATTATAATGTGTGTGACAGTAACAGTGGCTACTTTTTTTGCTTCAAATTTCTCTACATCTCCTCTATTTGGGATGTGATCTTGATGGCACTATATTTTGCCCTTAAATCTTAATGTTAATTTCTGCATTAATTCTGCCTTTACTGATTTGTCTGACAACTCTATACGTTTCCATTGTGTGGGGGTCCATCTGGTCCATTGACACTTTAGTGATATTACACAGTGTTTAGGGAGAAATGTGCAACTCTAGTTCAGTGTCTCTGAGGAACATGGCTTTTAAACATGTCAATGATTTTTTTTTCACACATTTCTTGACACATTTGAGGGCCTCTCTGCATCTTTACTCCCTAGAAACTCAGCCTTTCATGGATGGTGCTTTTGTATCAAATCTGTACCAATTTGAAAAAACCAAATGTATTTCAGGAATTGATACAAAATAACCAATAGAATTAAATAGATGTTGCAAAACATGAAATATTTTTGGCACTAAACAAAGAATTGAACATTTTGAAATGACTGCGTTTTGTTTGTCTTTTGTTTCTTTGTTTTTATTCAATTTCTATTTGCATTGGCTGTAATGTTCCAGCTTCTTCAGACTCAGGCTTTGGGTTAGAAGTCTTTACTTGTAGATTAGATATGGATTAACCAAAAAAAGAGAAATGCTATTTTTTTTTTTATAGTTTGGCCACCGACAACAAATATTGTCCACCAGAAAGCAATGTTAAGTTTTTTAAATGTAAAATTTTCCCACACACTACATAATCTTGTCCACAACTATTTAAAAGGCACATTTAGCAGATATTTAGTAAAGAATTGCCATTGTTTTTTTCTGCTTAGTTTAAATACATTCTCAGCCATTGGTCATTTTGATTTCTTGAATATAAGTGGTTGGGTCAATATCAAATACTGGATTAATAAAAAATAGCTGAATATTTCTAAACATAATATAGTATGCAGACTTATCAGTACAACTTCTTTTAATGTATAATGTTATACACTTGCAACATAATCAACCTATAACATTTTTTTTCTATATTTGACAGCGAACTGTTCAGAAAAATGCAAAATATGTGTGCCTTGCCAATAAAGACTGTCCAGTGGACAAGAGGAGGAGAAATCGATGTCAATTCTGTCGTTTCCAGAAATGTCTCGCTGTGGGAATGGTCAAAGAAGGTAAAGTCAACTAAGACTTTTTTTTTTTTTTTAAAGCTTTCAGTGGATAATTTTTGACTATGACAAACCTGGGTTTGTAATGAGAGTCTTAGGAACCCAAAGCTTAGAAATGCAGATATGTGTAACTAGAGATTTATGTTGCCAGCAGTTGTTTCTTAAAATGTGGGGTGCATCAGTGACCGTGTAAGTTACCCCTCTTGTCCTTGCCATAGTTGTTCGCACAGATGGCCTCAAAGGCCGCAGAGGTCGCCTGCCCTCCAAACCCAAGACCACGGTTGAGGCTTCATCCACAAGTCCCAGCGTCAACATTATAACTTCTCTTGTTCGGGCACATTTAGACTCAAACCCAACGATTGGAAAGCTCAACTACTCCAAGGTAATCCTTATAATTTTGAGATCTCCATGAGTAGACTGAGTACACTCACTTGAAAAATCTTCTCACAGTAATATTTGTCCTTCTGTTCTTTTCCTCTTTAGTATCAGGAGAAGATGGAATATTTGAAAGAAAAGGAGGATGCCAGTGACATCCAGCAGTTCTACGACTTGTTGACTGGAGCCTTGGATGTGATAAGAAACTGGGCTCAAGCCATCCCAGGTTACATGGATTTCTGCACAGAGGACCAGGAGCTGCTCCTTGAATCTGCATTTGTCGAGCTCTTTATTCTCCGCTTAGCATACAGGTTGGCAATGCTCTGTTGTTGCAAAAAATATTCCACAACGTTAATATGCACCTTTCAATGCTTTGATGATGTTGAATGTTGTCATCTTTTAAAACTGCACAGGTCAAATCCAGAGAAGAACAAGCTGATCTTCTGTAATGGCATGGTCCTCCACCGACAGCAGTGCGCCCACAGTTTTGGCGACTGGATTGACTCGATCATGGATTTTTCTCAGAGCCTTCATCGTATGAACTTGGACATCTCATTGTTTTCCTGCCTTGCAGCACTGGTCATCATTACTGGTAAGATCCTCTGCTTGCTTTTCTGCTCAGTAGGTTTCATTGGATTATGATCTTTGTGTATTTGGGGCTATGTTTCTAATGGAAACTTTTATACTTAGACCGCCATGGTCTCAAGGAGCCGAGACGAGTCGAGGACTTTCAGAGCAATCTGATCTCTTGCTTAAGAGAATACATGAATGGAAAAGGATCAGAACTGAGTCGGACACAACCCAACTATCTTTCTCGTCTTCTGGGAAAACTCCCTGAGCTGAGGACTCTGTGTACACAGGGCCTACAGCGCATCTTCTACCTGAAACTGGAGGACCTCGTCCCTCCTCCACCAATAGTGGAGAAAATCTTTATGGATACACTGCCATTCTGATATTTGTAAAAAATAATAGACACAAAGGAGGCAGAAAGAAAGCACCTAATACGATGTTCTATCATTGAACGGTACCTCTGATCTCCCAAATGTGTCTGATTTCTTTCAAGAGACAATTATTTTTTATAATTGAAAATGGTACTTTTGTTAGCACTATAAAAGACTGATTTCAGATCCAAAATGGTATCAGCATTTCAGGAAGTTATATTTTCTATATATTTTGTGTGCATTTGTAATACTACATTCTTGCTGTTTTCGAAATTTGGATGCATATTCAAGTAGACACAATGCAGTGTTCCAGTGAATACTCAGAAACACACTAATTTCTTTAACACCATGTTTTCAAAATGCTTTATTATGCAACTCAGAAACTCAGTTAGTGGAATAGTTGGTGGAAGAAAAACAGACATAATCACTCATGTAGTTTCTAATGATTAACACTGGAATCCCACTTTTCAACAGGGAAATATTTACTGAGATTTTTATGTTGAAAATGTAGTTACAATCCTACTTTGCTCCTGTGGAAGGTCTTGGACCAAAGTTTACTAATGTTTTTACTTTGACACTGTCAGATATGATCCTTAATGCCTTAAACCAATGAAAATTTTCCAGCAGCTTTACAATGAAACTGAACTTGGTTAATGAAAGTACAAAGTGCCTTTGATACAGCCCCAAATCGTGAACCACACTAAGTGAATTTAATATTCCAAACATAACAAACTGCAAGATCCTTTTCTTACTTAGCATAGAAACAATTAGTATTAAACTGATTAATGTGATTTTGGAGCTGTAGTTTGTTTTCACGTAGAGATAAGGATAAATATAGCCCTTCAGTGATTTGTGAAAACGTGTATTGCAGAAGACCTGAAAACTGAACGCTTTGGCAGATATTTTGTTTGGTATTAGCAGGTTTCTTCCTGCAGATGTATTTTGTGCCTGATTATCAAAAAAAAAAAAATCTCCTTTTACATTTCCTCAGTCATGGTTTTGTTTATATGAATGTATTTTTTTTTAAATCTTTACTAAGAACTTCAGGAATCACAGGAAGAAGTGATAAGATGAGCAGCTATAAACACTTGAGTGTTCAGACAGTATGAAGACTTCTTTCTCCTACTGTATGTTTTAGTTTGGACGAGTGTGCACATTGAAAATACTGCCAGACATTCTGTAAGATGGTGCTGACAGGCAACAAATAATTGACATTAAATGTTTTTGGAAATACTTTACAGACGAGCCTTGTTTTACTTTGGAAAATGGGAAACGTGAGATTTTGTAAAATTATCCTGTACTTACTATCCAGTACCACCTCTCTGAATGTGCTTTCATTTTATTCTGGTTTCAATTTTGAATATTCAGAAGGTAATAGAGGCTACCCAAGTACCATGGAACATGACATGTAAGGGGGCAGCACTCGCACTCATCCAGGGCTCTGCAGATCTGTGCCTTTCTGGTCTTTTCTCTGAGCCAGTGGCTTCCTCTGGTTATTCCAGGCAAAATAGACAGAATCACAGCTCATGTAACCCTCAGTGCTGATCTTTTCTTTGTCGAAATGATGGGAACATAGCCTGGAATTTTTTGTGAGATTCACCACACTGATATTCTTCCCTGTTTTGTCCTTCCTCTCACACTGAATCAGTGCCTTTCATCTTCTCTGCACAGAGATCTTTCTGCAACTTTACCCACATTATGTCAGCCATGAAGGGATAGACGTGTCTGTGCTTTGGATCAATGTGATGTACACTCCACAGCGTCGCAGTAGTACACCATGGTTGTTTGAACGTAGAAAATTACGTAAAATGAATGATCTGTATCACTTTTTTTTTTTTAACCAGAAGTGGTCATATCTGCAAAAAGGCAATGTATTACTGGCACCAAGTGGAGAAAAATGGTATCATTTCGCAGTACTCAGGTAGCCTCTCTTCCATTTTCTGTTACTTATTTAAAACTGTCTTTCCTGTCAGAATATATGGGTAAAATGTTTGGGTGAATTTATGCAAATTAACTTAAGCATCCATCCATCCATCCATCCATCCATCCATCCATTCTCTATGCCTGCTTAATCCAATGCAGGGTCATGTGGATCTGCTGGAGTCTATCCCAGCTCTCTTCGAGCGAAAGGCAGGGTATACCCTGGACAGGCTGCCAGTCCACCGCAGGGTTAACTTAAGCAATATAACAAATTTTCAAAATCACTTTGATACTTTAGATGAATAGGAACTAAGATAATGACAAATGATAAATTTTAAACCCAACATGACTTTTTTTTTCCGTAACTCCTCTTCCCCAAACCACCAGACTTTAAGAGAATTCTAAATAACATCACCGTCAGGAAGGCTAAGACTTCAAGAAAGCCAAGGCCTAGTGTGCTGCTTTTTACTGTCTGTCGCGCATGCCACTGATGTTGGCGACATCCTTGATCAGAAGAAGATGACACCGTACGACTTTCTAGCCACTCAAGCCACAGCAGACATCAGTGCCAACTGCATTCAGCCTCATGACATCTGATCCTACTGTACACCACGTACCGGTCATTTGGATTTTGGAGCTGGCAGACAGATTGGAAAAAAGGAACACAGGGAGAGAAGAGGAGGAGGCAAAATGAAGACTAGCTTGCATTTAGCTGTTCATTATTTTACAAAATGACCAGCATTGTGAAAAAGACAGATGCATAAGTCAGATGTAATGAGAAGAGCAGAGAATCACAGTTTCATAAGTAGAATTTAGGCAAATGCAGCCCTGCCGAGACATCTTTTGAGTGCAAATAAAAGTATTTCTTTTATCATTTTGTGGAGCTATTTGGCATTTAATCCCCTTTGACTGTGCTTTATTCTTCTACTCTATTCTCACTGAGTAGGCCAGGCATGTTCCCCGTGATGTTGGCAAATCCAAACTCAAAATATATCCTCATGTCAACAAAAATCATGTGTGGGAATGCAAGGTTTCTTCATGCCATCTTTTTTCCAAAGCTGAACCCTTGCATTTTGACCTAGTATTGGTTCCTTAATGTTTGTTCTGGTATATAATACAGAATTCAGGAACCAGTTGTGGTCTTGAACCCTTTATACATGTCGTATGTCCAGACAAGTGTTTGGCTAGTTTGTCATGGTGATGTGTCCAAACATGCCAGATTCTATGTTATAGACTTTGCTTTTGTAGAAATGTAATGTAAGTAATGTACATGCATTCATGTCAATTTGGCCCACAGTGACTTTACATTTGAGATGATGATGATGAAGCACGGACATTAGACTTGAAGCACAGTGACATTAACTTAAGGTTTGTAATACCTGACAAAAGGTATAACAACTCATGTCCACCGAGAGTCACCTGCACTTCCTACAACCAAATCCTTCCTACTGCAATTAACAGAGCAGAACAGAAAAAAACTATTATTTTTTAGAAAACCTATGCCATGCAAAATAGAAAGTGAAGAATAAATATCTCTCTATATAGCCATTCCTATAAATAACTCAACAACACATATTGAGTCATTCTTTTGCCCCCTCAACCCTGCCAAATAGATGACCAGGAAATGGTGAGTGTTACTGTTATCTTGTTGAGCTTGTTGTAACATTGATTGAACCTATGAAACATGTTGAAACAAATACTATGAAATAATGTTAAAAGTTTTGAACTAACCAAAGCTTTCATTCTCAATTAGGATGATCAGTCCCCCTCTGCAAAACAAGTTTGTAAAACACAAATTTCAGCAGGTCTATACACGTCACTAAAGAGCAATAAACTAATAAACTGTGTTCTGTATATAGATAATATTTGTCAATATTAGGCTCCACTACAGTCCTGATAGATGAATTCAGACCAAACACCTCTTGTGGCTTTCTGAGGGTTTGGGGGATGTGGGAGTTCTGCATAGGGGCAAAAAGAAATGTCTGAGGGTGTTTTTGGGTTTGAAGCACACCAAGATGTTGTGTTGAGAGGAGATACTTCTAAGTTTCTCAGACACTCCTGCTACATATAGAAAAGACAGTAAAGATAAGTTCCACTTACCACTAACTAACAAATCTATCCACTGTGTCTATCCACGTTTCACTCAAACCACTGATATGGACATTGGTAATACATCTATCTATTCTCTGGACTCCTTTCATCCTGTCCAGGAAACTTCTACTGAGGGTGAGAAGGATCATGCGCCCTAGACAGATCAGTCTGCCACTGAACAAGCACAAAGAGATATCATACTGTATATATTTTTGGACTTTGAAGGAACACGCACAAGAAAAGCATAGAAGAAGAATCTTGGCACATGGAAAGGCCCCAGCTAGAAGTTCTTTCTTGCTCTGACAATCCAAATATAGCAGCTCCACTGTATTGACTGGCAGAGGTTAAGTATGCCTGTATTCTATATATGATGTATACAATAAAATACGAATGAAAGCCTCCAGTAACATTCAGGTAGTAATTCAAGAATTGTATGGCCATAGTTTAAGTATGACAGCAGCCAGCTATGAAACTGATGGATGGGTTGGTTTTCCATGGCTAAGGTCATGTGTCATTTGTTCTTTTTCACATAAATTATATTAATATCATAATGTTATGAAGTTATACATTATGGAAGAATTATTCAAATGATAATTATTCACATTTTAAAGGTAATAACCCAAATGCAACATGACTTAATTAAATAGATTGCCACAAATGGGATATGTATGCATTGGTGTGTGTGTGTGTGTATGTGTGTGAGTGTGTGTGCGTGTGCACTGTGTGTGTGCGAGTAAACGAGAACGCAGTTGATTTCCGGAGATGATATTGTTCCAGGGGGAAGAAAGCTAATAAGTTTGTTTGTGAGGATGCTGCAGCTGCTGTTTGTTGATGGATTGACCTTTAAATAACTCTGTGAAGCCTTGTAGGGACTTCAGTGTTTCCCCATCTTCTCGTCTTTCCCTTAAAAACTTGCAGATGGGACCTCACAGGTTTTCTTTTTCTTTGGGGCAATTCAACACACTGCAGCAAGCCTCAGTGAACGTCTGAGGGTGACAAAAATGTAGGCTGTAGTGAAGTTGTATGCATGTATGTATGTTTGTGCAACAGTATTAGGTTGAATGTGGGTGTGCCATTCAATGTGGAAAGCCCTATGTGTGTATTTATAGCAGGCAATTGTTAAGCCCACAGAACCTTTCGTAATTGGATCTGGTCTCTCTGACTGAAAGTGTGATAAATGAGAGGGAGGATGTCATTGCTCATGCGTTTCCTCTGATAACTTTATCCCACATCACTGTCTTAAAGTCTTATTCCCTGCAGGATTAAATTCATAAGTGAATGGTGATCTGGCTGAATTATCATTTTAAAGTGTGTGAGAGTAAATGGATGGTGAAAGACAGTTTGCTCTGTGTTTTAAACTGTGACCTTGGGTAAACTCCACTGGTTAGACACTCTTAAAGGTGAAAGACAGATGTAGAAACTAATATCTAACACCCTTCAAATTTGAGTAACCTGTTTTATTCACACACAGAAGTAAAAGGAAGCAGACGATTATGCCCATAAGGGCTGTAGATTGTCCTTTTACCTTGAATATTTTGAAAATAATCACCAATTCGTCTGTACACAAAAATATTTTTTCAACTTAGGAGGTTGCTATTGTTTGAGGGTGAATGTTTTCCCCGTTATTGCTTGGTGGAGGATTTCAGCTGCTCAGCAGTTCGGGGCATCCTTTGTTGTATTTTTAGTTTCATAAATGTGCCAAATGTTTTTAGTGAGTGACAGGTCTGGACTACAGGTGGGGCAGTTTAGCAGCTACACTCCTTTACAGAACCGTGCTCTTCCAGTATGTGCAGAGTCTGGTTTGACATAGTCCTGCTGAAAAAAATCAAGGCAACCCTGGACAAGAGCTCATCTTGATGGCAGTGTACTGTATGTTGTTCCAAAACCCTTTATGTCTCATTCAGAAAGAATGGTGTTTCAGTGATATGTGATGCAATAATGAGTATGTCACTGATGCTGTGTGTGTGTAGTAATGCGTCTGCATACCATGAATGCTGGTTGGTGTGCTGATAACAAACCAGGTGCTTCCTCTCCACTTTTGCCTGAAGGACACAGTATCCTTGATTTCCAAAATTAATCTTGATTTTGAATCAAGAGAGAACAATTTTCTGTTTTCAGCAGTTATACTTTATGCAGCGATTACCACTTTTAAGTCTTGTCTGTTTTAAATTACTGTGCTGTCTAAATGCATAAAGAGCACAGCCAGCCTTTGTTAATTTTCAGCATTGCCCTTTCTGTACAGCAAATACTTCAGATTCTCAAAATCTTTCAATTATATTCATACATTTATCTATTTCCCATACCTGCTTCAATCTGATTCACAGAGGGTACTGCATCCTATCACAACTCTGGACAGGTCGCCAGTACATCAGAGGGCCACACAGAGACAAATGAGACAAACAACCATGTACTCTAATACTTGGTCCTACAGTCAATTTAGAGTCACCATTCAGTCTAAAGGCGCGCTTTTAAACTGTGGGAAGAGGCTGGTACACAGAGTGTGTGCTCCACAGACAAAGACCCCTGTTGGGATTTGAACCAGGAGCCTTCTAACAGTGGCAACAGTGATAACCGCTGCCAATAAGTTGATTAATTTACGGAAAATGATTAAAGTCTCAAATTCTTTGCTTTACACTGAGAAACTCCGACAGTCCAAAAACATGATTGTTTGGCTGATTGGTGATTAGAAACTGTCCATAAGACGATGTTTGAGATGGCATGCTAATTTGTCTCTGTATGGCCTGTGATGGACTGGCAGCCTATCCAGGGTGTTCAATTCCTCTCATCAGATGACAGCTGGGACTAACTCCAGTGATCCTGAACTGGTTGAAGGGGGTTTTAAAAAGGGGATAAATGTATCAATGTTGCATTCAAAACATAATAATTCTTGCAGTCTTGCTCATTAACCATTCAAGATTAACTCGGCAGAGAAACAGATCTCTCACAGTGCACTGAAACAGTTTTTTATGCAAGTATATTCCATGTATTTGGACTGATTTTTAACTGCAGTGCTGCAATGTTTAAAATCAGTGTTACAAACATATTACATACAGCATAGAGTAATACTTGAATACATTGGAGAATCACAGTTGCCTGTGTGAGTGCTTGTGTGTGTGTGTCTGTCACTGTGTTGGAAACTTCTCTGGTCAGCCGGAGAACCTGAGAATGTTACAATTATAAAACAAGATTGACAGGATGGATAGTGTTGCACTGGCAGATGACAGAGCCTGGCTGCCTGCCTGAAGGAAGTTATTCACAGCACCCCACTCATCACCGCCCAACACATACACACGCACACTAACAAATGCTTCTGAGAGCCCCCCAACTTAAGGATCAAAGTAAAGGGTGCAGTACATATGCGTATGAAATTGTGTGGAAATGAGGCTTCAAGGTCAGAGCAAATACATGGTGCAAACTAGCGAATACACCAACACTGACAGGTGGAATGAAGAAAATGTAAATGTTATATATATCTATATATATATATATATATATATATATATATATATATATATATATATATATATATATATATATATATATATAGATATAAACCTCCTCTGTCAAGAACTCACATTGTTACTGCAGAAAAGTCAACAAAACCTTATTATTTGTTTCAAAATTATTGACAATATTCTTTGAGCAGTTCTGAAACCTTGCACACCAAAAGCTTTAGAGATAAGAAAACATCACATTTGGCACTGGGAGTGTGAGAAGCTCCTAAAGAAAGCAGTTAACTTGTGTACGTTGACACAAATTTTAGGCAGAGTCTGCAGGTTTTATTGATTTTGTCCAGTGTCCACTACTTGAGTCATTCTCTATTAAAAAACTACAGTGGCTCTAGTTGTACATTTAGTTGATTAGCCTTTTGGCACTTTCTGATACTTTCTTGCATCATTAAAAGTCTGCCTTGACCAGTATTTTTGGCATTAAAACACTGATTTTCTTTCTCTTAGTTCTTAATAGAACCATGTAACAGGCTAGGAAATCCCCCTACTTGTATTCTCACTGTTAAATGAGTAGTCCCAGACAGCAGCCAGTTAGCTTAGCATTAACACTGAAACACTAAGTAACTAGTGTTTGTGTGCAAATGTTAGAATATACATACATATTTAATTCCATGCTAAAAATTAAAAGATGAATTGCCTGAGTTACACTGGCTTTCTGAAAATGAGGAACCACTCTGTCACAGATGATACACAATGCATTACACATCACTATTAAAACCCTGCAACGTACTGAGCAATGAGACAATATGCTGGACAGCACAATTAGATGTCATGTGATCCCCCATAAAGAAGAGGTGGCATGACAGACGAGCCCACACATACAGATACATTAGCAGACACACAGCTAAGATCACAAGGTGCTGGCTGTGAACCTGGCTGTAAGGTGTTGGCACTGAAGGCAAAATCTGCAGCCCCTCCTTTTCGTGACCCTGCAGAGGATTAAACGGGTATGATAATGGATGGATGAGGGTTTGAGTGGGTTTTTAATCTATTAATTCACACACACAGCAACTAACAAAACTAATAAAAGACAGGGGTCATTGTCAAAGTGTTATAAAGCTTTTGAAGCAGTTTCTCAAAAACCTTTACTTTGAAGGCTGTCTCGTTAACGGGAAATGACATAAAAGAAGGCGGGCTTTCAACTCACAGGTGATTTCCCCCCGCCCCCTTTTATTTTTCATAATAATTATGTCATTTAGGTAAAGTGCGTACCTCCAGTTTGGACGTCCATGCGGGGAAATATCGAGCTCTCTGAGAGTAAGTAATATAATAATAATAATAATAATAATAATAATAATAATAATAATAATAATCTTTTCTAATTATCTACAAAGCGTCGGGTGTGATTTTGTCGGCTTTGAGGAAGAAGCAAGAACAAGATGAATTTTAGTTCCGCGTTGTTTAGAGTAAATGAGCAAACGAGCTCAGATCAAGGTTACACGATCATGACTCATGTTACAGGTTAACTTTGTCGCACCATCTGGCCATACTGTCCTCAAATGAGTTAATAAACAACAGTAATGAGGTTGGGGTCTGAAAAGTACTTGTGAGTGCAGGAAAAACTGAAAGTAAAAGTGACTTCAGATAAGGGAGGAGCAGGATATTTTGTGGCCCTGTGATGAACTGGTTGTTTGGTTTGGAGTCAATGGGTCACATGCTATTGGGAGAAAAAACATCTTCCTGAATACATTTTTCCATTTTTTTTTGAACAGATAAATTCTTTACAGTGACGTAAAAGAGATGTGTCTTATTTATCTCCTGCAATAATACAAACCGTTTTTTGTTTTAGTCACATGATATTTAAGGTATTGGGGAAAAAAGATTCCTGCATTGACACCTGGTTTGTTTTATTCTGGTGGTAATGCACTGATGGTCCTTAAATGAGAGCGTGCAGAATTGGAAATGTCTGTATATTTAACCTGAAAATAAATTCACCAGTATGACATTGAGGAAGAAACAGCAGGAATAGATAATGAATTCATTATAAAAAAAAAAAAGTTAAAATAAATGTTATTTTGAACAAAACAACTATTTAAACTGCATTGAGCTGTTAGAAGACAACTTTGATAATCTTAACAAAAAAAAAGGTCACTTTACACAATGTTACACACAGTGTGGCTGTTTGAGTTGGTAAGCTCTCACTGATGATGTTTCCAGACTGAAACCATGCTGTGGATACTACATTTGTCAGCATATATTGCTAAAGATGTCACAATAATGGTGTTGTTCTACCTGTCTATCAAAAATGTAAAAATTACAGTGTTATCTCTTTTTCTAAGCCAACCAAACAATGAGACTGAAGCTGTACATTTTCTGTAACTCTACATTAGCTTATTGCGGACTTCTCCTGTGCAGGCTGACCTATCTCAGCCTTTCTGAGAGATGGTGCAATTCTTTTTTATACATCAGGAGTTTCACTTCCCTTGTTTCAAGAGCCACTTCCTGAATATTTATCAGCTTCCATTTTCAGTGTACATGCTGCCACTTTGGAGAAGTAAACACCTCACTTGTTAATACGAGAAGAAATGTTGTTAAATGGGTTTGGTCTGGCTTCAGGAAGAGTGGATTTACAACAGTCTGTGTTTTGTAAATGCACTTTGAGTCTGGATTTTAGATCTTAAGTGGCTCTTATTCCTTAATGGTAACAGGAAACTTGAGTCACGTTGAGGCCTGAGGAAGAGATCTCCGGCTGTAGATTTTCTCAGGACTGACAGGGAGTGCTAAATTTTGTAAGTGGTAAGTAGGTCAATACTCATCTTTTTCCATCGTTTCAAAGACCAACATTTATGCTCTTAAGTGAATTCAAGACAAAAAAGGCCAGATGGTGCAAAGTTGTTGTTTTGTTATTCGATAGTATTTTTCATATTCATATTAGAGGTTTCCTCTGGGAAATTGTTTTTTGAGCCACGAGATCTTTTAGTTTGAGGTTGAAAACTTGAATCATAGATGCATAAATTCTCTTGTCCTGTTCTTTGTGAAAAGTAATTAATTAATATAAAAAAAAAAAAATAAGTACACCCTCTTCCAGTTCTGGGGCCATCGGAGATTCTTCTGTTTTTCTCTTTCTCTCTCAGGAGACTCCTTATTTCAGCAACACAACTCCTGATCACATTTTACATGTCTGCAATCCAGACTTTTCACTGATTGAAATAATTAACGCATCACGGTAAAAAAAAAAAAATACCAGAGACACTTCAAGGGGTTGAACTGCAAGTAAATATGGGAAACCTTTCAATTTCATCATTGCAGAAATGAGTCTTTAAATTAATGTTGTTAAAAGAAAGCATGGTGTAAAACAGAACTAATCAAACTGGCTCCTCTTTTTTCCCTCTTTTGAAATGTACTGTATGCTACCCACATCAAATTACAAATGTATTAAATATTTTATATGTACAATTTTAAATTGAATGAAAGTTTTTAATTATCAAAAAAATCCTTTTTTTTCTGTATGTATTTCTATTTCTTCAAACTGGGTTATATATTTAAGCTTGTTGTTTTTTTGTGAATGTTAGCATGCTGATCTTGGCAGTAAGTTGAAAGTCGTTTTTAAAACACTTCTAGACCTGTAGCTCTAATTTGTCACCTAAAGGGCATACTCTTTAGCCATTATAAATGGGCACCTTACAGCATGGTGCCTTCTGTGATGTCTACTTACAACAGATTCCTGAGCTGGTGAGATGGAGGAAGCATATAATGAACTGTACCAGCAGTTTCTTCTCCTGAGGTCACTTTGCTTGAGACAGGCGGCTCTATTGCATCAACTCACAACAGCCCTGCAGAAACAGCAAGGTCTGCATTTGAAATGAAATGTTCATGAACAGTCTTTTAGTCATGATACTTTAAACACATGCATTTTTATTTGTATTCAGGTGCCTCTGCTGCTAATGGAGAAGTGAGTGATATGAGTTCCATTCCTGTCCAATGCACCAATGAAATCCCGGTCTGTCTTTCCAAAAAGCCTCAGCCACTGACAGCTGGGTCACAACACCCTGCAGCTCTGTGCGGCATTGACTTCCCCGCCAGAGATGTGGGGGCTGTTTCTGGTCTCCTTGCTGAAAATATGTCCAAGCTCAGTGTGGAAATGTCTTGTCAGAGAAAGCAGGATGCAAAGACAGAGAAAATAAATCCATTCTTTTCCACTCTGGACTCCTTGTGGTGCCCTGGGGCCTCTTCCAGCCAGTCAAAGACTCATCAGTCTGCTGAAGGCAAGGCTCTATACACTGTGAAGGTGAGTGTCTTCACTGCACCGCAGTTATCCTGTATCCTGTTTTTGGTTTTTACTTTGTTCTCTTCAGACGCCTACCTCTCCTCCATGTTTTTCTTTTTTTGTTTTTTTTTATCAGATGCCTGTGACTCACAGTCCGTCAGTGGTTAATGACCTCCTTCTCCAGTCTGGTGGACCACTGATGTCAGAAATTGCACTACAGTCTCATGTGTGTGAGTTTTGCCAGGCTGTTTTTCCTGGAGACACAACCACAGGAGGAGAGTTCCTCCGGCATCTCTACACTCATGTCACATAGACTACACATCTTTTTCTGTCCCTGCCACACGTCTTATGCAGTAATGGTGCATGCACAACTCTTCTTATGATTCGCCGTTGGGCTATGAAGAAACTGTGCAGATGCCAACATAATTTTTCATGTCAAAGATGAAAAGTGATGAGAAGACACAGAGTAGAGAGCTTTTACTCTTTACTTTAAGATTTTTTCCTTTTTTTAGGTGAGAGTTGAGCCACACTCATTAATGTCTACTAGGCTTTATTTATGTGTTTTTAATAGGTGGGGCTGACCGCAATGCCGAATCAGAAAAGGTTTGGACAGTTTGGAAAATTATTAAAAAGAGTAAAAATGTATTAATTTTTACAATTGTTATGGAAGGACCTTCTCTTGTGATGTAATGGATTTTTTTCTTACTGACCGGTTGCAGTACGTGAGTTTATGGTGTTGTATCTGAAGCTCTTATCTCTTCCATTGATCCCCCTCCAAGACTGCATCCTCTCTTTTCTTTTGAACGTGCTAATGAGTGCTGAAGTCAACAGGATGGGAATCATTATTAAGTTCAGTGAGGACTCAGCCATTGTGTCAATGCTGAATGAGGTGAACCTCAACAACAGACCTGTAGTATCAGACTTCATAGACCTGTGTTATGTCCAAGACTAAGGAGATGATCGTGGATTTTAGGAGAAATCATATCATTCTGTAGAACTGAACTTGTGCATCAGTTTTAGTATCTTCACAATGTGTTGAGGTTGTGTATTCATGAATGAATAAATGGCCAATCAGTTTTTATCTTAAGCTTCAGAGTTGTAAAGTTGACAGCACTTTTAGGAGGATATTGGTTTTTCTTGTATAGTTGAATATTGAATCTGTTCTTACATTGTTCTTTATTTGCTTGTTTGGGTTACACACCCTCAACAACAAGAACTGATTGTTAGATACAAGCTCATGGATTTTAAAGAAGGCTCAAGTTTCTCTTGGCTCATCCAATAAAGTACATTTAATCTAATCAAATTCATGCATCCCACTTTTTAATGATTTTATGCTGCCTCTGTATGGCCGTAGATTTCGGTCTGCCAAAATGAAGAAAAATAAAACAGAAACAGAAAAATTCACTTGTTCCCGTCGCAATAAGGTTTTTATACACCTCTTTGTGACGTGTGGTAATGACTTGTTATTGTTAGTATCTGACTGGACATGTTTCTGCTGGTTGCGTGACAAATTTCCCCTTGAGGGTAATAAAGATACTCAAACCAAGATACTTCGACTTTGATTTCATGACAGATGAGAGGAGCTCAAGATATTACATGTTTGTCTTATATTAATTTCACTAGATTATACATTCATTGATATATATTCATTTGGCCTTCCAGGACTGCAACACATTCCTAAAAAACTTGCACAGTAAAGTTCTTAACACTTAGTAATGTGTCTGTTTCTTAGATTTTCCCGTGAAGTTCATGTTAAGCAGCTATGGTTGTTTCCCTCAAATAAAGAGAGTTCCTGGTTTAAATCCCATCTTGAGTCTCTCTGGGTGCAGCTTGCATGTTCTCCTCATGACTGCATGGTTTTTCTCCAGGTACAGTGCTCCTAATGTACTTCCACCTTCCAAAATAAAGGATGTTAGGCCGGACACTCTTGTCCAGTGATGGCTGGGATACAGTCCATCCTCCCTGTGACTGAACAGCATGAAACTTGTAGAAAATGGATGGATTGAAATACCACCACACATGGTACACTGATTGCTGTCCTCAGATGGGACAAAGCCCACTTTGGCATTCATCTATATAAACGTAATTTAGTTTCTAAAAGAATTAGTCACATTTTCTAGTTTTCACTATGACTGATTGTTATTTAAGGGTTATGAAGACAAAAATCCTCCCCGGTGTTTTATTTTGGCAGGTAAGTCAATTTGCATTTAGTGGGGAATTCTAAAAACAAAAACTCCTTGAAATATCTAAAATATTTGAATGTAGATGATGTAACTTCCTGCTTTCATTATCTCTAATGATCATTCTGTTTGTTGTCAGATCAGCTGTGTGCTGCTTGACGGTGTTTCTGCGGAAAGAGCCAGTACTAAGAATAGACTCAAAGATTTAACTTCCTAACAAGCTGACAATTGAGTGAGGATGGCAGCTCAAACCGTCGTGTTTGTTGCTCTCAAAATCACAGTGAAAAACACCAGCCTGGGTATAAATACTCTTGTATCATAAAAACTTAAATGCATTTTAACATGAATGTAACCAGTAAAGCTGTAAGCACAAATACAGCTGAGGCAGTGTAGATAAATGGATTATATTACTTAAAGATGGTTCAGTCAAGGAATTCTTCCTTTACAATACAAATACCTCACTGATGAACATAAATGTCTGTACCAAAATCGTAGGAATTCATCTCATAATGTTGGATGAATTTCAGTTTGCCTGACGACAACCCTGCCAACACAAGAGCTGTGATACTTACAAGACATTTTTAATGTCTTGAACTCCTCTCTTTGTGATTTACTATTGAGACTGCAGAAAAATAAGCTAAGAATCATTTGGCTCTGAAACCATAAAGCTATTTCTGGATCACCCAATGTCTTGTTTGTGTGTCTTCATGGTCTCTAATGTCTGTGTGGATGAGCGCTGATGACATCACAGGCACTGGTGACTCATGGCAGCATTGATGCCTGATGCCTTAAATCGTCAGTGTGGCAAACAAGATGACAGCAGAGGTGTCGCTGGCTGTGTGACGCAGCTCCTGCAGCCTCTTCCACACATGAGAGCTGCCAAGAGAAGAAATTGATTCTTTCTGGAAAACAATGCAACCTGATTTTAAATCAGTAAAATAACATTTATTAAGATGTAACAAAATAAATTATCTGTTTTGCAACATAATAAAATGAGGAGGTTCAGAATGCTCAAGAGACAGGCAGATGTAACTGATGCACATCAAGCTGTTATAATCTGTGATCAGGATACAAGAAGTGGAATGTTTCAATCAGCGTGATTAACTATATTCTTAAAACTTCACGTGGGAGTCAAATAAGTGAATTAAATTTGAATGAGCTGTTGTATTAAAGTCAAGCACCATAAGGTTTCCTTCTGTAAACTTCAGCATGTTTTTTCTTTTGCTTTTCTAAACTTATCAGGGACAACAGGGCTGTTTTATAGTGTGAAACTGACATAAAGATCACTTTTTTAATCCAAGACTACTAAAATATCACGCCAGCAGATTCCAAGTTTGCAGTTCAGCAGAGAGAAAAAAAAAAAAAATCTACAGTTATCAACACATTTCTGAGAATAATGTAGTACATTTTTTTAAACATTGTTTAAATTTCAAAGTCTTGCAATGTAGTTTTAAAAGCAGTTTTCTGAAAGGCTCGACAATGGTATCTTTAGTGTACAAAATTCAACTGTAGATGGGAGAAGAGCCAGAGTCAGTAAGTATCCCCTCTGCAGAGGGCCCTCAAGCAACATGCTGTCACCAACAATGAAGCTCAATGTGTTTCCTGAAATATCAATAATAAAACACCCCATCAGCCGTTTGTGTGGAGCAGAAAGATGGGAGCAAGTGGATGATGAAGACCAAAGTCTTCATATCTTAAAGACCTCAGTCTGTTTGAATCTGATGGTAATGCAGAGAAGGACTAGAGGCCTCTGAGCCTGATGGGGCTTTTTATGCACATGCTCTCTATATCAAAACATGCTATAAATGTTCTTTTAACTACTACATTAATATCAAAAATGTCTCGTCTCTGTCATTAACAGAACATCATGTTTCCTGAGGGTGAAGAGCTTCAAAGTATTATACTGTAACTTTCTACTTTCTACTAAAAACACATTTCCTCTACACAACTACAGTGTGCCGCTCCATGTGGAGGACCTTGTTTCCGAAGTTGCAGTGCCCCCTGCTGTGTAGAGCCGCTTCATCTGAGGCAGGTGGGACCTCCAACACAGTGATGCTTCTAGTAACACAATTCAGTTTTCTCATAATAGAGTCAGCAGTTTCTATTTTTCTAAACTCTGCAAACATGTAAGTTAACGCGTTCAAAAACTAAAACAAAAAAAAATGTGTATCTACTATCGAGAGAATATAAAAACAATATTTGGAACTGTATTCACAATTGAAGGGTTTAGAAGTCACAGCAGGTTGTTAACATCAGTCGCTGGTAAATTCTCACATTTACTGTGTTGGTTTTGTAACCAATAAAGAAATCCTCTGTCCATCAGTAATATCAGTGAAACACATGTGACCTGTATCATAGATTCTGACAGGAGTTCACTGGCGCGCTCAGTCAGTTTCCTTGATAACTGCAGGGCTTCATTTCCCCCGGTGGTTGGAGTTGGCGGTTGGATCTTTGGTGACACAGGGGCTACCGTTCCTGCACGCAGTTATCGAGCTCTGCCGCCCAACTTTACTGTCATGGTCTGTGAAAACACGTAAAATTTAAAATGAGACCTGCTACGAAAATGGACCAAGGGGTCACTTAAAGAGGAAATGTTAGTCAGCCAATCAATGAGACGCTTATGAAAACTGCAAAGGGCTTTTTTGTTTTTGGTTATGTTTTATTTTAAGGCTGCTCAAAAGCCTCTACCATGTTTAATGTGTTCCGAATGCCAAAGTAACAGTGCACAGCTTTACAGTGATGGAGGCAGAAGGACTCATAACAAGGTTGAAGATGAATAGCAGCTCAGATGCACCAGTAATCAAGGTGCAAGTAGTGTTTTAAGACATTTGAATGATAGTTTGGGGAATTCTACAGGAAACTCTCCCACAAGGAGTGAAGTCATTGTGGTTTATATGACCAGCCCAGGCTGTTGAGTAAATAATATCTCCAGTGCTGCAGAGTTAAATGTATGTTTGCCTGGAGATAAGGCAATGATGAAACTGGAAAATCAAGTGAGCAAGACAAAAAAAAAAAAAAAAAAAAAATCCGAAGTTGATGTTCCTTGTGTATTATTGTGGGAACAGTTGCACTGGTGTTCCATCATTACATTTAAAAAAGCTCTGAAAAAACATAACCATTTGAAAACACAATCTTAAAGATTGAGATCTCAATTGCACCCAAAGTTGTTTTTCTATTTGAGTTTATGAGCCAAAACAATGTTCATGCACTGAGTGTTATTTTTTATTATGTTTTTCAATTTGCTCTTTTTAAAATCCTGTAATCCGCATATGCTCTAACAAAATGAATGTATGAATTATGCCACTTTTAAGGACCCCCTCCCACACACACACACACACACACACACACACACACACATACACACCACCACCACCAAAGAAAAACAAAAAAACTCACATGTCTGAGTGTTCATGATCTATGGTGGCTATGAATACTACCTTGACAAGATAAGGTGACAGCATCTGATCATTTATAGCGGAACGCGTTGATGCTTAAAGGAAGTAACAGAAAGTTCAGCTTAGTGAGCGAGATGCAAAAAGGAAACTTGGATGAGTGAGAGAGATAGGGAAACAAGAACACAACAAAGTGAAGGAGATCGACGCCAGAAATTAAGCATATGTCATTTTTTATTATTTCCGTAGTCCTTTTGGTACCGAGAGAAGATGTATAAAAAAAGACTCTGCCATTTCCCTGCCCACAGGTTTTATTTTTGTTCACTGTCGCTTGGTGAGTCAATGCAACGCCCCTCCAATTACCTCCCACTCCACCGCCCCCACACCCCGTCCATCACGCCCTTCAGCCCACGCGCCTAACACACTCTGACGTCAGTCACTGCTGGGGGGGGGTTTGATTCCATCGCCCACGGAGTACTTCCTATACCCTCCCCTCCCCTCCCCTCCCCCTCATGTCTTTGCTGGTTTTCTTCTCCATCTCTTCCGCTGCCTATCACAGCCCAGATCTCTTGCTTTTTTCAAGCTTTTTTTTAATGAGAAGCGGTGATGCATTACAAAAGTAGCAGAGTATTAAAGAAGCGCTATGACAGTGGGACCCCCCCTTCTCACACTCTTCCTCTCCACCTCCTTCTGTTTCCTCTGCTAACTTCTATCCTCTAATTTACAGTCTGGTGAAGTTCAGCTCTGCATGGTGGGAGACATCCCCTCAGAAATATTGTGACTCACCAGGGTTCAACTGTAGAGCTATAAAATATAAACTTTTAGGAGAAGTTACCTCATTATTAAGCACATACAGTTACACAGGTAGGTCAGCTCACCTGTAGGGGGAATTCCTTCCAAGTTGAGTTTTCCTGCTCGATCATGTGACACCATCCGAGCCAATCGCAGCCCTTCATCCATTAGTGTTTGCTGTATGAGATGACGACTCCAGTTGGCTGGGTTGGAGGTGTCAGTGTGGGGACGGGGAGATGGAGACTGGCTGCACTGTGATCTGGTGTCTAACAGAACAGACAGATCTGAAATTAAACCACGTTCTCCCTGAACATAGTTACCTTACTAACTTTATGCAAATGAAGCATTACCGTGTGATACACTGTCCAGGCTTTCTGTAGACAGGCTGTCATCATCTGCCCTCTGAGCCAAGCTCTCAGATCCCTCTGCTCCGAGGAGCGATGACACACTCTCATGCACGATCACCTGAAGCAAACAAGCACAACATCAGTTCAGTGCTGAAGAACTATTACAAATGAAGTCACCTGAGCTTTGGTCAGATGAGATTTGTCAGCTTGTGGCACCAGCAGTGAAAACACACCTCGTGTCTTGCTCTTTTCTGAGGAAGACTGCTGTTGTCCTCTGGATTTGACCTGCAGTAGGAAAATAACTGTGGAAAGTTTTGTAATTTTCCTTTAAGATAGTATTTAGATTTTTTTTTTAAAAGTGCAGGGGTCCAAGATCCAGAGTCTAATTTTATTCACAGAAGATACCATTAAGGTGTGGATTAAATCTACTGTGAAATCCAGCAGACAAACCTGAAGTTGTTAAATCAAGACAATGCGCTGGTATGAAGTGACACAAAAAAAAAAGAGTTACACTGAATAAAAGATTAAACTTTACCTGTGTCATGTTTTATAGCTTGTTTAATTCACCACTGGTTACATGTCTTTGCAATGTAGTTTACAAATGAGTGTTTCAGCTGAGTGAGTGTTTAGGCTGAAATGAGGGGAGGAGAAAGTCAAGTCCTGTTAACCACGGCAGGACAGTGAATGGAAAGGTTCTCTTCAAAGTCTTATTTTCATACCATAAATGTGGTGCTAGTTCAGCTTTATTCTCAAAATGAACAAAAAACAAAACAAAACTGTCTTCCTTAATATGAATATAATTCTCTCTCTGTAAAACTGTGATAGTAGTAGCAGGTATGATTTTTGTTTTATTACTTTGAATCGTAAACAAACATTTTTGAACAAAGTCTGGAGCTAATCACGAACAAACATGGACTTTTGAAAGTCCATGTTTGCCACAGGCTCATTCCTTTCAAATCTGATATCTACCCTCATAAAATTAGAAGAAAATGTTTTGTGCCAGCCAATGACAACTCTGCGCAAAACTTGCTAATTGTGTTGTCCCTTGTGGCTCCAGAGGTAACTCGCTTAAACCAAAACGGGGAAGGATCACGCTCAATACCTGCTTGTCTAAAACAGGTTCATGTATCCGCTTTTGGGAAAATTACTCACATAAACCATGTGCAATGCAATAAATGAAATAACGTTTATTTACATTGATTTATCTTATGTCTTTGTCTCATACCTTACATGTGTATCATTGAGCTTTAATCTGCACCTCTGTTAAAAGAGGGCTTTGTTTTTTTGTTTGTTTTTTTCTGAAGGCCCTTATAGGATAGATGAGATGTGAGGTGTCATGGATTGATATCTAAGATATCACTCTTCTCTATAGCCAACACCCTTACCTTGCGTGTTTTAGTGTGGAGGTGTATGCACACTTTCTGGCCACTTGGCGAGCCAAGGAAAAGAGCTCCACCCGCCTCAGCAAAAGGGCATTGTCACGCATGCAGAACTGGGCTGCAGCTTCATTGATGATCAACTGGGGAGAGAGAGAGAAAAAAAAGAAAGTATGTAGAGGACATCCAGATATAAAATGATTTACATTGGAAATAATCAGTATTAATTCAGGGTGAAAACTGTCCACTGGTTGAGATTGTAGATACAAGCACAATGTCATAAATTGTAAACCTTTAAAATCCGTTTGTGTCCTTGATGCTTTTACCTCATGATGTGTGAGCTGCTTCCCTTCTCTCCTCTTCGAGTCAAAGCGTCCATAAATAAGACTGTATTTCCGGATCTCCTCTTCCTTGTTTGCATCCTGGGACCCCATTCTGAAGATGTGTCCCACTGTCTTGGACATCTTCTTGTTCATCCTCAGCAGAGTCTTCACTTCTGCGGGATCTGACCTGGGCAGAGTCTTGAAGAGGCGTTCCACACTCTCCACCACTGCCCTCGCCGTCTCCCCGTCCAGTTGTCCTCCAGGCCAAGCTGACAGAGCTGCTGGAGCAGAGGACGCAGAAGGGACTGGAGATGTGGAGGGACCAGGAGGACATGTTGACACCAGAGGTGGGCTGGGCGGCTCCTCCTCCATTCCAGATGCAGAAGCTAAAGTGCCATTCCCATCGGGCTCCGGGCTCAGCCAGTGTGAGTCCATGGGTGACAGTTTTTCCCTGTAGTGTGAGTCTGGGGGCTGTGGCGAGGCTTGGGAGCAGGGACTTCTCGGGCTCCCACAATGCATTGGTGTAAGACAAACCCGATCCTCTCTCTCACACGGGGACCCCGGCTGCCCATTACTCACAGACTTTCTGTGCTCGCCAGCTGATCCGCTTGTCCCTGTCCCGTCAACCTTGAACAGCGGGATGCCCCCAAGAGGAACGTTAGCGACGGGCTGGCTGAAAAGGGCAGGGTTGGCTGCCCAGTCTCGGAGAGCCTTCTGCAGCCTACGCACATGTAGTGGCTTAGTGGCCATGCCAACTAGTGCCATGATTTCCAGAAACTCCTCCTCCGCTGCCTCACAGAGCTGCTGCACGTCATCACCACCCTGCTGGATAAAGGTTTCATAATAGGCCAGCAGGTTGGCCCTCTGCAGCACCCGGTAGAGTTGCAACTCCCCAAGCGTGCGTGGCAGAGACATGGCACACAGCTCTGGAAAGTTTAGGCAGGAGAAAGGAAACGCATGAACCTGCAGGCGGAGAAATCCTGTACAGATTTTAAAAGAAAAAGATAGACAGACTTTTTTTTTTTTTTTCAAATGCCTCTATTTTGATGCAGAATGACTTAAAACAGCTGACTAGTTTTTTAAGAATCTTAATGCCTGTTTTGGAAAAGCATTCCTCTAAAGACAAAAGAAAATAAAAAACACCACATTTGCCATGAAAGCTATTATGTTCAAACATACATAGGTTAAATCTTTTTTTTTTTTTTTTTACCTTTTTCAGGTCAGTAGGAGTATGAATAGAGAGGAAACTGACAATCAGGCAAAGGAATCTCTTCAATGGCTTCAACGTATTCCTGGGTTGAGCCTGACTAAATACAACAACAAAAAAAGATCACTCGTGAGCATGATACGTTTAAGAAAAGAATTGAACAAAAAAAAAAAAAAAAAAAACTCGGATTACTGAATTAACCCTAAATAACACCATAAGATTATTACTACCGAGCCAGATGTTAAAGGAGGACACTGTGCTCAGCCACACATCGCAGCTTTTATCCGATTCGTTTCTCTTACCTCTTGCCGAGAGCTTCAACGGCGCGGATTGCCGTAGTAAATCCCCTTTGCGTATCGCTCCTTGTCTGAAATCACTGGCAGAAATCCTCCTCCGGCGCACCGTATTGGTTGCTGGCTGCCTTGTGCTGTCTGTGTGGGCTGGAGAATGACGGGGGCGGACTGCAGCGCGCCATCTGACCGAAAAAGAGCCTTCCTCTCCCGGTAGAGAGGCGGCTTTCAAATTGGAGATGTGGGAGGTGGTGGTGGGGGCTCGGAATTAACCCTCTGCATCTTCAAGATTAGTTCTTTATGCAGAAGCTTTTAGGGGATTCCCAGAGTTTTACTAAACATCTCAACGACCCCCAAGTACGCAGTGAGCGCACTATATGAAGACATAAACAGAGAACAAAAACCGAATATAAATGATGAGGATTTACCTGAGTTGATCTTGATTTCGTCACTTTGTTGTGTAGGTGGTCGCAAATCATTCCGAGATAAAAACATTGATGTTGTATAAGTTTGCCATTGGAGTGACGATGTTTCCTAACCTTATACTCCTTACTTACAACACACACACACACCCACCCACACACACACCCACATTCAAGGACCATATAATAAATTATGATGAGCTACGGCAGAACAGATTACAATATCACAGATTAATAAATAATTTGCATAATGACTTTGGGGCGCCGTTTGTAAAGTTGGTCATGCTGAAAATAACAGCAACATTTTGTCACATTTAGCTTCAAATCATGTTTTAAAAAGTGGTGGGAATTTTTGAAAGTCACTTTTTTTTAGCACATTAAAGAACCCAAGTTGAGTTTGGTTACATTTGCTGGGAAATCCACTCCTGGGAAGACTGGCAACTGGCTGAAATGTTTTCCACTTGTGAAATATCGTTTTCACTGCAGAATATTGATGTCCACATTGTGTGGAAATGGGTTTTATAATCCTTTTCAGACTGATTTGCATTGTGTTAGCTTGTGTTAATACACATTTGATTGCTCCAGAATGACAAACTGCCAAAATGTCTACTTATACAGAGGTCTGCACACCATCTGATTATTAATTCATCAAGAGCTGGTGATTAGCAGCACCAGGATGTAACTTACTTTCATAATTACCATGGAAGCAAAAGGGGATTACATAATATTGCATTATTTTTTCCTTTCTGGCTTTATGGTTTTTAAATATATTATGGAACTGTGAAAAATGATATGATGTTGATTGTCTGAGGTTGTATTTGCCTAATGTATTTGCCTAGTGCGTTGGTGGGGAGCTTTCTCTCTTTATAAACATTTGCATCATTATTACTTCAGAATTATTACAATTTATTTGAATGTCCTTCTTTCTTTCTTTTTCTTTTTTTAAAAACATTTATTTTTCATTTTAAAACAATTGCATTGAAACTTAGATTAGTACTCAATTTATATTAAATCCTTTGGATTAAGTTATGAATAGTATTAATAATAAAAAAAAAAATGACATTTTATTCAAACTGCTTAACTGGTTACCCCTGTTTTGGTTGAAGTGTGGCCGTTCATCACATGACCGCTATGAAACACTAGATGGCAGCAGCGGGCCTGTGCTTATTGGTAACTGTCAGGAAACAGCGAAGAGAATTTGGAGGAGGAAAAACATAAAGGGAAATGAGCAGAAGAAGAAGTGGCTATAAATAATAACCAGAAAACAACACGGACACGTCGCTGTCTGTCCGCAACCAGGTTACAGTTATTTCAGAGGTATATCTGGCATGTCGTTTGTCTGAATGCAATATAGAAATGAATATGCCTACTTATTTGGACTCAACCAGTGTTTGAAACGTGCCTGGACGCACTCGTCAAACAGGAAGTGGAAACGGTCGTTAATATTAGCCAGTCCCGGTCGTTTCTGTCTGGGGCTAACGAGTTGCTGGGTTAATTATTTCTGAGGCGGAAGGCGTTGACGGCTGCTGTACATGTTGTTCTACCGTATTATCTTTTTTTGAAACCTCGTGGAGGAAACATTGCCAGGTTATGTGGCCATAGGTGAGCTAATTTTAGCCATGCGTGTCATCCTGCTTCCTCATGCTAACACTCTGGCTGCCTGCTAACATTAGCCGTCATTAGAGAATCAAACACAACTATCTGGTGCAGTTTGACATCGCGAACATGAGGTCTGACAGCCAGGGAGGAAACCAACCGTGAATTTTGTTTATCAGTTTTAAAGTTTGTGCCGTTTGCTCGGCTCAGTTGGGATTGTAAGTACTCGTGTATCCCTCTTTGGTGAAATGCATCGGAAAAAGCAGAGTAGTACTATTGACTGGAATCGGTGTTACACATTTGCTCGTTTAACTAAGCTGAAATTTCAATTTATTGCCAGTTCTACAAGAGCTGGACAGATGAAATAATGTATCTAAAATAAATGAAAGCTAACCATTAACGAGTGACCTTACTCTTTCGTTCATAGGTGTCATGTTTTATTTGACGAGGTTTCTCAAAAGTGGTTGACTTTTACTTTCTTAAACTGTTAATGCCACACTGTAAAGTTCTACATTGAAAACGTTATTAACGTAGAGCTGTGTCAATGCAAAAATAAAACTGCTAAAAATAGTCAAATGTTCCATGTGACTTTTAAAGTAGGATTAGATTCAGATTTCAAAGTGTTTATTGTCATATGTGCAGATGAACCGAGTTCCCTTGCACAACGAAATTCTTACATTGCTGCCCGCAAGGAATGTCAAAACAGACGTTCAAAAAGTAGGATAAAAATAATATAAATAGTGCAAAGAAGTAGTACAGAAGTACTTGTTTATAAAAGAGATAGTATATGCATATGTACAAATAACAGTAGTGTGCAAAAGTTTATTATTATTATTATTATTAGTAGTAGTAGTAGTAGTAGTAGTAGTGTATAAATAGAAGTGGAATTTTTACTGCCATAGTTGGCTAAGTAGGAACTTTTCTGATCAACATTTTTAATCGTTCTGTAGCAACTGTCATCATGAGGTAATCCAGTAATTTGTTTGGTTTGTGAAAAATCTGAAAATGATCTGAAAAAGTTTGAAAAAGTCCTTAAACATTAGAAAAGTAACTGGCACATTTAGTTAATTTATGACTTAAAAAGCTTTAGCCATACCTGCATAAAATGGTGGTGCAATTCAACAAAACATTGTTTTTCTAAAAGTTCTCAATAGTGATTATGTTTTTAAAAAAAACATCTTTGTAAATGTAGTGAAATCAAAAGCAACCAATAGTGTTTTCCTTTGAGATATAACTAAATGGAAGGTGGCATTAAAAAAAACTCAAAGTATACACACTTCAGATTTGGGCCAAGTTATATTCCTATTACTGCACTGGACTCAAAATCTTTAGTCAGAAATGATCATCTTGTAGTATCTGTGATAACAGAGGTGTAAAACCAAATATTTGTTACCTATTATTTTAAGAATATTGACTACTTGGTAAAGCATACATTGAAATCTGCCTCTCTTTAATGTCATGACTATTTTAGTTTCTAGAAAGATGTGAAATGTGTAGTGGGTTATAAGTGACTGCTGATTTATATAAATTTTTGCTTTTCAGGTGACCCAATGCTTCCTTTGAGATATGTAAAAACATTTTGACGTCTCAGAGTCGCCGCTGGCATGGTGGACCTGAGTCTGGCTATTATGAACACCCAGACTCATTTTTCTATGGGACTCTGGGGAAATGTTTCCACAGATTATGGATTTAGGAAATTCAGTTTCATGAAATTCCAACTTCACACTTTTGTCTGACAACTGTGAGGAAAATGGAGAAAGAAGGCACTGAGAAGGAGAAGGAGAAGGATGATGGGGAGATCACTGATGGTGATTCTGCCTCAGAGACTGAGTTTATGGAGTGGCAGGGCAGAGAGACAGATGATAGTCACAAATGTGAGGGCAAAACTGATCTCAAATCTCAGGAAATTCCAAATCCACCCCCTCCACAAGACTCTGAAGCTGCTGAAGCAGTGCATCATGGATCCACAGAGGCTAAAGAGGATACTGAGGAGGTTTCAGATGGGTTTGAGAATGACAGGAGTGCAGATCATGACGACTCACAGGTTATAAATCAAGAAGAGGATGAAGCTGCAAAGGAGCAGCACATGAATGGGGAGTCTGGCTGGAGGAACGTGGGAAGTGGAAGAAGGTGCAAATTGAAGAGCAGTGGATCAGTGTTGGAGCAGAGCAGTCAGGGTGTTTTTTCCTCCTTTCAGAAAGCCAGTGTTATGTCAAGTGGTACTCGGCACAAGCAGACCCGCAGACGCAACCACCACCACCATCAGCAGAACCGGGGTCGCAGGCGGACAGGAAACCAACTTGTCTTGGCGTTCAAAGAGATGCTGTCAGAATCTCTGAGCTTCTGGTGCATCTCATGCATCCATATGTTGATTGAGATTATTGTGACATTAACTCACAATTGTGGAGTTGGAGTTGAGACAGGAGTTGTGAAACTTTATAACTTTGGGCGGCAATTCTTTATAAAAATCACCGATATACCTGGAATGAAGGCAGATATTAGTCGAATTCAGAAATGGACAAAATGCATAGCAGGTGACCTGTTGGATAGAACCCTGAGGTCCATGAAGTGGGCCAAGACAGCTGTCTTATCTTGTTTTATGCTTTTCTGCACTGTAGTAATTCTTAGTTCCCAGTGGGCAACGGGGGTATTGGTCCGTATTGGTGGAGAGAGGGGGAAATATTTGTGGACAACTTTTCAGGAGTCAAGGTTTTACAAGAGGGTGGTGTCCCTGCTGGGCAGAGTCCGAAGCATGTTCAGAAGGGATGGTCACGCTCCACTATTCTCCCCTGAGTCACCTGGAAGAACAGGAAGAGGTGAGCCAGGCCAGGAGCTGGAGAGGCTGCTTGCATTGGCTGAGGTGCCAGAGGAGGAGCTTGACCCCTTTACAGTGCTTGGTGTGGAGGTGCATGCCACGGAGACTGAGCTGAAGAAAGCCTACAGACAGCTGGCTGTCCAGGTGTGTGCAGTGGACATGAGAGGATCAGAAATGCTGCATACTGAAATAAATCTCGTGGATTACTGCAGTAATGACTAATCAATGACCAGCTTTTCATTCTTTGCCCGAGCAACGTTTTTCTCTGTTCGTTCTCTTTCAGGTCCATCCAGATAAGAACAAACACCCACGAGCTGGAGAGGCATTCAAAGTACTGAGGGCAGCCTGGGATATAGTCAGTAACCCTGAAACGCGACGAGAGTATGAGTTGTAAGTACACAGAAAATGTGGAAATCACATAACTAATGGAAAACATCACCAGAGCTAGACAAACTATTTATCATCACACAAATAGTTTTTAGCTCCCTGTTTTTTTCTTTTTTTTTCCCTCCCTGTTTTTGCCATTTACTCAGATACAGTAATTTGAATATTTGTTTTGAAATCCTCAGTTTTCATTAAAAAATTATTTTTATTAATCATCTTAAAATTATTCATAGACTTTCCATGTTTTAAAAAAACACTTCTTTCATTCCCATGCAGGAAGCGCATGGCAGCAACTGAGCTGTCAAAATCCATGAATGAGTTTCTCACTAAACTGCAGGATGACTTGAAGGAAGCTATGAACACCATGATGTGTACAAAATGTGAAGGCAAACACAAGTATGTTGCTACATACTCAGCATCATCATCACTTAAATATTGGTATTATTATAATTAAATAGTCTCCTGTGGTATATTTTTGCCCCAGTGTTACTTCTTTTTTGCCCTGTGTGTGCACGCAGGCGGTTTGAGATGGATCGTGAACCTGCTGAGGCACGGTTCTGTGCTGAATGCAATCGTTGCCATAGTGCTGAGGAGGGGGACCTGTGGGCTGAGTCCAGTATGTTGGGGCTACGCATCACATACTTTGCTTGTATGGAAGGAAAAGTGTATGATATCACAGGTGAGAATTACCATTTATTTAAAGATTTTCTTTCCTGCTCAACAGTAATAACTTTATAATGCTTGACCCTTCTGAGGGAATCATTCACTTTTAATACCTGTCCTTGCAATGCTTTTATGGGTTAAGGAAAAGCTTCGCAAGCAGTTTTCTCATGCAGGTGTCAATCAAATTGGAAGCAAGCATTTGAAGTGTCACTTCATTGAATGGATACGTGATGGGAGGTAAAATTTTCAAGAGGTAAAATCAGATATTCTGATTTTATATGCGCTTAAAGTTACAAGAAAACACTTAAATCACAACACAGTGTATAAGTGAAGTATAATTTTAGTGCTTGAGAATTCTTATTTAGGTGGCTACATATGAGGAAGGGCAATTTTATTTCTCTCCCAACACTGTATATTGACCTTGTGGACTCTCTAAACGCTTTGGGGGGGCTTGATGCATATGTTCATTGTCAAACGGATTTGGGAAATTGTATTGTAGGCTATATGTTTTTCAGGACGGTATATCGTTTTATCTTTCAATGTTCTTTAATTGATTTTTACAACTGCACTATGACAGGAGCGAAGTTAAGAAGCATTTTTGAAACTGCCCCCTTCTCAGTCAGAGCCTGAACACTTTTAACATATTGTATTCAGAAAGAAATAAAAACAATTTAATTGCATTGTTGATATTAACATAAACAAAGATGTTCTATGATATAACAAGAATTGAATTAGCCTAAAGCAAATTATCATGTATAGCTGGTGATGGGGACTGCACATGTCCCAACAAGTGTCATCTTGTTTCCATTTACTGAAATTCATATTTTATATGTTTCAAAAAATGTGCAAACAATCTCAATTTGAATAGAAATACTTTTGAAATTTCTGAATTAGGCATGCCACGATTTTTGAAATATTTTTTTTTTACTTTTTTTTTTTTTTTTTTTAAATACGAGTCAAATCGATTTTAATTTAAGTCATGAATCGCAATGATGCCTCCAGGCCAGCAAAACCGTTGCACTTGAGTTAAACTACATTCTTGTTCAACGTCACTATATGCGGTGCTACGTGTGACGTAGCTTGTCACATGTAGCACCGCTCCAGCTACGGAAGGCGGGGTGTGCAGTGTGTCTATGCAGATTACAAACAGTGCAGAAGCCAGTGAGCATAGAGCGACCGAGAGAACAAAAGCGTGAGTCATGGCGGGGAGGTCGAACTCCAATTTTTGTTCAGACAAAAAGTAAATATGCCTTCGTTTATGCCTGGCTTAAAGTAGAGTTGACTTATGTACTAAAGGAAAAAAAATCTTGATACTGTACTGATTTATTGAAAAGACAGCAGTAGGCCTATTGTGGAAAATGTGGAGTTGATGAAACAGTTTCCACTTTCCAGTCATTTGCTGTGCCGGTATAAAGAGGATAAGAAAAAACAGTATTGTAGAAGAGAACTAATACATTTTTTTGTCATTTGCTGCTACAATGATCCCTTATTTTTCACGGTTAATGGGGACCCGCGCCCCCCCGCGACAATCAAAATCCGCCATCTGGAGCCGGAGCCCGCTGAGCCTAAATAATGCGTTTAAAATATGTTTAAAAACTGCAAAAAAGTAGCGAGGCACTGCAGCAAAACAAGACAAAGGCTCAACTGTAGTCTTTCTGTTTCCTTCACAGCCTCTGGTCTCTGAACTGTAGTAAACAAACTGCTGGTATTGCGCTATTTTTGGCTCGTAATTAGCGGCTAATGCTAACAACAACAAAAGAAAAAATCCGGTTTTCTCTGCATGGAACAGGCACTTAATTCTGGAACTGCAGGAACTTGTAACATCACACAGGTTGTATTGTTCAGCTCCTGTCGGTTAACAGAGAATGTAAATCTATACAAGCTGGGCTTCTGTTTATGCTCACTCCACTTTTCATCTAACCCCGTTTTCTTCTGCCGTCCCACAACACTCACACACACAGTATTACCCATAAGGCTACCTTCTTAAAGGGGCCAGACTGGCTCACAGCATTTTTTCACTGTGAGAGAACGCGGACAAAACATCCTGTGATGTTTCTGCGATTTTTAAAAATGTTTTAAACTATATTATATATATTCATGAAAAAAATCCGCGAAGCACTAAAACCGTAAAACTCAAAACGCAAAGTGGCAAGGGATCATTGTAGTTCTAATCTACTGTATTGAATAGAGCGTAAAGAAAAGGCTGAATTTGTGTAAGAGAAATAATAAAAATTAAAAAATTAGTAGCTAATTTGCCTGTAAATTAATTTTGTGTACATGATTTGAATTGTATCGTGAGTTGAGTGAATCGTGGTATGCCTATTCGGAATGTTAAAGTACCCATGAACTAATATACAACTTCAATATGTGCTGGTGGAAACAGGACTAATGTTTGTTTTTTTTTTTTTTTTTAAAGATTTTTTTGGCACTAGTGGCCTTTATTGATAGTGGAGAGACAGGAAAGGAGGGCAGAGAGAACGGGGAAGACACGTGGCAAAGGGTCGACGAGCTGGGAGTCGAACTCGCGACCAGCTGCACAAGGACTGTAGCCTCTGTATATGGGCCGCCTGTCCTAACCACTGCACTACCAGGGCGGCCCTCTTTTTGTTTTTATTTTTTGCTTGTAAATTTCAAACTCACTCAAGTGACTTTCTGTGTTATCATCATATTTCAGAGTGGGCAGGTTGCCAAAGAATTGTCATTTCCCCTGACACACACCGTGTACCATATCACATCTCCTTTGGTTCAAAGAACAACAGCAGTGCCACACGACACAGGTACGTCCTGGCAGATGTAAGTTTGGTCAATCTGGACATAAATAGGTTGTCAGGAATACCATAAGTACTTCTTTTGTGGTTATTTTTTTTTCTTCCCTTTTCTATTTGTGTTCTTGTATTTGGGTGGGTGGGAGTGCATTGATATTTGATGGACGTATTAGGCAACCAATAAATGTAAAAATGATCAGTACATTGATTGGTCAGAGTTTTCCTCTGATTACACCCTCTACCGAGTACTGCTGCATCCGTAATGTGTGTCTATATGTGTATAAGGATGGAACTGTTACCGGTATTACGGTAAAGCTGGTATTACGGTAAAATTTTACATGATAACGATTACCACTTGATTTAATCTCATTATCGCGGCCAACTGGTGGAGGACAATTATCGTGTCTGCAGAGCACTTGTTTACATTTTATTGTTATTTGTACAAGTAACTGTTTCTTTATTTGCACATTTTTACTTATTTAAGGTTCAGCTTAAACTCCAAAGTTTATTTCATTTGAACTTGCACTATAATTTTTGTTCTTGATAATTGTTTGCATATTTTGACCTACTGTGGTTGTTAAAGTGTTCATTATTAACTTGCACCAGACAATAAGCTTTGTTCCTGTAATTTATTTTTATACATTTGAAATAAAATCTTTCTATGACAGTAGTTTAATGTGAAAGTTTCATTTCGATAAGATTTGGGCTTCTAGTGTTTTAGTACGACAAGAAAATCACAAAATTTTTGTGAAATTATTTTAATGCATGTTTTTTCAAACATTTGTACAGCAATTGAGAATACAATAATATCGTAAACCATGATAATTTGGTCACTATAATCTAGATATCAAATTTTCCATAGTGTGTTCAATTCAGTAAGATCTGTAAAAGAAAAAAAAAACTGAAAAAAACCTCTCCATGTCTCCTTTTAGGATGCCGTCAGAACATGCCACTGGTCCAACAAACCCAGCAGATTTGCAGGACTTCTTCAACAGAATCTTCAAAGGTGGACCTCCTAATGACATGCCTGCCAATGGAAGCTTTTTCCCCTCAGGTCCGTCTCATCATCACCCTCCTGGTGCTGGAGCAACTCCATTCTCCTCTCCTCCTGGTCAGACAGGTTTTTACGTGCCAGGGAGCCATCGACCAGAGTCTAACGAGACATGGACTGAAAGTGGCAAACCACCCAGAAGGAGGAAGAAGGTCCGCAAACCCTTCCAGAGGTGAAGTCCATTGACTTGTTAGTGTGTCACAATGGCAATGCAGGAACACCATGAATAATGGCTGTTAGTCTTTTGCCTGCCTTTTTGGCATGCCAAGATCTGAACTGGAGACATTAAAGCTGCAGTCAGACCTGCCAGAGTACAGAGAGACTGGGTGACGAAGAGGACCTAAGTGACTGAATATGAGTATTGAAGGCTGAAGAGGTGGCAGTGATGGTGCTGTATCTATCCGTTCACCTTTTTTTTTTTTTTTTTTTGGACTTAAAGATGACTGTAGCCTTTAAATCTGAAATCCTTGTAAGGATGCTGTAATGAAACATTCTCTTTTTCATAATTTCCTGCCAAATCCATCATTATTGCATGATTTGTTTACCTGCATTTAACACTTCAGTTCTGTTGTTAATGTTTTCTATGAAGTTAGTTCAACACTTTGGCTCCAGGCAGTGATAGTTGAGAAGAGGGTTACAATCATGATCTATGGATCACTGTATCTGAGAAAGGAAGATGAAGATCAAGGCAGTCAAGTGTTCCTGGTATTAGTGGTGTTTGGTTCTGCCTCTGGAGCAGCGCTTCATCCACCATACTTTTATCCACAAGAGTTTTTCCAGCCTTGCCAAAGTCCACACTTCTGAACCACATTAACAAACATAGGCATGCCACAACATTGACATTTTTTTTCCTCCAACATTTAGCAGAATATTTAAGCGGCTACAAATGTTCAAATTTCTTTTGGTGAACAGTAATAGTCACATTTGTTTGTGAATTGGTCTAAAAATGACCCATCTTACCCCTGACATTAGGGGATAGGTTATGCCTCAGGGTGTGTGTGTGTGTGTGTGTGTGCGCGCGCGTTGTTTTGTTCTGTTTTTCTTTTCCTTCTTTTTTTTTAGGTTCTTTCTAGTTACAGGAATTTTCTTTTTTACTTCAATTCAAAATACATTATTAATCCCCAAAGGGACATTATACATCTTGTAGAAAACTGCTAAATGAATACATTTGCTTGGGGCTCTCATGAGTGGCAAAGGGCTTACATATAGATACTGCAGAACTTTCATTCACGTAACAATATAGTCAAGTTGAGCAGGCAGACATGGTCATCTATTTTATTTCTTCAATTAGATATTTTATAATTGGTGCCCGTAGTTCAGACCACTCATTATCAAAACTCATTCAAAATTTGCACTATATGGCAATCAGTATATTTAAAATAGATTTGAACCTTTCAGTCACTTCAGTTAATATTTTTGAACATGAGTGTCTTTGTCAGCATTGCAAAAGGAAATAAAAATGTTTATCACAGTTAAAATCTATTTAAGGTTTAAAGTTATTACTGTCACAACTGAGACTAGAAAATTCAGTGCTGTCAAACTTTTTTCCCCACCAGCATTGTTTTGTTTTTTTTGTTTTTTTTGGGGGGGGGGGCATTTTTACAGACACTAGTTGATCATAATAACAGTTATAAAAATTTGTTGCTGCTGCTATATGGTTGATTTCCATAGTTCTTGAAGTAGCTGCTGAAAAACCCATGTAATCTCTAAATTTTGACTGCATTTTCTCCAAGTTGTGACCTGTTCAGTGCTTCTTGTTTTTAATTCTTTGGTGTTATACTGCTTGCTAAACCATGCCTCTTCATTTGCCTCCAGTCATCCTGGTTACGATAACATGCAAAATTATGGGCTGGCTGCTTGCATCTTTTTTAGACTGCAGTGCCATGTCAATGGCTAATTTAAGCTTTCGCAGACATGTGCTACAAACTCTTATTTAGTTATGGTTAATGTGGTTCAGATTTCAGTGTCACAGATTCACAGAAAATTTTAAAGGTCTGACAGACCTTTTTCATTAAAAGTTTACCAGAGTTACTGATTGCAACAAAATGAATGGGTTAGGTTATGAACATGGGTTTTGCATAAAAATGACACTTTAATTTGAACTATGGCTTAATTAAATAAATCAGATGTTATTGTTTACATCCGATGTGAAAATAGAGATGTGGCAATTGCAAGAGAGAAGGCATTTGATAAAAGCTGTTTTTTTTCTTATATTGACAATTGGTTACAAGTATTCTTTTTGTGTTAATTTTCTTTTGTCTTAATTTGCACATCTGCCAATGTAATAAAATCAAAGGGATTTTGAACAGTCATCAGAGATTCAACCAGACTCCTCCAGCAGCAGCTGAGTAGGACGTGTTGCTTTCTAAGCTAACAGTTCTCTTGTTTGTTGTGTTTGACCAGTTTCTGAAATATGGAAGAAGTCATGAAAGCTGAAATCGCTTCTGATTTTAAATGAAGCCAGAAATAAATGGAGAAGTAGTCCTGGGTTGATTTTTCTTTTGGTAAAAATTCTTTTACCAAGCTTGCGCTATGAGGGCAAAAATAATTTTTCCAGTCAGGCAAAGTGAATTTCAGGATTAGTGTATTGTTTCTGTAACAAATGTACCACAGCCAAGTTAAAGAGGGAGTACATTATTTTTGATTTCTGAGTCTATCAGGACATATAGGCCTAAATTTATATTTGTTTATTTATTTATTTTTTTTTTACAAAAAAAAGGTCCTCATGAGGTCTCAAAATTGGGTAAATACAACCTTAGCAACATATGACTGTCATCATTTAACAAAACAAAGCCAAAGTGCCAAAGCCATGCAGGGTTTCTCTTGGTACTTCTAACATTCATGTGAGGTTGATGGGTGGTTCTAAATCGACTGGGGGGGGGTGAATGTGTGCATGCAGGGTTGTTACTCCTGTTCAACTTTGGCCTTTTTAAAAACTGCATACTACACAACGAGCACATACTGATTTAACCAAAATGTACTATGCAGTAAACAAGCAGTGGTCACCCAACGAACTTCAGGTAATACTGTAGTATAACTCCTTTTACAGTGGCATACTACGTCCTAATGATGACCCCTCGGATAAGATAAAGCAGGTATAGAAAATGGGTGGACAAGCCTTGACTGTCTCCATAGGAGCAGAGAGGAGGTTCCCAGGTGCTGCTTATCTAGTGCACTTTATTACTTGATCATCAAAAAGCAGATGTTTTAGCAGTTTGCTGGTGTGGAGCATTCATGTGTGTTAACACAGTGCCAAGGAGGAAAGACATCAGTAATGATCTTTAAAGAATTAATTGCTGCTGCCCATCTATCTGAATAAATCTAAGGCCCTCTCCAAAAAATATGGAGTGGATCATTCCACAGTGAGAAAGATTACACAACTGGAAAACATTCAAAGATGGCAGCCAGTCTTCCCAGGAGTGAACAACCCTGTAAGTTCACACTAAGGTCAAACTGCAGTGCTCAGGGAAATTGCAAAAAAAAACAAGAACGACATCTCATATTACAGGTATCAGATTTTTGACTTTGAAACTGGGTCATACTGTGTAAAAACTAATGTGAAACACAAATCTATAAAAGAATGGCTGTTTCAAAAAAACAAGTTACAATGACCTAGTAAAGGTCCAGATCCATCCATCCATTATCTATACCCGTTTCATCCTTGAAGGGTCCAGATCTCAACCTGTTTTATTGGTGCTGTGGGAGCCCAATGATGTGGGAGACTGAAAAGTAATTAGTGCTAAATGTAGTTCTGTTTTGGCTTAGTTTTTTTTTAAAATAATGATCCAGTGTAATATGACATTGGCTTGTTATATGTTTGAGGTTGTATTACCTAATTTTAAGATTTCCTAAGGACCACAATACTTTTTTTTCTTTTTTTAAACCGTTCTTAAAATTGAAAAAGGGTGTAATTTCACAAGATCTGACTTGGTATTGGCTCCAAATCTATACATGTTTTTTTTTTTTTCCCTACATGTGTTTGATCCCAATGTTCAGATCAAAATATGCTATCAGACATCTTTCCTTTTTAAAGAAACTGGATCCACTACTGTGGCCACATTAAACATTGTTTTCCACACTTTGTGATTTGAGAGTGGCACTGGATTCTGTTTGGAGTTGGCAGTATCATCAAAAGAGCAGATGTTCCAATTTGTTTTTCCTTTTTTTTAATAGAATATGCAGTTATTGCCAAAAAAAAGACAATCATCAGGGTCCTTTGTAGGGAATTAAGAGGTGATTTCCTGGCTGGCAAGCAGTTTTAAAATCATACAGTCTCTTTCCCTGGTTTTCAAAATAAAGATTTTTTTTCCCCTATGTGCACAATGTTTGTTCTACTTGTTTATTGTACACATGATTTGCAAGTTACAGTAATTGCAAATCAAAGTTATGACATTTCAGTCATGTACTGGGTAAATATTGACATAATGAAAGAAAGTTAGCCACACAGAGTAAACACATTGGCAGTCTGTTGGTGCCTGCAGAGGTCCCATCCTTCAGCCTAATATTTTATTTAACTGTAAACCCACCGGTGAGCATTTAGCCTATTTCTTTTCCACTCACTGACTTTTACCCAGTTGTTTTATGGCTATGAAATTCAGGCAGGGCTTATGTTTTGTGGCGGTCCTTATAAGGGTCTATTTCAGAGAAGCCACTCAATCCTTTAAATCAAGTAAGATGTGAGCAAGTCAGAAGCCCAACTGTGATAGCACGTTACGGTTCCTCTAGCACAGGTGTCAAACTGATCCGTGAAAGGGCCGTGTGGCTGCAGGTTCTTGTTCCAACCATGCAGAAACACATCTGATTTGTTTTAGTCAATCAACTAGTTGTCTTCACTAAAGGTCTGAACCAGTTCAGTTGATTAAATGAAACAAATCAGCTGTGTTTCTGCACGGTTGGAACAAAAACCTGCAGCCACACGGCCTCTTTCACGGATCAGTTTGACACCCCTACCAGTATCATCCGTCCAGCAGTGAGCGCTCTATCGTTCTTCAGTTAAATCATTTCCATATACAACACAGAGAGGCTTTTTAACAACGTCAGCAACATTCATTACATGGATAAGGAATTTTGGTTTAAAAACATTCACAAAATAATGCTCTGTCACACATACAAAGATGAAGCCAACATCTAAATTGCCCTCCACAAAAATCCTTCTATTTTGTAGTGCATAAAGAAACTGAACTGCATTAATCAAAGACAGAATTTGAAACCTCAACTGTAGCTTTTGTTCCTGTATGGTTTTTGAAACAAGGGACATAAGCTTTTAACTATGTTTAAAGGTAACTTTAGTACAAGACAGATTTTTTTCATATGTTGATCTGTTTAATTCTTCAAAATCAAATAAACACTGTACTTAAATGTTTGTTTGCTTCTTGGGATAAATGCTTAAAACCTGAATATTGATGATGATCACGGCATTCTTGTTTTTTAAACATTTCAATAGAAGTCTTTATTTTTCTTTATTTATTTTTGTAGCTCATAAATATTGCAAGTACTATTTGGCCTAGACCACCCTCACTTTTCAATTTATACACATACATCCACATAAATCTGGTTAAAAATAACTCAGTAGCACTTATTCCTATAATACTTCACTGCTATTCTCACCCATCTCAACTGATTAATATATAAAACATGAATATGATCAAAAAGGAAATAAATGATTCAGATTGTGCCAACTACATTTCTTCCACCTACAGCTTGCCTTTCAGAGCCTCAATGATGCTGTGGAGCTGAGAAGAGTTTTGATATGCCACCAGGCCACCACGATTAGCCCAGCGGTCTGCTCCCTTGCACTCAGTGTAAGGCTGGTGATAGGTCAGTTCTGCTTTGCAATCCTGTGCTCCACAACCGGACTGCAGACTCTTAGTCAAGTCCACTACTCCCCCTCCGAGGGCTCGAAGCATGGCGTGAGGAGCGCAGGAGTCCCATTTAAATGTGCTCCCCTCAGAGAGGACATAAACATCAGCGAGTCCCTGGATGACACATAGGATCTTAAAGCCTGCTCCTGAAGCATACATCAGCTTGTCAGAGCTGCACAGTGGGGTCAGAGCTTCCTTCACCACCTGCTTCTCACTGGAGCTCAGCACCACAGACAGCCCCTGCTGCATCTCATGTCCGTCTTTAGGTCGTGACTCTGAACAGACATTGATGTTGCCGAAGGACACGCCCCAGTAATGCTTTCCCCTCCAGCTAAGAATGCAGAAAACACAAAAACACACAAACAAACAAAAAAAAAAACAGTTGTCAGGTAAACATGCTCAGCTTCAAGTTGGAAGAACATGCATGTCAACTACCTATTGCCCAAAATCATATTTCAAGGATTAAAATAAGATTACACTTCACTCTTTCTAACAATTCTATGGCTGACTACATGGAGACAGCATATAACAATATCTTAGTTCTAAGGCTTTATGTATGGATATAACAGAAAAAGAAAACTACCTGTTCCTTACCAGATCTTAAAATAAGGTAGCTACAACAACCAAGAAACTCATGACACTGAGTATTTACTCATGTCATATTTATAATCAGAGATGCAAAAGAAGTGTGTGAAAAACTAAGTACATTCTTGCCATTTCCATACATATGAATAGTATACATTTGAGTAACAGCCAGGTGCTTTTAATCAAATGCACTGCATTAAATCAGCAGCTGTAAGCACCTCTATGTAAGCAGGGGTTTTGGCAGTTTGTTTCTTGTGTGTGTTTACTATAATACCAAACAGGAAAGACATCTGCAAAGACCTTAAAACAGTAATTGTTTCTGCCCATCAGTATGGGGTGGGATATAAGGTCATTTGCGAACAATTTAGAGACTATTATTCTACAGAGAGAAAGTGAAAAATATTTGAGTTAACGCATTGTAACGCTTAGGAAATTGCAAAATCCCAGAAACGACATCTCTGACTTTACAGCCCTCATTTAGCATGTTAAATGTTTGTGATGGCTCAGTCACAAAAATGCTGAACAATTACAATTAATGTAAAGGCCAGGAGAAAGATCATGGCAGCACATTTTAGGTTTGCCAAGTAAGTAAACCACAACTCTGGAACAATATCCTTTAAAGAGATAAGACCAAAGTGGAGATGTTTGGATCATAATAAACTCCACCACGTTTAGTGAAAACCAAATACAGTATTTAGCACAAATATCTCAACTAAACGTTTTTCTATATAGCACTTTTTTTTTTTAACAAAAGTGTAACATGCTTTTATCTGTCAGATAAAGCACAAAGTCGACAGGACATTAACCACAAACACACCAGCAAATTTACAGCCGAACAGGTGAAAAACAAAAGTAAGATGTTTCCATACCACTGTCAAATTTCTGACATCTGCCTGATTAAAATGTGGTGGGACCTTTAGAGAGTCGTACATAAACAGATGCCCACAAACCTCAGTGAACTGAAGCAGTGTTGCAAACTCTCTCATATCATTCCTCCATATATGAGAGACTGATTTTGTTATTCAGAAAAAATTATTACTTTCATGTTACTGCTGCCAAACGAGTTTCACAACCCACAGTCATGGGATGTACATGGTATTATTCAGCATGCTGATTTAGTTTTAGTGAAAGAAATATTTGTGTAGTTGTTTATCTGAGTTTTTATTTGCCTGATATCAACATCTGATGAAGACCAGATCCTTTTCTTTTTATTATGTCCTGATGTGTAAACCTTAGAACTGAAAAAGGGTCTACAGTGATCCCTTATTTTTCGTGGTTAATGGGGACCGGCGCCCTCCCCCGTGAAAATCAAAACCCTGCGAACTGGAGCCGGAGTCCCCCCCCCCGGAGCCTAAATAATGTCGTTTAAAATATGTTAATCCGCAAAAAAGTAGTGAGGCACTGCAGCGAAACAAGACAAAGGCTCAACTGTGGTCTTTCTGTTACCTTCACAGCCTCTGGTCTCTGAACCGTAGTAAAGAAACCGCTGGTATTGTGCACACTACATTACCCATAAGGCCACCTTCTTAAAGGGGCCAGGAGAACACGCACAACATCCTGCGATGTTTCCGCGATTTTTTTTCTTGATTTTTTATTATATTAAATATTTCTGAAAAATCTGCAAATAACTAAAACCGCAGAACTTAAAGTGCAAATTGGCAAGGGATCACTGTACTTTCTTATTTATATAACCCTCATCGAATGACATTCAAACATTAGGTTTATGATTTCTTTAACTCTTGATGCAAAGACTCTTAAGGACTTCAAGTAACGAACTAAATTATGTTTTGCAGCGGAAAACCCAAAGCTTTCCAACCCAGTGGACATGTAAATAACTGAAAACGTGTGTCCAAGAACATTTAGAACAAATATTTCATGATTTTGTAAATATTACAATAAATATACTTGACAGTGAAAATACAGTTCAAGATTGTCATCATTAATTTGTGAAATGAGTGCATGATGACCACAGAAGTAAAAACACAGGTAATCAGCTTAAAAATGTAACTTTCAACAAACAAACAAAAAACTGAAACATGAACATCAGTTTGAATCTCTTTTGTTTTGTGATGCATGAAAGGCTTAAGGAAGGTTTAGTCACTGAACAAGCACTGAAGACTGCTGTTTAAATATTTAAACCTGTCTCACAAAAGAAGTAATGTTTTTGCAGCAAGTTGCTTGAGATCACACTTCACCCGTTTCAGTTGGTTAACTCACCGTCCTCCAGTCGGATCTTTATGGTTAAAAGGCTGGTTGATAACACCCATGACAGGTTCACCTGTGCTACGGAGGTAAACCCCGATCAGAACCAGTGCACAGTGCAGACCTGAAGGAGACAAATGGCCCTCCTTCAGCACTTCCTCGCGACCCTCTATGTACTGGCTTGTGGCATCTTAATATAAAAAAAAAAAATAGACAACAGAAATATAATTATTCAGCTCTTCTCTTAGGACTTTGTGTAAATGGCATACTAAATAAACAGAAAACATATTACCTATTGGGTCAATCCAGATGCCAAGCTCAGAAGGGCTGAGGGGAATTGTCAGGCCGTCTGTGCTCGAGTCTATGGTCTCTGGGTCTTGATGGATGGCTCTGGCCAGCAGAGATGCTGCTGTGTGGTCGCCGTCTAACACCGTCGCCAGCAGCGTTGCAGTCTCCTCCACTGTGCTGCACACTGTGACTGTCACACTCTCTCCTGGTAACATAATTAAGCTTTGATCATTTTATAACAAAAAAATTAAAAGGTATATAATGTGAAAAGTGTAGTACATTTTGTTTACTTTTATCTCTTCTGGTATTTAATCTACTGTTAGGACCCAACAAGTGTGTTGTGTGTAATATAAAGCAATTACCAAGCCCATTTTCAAACTTGTTAGACTCCTCTCCGTGAATGAAACCAGCCATTTCAGGGAACTGCACAAAGAAAAAAAAGCAACATCATACAATAAAAACTCAGTCCAGCTCAAGTTCATTCTGTTGGTTCACACTTTTGATTTCTTTCACCTGAGTGCCCACATCATGTCGGATCATCTCTTGGATCACCACATCTGCAAGTGTCTTAAAGTCCTGCACAAACTTCTTGTTCTTGTCATCTCCAGTCTTCTCCTGCACAAGCAGCTGAAACAGAGGAGCTTCCTGTCTGCAGACCCGAGCCACATTCGCAGCCTTCTCAGCCACCCGAAGCAGCAGCCTCAGCAGATCAGCCATGCCTGGGCAAAACGAAGGTGGTGAGAGTGATGGAAACTCTGCGTGTGTGAGACAGAGGGAAAAAAAAAAAGAGAGAGAGAGAGAGAGAGATGAGGGAGGTCACATTTGCACACGTTGGTCTAATTATAGCCTTAAAATGAAAACAGGACATCTCTGAAAAAAGAAATGTGTGACGGAGGGATGTGGCTTCAGGACTTTGCATGTGAACCAGAAAAAAGAGCTCACACGTATACAACTCACAATCCACTCCAGTTTCCAGGTAAATACTGTAAAATTGTACAAAACGTTGGTACACGACTAAACAAAACAACTGCAGTCACAAAATTATGGAAGAGAACCATAAAACATTGTTATGTTGATGTTAAAATAACAGTTTATTTAATCTGGAGATGGAAACTGAGGCCTCCAAGAAATGTAAATAATATATCACTGCATGCGTAGTCTTGTCATTTAACTTGTTTGGCCCTAAAACTGCCAACAATGTCACTATACTCAGCTGTGTTACTACTACTGTCAACAGGCTTGGAGCGCTTTATTTCAGCGTTCATGCGGCATGATGCTGTACAGCAATTTAAGCGTCCGAGAAGGAAGAAAAAAAGGTGGGGGGGGCCTAAGAGGAAATGGCTTAAACCTTACCTTACTTAAACCTTACCAATCCCAGGTTGAACACTGCTCTTTTCTTCTTTTCGGTGTCTGTTTTCCCGTCAGAGCTAGACGCACCAAACACGAATATTCTGAGTGCCGAGCCTAAAAACGACGAGGATATTTTGTAAGATTACAACACTCAAGATTTAATTAAGTCCGAGATCTGGCTGCTCCGGTTTTACGTCAGTTTTCTTTTTCACAGGAAGGGCGGACTCTACTCTCACATCTAGGCTAAAAGTGCAAGGTAGCGACAGAAACGAAGGCAGAGGACACGGTCTGGTTGTTGAAGGTACGGATAGCAGGAAGCAGAACGCGGTGCGTTCAGGTACATGCGGAAATTCAGCTTGTCCCTAAGCCGGAAATTGCATCCACTACATTCTTGAATTTTGGGTGAAACTTTATAGCCAAACACTATTTTCTCCAAAAATGCCTTTGGCAGACTTTGAAATCATTTTTTTTTAGCGCTACGCTCTTATAGAAAGAAATGAAAATAACAACAAACATAAAATCTAACTCGAGCACTTTCAGTGTTCAAGGATTGTATGGAATACATAACATCAAAGTTTTGGGACTCGTGAAATCTTTAACGTAAAAATGAGACGGCTAACTCATGCTGAAAATATAATCTTTGATGACCAATAATTGAAAATAGATATTGAATTCATTTAAGTTTGCTAACACTAAAAAGCATGATACTGATGAAATTTGTGTAAATAAAACTAGCGTGCTCTATAAAATAAGCTTATACTCTTCTGTGGAGTTTTTTGACAGTTTTTTGACTGGTAAACTATAAAACTGAAACGTTATATGCTCGATTTCACAATATTTCAGAGGCAAATGACATCTTAAACTATTAGGGGGGGAAACACCTGATGAGCTGACACTGGAGAGTAGAAACATCAAAATTCACTCACCTTCACCACCTGTTGCATTACAGTCAATGATTAACGCCCTAAAACGAGTGATAATACAATACAAAAATAATGTCTCTTATAATAGCCATTCTGAGGACAGACTTGCTGTAAGCAAGATGACAATACAGAATGAAGAAGCTGTAGTAATATCAATGACATATGCATGCCACATACTTATGGAGCCCCGTTTGGGTCATAATTCAATGAATAAATGAGTCTATTATTATGAAATACAGGTGTTTATTATGATGAAATACGTATCCATCATTATGAAATGTTTCCCATTATTATGAAATACATGTTTATTATTATGAAATATTTCCCATTATTAGGAAAAAAAATGTAATTATCATGAAATATATTTTTATTATTATTTAATCTTAGTTAATGCATAATAGTTTATTTCAGAATGTCTTTTTTATCTAAGAATGAGTTTTTACATAATTGCTTCCTTTTTCATAAGAATGAGCTTTTACATAATGGCTTCGTTTTTCATAAGAATGAGCTTTTACATAATAATGACATTTTGCCACTGGGCGGGACCAGTGGTTGACCTGCACACTCACTGGCTGATCCTTCTCCATGCAGTTGGCGGGGGACTCACATCGAGCCTGTAAACTGAGGTGCATTCACCTCAGTTTACGGTTAATAGTTGACATCGACTAAGAAACGTAGCACGAAATGTAAGGAAAACTTGATTTTGACGGCATGGCGACAGGATAAAGATCCTTTTCTGACTTACTGACAGGCTCGATGATAATGGGAAACATTTCATAATAATGGATTCGTATTTCATAATAATAAACGCCTGTATTTCATAATAATAGACTCATTTATTCATTGAATTATAACCCTAACGGGGGGTCCATACATACTACCCTGAAAAGTCTAAGCTGATAACCAACAATATAGCAGGTTTATTATGTCGGAGCTTTGAGTTGGTAGTCACTTCCAACAGTCAAATATATGTTCTTACAGAAAAAAAGTGACATGGTTTGCATGTCTGAAATCTTAACATTTTGCTATGACTTCTGCTCATATTTCTTCTCAAAAATGTACTTATAAAACAACAAAAACAAAAGTGTATGTGAAACTAGAAAGAATAATACTTAACATTGATCAAACTGTCAATCTGACCATTTGTATTAATTATTTTTTTGAACTTTTATAAATACATCAGTCCACACATCCGTACTTTAAAAACGCTTGAGGAGAACAAAGACCTTTTCTTACAGGGATTCATTATTTTAGTCTTTCATCCATTATGCTCATATTATGCTTTAAGGTAAAAAATGCTGATCAGCAAAGATGATATAATTAAATATAATTTGGTAGTAATACGCAGTAATCATATCTGAAGTTTCTGTCATTAGAAGAAGGGGAAGGGCGTGTTCATGTTTAAATCCAGCTTTGGCTCTCACTACAGTTCATCCACAATCTTACTGCACTGTGCTAAATGAATTATACATTTTAATGCTCTTAAACTGAAGCCCATGTTAGCCACTGCCCACATGTGTCTTCCTGTTAAGAGACAGAAACCATGAACATTTATTGGACTATTACAGAAACTGTAGCTGTATAATATCAGTTATTTTAGGTATTTTGAAATCACCTTTACAGGGAAAAAAAAAAAAAAAAGATGTGTTTAAAGGTTTAACGGTGTGATGAATTGAGTATTCAGTGTGGGTATGTGTAACCTTATTATACCTGTCAAACAGGTTTTGCACAATGCCAAAATATTGTTTGTGAATTCTTATAGTTTAATTTCTCAGACAGATTTGCTTTTGCAGATTTAGGAATATTTATTATTAGAAATGAAGTCTAATAAAGGGAACAAACAAAAACGCAGTGAATACAAGCAGAGAAGCATTTCACAATGTTTCTGAACATACTAAAGACTGTGTGTTTAATCAGAAATGTAATAATCTAAGACTTAAAACACATGGATCTTCCTGACATAAGTTGTGTTAAGGAAATTAAACAGAAAAGTGCACACATTCACAGCTAGCAGGGAAATGACAGAATTTATGTGGATAAGTGGTTTTGGTCACTACTCCGACCACTGATATCCATTAGACATGTATTATCTACTGGTGAGTGGCTCTCTTGTGAGTGATCAATACGGCTCCGGTGTCCATTGTAGTTTGGGCGAGGTCGACAGCACACTGCCACATAAACCTTCAGTCGCACTTACAAGACAGACACTGCTGCAGATGGAGGCAAGTACAGCTTAAAGCTTCAGATTAAAAACATCTTTTATTCTATTTGGAACCAATTTCTACATATTAACATCATTATGAGCTACTAATGCATGCATAAATGGAATTTAGTGAATTAAAAGAACAGAAAAATATATTTTATGACAGTAAGGACAGATTACTAAAAAATGAATTTCTGTTATTTGTTGCAGGCCTCAAAGGATGTCATGTCAGACCTCGAGAGTGGCATGGTCACTATTATTCGTGTTTTCCATCAGTACTCAGGTCACAAGTGTAAACTGAAGAAAGCAGAGCTTAAAGCACTCATCAACAACGAGATGAATCATTTCATAATGGTAAGTCATGGATCTGAAACCTGGCGCGTTAATGCTGACACTTCTCTTAATAACTATAGCAATAAGTTGTAGCAACGACTCTCAGAGAAGCATGATGAGCATGTATCATTTTTGTGTCTACTTCGGCATTATAGTTCTGAAAATATCACACTAAATAGCGAGTTTTAACTTTATACTTGTACAACACATCCCAAGGATGTAATAAGCATGTCAAGTCCCCAAGCCACATATCACTGAGGACTCGTAGTCTAGTCCTATTTATTTCTGTAGTTCCTGTAGCTGATTGACTTTTATTCAATTCTTTTTCTAAACAGAAAATCCAAGAGAATGAGACTCTAGACGAGCTTTTTGCTGATCTCGACCAGAATGGAGACCTGGAGATAGACTTCAAAGAGTTTGTCGCCCTCATCGCCATGGTCACCTCGGCATGCCATGAGTTCTTCAGGCAAAACTAAAATGATAATTAGCAGCATGTACATCTATTTCTCATTGAAATTTTGAGGAATAAAGGAACAGCATGCCTGCATTTCTACTTTTTTCCTCTAACCAACTTAGATGGTGGAGCACTGGTAAATCTGCGTGTTCGCTACAAAAAACAAAATGCTGAAATGATGGCAACATAGGAAGTGTGAATCGTTTAGGACAAGGACGAACACTATTGTTGCTGATGTGTGGCACCTGAAAGCAATATCATTGTAACTTCAGACCTGCATGTGTGAAGCCTGAATAATGCAATCTTTTCAAATAAAAGCAACATTATAGACTTGTGGATGTGAGTTTATATCAGCCAGATTGAGTAGTTTACACATTTTTTGACACTTGAGTCATCTGTTCGATTGACACAACAGCAATTATTTTCCAAACATATTTGCATGTAAGTTGGTGCCATGAAAACTTCCCTCCTTCATTGATAGTGTAAAGTGACTGCTGGTGATCTCACAGCTCTAATACCGAGGAAATAGCAACCTCTCGTGGAGAATGTACGACCTGCTGCATAGCAAAGAGGAAGTTTGTGAGTTTGAATGAACCTCCAGTTCAAGGAGGACCTTTATAACTAAATCTATATGTCTCCCCTCAGCTCTGTTTATGTTAAACACATAAATAAATTCAGACTCTCACTGTCCCATTTAAGATGTAATGCTTTCCACCCAGACACTCTACTTCACTGAGATTCAGTATCTTAGATGGCTCTGCATAAATTCCAGCATCTTCTTCCAGGCATCTTCCTGAGCAGCCGCATGGGGTGCAGGGTGACCTCCCCACAGAGCGACTACTGAAAGGAAAAAACAGAAATACCTGATATCACGATGGAGGATCTCTTGAATAAAATGCACCAAAAATTCTAGAACAGTAGGTAAAATGAAAATGTGGTAAGAGCTTACATTTCTTAGGTTTGATGGACCACATGGATGATCTTGCATGTGGTGAATAGGGCGGCTCAATCAAGTGACCAGCGCCAGGATATGACAAACGAGTAAACAGCTCGGATTTACCTGCAGCCCTCAGTCTCTCCTCAATCTAATGACCAATAAGTGAGGGTTATAAAAACAACCGCACAGCAAACAAACAAACATTACTGAATGCCTGATACCGAACAACAAACTTAAAACCAGCATTTCTCACCAATTCTAAACTCAACAAATTTAAGATAAATAAATGAGAAATTTACCAGATCTGCACTCTCGATGCTTGAAGCATTCATGTCATCTTCAGCCACTACGTACATCAGTGGACAGCTGATATTCTCCAACTGCAAAACACCAAAGACATCAGAGCAAAGTTTAGAGAACGTGACAGAAAACCATGTTATTGAGAAAATCTTCATAGATTTAAACTTGCTTGTGCATTAATGGTGAGGAGGAGGGAGGCTGTTTGCACTTGTACACAGCTGTAGTGTTTCAGCAAAATCTTAAATTTATTTCAGTAGAATAATGCCTTCAAGAGAATTCAGATTTCCCTGAGTCATATTCCTTTCAGTAACAAGAAAAAAAAAAATCTAATAAACATTTTAATTGGCTTTTTTATGCAGTAGATGTGATATGATACAGAAACAACAGGAGCATGACATGATTTTACATTTTATACTGTATGTAACAGAGCTCTGTATATGAAATATATATATATATATATATATATATATATATATATATATATATATATATATATATATATATATATATATATATATATATATATATATATATATATATATATATATATATGGCCAGGCTTGCCTGTTACGCCTCCATGAGGACATGACCACCTCCAAATGTGTCCTGGCCAACAAGATCTCAATGCATCTCCAGTGTGTTTGTAATATTTCTGATGGATGTTGATGCCAGGTGTTAACAGGTTCTGTCACATCACCTTGAGAATGCTTTCAGGTGGAAAATTAGCCGGCAAGGACATCTCTTTGAAAATGACATTGCCTTGATCATCATACATCCAATTTTCCTCGTTTCTGAAAAGGAAATATATGAGTCAACCTATGTATTAATTATATTCTGTAAATACTAATATGTATTGAAAATAACCTCAGTTAATGACAATGGGTGAGTAATGTGATTGCATATAAAATGGGTATCCTAGAGAAGCTGAAGCATTAACAAGAAAAGATGACAAGTAGTTCACCACTTCGAGAAAGACCATAGCTCAACAATTGAAGAATAATATTTCTTGACATGAAATTGCAAAGAATTTGAAAATCTCATGATCTATGGTTTAGAATGTATTCAAAGATTTAGAGAATCAAAAGTATCTGTACACAATGGACAGGACTATAGACTAGTGCTGGGCGGTATACCGGTTCATACCGTATACCGGTGTTTATTTTTCTTGTGATATGAATTTTTCATATATTGTAATACCGGTGAGTATGTACTGTAGCGTAGACAACGTTGGGAACGCCGCGCGGCAGAACGTAAGTGCCGCAGAACATTGTTTGACAGGGCACTGTTTTGCAGTTGCACCGGAGGCACAACACGCTTCTAGTTTATGGTTAAACGGTGATGGCTACAAACAGCGAAAGTCCCGAAGTGGAAGCTCCAGAACGGCAGCATGAGACTGAGGAACTTCTTCCTAAACGAGGAGCCGTGTCTGTCGTGTGGAAGTTCTTTGGATTTAAAAAAGACGACGTCCAACAAACTACAATAATCTGCAAATGTTGCCGAGCTAAAGTTGTAGCCGCAGGAGGCTCACAACATAATGCTACCCCTACCATGCTTCAGTGTTAATGTGGTGTTCCTTGGATGATGCTTTGCATTGCCTTTGTGCCAGTTATACCTTTAAGAGTTTAGGCGAGAATCATTTCCTTATTTATCTTTATTTATCTTCTTTGCATTTCTGTTTAGTTTTGCTTCTTGTAAGTGTTTCCCACCTTGGTTCAGTTACGTATTGCTACATCTGTATCATGTTATTCATCACCTCCCCAAGAAATTATACTTCTTGATTGCCTTTGTTAAGTACCAGATTTTTTTAAATCTTTAAGAGCATACATTATCTTCAAAATACAAGAAAACTTCCTTATTTCAAAATATTGTCTTTATACTATTTCAAACTAGATGCAGGGTTTATATAATTACAGTCTATTTGTATTTACATTCTACAGTGAAAAACCTCTCTGGAGATAAGAGGTAAGAACAACTTTCTATCATTAAAAGTTCAGTCTTGGTAATTCATAAGTGGCACAAAGACATAAACAGAGCAAATGCATTTAGGAAATACAGCAAGTCCACTATAAGGAACATGGTTCATCACCAACGACTTACTTTTCAAATTGTTCAGTTATGCCTTCTGCATCGCAGAGCATCGTTGGACTTCCCACAGGGCCATTGATACAAATCAAACAGGATGGCTGCAGAAGAGATAAAACTTCACAGTGCTAAAAACTTCATCCAACCAGCTCAAACTTAAGATCATTTGACCTACTTTAATTCCAGGCTGAGTAGCGATGCGGAGCGTTAAATAACAACCCAAGGAAAGACCAATGATCCCAACTCTGTCTGCTGCCACTTGACAGTGATTTTGAAGTAGCTGAAAGGCTGCCTGTCCAATCACAACACTGAGGACATTTTAGGATTTAAAAAACAAAATCACAATGTCTTATGAAGTGAAACAAGTAGCTTTTAACAACAGATAAAGAGAAAAAGCGGCACCTTGAAATATGAGTCTCCAACATTGACACGGTTTGGTGGACCAGGTAACTGTTTGTGGCCCACATAGGCAAGAGCAAAACTAGCATAACCCTTGGATGCAAACAGGGAAGAGCGGTACTCTGGAAGTCCTCCACCCATTCCCCACAGGTCAAGCATGGCAGGAAATGGGCCTGGCCCTGCAGAAGATCAGGCCAACAGTTCAAATACAACATTTCCAATCCTACCATAACCATGAAGACCTTATGAAATTTTTGTGCAAGTCTAGAGGGCATCTCTTAATGGGTTAGAATTACTAGGTCAACGTATCAAATGCTCACCAGGAGGTAGGAATAATGTCCCAACAACTCCATTTTGAAGAATCTCTATTCTCCTTACTCCTGGTGCCATGTAGCAGCGTTCAGTAATTAAAGTTGCCAGCTTAGTGATCTGCTCCTGATTGGGTGAAACATGCCCTTCCAGTAAGGAAATGTGCACAGTGTAAGGAGTCTCCACATTTTTCTTCCTCAGCCTAAAAAGGGACGGGGTAACATGTCAGTCAGATATCAGTGCAGACTGAGAAAATTACATTTCTTAGTCAAGTAATTCCACCACCAACCACTTCAGTGCTGAAATGTTGAATGAATAATGAATAAGAGCCACAACAGGTTCTATGATCCACCTAATTGTTGGAGTTGGCTGCCATATAAAGAGGTGTATGGAATATATAAAAAGACAAAAATGTGCCAGATAAAAGCAGACCTTTTCCTGTTTACATTGCATAATGCATGGACTGTACAAAGAGCAATCAACAAACCCTCTGTAACATCATTCATTGGTTTCTGAAAAGTGGTTTTGAAGTCCATTTTTTGACCATGGGAGACATCATGTTAGCAGAGTAAGCCCAACCCCAGTTAATCCAAAAATAGGCAAATGGGCAGCGCAATGGGCGGAACAAACAAGGCTGGTAGTTGGAACAAACTGAATTAAGGGCTGCTAAAGCTTAAACAAGGCCTGCTTTGACGACGCCCCACCAGAGCTCTGCTATCCATCGCCAGCTGGACAGCCGAGGTTTGTCCAGCCTTGTCCACCAAGGCTGCTTTGCCAGAGCACCTGACTGTGGCAGTGGTTGGACTGCAGGTGTGCCAAACCTTTCTGGGGAAAAGGTTGCTCATCCGGTCAACTTCACATTTTGGCACTTTCAGGATGGCTTCAGTTTTTAGCACACTGAGTGTACCCCTTAATACCACAAATATGATTCAGCAAGCTTTTAGAAAGCTTGTTTTCATCACCTACCTCAAACCTTCTCTTGCTCCAGGAGCTGGCTGCATACCCCAGAAGAGTCCCATTGGCTCACAGCCCAGATAAGAGCCTCCAACTGATTGATCACTGGTCACTGGGAGGACAAGGAAACAGTAATGCGAAATAAAATGACAAGCTGTATCCTTGAAAAACTTACTAACAACATTTATTCAACAGCAAATACATATAAAATGTTGACCTATGACTTTAATGAGTAATTTAAGGAGTTGCAAATGAAACCCACAATTTTGTTTAGTTTAATTTCAGCAGCTACTATCTTTCATTTAGTTCACCTTTTCATGTTCAGGTTTTGCAAAGTGGAACATGTCAAATGTAAGAACAAGACTCATGATTAAACAGTTTAGTCAGTGTTATAAATGCATCAATATTCACTTTTTAAAATCACACTAAATCTGACTTCTTCTAACAATAACCAGAGCCACTTCATTTTGACTTGCCCTTAAAAATGACATATTGTAGAATATACACATTAAAGAAATATATAATTGATCTGTTTTACCCACAGCTAAGAGTGCCGCTTGCACTTGTGTTATAATGTGCAAATGACTCCCACGGGTCCCCCTCATCACTGTGCATTTGTGCACATACTGTGACAGGACAGTTTGGGGGCAGAAAGCGCCCCCCGATGTTGATTTGTTCATCAATGAGGGCACGAACAGGAGCAGCTGTCAGTAGTGGGGCTGGTCTGATGCTGCTCTTCCAGCGGACTGTTCCTGCAGAATAAAGTAATAGATACTACCAGGTGAGAACTACAGATATAAGGGATGTTAATGTATTGAATTTTGTGATAAGTCTGACAAGCCTGCGAAATGTACAAGAGAGCTGACAAATGAAAAACAGAGAAATGTGGCAAAAACAAACATGACCCTGTTTGAATTTAAAGAAGTGTATGAAGAGAATTACAACAGCTGTAATGACGTCTTTGCAGAATAACAGTCAAATGTGCATAAACAACAAGAAATATAGGAGTATTAGTGCTGCAACAAATTCTCTTTCATCTTTCACTTTTACCAACTACCCCCTTGTTTATCTGACTAGTTTAATTCTTTGTTTTTTTTTAACTGTCTCCAGGGAAAAGTGGCCACTTATTCTCAGACCTTCATGCTAAAGATTTACAGTAGCTATTGACCTGCAATATTCTACTTTAGCCACAGAGTTACTGCTTTAAGAGTAATAATTAATTCCATTTTTGACACAAGCACAACCTTTCCATATGACACATTGAATAACACAAAAGATAAACAGGAACCATACCCACAGTCCGGTTCAAACTTGTTAGTTTTCCATAAACACTGACACAACGTATTATCTTCATTCCTATGAATCGCTGTACAGCTGTCAAACTCTCATGTGCCCTGAGCAGTGCAGGCTCTCTGCCTGTCCTGCCAAACAGAAATCTGCAACGATATAAAAATATACTTTAAATATATCTTTCATTATCTGTTATAATAAATGAAGGTTGTTACTGTATGTTCCAGTAAGTGAAGGTGCAAGGCTTTATATCCAAATTACACACCCTGCAAGCCAGTTCTGTCTGCCTTAGACTTGCTTTTGTGTTATCAATTAACGTTAGACCTTTGTGCTGCATAATCTACCAACAGAGAAATGCACTGAAAAAAATAAAGCTACAAGGTCAAATCCAAGAACTGGTGAAGTACATAAAAACTGTATTTTCCCAAGTTGCCTGCAGCTTTTTCTCAATTTTATCAGTACAATTCAAAAATAAATAAAATCTTAAAACCAAAATTACACACATGGAATGTGAAAATATGAATGCTTACAAGTGTTTGAAACCAGCAGAAAAAAATCCCCCAAAACACAATAACTGTTTGTACATGTTAGAATCTTAATTTCAATTTCATTTGAATGAATATTTGCTTACTTTTAGGAATTGTTGTATAGCTCTTGCTGTCTCCTGTCCTAACTGTCACCAAAAACAAGCGTCTTTTTTTTTTTTTTGTCTGCACTTACATTCAAAGTCAGTACAAAATTTTTAGTTGGATCCAGACTGAGTTCTGATAAATCTCCTAGAAGACAAAGTGAGGGGGATAATGGGCTGAGACAGCCCAGAAAATTAGATAATGTTTTGGTCACCTCTATCCAAAAATATTAAATGGGAGTGCAGTTCCAGGTGGTATGTGTCAAGTGTGTTTTGTGTGCAGTATGGACAGGTCTGGTGTAAATCCCATTTTGAACATTTTTTTCTTGTGTAATGAGTTCTATGTAGTGTTTTATACTGGATGCTTTGTAAGCTAGCGTTTTCCATCATAAAAAATATATTTTTGCAGATCTGAGTCTAACACACTGACAGGGTTTCTGTGGATGAAAACAGTTGATTGAACATTTCACTGGTGTTTTCAGATAACAACCCAAAGGACAATAATATCTGATTGATGCCTGATAAGTCCTTGGAGCTGCTGAGAGAATCATACATAAACTTAAACTATGCGTATTGCCTGCCTAGATGTGAAAGTCAAGGGTAATTATTAAAACTCCATGTGTACTATTTATTTTTTTCTGCCACAACTGTATCAGAATGTTAGAGATGGTTATATGTACTGAGTCTATGAATATGACAATGAACCATGCAATATCTTTGTAAAAATGCTCATAGTCATGTCAATCATTCAAAAGAAGAGATTGTCCATTTACAGAGAAGAATGGGAGACCAAGTTAGTCTATTTTATACATGTTCTACTGGGTACATAACTTGAATAGTCAATCATTTACAATCATTGAAGGGCTATTTCATCAAAATCCATCCATCCATGACTTTCGAGTTATCTTGTACATAGACAGACAAACAGACAGACAGACAGATAAACGCTGGCAAAAACATAACATCCTTGGCGGAGGTAAAAATATTCTTTCACAGACAATTCCTATCGGCTACCTGAAAGTCCCAGATAGTTGGTGCGCTCCCGGTAAACACGCTCAGGTAGAGCCGCTAGAACCGCCGCAAGAGCCTCTGGGAGCGGCTATGCGTCTTGGCGCAGCTGTGCGTCTTGGCGCAGCTGCCAAGACGCACAGCTGCGCGCACAGCCGCTGCTGAGGATATGTTCAGGATAACTCAAAAAGTTATGGATGGATTTTGATGAAATTTTCGGGAGTTGTCAGAAATGTGAAAAGGAAGAACTGATTTCATTTTGGCTGTGATCCGGAAGAAATCCTGGATTCTGGATCACTTTCAAATTTTCGATAACATTGCGCTCAATGGGGCCGAAAATTTTGTTTCTCAATATCTCCGTTAATTATTGCCCAAAACATGAAATTTCACTCAGGGATTGACAATGAAAACATCTATCAAATTTCAGAGGCTGATCCGGATCTGATCCAGAAGGCGGATTTTATCGCAATCTGTAAATCACTATATGGGAGAACTGTTGTGGTTGGCGGAGGTCTGCGCTCTCCGAGTGCTTTTCTAGTTAAGAAATGTTTTCCTGGAAGCTCACTGGCTCTATTTTTTCTGAGCAGTTTGTTGAAACTTCTTGGAGTACAAAATAAATGATTAAATCATTTGCTCCACATTAGTTAGAGCTAGTTATGTATATATCAGTGCAGAGGAGGTGGAGGAAAGAAGAGGAGGAAGCTCTACAGCAGAGTCCCAGACCAGCTGCCCATGAGAGCTGCTCTGATCTGGGTGAAAAGACGCTCCATAGCAGTTTGCAGGTACCGCAACCTGCTCTTAAAGGCAATGGCTACTGACGCACTGATTGGTTAAACAGGTGGAACGCCCTAACCACTCCTATGCATAATGGGTGTGCATAATATAGCGGTTGGCGCAGGTAATATCGCGGGTTTCGGGAGGTAGAGGATTGCGTTCTTTGCGGGGGAACGCCCCTCCTGCTACCTGCTATCCCTTAATAGCGGCTTTAGGAGGTTTGACAGAAGATCGGGCCCTGTATCTCTAGGCTGGCCTGGGAACGCCTCAGTGTTCACTCAGAGGGCTGGGGGGAGGGATGGGCCTCTCCGCTAAAGCTGCTGCCCCTGCGACCCGACTCCAGACAAAGCGGAAGCTAATGTCTCCTGATGACCTAGAATCAGTTAACATTCTTTTAAACTGTATTTTAAATATAACATCATGGATGGCAGAGAACCTTTTACAGCTCAACCACGACAAAACTGAGGTTTTAATTATCGGTCCTGAGAACAAGAGAGAGATAATTTTATCAAAACTACATAATTTTAAACCTTCTCATTGTGTGAGAAACTTGGGTGTTCTTTTTAACTCTGAGCTGGATTTTATTCCTCATATTAGAGATATAACAAAAACAAGATTTTATCATCTTAAAAACATCGCCAGAGTCCGCCCATTTCTCTCTCTTGCCAGCTCGGAGGTGTTGATGCAAGCTTTTATCTCCAGAAGAATAGACTATTGTAATGCTCTCTGGTCTTCCTAAAAAATCGATCTCAAACTTACAATTACTCCAGAATTCAGCTATACGTGTTCTGACAAGAACCAAAAGGCGGGAACATATTACACCAGCTTTAAAATCCCTGCACTGGCTCCCTGTGTGTTTCAGGATTGATTTTAAGGTTCTTTTAGTTGTTTATAAAATGTCTTAATAGTCTTGGGCCTTCTCATTTATCTGACCTTCTTTTAAATTACAAACCCTCACGGACCCTGAGGTCTTCTGGTACCGGCCTTTTAGTTGTTCTGAAAGTAAGAACTAAAACTTACGGCGAGGCTTCTTTCCACTATTACGGCCCTCGTTTGTGTACCAGAGACCCTCAGCGCTGCAGAGACTGTTGATGTTTTTAAAAAGAGGCTCAAGACCTTTCCTCTTTAGTTTAGCTTTTAACTGATTTTTATTTAATCTTAATTTTTTAATTAAAAAAGGTGATACATATATATATTTCATTTTGTTAATTTCATAATTACTCCAGTGTTTACCTCAATGGGGATCTTTCACACTGGGGGCTCTGCCTGCTCTGTCTGAGGGCCTGTTGCTATGGTGATCACCCTTGTCTGGGTGGCTGGGGTCCAACGACTGTGGTGTGGACCCCGGCCTGCCCTACTCTGGGTGGTTGCTGTGGTGATGGCCTGTCTAGATGTGAGTGGACTAGCTCCTGGAGTGAATAGATCCCCAAATTGTCATTTCTTCACAGCAGTGCCAAGCCAAATATTTAGATATTTATTTATTCAATTATTTATTTTTGTTAATAAGTAGTATTTGTATACTTTTTATATAAGAAAGAGAAACAAGGGGGTTATGTTTGTGGTGCAGGGGGCGGGGGTATTTGGAGGACTGCTTTGTTTGTGTGTTTTTTTATTGCTGTATAGCATATTGGGGCGTGTGATGCATTTTATTTTATTTTAATGTAAAATGTTTTTATTATTATGTAAAGCACTTTGTGTTGCCTGAGGGCATGAAAAGTGCTTTATGAGTAAAGTTTGATTTGATTTGATTAATGCATGGATGGATCTGTTGTCTTTTAAAAAACACAATTAATTTTAAGAAAGATATGATACTGCTATCGAGCACAGCTTTACCTATTATTTAGTTTTGTATGTAATTTTTTTAAATACTCTTTTTGTTTTTTTTTCTCACCAGACCGTTATTTTTCGTGGGAAATAATGAAAGAACACGGATGATTGCAGCATTGCAGCAAAATGTATTTTAAATTGAAAGTACTTTGATACATGTAAGTTTAGCTTCCGGTTCACCGCTTTGACGTCTGTGCTATAAGCAGGTCGGTCCAGATAACTTCCACGACCCGGTGAGGTCCGGCTAAGGTCCGCAGAACTTCGGAGACGGTGAACGACCGAAGAGTTGAGGGGCCGGAACATCCCCGGGCCAGTATTGCGGTGTGTATCATCTTTATCTGGAAGATATTGAAACGTTAAAAAGGTTCACGCTAACAACATGCTAACTCTTAATCGCGGGTCCTCTTCCGTGTTGTTGTAAGTTGGAGGCGTCAGTGTTATCAACACTCCTGACATACAATGCGTTTTGGGTTTACTTGAAATCAATGAAAATTTGAGTGAAGTCTTTTCCTGCGAAACGGTCATTCGTAACACGGTATAGCATCTTCTCAAATGTGTGTTTGGAGATAACTAGGCTTCCTGCGTGCCGGCTTTGAGGCTTCAGGCTCGTCAGTGTTTAAGTTGTAGCCACTCAGCGTTGCCAGGTGTACGATAATTATCGTATTTGTACGATAATTTGGACCTCTCTACGATGTACGATCAATAATCCAAAAAAAAAAAAAAAAAAAAAAAAAGAAGGCCAAATGTACGATAATTTGACTATTTCAAATTATTGCCTGCCGCAACTGTTTGCCGGAGAGTGTGTTTGTGTGTGTGTGTGTGTGTTTGTTTTGTTTTTTTGTGAACCCTGAAGGCATCTGTTCCCATGTGACATGTTTCCAGCCAATCGCGCTTTGCTGAGCGTGAGATCCGAGTGTTTGTCTCAGAACAACGAACATGATAGGCTGAAAGGTCAGCTGCGCGCGCCCCACGAGACGCTCACAGTCAGGACCAGATCAGGAAGTCGAGTGAATGAGATTTAGACAGACTTTAAGCAGAAGAGAAAAACTAAGGGAAATAAATTAGTCTCCAAAATGGCCTCCAGGCCTCATAATTTGGCTCTTAGTTCCCACCTCTCATTTGTTTTTGGGGGACACATTAGTCTAACGCAATTGTAAATTGGGGCTGATGTGGTCCCGTTAACCAATTCCGTACTTACGCCACGAAGCTGTGAGTGCCTGTGGGACGCTATTTAACACTAGAGTGATAATACTTGACTATAGCGCATCATTGGGCTTGTTATTTTGGTTATGACAAATGTACGATAATTTCCCTCAAAATACGATAATTTTGAGTCTCTGGTACGATAATGCTACATTTCCCACCTGGCAACGCTGTAGCCATTGTAAGCCATTTCTTTACTCACGTGACTCAGTACAGAATATTATATCTGCAATATAACAGTGATGGCAATATTTGTTCTCTGCACTCAAGCTATGGAGTTTATTAGATGTTTTTTGTTGGCAACAGTAGATCTTACTTTCAGTACCAGCTTATTTCTCCAGGTTTTGTATTAAGCGCAGGAGGAATTTCCAGTTCTGACTCTTTACAATAGAAGACAACTGTTCATAGCGTACTTTACATTAATGCTGTTGGCTTTGTTGTAACTAAAATAAATATTGTCCAGCAGTTATTGCTCCATTTCCCTCTAACAAAGCTGTTGAGCATGGATTTGAATCCCAAGATGTGCAGTAATTCAGTGCCTTTCATTATGCATTTCAGATCAAACAAGGACACACTGGATAGACTAGCTGGTGACGCCCTGGGTCTATTGTTAACATTCTCTGGGCCTGGATGTGCGACATCAGTCCCAAATGGCCAGCAACTTCCGCAGCTACATCTGGGACCCAGTCCTCATTGTGTGTCAGATTGTGTTGATGCAGTGTATCTACTACAGCTTCCTCGGCCTGTGGTTGGCTGGAGTGGACAGCCTGGTACAAAGTGGTCGGTCACTGGATCAGATCTTCAGTTATGAAGTAAATTTTATATTCTATGTGCATCACCACTTTCCTGTGATATCTGCACTTTTAAAATGTTGTCTTCTCCCCTCTTCCCTTTGGTAGGTTCTTGGTTTTGCAACCATGCAGGGCAGGCTCTCAATGATGGCATTCATCTTGAACTCTCTTACCTGGTGAGTAATGTCAGCAGTCTTTTAATTGCACTGTTATAAGTGCTGTATGACATCTTAGTGAAATGTTGTGGATAAACCACGTCATGATAGGAATATTTCAAAGAGCGCAAAATATATATATATATTTTTCACACTTCAAGATTTGCATTAGTTCGATCGATCATTATTGAAAGTAACACACAGGATTAACTATTTTATGGATTTGGGCCCCGATCGTACACCTCCTGCTACCCGCAAATTGCAGGTTTAGGAACTCCGCTAACTGCTAATGCAATCTTCCGCTTCCCTAAAGCCACTACCCGCTATGCCGACTCCCTTACTCACATTGTAGGTGTGTCTTTTGTGCTTTCCGCAAACTCAGTATATTGGGATCGCGGGTTTAGGATAGCGGGTAGTGGGTGGTCAGACCACCCGCTACCAGCGATCGCAAGATACTGAGTTTGTGGAAAGCGCAACTCGCATGTCGGCGCGTGAAAGAGCACATCTAAATGACATAAATGTGTGTCCACCATGTGGACGTGCACAAACGGCTCTACCTCTCGATAACGCATCACCGTATTCCATGCAGATGTTTTTTTCCCTTTAGGTCAGAGGATGTCTGGTCTGGTAGGGGGTAACGGGTAGCGCAACCTGCTCTTAAAGGCAATGGCTACTGACGCACTGATTGGTTTAACAGGTGGAATGCCCTAACCACTCCCATGCATAATATAGCGGGTAGCGCAGGTAAGATAGCGGGTTTAGGGAGGTGGAAGATTGCATTCATTGCGGGGGAACGCCCCTGCCGCTACCCGCTATCCCTTAATAGCGGTTTTAGGAGGTTTGGCGGAAGATCGGGCCCTTGGTTTCTGGTAACCCTTGAAGCTATGTATGCTTGTACATTCATGTTCAAAAGTAAGTACACTTTTTGAAATTGTGTCCTTTTTCAGAATATTTGAACAAGAGAGGTGCCATATTTGAACAATAAATTAATAGAAATTAGCAATTTCTTTTGTTTTACATCAAAAATATCAAGTAATATCATATTCATCTGAGAAATATAGTCGCTACCCTTTAGCCGCCTTTTGATTTGTTGAAAACTTAATAGTTGAGTAACCATAAAAATTATTTTCTTCAACATTACAGTTGGTATAAGGTTTTTCTGCTTAAAATGTATTTTTGTATTCTATGCTAAAACACAGGGTCAAACAACGTACCTATTGATTTGTTTTGCCTGTTCAGACAGCATTATTCAAAAGGTCCTGGAATTTTGCTGTGATGATCTGGACATTTTACAACTTGTAATTATCACAACACACACTTCAGTAATTAAATGTATACCAGACTCCAGATGTCAAAGTTTTATATCCCAGTTGTTTTTTCCATCAGTTTTTTTTTAATTATTAAAAAAAAACTTCCAATTTTAATTTCATAGACTTGACAGATTGATAAATGTTTGAATGTATTTACTTTGCCATCTGTTTATACTTACTGAAATTCTAAAGGGAAATAAGAAATATTATTATTTATGTGAAACTTTATTGTTATTGATTTGAAGATCAATTGACTTCAAGTATGTAGGAAAAAAAAATCAGCTTTTTTTTTTTTTTTCTTCTCCCCACCTGGGTACTTTGATCACAAAAACATGGCTGGTAACACCCCCCTCCCCCTCCCATTGTCTTGTCTTGACAGTGCCCTTGGTCTGTGGTTTTTCATCCGCCGAGGGAAACAGTGCCTGGACTTCACAGTTACCGTGCACTTCTTTCACATGATCGGTTGCTGGATCTATAATGCTCATCTTCCATCTGCCTTGTCCTGGTGGCTTGTCAATGTAGCCTGCATGGCATTGATGGCTGTAATTGGAGAGTACTTGTGCATGCGGACTGAGCTGAGGGCAATTCCTGTCAATAGTGGACCAAAATCTAACCTGTGAATTTCCTTTGACGCCGCACTAAAAATTTGTGACTTACATGGAACTCACTGACAAGAACCTTGGTAAACAGAAAGGAACTTGAACTTTTGTCCACATATGTGTTGTATTGTTATGTATCTTTTTGACAAGTGAGACATAAATTGACTTTTTTTTTTTTTTAGCTGCTCATGAAATGTTGTCAGTATTAACTCTGTAGCTTATTAAATATTTGTTTTAATGCTATTGAAAAAAATCTGTTTCTACTCTCTACCCCAATGCAATGGCTAGTATATTCACAGGAGCATATGCACATCCTCTCTTTGCTGCATATGTCTTAGTTTTCAACACTACCACTACAAAGTGCTGTGCTCACTTTAATCCAAATTATCTTGCATATTTTTGATCTTTTTGTTTGTTCTGTTTTTTTTTTTTTTAAGTTCAGTGTCTGGTAACAGGTGAGTATATCTGGTGCTGTGTTTAATCATTATGGTAACCCAAATATAGGAAAGCTCCTTACCTCAAAATTACAACCAATTATTGATTAGAAGTAATAAAATCACTTACTTTTAGATTTCTAGATAAAGAGTTTACCTTCACCCTGACACTTGCTTTATGCTTTTCCTTTCAAGCTTGTTCTGTATTTTTCACAACTGGTGTCTGATTCTGTATCTTTATCATCTGATGTATTATGGAGGCACTTTGTTAGCCACCAATCTCCAAATTGCTGTTAGAGGCAATATGATGTGAAAAATCATGAAAAGTGTGTCTCCTTTCATGCAACAATGACTTTTAAAACTGTGAATTAACAGTTTTATATATTTTTTTATAAATGTCAACTTCTGTAATAGAAACTTAAGTCTTTTCATTGTGGGTTTGCTGCAGAGGTGGGTTTGCAGCTTTGATATAGTGTGGACTATGTAGTTTCTTGCTTTGGAATCACTTCTTTTTAAAGTGAAACAACGAAAGTTTATGGTGTTTGAGATGTTATGTCTTGCTCATAGTCATGTGAGAAGAAGATGAAAAGACCAATTTTTAAATATCTGCTAAGTTACAACTAGCTAATGTAGAGTGTAAACATAAAATACAAACTAAAGGTAAATGTAACTATCACCTCCAGAGGTAACTAAAATTTTATATCTCATAACTAAGATGCTGTATCTCATTTATTTATGTGAAAGTGTAGTTGTCTAGCAACCCCAGTTTTGTATGTTTTGGTCTTCTTTTTTTTTTTATTAAGGATGAAATTAAAATAAATGTATCAATTCAGAATGATCCATTAGGAATGGATCTCAAATTCAACTGACCAAGTCCACCATCCATCCTATAATGGCTGGTGGGTAAGACTTGGTCAGTAGGACTTCCTATTTCCCCACAGGCTTCCCCCTATTTCCAGTTTTAGTCTTGGAGCCAAGAAAGACAATTGCTAGAAGTACCTGAATATTTACTGCTTTAATCATAGGGGTATTGAAATTCTAATCCACGATCTGAAACAAAGTGTGTGTGTGTGTGTACAGATCAGGATGTGTTATGATACCCTAAAGCCCTCAAGCACATCTCTTTGTTTTATACATTTCCTGTACCTTTATGCACAACAAACACAAGTCGGAGAAAAATGGGAAGGTTAAGAAAATCGGTTAAAATAATAGTTTATGCACAACGCTGTCATTAGCTGATATTATCAAGCAAGAATGCAGCTCTGGTTTTCCATACGGCATACTCTGCTGGTCAGAATTGTTAGCATGTTGTAATTAAAACAAGTTGAAATACAAATGAACAGCTTGTGATAAGTTCTAAATATTTGAATAATAAAAAAAAAACAGCTTCACAGTGGTGGTTTGTAACCCAGTGGTCTGTAATCTGGTTTATCTTGGCCTTAATTCAAGTTCATCAGGTGAGCGCCCCTGCAATGCAGCTCCTATTGGAATCAGATAATTAATAAGACTAATAAGAAGTTCATCATGTGTAAAGCATCATGTGAAAAGCAAAATGAAAGCATGAGTCTTAAATTAGCCATACTTGAGTGTAAGCTAAAGGGCACAAAAAAGGCACTTGCAGGATGATGTTGAAACTTTGGAGAGAAAAGTGAGAAAATCAAGAGCCTCACTGATAAGGTTGAAAAATCTAAGATTCTGAGAGGAAAAAAAAATTGACATTTTGAAACAGTTGTCATGAGACGTTGACTTGAAATTGGAAGAAGCCCAAAAACATTTTTCAAGTAAGAATGCGTTAATAGCAAAACTACAGAGTGAAAAATTTCATCATCTGAACAAGAAAGTTTAAATAATAATTTTTGTTCCTCCAGATAAAATTGAATAATTTTGGTCTAACAATTGACATATCCCAGTTGGAACTGTTTAAGACGGGGCAATATACACAGACCTAGATATTCCTTCAGCTTTAGATAATAGGACTCTGCTATTTAAAGAAAGATCTCTCATCAACCATGTTGCGTTTTTATTATTCGATCAGTAATTGGTTTAAAATTTAGATCATATCTTCTCTTTTATCAATAATTACACTGACGAATATAACTGTATTTGTAACTGGAATGCCACCTTTTTCTGATGGAGTATTATCTGTCAGTGGAAATAAGCATTTTCAGGCCAGATAACAATGCTGAAGTTAGTGTCGTGCCGGAAACCCAGGAACGGACGTCTATATAAGGCCAGTAAAGCAGAGGTCCCACAGCACGGCAGAATCTTGTCTTTCAGGAGTTTACAATGGATCAAGTTATCTCAAAAACTTGCAGCTGGGAAAATGAATACTGGAGTCAGTAGATGAGATGCATCAAAGAGCTTTTATTCTCCAATGCAGCACAGAGGTCAAAAGCCCAAATTTTTCTGCAGACTAAAATGATTTTTTCAGTACTGCATTAACTTTTATTTTGCTACAATATGGGAGTGTCCTACACTCTTCAGGTATTTTCAGATGATCTCATTGGATACAAAGATATTTATTTTACCTCTAATATTTAGAACAAATCAGATTTTACAGGTCTATGTGTTGATTTGACTGCATTACTCACATCTTTGGCCATTAAGCTTATTTGTCTTCAGGCAAAAGATATTTGTTTTGACCCAAAAGGCAGGTGCATCTGTCAGTACACCAAGACAAACAAGTTTGTTTAAACCCAAAAAAGCAGGTGCATCTGGAGGATGTGGCCAGACAAGCATATCAGGACTTCTGTGTCTGTCCTTAGCTCCTTGTTTGTGTTGGCCTATAGTTACAGGACAGGCAGGGGAGATAATGGCAGCAGAATTAGACAGAAATACAGACACATCATTAGCTCCTGATTAGCGAGAAGGCTAAAGGGCCATTCCACTGTATTTTAGAGCAATAAGGCCACCTTATACCAGGTCCAGTTCAAAAACCACAATATCTAGACTGCTCAAACCTGGGTTAGTGGTTTTTGATTGGGATCTGGTGTTAGGTAGTTTTCCTGTCAAAAACACAGTAAAATTAGTCTGTTTTACATTTTCACAAATTGAATAAAGGTTTCACAAATGAGATACAGTGTAAATGTTCCTTACTATCTAAGAGATAATTGAATCCAGGTTTGAGTAGTCTAGGCATTGTGGTGTTTCAGAAGCTGTGACTCGTAACCAAAAGAAATGTCTTCATACAATAGTTGCCTGGCATTTTTTTGTGTTTATTAGCCAAAAATGTTGTTGTATAGCAGGGTTTTCGAACTCCAGTCCTGGAGGGCTGCTGTCCTGCATGTCTTAGATATTTGCCTGCTTCAGTGCACCTGATTCAAATGAATGGGTCATTAACAGACCTGTACAGACCTGGATGACAAGGTGGAGGTGATCAATTAATTTGAATCAGGTGTGCTGAAGCAGGAAAATATCCAAGGACATGCACAACAGCGGCCCTCCAGAACTGGAGTTTGACATCCCAGTTGTATAGTCTGCCAGTTTGGATAATTTAAACTCTTTACTCAGAGCAGATATACATTCGTAACTGACTTATTTAAATATGTGTTGCAATAACTTGTGTAACAAGTATGAAAAAAAAATGGCTAAGAGGGCATCTTTGTCTTGTTCCTCGATTAACACAAGTGTTGTATCTAAGCCTGAGAAAAGACTGACATATCCAGGTAAAGATGCACAGCTTTTTGATTAAAATAAATGCTACAACAAGCTCAGAATTTATATTGACTAAAGTCATTTAACTACAACAGTTTTAATTAAATAACCACAAGCAGAATGTCTTTAAATTAGTTTATCCTAGAATAGTGCTGCTCTTGGTGGCAGCTTGCTGGAGCAGCTTAGTTAACTTTTTTTTTTTTTAAGCTTTGTACATATCTGACTTTTTCAACCTAGTCTTCTTTATTGACAACATTGGTTTCTGAAATATTTTTCATCCTGGTTTGGATGCTGTGCTACTTGAGGGATCTCCTTGGTTACTTTTTCATTTCTCACCAAGGAGATGGACAGGAGGAAGAAATGATGTTAGAGGTGTGTGGTCAGGGCTAAAGAAGATCACAGGCTTCAAGCAGAAAGTGGATCAGATAGATTGAAGTCTGGACAGAACAAATGAACTGAACTCTTTCTTCAGCAGTTTCAGTTCAGGAACAAGCTCAGCATCTTCCTCTCCTCCCTCCAGCCAAACAGACTTCCAACCCTCCCTTGACCCACAGATTCCCTGTCACATCTCAGCTGTCTCATCATCCACCTCACCACCTCTTCAACCCCAGTCTGAGTCAGGAGAAGGTTCAAGTGCTGTGGAAGACATCCTGCCTTGTTCTAGTACCAAAAAAGATCTCATCTATCTTCTCCTAATGACTATAGAGCTGTTGCTCTAACATTACACATCATCAAAGTCCTGGAGAGACTTTTATTAGCCCACCTGAATAAGCAAAGACGCACCTTCAAGGACCCACTGCAGTTTGCTTATCATCATGGGGTTGGAGCTGATACTGCCATCTGCTTCAACAAACCCAAGTCATCTGGACAAAGCAGGTAGCACTGTGAGATATAATGTTCTTCAATTTATCCAGCTGGTTTAACACCATGCAGCCCGCTTTTCTGCAGAAGAAAAACTCCAGAAGACACAAGTGGAAGGCTCCCAAATCACCTGGATTACGGACTACCTAACAAACAAACCAGTTTGTGAGACTGAATGGGTTGTGTGTCTGACCAGATGGTCAGCACCACAGGAGCACCACATATATATATATATACCTTCATATATATATATATATATATATATATATATATATATATATATATTTATATATATATATGAAGATTTGATGTATTGAATATTTCTGCAACATTTTAGAGTGGGCTCTTCAGTTTTGTTTCCACTGTTGCCCTCACTTGGGATACACTTCTGCTAATTTATTCCCAGAGTTAAAAAATTTACCTCATCTGAACCCTACTGAAGCATTTGTGTGAAACAAAGAAGTGATTTAAGTTTTTATATTAAAATGTATGACTCTTTGTCACGCGTCTATTTTTTGTTGTTCGGGTTGACTTTCTGAAAACATTTGTTGTGAAGCGACAGCTATGAACAGACATTCGCTGTGCTTCATTTCTGTAACTTCAGATTTGCAAATGAATTTTTAAAACAGGTTATATGTGGTATTTTCCGCTGGTATTCACTTTCTGATAACTAAAAAAGCAGAGGTACATGTTTGTTTATTCACATGTTCAGAGTGAGGTTCTGGTATGCACTTTTATTTAACTTTGTTATATGACCCAACTTTACAGGTTAGGGGTCAAGGTTAGTGTTTGTCTTCTGAAGCATGAACCATGTCAAACTCTGTCAGGGATCAATAATTACCGAACACCCTTCACTGGTAGTGGTTTACCATTGGTGGATTCTTGAGGGCAAAGACAATCAAAAAGCCAATGGGACAGAAGATGAACAGTTATCCACCTTAAAAATTCAAACAAGCTTTTTCTCTAGAAGGGTTCATTTATGGTTTGAGCTGCTTTCAGTGTCCAGTCTGATCTTTGTCTCCCTGTCTGCACAAGCGTGAGCCATAAGAAACTCAATGGTATGTCTGATTTAAAGGAGATATGCAGTGGTCTACCCCTGGATCCCCTGCCACCTAACCGGGGGAGAGATCCCAAATGTGCCACATGCACCTACTCGGACTCCCAACCTCTCAGCTGAAGAGGAACGAGTGAGTACAGACACTGAAAAATACATTTGCAGTTTTAGTTTTTAAACATCTTTTGTAACTGCTTGTGATCTGGATAAAGAGTTCATTCAGGGTTGACTAAAGCTCTCATGGACATTTACACATCCTAAACAGAGGTGTGGTTAACAACAATAATCAATGTATTCCACCTTTTTAATGCCTCCTTGCTTTTCTCCTGGTAGCAGGTAAAATGCTTTTCAGTGGAAAATTATGGAAAATGTTAAAAAAAACAATGCTGCTGCAGCCATGTTACATTGGACGCAATGAACAGACACCAAGTAGGCTGCAGTAAACCCTGCTATTTAAAAAAAATAAATAAAAGGCAGTCTGTCATTATGAGGGCATTTCTGATCCATCTGATTTGGATGCAGATTTTCCAATATGCGAACTCTGTTCACTGCCCTATTGCATCACCTCCTGTTGTTCCTAAAGAAAAAATAGTTTATTCTCAAAAGTCCAAAAGTGATTGCCAAAACTCAGAGCAAAGGCCTCGGTCAATAATTAAGAGAAACATGGGAAGATGCCTATTGCATAAGTAGGGTGGTAAAATATCTACTCATGACTGTTTGATGTAATTTAAACATTAATTTATTTTCACTAACTTATTGTTAATGCCTCTTCCTTCCAGCTGGCCCTGAGTAATGCCCTGCGCTACTTTCCCCCCTCCCACCATTCAACTCTTGCACCTGAATTTGCTCAAGAGCTGCGGCAGTACGGGCACATATACATGTACCGCTTCTGCCCCACGTTACAGATGAGGTAAAAAAAAAAAACCACTGCTTCATATATAGTTATTTTACTGATAGCAATCCTCTAAATCTTAACAAAGGAAAGTTGTAGAGCTGGATTATTCATTACTGCTCAATAAATGTTCAAGTAAATATGCAAATGACTCACAGTAAATGTAATTTGTATTTGCAGATGTAATTATATGAATCAAAGATATTAGTCAACTATTAAGTAGGTCAGTTCCTTCATTATATTATATATAAAAGTTGTTATATTTGTTATATTTAAGTATTTGTTTTTTAAAATTGCTCAGGGTTAATGTATTCACATACTGTGTTACAGAAATGAAAGTTAAAAAAAAGAAGAAAAAAAGCAAATCACAACAGCAGCAAATGGCATGCACAATGCTTTACAACAGTGGCTCCCAATCTTTTTTGCACCACAGACCGGTTTAATGTCTGGCAATATTTTTACGGACCAGTCTGTAAAATGTGTCGCAGATAAATACAACAAAATAAAATGATGACCGGCACAAAAACTGGGCTTTTCTATATATTAATAAATGTAAATCTGCTGTGGATTCATGTGCCACTTGAGCAGCCCAGTACCAGATGACCCATGGACCGGTACCGGGCCGGGGACTGGGGGTTGGGAGCCACTGCTTTACAATATGCACATGTAGCACGGATGTTAAGGTGATAGATTATTTGCTCCACCATAGCAATAAAGTGAATTTCCCTCTTTTTCTTAGAGCTTACCCCATAGATCAGTATCCCTGTCGCACACGTCAAGCAGCATCCATAATGCTAATGATCATGAACAACCTGGACCCAACAGTTGCTCAGGTGAACTTTTACAGAGTTTGTATTTTGGAATAAAAGATGAACTCCTCAGGCCCTTCTCTGTAATTTATTGTCTCTATGGAAATTAAACATTTCTTTATCTGGCAGTTTCCCCAAGAACTCGTCACCTACGGAACGGACAGGTGTTTAGTAACTGGGCCCAGGTAAGCCCTGAGTTAACCTGAGTTTAATATACACAGTCTAAATAGTTTCACATCAATGGTTTGTGTTTGTCTGTGATTGTTGGGGTGCAGTTTCGCCTTGTGATGCACTACTTAAGTGAGATGACAGAAGAGCAAACTTTGGTCATGTACAGTGGACATCCCATGGGCCTGTTCCCCAGCCTGCCTTCCTCACCTCGTGCCATCATCACCAATGGCATGGTAACTGCACAGCAGTGTCTGTCATCATAAAGTAATCCAAACATACATGCCATATTCACAGCTTTCCTCATGTTTCAATCAGGTTATTCCAAACTATTCCTCCAGAGATCAGTATGAGAAAATGTTTGCACTCGGTGTATCGATGTAAGTTTTTACAAGGTGCTCAATAAACGGTGAATAGAAGGATCATATATAGCCTGTGATGCAGGTGCATGGTGTAATCTGTATACTTTTGTTGTAAACATACAGGTACGGTCAAATGACAGCAGGCAGCTACTGCTATATTGGGCCTCAAGGGATTGTTCATGGCACAATGGTTTGTAAAATTAACAGTTCCACACAACATGATTAAATACTAGTCTAATGTAGGATGTAGCACCTGCTCATTGTTTTCAACAGTGTGTTTCCTTATGGCTCTCTGTGTAGCTGACTGTGCTGAATGCAGGCCGGAGGTACCTTGGGACTGATGACTTGAAAGGGTGTGTTTTTGTGACCTCTGGCCTTGGGGGCATGAGCGGGGCTCAGGCCAAAGCTGCCGTCATTGCTGGCTGTGTTGGTGTCATTGCTGAGGTCAGCTGTATTCCAATCATTTATCTTTAATAGTCACTGATGAGTGAGAAGAAGTGGAGCACGAACTGTGCATTGTTGTGATTTTGCAAATTTGACATATAGGTGGATGAGGCTCCACTGAGAAAACGACATGAGCAAGGCTGGTTAATGGAGGTCACCAGCAGCTTGGATCAATGCATTAAATGTATCAGGTAACATCTATCAGAAGTGACTTTGTCAGAATGTCCAAATCATTATCAAAGAGCTGAACATCACTGATGGTGCCCAATGCCAATAACCATGAGAGTTTTGATATGACAGCGTTAGTATTCAGGCCCTATTTAGTTTATGTAGTTCATCACAGTTTACATTAAAAGTAACCTCTGGGCACTGCAGAGAAAAAGGAGGTAAGTTAAATTTAGCATCTGCTATCCAGATGATTATCAGCAACTCAAATTTACACCATGTTGCTGATGATATTACCAAATAGAGGCACATGTAAAGTGAAAACTATCGGTCTGAATTCTGCAAAACTCTATAACCAAGTCTGGTGTGTGAGGAAACGCTTTGTTTATATCAACAAACTGAAAACTAGTGGATAAATATGACTTAAACTAAGCTAATGCAGTTCCTATAATTCCTATAACACTCATGCTTCTGCAATAGTATATTGTGATTGCTTAGATCACATGTGTCAAACACAAGGTCCGTGGGCCAAATGTGGACCGCCACATCATTTTATGTGGCCCCTGAGAGCTTGTGCATTATTGGCTTAAATATTAAACCAAAATTTTAAGACTTAAAATAAGCTTACACCGCTCTAAAGTGCATATTGACAATAAACTACATCTCCCAAAATGCATTTCGTCATCACCCACAACGATAACAGTATCTTACTATAAGCAAGACACTGAGACGATTTTCAGAACTGATGGACTTAAGAAAAACCTCAACAAACTAACCCCAATATGCCCAAGAAAAGAGAAGTTGATGCACAAGGAAGGCAGTTTCATGAACGACGGGAAAACGAATACAAGTTTGCACCTCAAGGTGAAATAACAGTATGTCTTTTGTGTTATGAGGCGGTGTCAGTCGTGTAAGAGTATAATCAACGTCAGCATTTTGACAACAAACATGGAGCTGAGTATGCTAAATTTAGCCTACAAGAAAAACAAAGAATCGCTTCCACTTCTGAAAACAAGGTAATCGATACTCTGAGTGATGTTTACAGAGTCCGTTACCATGGCAATGGACTCTGTAAACATCACAGTTCAATTCAGTTCAATTCAAATATACATTATTGATCCCCAAGGGGCAAATTCAAGTTTCAGGTACACCAGATGCTGCAGTCTGGTGTACTTGAGGAGCTGCCGGCGTCCACCGCTCCTTTTTCATGTCCCGGTCCTGTGGTCCGAGTGCTAACTCCAGTTAACAGCCATTAAAACCTGTTAAACAGCCGTTAAAACCAGTATATCTCCACAATGGTGAATCAAGTGAGATATCTCCAGGTCAGAGGAGGAAACACCAATGAACCAAACTCCGACGAACCAAACTGTCTCTTCTGGGAAGACCAAGCTCCCTCAGTCCGGTGAGCGATGGAGCCGACCGTCCCAAAGCCCGGTTCATCATGCAGACCAGGTTGTTGGCGTCACCCCTGGCGGTGCTGGGCCCACCAGGTCTTCAGACAGCCCCTGCCAGGTCAGCTGACTCACCCCGGCGTGCAGACTGCTGGATAGGGGCAGCATGCCGCCGCTGCCACGTCGGGAGGCTCCCGTCCCGGCTCAGTCGACGCTGCAGCCCGGATCCAGTGGCGGTGGTTGCCTCAGGTAGAAGTTCAGGATTAGCTTCCCCGAACCGGCCCCCAGCAAAACTGTCCATGTCCGCGGCGGCACGTCTCCACCAGCCGCAAGAGGACCAGTCCGCACCCGCAGACAGCATGTCGACACCCGACCGCAAAATCACCACACACCGGGCACAAACTGGAGCGTCCAGCGTCCATCACCTGTGTCAGAGTAGGGTTACAACCACAAACCCCGAGTTTAATATAATAATGAGTTAAATATTTGAAACTTTGACACATAATAAATGCAGAAACAGTTATTTAACAATATAAAAGGTGCAGTTTAATTTATTTTGATTTACATTGCATTTTGTTACATTCATGCTGCCAATCTGGCCCTTCGACAGCAACCACGATGATGATGTGGCCCTCAGTGAAAATGAGTCTGACACCCCTGGCTTAGATCATTTATATAAGAGCACAAGTACAATAACAAGTCCATTGTCTGAGGCCACGAGGAGACGGTTTCTCATTTAAACCAGTAATCTAGTTATCAGCGATGTGATCACATAGCTGATTTCCAACAGATTTTTTTTTTTTTTTGAGTGCCTTGGAAGGTAAAGAGGAGATTGGATATAGGCCTGTAATTGCTGTCCACTCCTGGATAAAATTAAGATTTTTCAGTAAAGGTAGAGTAGCTTTAAATCAATAAAGTCTAATCAGCTCAAGCTTTGTGGAAGAGCTTGAACTGAATGGAGATGGATGGAGTTGAACAGAATTGAAGCAAATTGAATCTAACTTTATTGTACACTGATTGAAAATTGTGTCTTTGCCTCATCAAAAGCAGAGACACAAGAACAACAACCAACAGGATGTGCTGTAAAGGACCTATTATACCACTAAAATAAAATAAAATGTTCTTTGTTTTTTTGTGGGGAACTGTCTTTGATCTAATGAATGAGAAATTATTTTTAGCCATTTAAAGATTACCCTGAAACATAACAAAACTGTCGAAAACTTGAAAGGGTCTGAAAACTTTTCATATTTACTGTAAATACCCAACCAGGGCAAGTAAATCACCCTGTGTTCAGAGTCCAAACATTGGCTCACCCTCAAAAATCCTTCAATCACACACAGAGGACACCAGCAGAACCTCTCTGCTCTGAAATCCACTAATTATGGCTTTGTCTTACAGAGAGGCCAGGAGCTCCAAAACTCCTCTCAGCCTGGGTTACCATGGCAATGTCGTCGACTTGTGGTGGGTGAGATGTGAAAGCCTTCCCTCAGATACAGCAAAGGTCTGGGGCCGCAGTGAGAACCATATTTTTTTTTCCATGCTCATGAAGTATTTGTCAAACGTGTATCCTGAACAGGGAGCGGCTCCTGTTAGAGTACGAAAGAACAGGAGAGCTTCTGGTGGATCTGGGATCAGACCAGACCTCGCTGCACAACCCATTCAATGGTGGCTACTACCCAGTCCCGCTTAGCTTCCGGCAGGCCAATGAGCTCATGTCCACTGATCCTGGACGATTCCGAAGCATTGTCCAAGAGAGGTTGGGTTATTCCCTGAGCCGAATACATTTTTATGGTATTTGATCTGTGAAAAGTTTGTTTATTAAGATGAAATAACATGTTTTGCATGACACCACAGCCTCCGAAGACAAATAAAAGCTATCAACAAGTTGTCTGATGCAGGCATGTTCTTCTGGGACTATGGAAATGCATTTCTCTTGGAGGCACAAAGAGCTGGTATGCAATTTAACAAAGACATACACAAAACAACAGCATGATTCAGGCAAATTAGAATAATAAAGAGGCTCATGTGTATTGTTTATATAGGTGCAGAGGTTAAAAAAGTTGATGGATTAGCAACCGAATTCCGCTACCCATCATATGTTCAGCACATCATGGGGTGAGAACTTTTGTCTTTAATCCAGTCTATGCAGATCTTTCAAAATATTTTTATGTCATTTTAGCAGACAAAACAAAAGAGGCATCAAATCTGAAAAAGCTATTAAGTGACGGGCCAATTAAGTTTTGTGACTGTGTTTTCTTTTTTCTTATAGGGATATTTTCTCACTGGGCTTTGGGCCATTTCGCTGGGTCTGCACATCTGGTAATCCAAAAGATCTGGTTGTAACTGACAAAATTGCTGCTTCTGTTTTGGAGGAAATAGCTGCCACTGCGTCTGATCGCATCAAACAGCAGTACAGGGACAACCTCCGTTGGATCAAAGAGGCTGGAAAACACAAAATGGTCAGCTTCCTGCACAATGTCACAGAAAATTACACAAGTCAATAATATTTTCATCTCTAGTTTCTGATTTCATCTGTTTTTTCCTTGTTTAGGTTGTGGGATCTCAAGCCAGAATCCTCTACTCTGACCAGAAAGGAAGAATCTGCATCGCTTTGGCCATCAACAACGCCATCGCTGATGGAAGAGTCTCAGTATGACGAGAATGAATTGTTGGCGAAGACTGTTTTATGTTTACTGGAATTTGCATAATGTAATCTTTTCAGTGGGTTCTCAGAGGTGCCTTTTGTTTTTATACTTATTTAGGCACCAGTCGTTATTAGCAGAGACCATCATGATGTTAGCGGCACAGACAGCCCATTCAGAGAGACCTCAAATGTCTACGATGGCTCTGCTTTCTGTGCAGGTATTCTTTAGAGCTTGTGGATTTTTGTAGTGTAATATTTTCTTCCTGACTGAAAATCTTTAATAAATTGGGTGGTGGGGGGGGGGGGGGGCACTTCATGTAGTAATACCACCTCTGTCCACATGGAGGAAGCATGCCACAAGAAAATGAATGTTTCAGCCACTGGAGAAATCACAATGAAGTGTTCCAACAGTAGGACAAAATGGAAATAAATGATATGCCCAACTGTCCTCACTCATTAGCATTAGTATTGTCAGAGCCACTTATCAACAAAGCAGGCCTACATGTTCCCATGTGGTCAAAAGTAGTATTGCTACATAGAATGGGTTTAAATGTTGGGTTTTCAGTGTCTCTGAAGACCCAGTGACACAGATTTTACATGGTACAATAACACATAGATATTACGATTTATGTTTTGTCCAGTGGTACAGTACATAATCACTTTTGAGCTACCACTTGGTTTGAAAATAACTGATTTAGATTTATGGATATGCCCCAAAGCTCATTCTTTTTTTTTTTTTTTTTAAATAAATGTCCCCCCATTATCCTTTCTAGTCAAAAGTACATCAGAAGTAACAAGAAAAAGCTGTCTTGCAGCTCACAATGTCTCCCTAATGCAGACATGGCCATCCAGAATTTTGTTGGTGATGCATTCAGAGGTGCCACTTGGGTTGCCCTGCACAATGGTGGAGGTGTTGGCTGGTAGGCTGGCTGTTTATCTTGTAAATAGTAATCTGTTTGACTGACTGTTGTGGCTCATATCACTTAGGTCAGTGTGTTTATGACTATCTCTTCTGCAGGGGAGAAGTAATTAATGGGGGATTTGGTTTGCTTCTGGACGGCTCAGAGGATGCAGCAAAACGTGCCACTCTGATGCTCAACTGGGACGTCTCCAATGGGGTGAGAGTGCAGAAAGAACAACATCTTGATGGATTTCAGCCTGCCCAGTTACTCAAAGTTTTTATTGACTGCTGGTTGACTAATCTGTGTGTTTCTCTGCATTGCAGGTGGCACGTCGCTGCTGGTCTGGAAACTTAAATGCCTATGAGACCATCCAGCGCACCATGGAGGAGAACAGGCAGCTGTGTGTCACCATGCCGTTTCCTGTACAGGATGAGCATGTGCTGGACCGTGCCCTGCAAGGCTAGCTAACACTTGAGCATGGATTAACCAGCCAGTTTCTTACACGGATACAGCAATGAAAAGTCATTCATCCACCTGTTTTCTACACCCACTTTGCCAGCCAGAAAAAATGAAACCATAAGGAGTTACCAGTGGCTGAGATTTCCATAAGGGATATTTAACTTACACCTTTAATTATTTCATTTGCAAGATCATATCCTTTGTATTATGTGCTGAAAATAAAACTGAAAGAATATATTAACTATAAGGAATTGCTTCGTAATTTGACTCTCATCCCATCCAAAAGTTGGTCTGGTGTTAATAACTAAAGATATAAATGAAAGTCGTATGATGGAGAAATATGGCCAACAAAGTGTGAAAAGTGGCTACCAATAAAAAGGGGGGGGGGGGGGGGGGGGGGCAGTTTTCAGCTGTGATCAGATTGTTTTTTTTTTTTTTTTTTAAATCAAAGTCTCCAAAAGGCCCAAGCCAGGAAACCAGATATTGATCATTGATGTAATCATGCCTGTAGTCTTGATAAGATGAATAACAGCTTGCATACTTTGCTCAATCACACAAGGGGTCTCACTGTCCAGATTATGAAAATATTTTTCCCCTGCACGTGGAGAAATCCTGTACAATTTCATAAGAATTAATACTCGACTAAATGGCAGCCTAATTCTTCAGGGGGTTCGAGTTTCCGTTTAGTCTTCAGCCACTGCTGTGCGTCATTACGCATGCTTGTTCCTTTAAGAAGACTGAGTGGTGAATGAATCTGAGCCTCTCCGCGCTGACGTCAGGGGGGCTGGAGACGTCTGTTCCCGAGGAGCAGATATCCGTGATGAGGACCAGACAGGGGTACCACAATTTTACTGGCGCTTTTTAAATCGATTGTTGTTTTTTCCCCTTCACTCTTCACATGAAATGTTTGGTTGGAGCCTTTTGAAATTGTATGAACCAACATAACGGTGCCGCGTAAACTCCGCCCTGTAGCTACTGTTTGTTTTTTTCTTCTTTTTCTTTTTTTGTATTGTGAGTGAGAGTGAGTTGATACAAGCGAAAATCCTCTGGGAGAATGAGGATGCGAGCGCATTTTTTTTCTCTGAGAGAGATTAATGAAATATTTTGTTTCCGCTGCTGTTCGCTTTTCCTGAGAAGGGGGAATGCATCATAACCAGGGGGAGCAGTCGGCAGAGTCGGCTGCTGCGCAGGACGGAGCAGCCCTCAGCAGTGGCTCCACCAGTCTGGGCAGCGGCCTCACTGACCTCCAGCTACCTGCTTACTATAAACTGGAGTTCAGGAGAAACGCAGTAACGGAGGACTATAAAATAACATCTCAAGTCCTTGGTCTGGGAATCAATGGCAAAGTGCTGGAGTGTTACTGTAAGAAAACAGGGGAGAAATGTGCTCTCAAGGTGTGTATGTTCATACAGGTACAGGTTATTGATCTTACCTGGATATTTGTGGTCTACACGTGTGATGATGCCTTATGCTAGAAATATCACTGTTTTTCCCTGGAAGAGTCAAACTTATCTCGGAGCGTAATGTCTATCAATTGTTTTAGATATGTATGATTGAATATATTGGGGGGGCATCTGTTAATCACTGAATAGATGGAGCAGTAAGCTGAAAGTAAATAAAGCCAAATGTGGCTAGACGTGATGTGCTGTCTGGGTTGCTTTGAGACAGCTTCCTCTCTGTTTTGTGCCTGGACAATAATCTCCTCTGTTAATGTATTACAGAAGCGTGTGTGCTGCTTACATTTAACACACAATCTACATTTCTCTCTCTAATCTAACGGTAAGCATTCAGAATTCAGCTTAATAAGGCAAAAAACAGATGGTGGCAACATAGCCCAAAGAAAATGAACAGGAAATACAGTCACATGTTTTCTTTGGAAGGTCTTTGGAGGTAAGCTGTGACTAAACAGGTGTGATGAAATGTTGAGTTATGTCTTCCTTGTTAAGCAGCAACATGTGAGCCATAGCAGTGAGATCTCTGCTCAGAGGCTTGTAGAGGAAGGCCACGCATTTTTAGCACATATATTTGAGCCGTTCTTCTTCCGCTGCCATTCAGAATGAACTTTCATGTTGAAATCAGAAGATGTCCAGTTTCAGCACTGCATCTTTGAAGATGGATCATGTTACAGCATCCAGTCTTCAGTAACATGATCAGTTTTAATGTTTTTCTGCAGAAATGCTGCTCCAGATGAATGTAGATTAACAATGATATGATATGTTGAAACAGATTCTATATGACACTCCAAAAGCCCGACGGGAGGTTGAGCTGCATTGGCGAGTGTCTGGAGGCCCTCACATTGTGCGAATACTCAGCCTATATGAGAACATGCACCAGGAGAAGAAATGTCTGCTCATTGTGATGGAATGGTGAGCATTACCAACACTGTATTTTTAGCCAGCAGAAAATGTAATAAATGCTTTGCCCTCTGTTTTAGATATAATTCCCCCTAATGCACTGTGCAACAACTGCAACAGTAAATGCACCTTTTGAGACTTTTGCCACTCTGGGACTCATCTAAAACTCAGAGAATAGAAAAGGGAGACATCTCAGAGATTGTGCGGGCACAAAAAGCTCTTATAACTGGGTAATAACTTATAAAAATATAAACTGTGACCCCACACCACCATTAAGTTAATTTACATCTCACACCTCTGACTTAATTTTTTCACCTGAAATTGTGTGAACAAAATGGTGTACACTTCATTTTCAGGTGGATTTTTTTGTTGTTGTTTAAATGTCTGTTTTTGTTTGGGTCATCAGAGTCTGCTTTGGCTCTGAAGACTGGACTCATCTGAACAGTAGTTAGGCACAATGACTTGCTTTGTTATGAAAATGTGATTGCAGTAGAGAACTGTGGTCATTTGCCAAGAGCACCCTCACTGTCCCAGTTCTGATCTCTCCGTTAACCTTGTCTCAGTATGGAGGGAGGGGAGCTGTTCAGTCGTATTCAGGCCAGAGGGGACCAGGCCTTCACAGAGAGAGGTGGGTCACCGTTAACACTTGACAGTTTCATTTATGTATAGTGATGTTTGTGTTCATATCTTTGTCATATCTGCCCATCAGAGGTGTCAGAGATCATGCATGACATTGGCACAGCCATAGAATACCTCCACCACATGGACATCGCTCACAGAGATGTGAAGGTAGTGCTGTTGTTGAAATAAGCCCTTACAGACAATGTAAGAGACCATTTCTAGTCACCTGCTTTATTTTGTTGCTTTTCCTCATTGTCATTTATGCTATAGCCTGAAAACCTGCTCTATACCACCAAGGAGAGTAATGCTACTCTGAAACTGACTGACTTTGGCTTTGCTAAGGAGACAACAATGCACAACTCTCTCCAAACTCCCTGTTACACTCCATATTATGTTGGTGAGCATTAAAAAATATTGTCAGTCCTTTGTATTCTTCCTTCATCAAATACATGTGCTGTTACTGTCAAGGTTATTTAACTGAGTTGCTGGCATTTAGTTTTATGTAGTCCTTTCTTTTGTGTGTCCTTCATTCTGCATATTATTTTGTTGCTTTTTTCTGGGTCTGTTTGTCATCCACCAAAGCACCAGAAGTGCTTGGACCAGAGAAATATGACAAGTCATGTGACATGTGGTCTCTGGGGGTAATCATGTACATTTTGTGAGTATCACGTGTGCCGGTGACTCATTCAACTTACAGAAATGATTACATCATACTAAGATGTCACTCTCCTCTCCCTCTCCTTCCCCTCTCCTCTCCTCCTCCCTCTCCATCTCCTCCTTCTCCTCCTCCTTCTCTAGATTGTGTGGATTTCCTCCATTCTACTCAAACACAGGTCAGGCCATTTCTCCAGGCATGAAACAGAGAATCAGGTTGGGCCAGTATGAATTTTCAAACCCAGAGTGGGCTGACGTTTCTGAAGAAGGTCAGGCTTTGACCCCTACATATATCTATAGATATGTATATATAATAGCAAAAACACACATTTCTGTCAAATTAAACAGACCTTAGGATGTGATACACTGCATTTTTGCTGTCTGTTTTTCTATTAGAATATTAGAGCTTTGGATATTTAAATATTTTTGCATTAAAGCTGTGGTGATAAACTAACATAACTCTGTGTTATTATAAATGTTCATTGCACTGAAGACCTTTTGGGTTGTTTATTGTTTAATTTCATGTTCCCTGCAGCCAAACAGCTCATCATTCAGTTACTGAAGACAGATCCCAGTGAGAGGATGACCATTGGACAATTCATGAATCATCCTTGGATCAGTGTATGTTAATACTTTTGAAGCCCTGAGCTTGTAAACTTGCATGTTATTCACCTGTCTAAACCTGGATGTTTATGCTTTTGTACTACAGCAGTCAATGGTCGTCCCTCCAACACCTCTGTACACCTCCCAGGTTTTGACAGAGGACAAGGAGCTGTGGGACGATGTAAAAGTGAGAATTATTCTACCTGAATCTGTTTGTTTTCCAACTGTGGCCACAAAGTGCCCAATCAGATTCATAGCATGAAACCGTTCCAACAGGAGGAAATGACCAGTGCCCTTGCCACTATGCGCGTGGACTATGACCAGGTGAAGATCAAAGACTTGGACACATCCAACAACCCTCTCTTAAACAAGAGACGCAAGAGGCCAACGCCTGGAGGATCTGACTGCACAGAGGAGGCTGACAGAGCAGATGCACATGGAGGAGTGGAGTATAACAGTCACAGAGGTAGTTACATTTACTCAGCAAAAGTAGTGTAAAAGCCAGTATTTTCCTATTCACATATCAAATATTGTACTTTATATCACCTCACTCAATATTAAAAAGAGTTACATGTATTTTTTAACTGTTCCTACTTTTAATAAATTTTACTGATGATGTATGTTGTTCATTTATATTGCATATTGTTTGGTGTAAACTCTTGGTATCACCTGCACCAGCCCCCGCAGATCTAAGGCAATTTGGGCCCAGACCATTCATTAATTTATAGACAATAAGAACATCCTTCAACTGAACTTCATGTTTAAGTATGACAGTGATCTGTTCCCTCTTCCTGGTGTTTGTCAGTAGTTTTGCTGCAGTGCTTAGAATGACTTATAGATGTGTAATATTCTCACTGGGGAGGCCAATAAGGAGTGCGTTACAGTAATTTACCCTAAATGAAATAAAAGCATGGATGAGCTTTTCAAATCCTTCTTTGAGATAATGTTTTTCATTTCAGTTGTTTAAGGTGCCAGAAAGATAATTTGGTTACAGGCTTTAAGTGGACACTGAAATTTAAGATCTTCTATGATCACACCAAGACTCTTCTATTGACACTTTTTTTCATTTTTTTTAATTGCCTCAGTATCGAGGTAATTGCTGATTATTGACCTCCTTTCCATATAACAAAAATAATTATTGAAGCTTTTCTTTTCAACTGAAGGAAGTTTATTGTTTACTTCCCTGAGACACAGACTTAAGTTAATCAGATTGGCTCCTATCTTGACTGCCATTATTGAGGACAGGGTTCTATCCAATACCAAGCTGTTGTGTAAATAAGGAGTCTAGTCATGATATTTTCAGACAAATTACTGTGGATGTAACATTTCAGTACAGAAAGAATTGTGCAGTCATTCATTGACTCCTTTAGTCCCTATAACTCCACTACACATGACCCCAAACCTGCTCCTCATAGATATTGAGCCAACTTGTATATCCATGAGGGTCTTGTCTCCCCTGTCCTGAGTCTCTTGTTTCCTGTTTTATTTTGAAGGTCTGTCTTATCCTCACTGAGCTCTGTTTTTTTTTCCTTCCCCTGTGTTCCCGTTTGTCCCTCTGTGTATTTAAGTCTGGTCTTTCACCTTTCTGTTGCCGAATTGTTTGTTCACCTCTCTGGAGGTCTCTGCCCTTTTCCCTTCCACGTTGTTGTCTCGCTGTTCCGTCACCCTGCATTTAGATTGAAGTTAAGTTTGGATTTTGTTGGGGTTTTGTAAATAAACCACGTGTGCTGTATACTCCTGCGTTTCATTCCTCCATAAAACTCGCTTCATGACAAATAATTTTTTGATCATGGAAGAAGTGGTGGAGTATAAATATGTGTTCACCTGGAGAACAGACTGGACTGGAAACAAAAATGGGCAGAGGAAGCTTAGATCCTTTGGTGTTTGAAACTAGATATTACATAACTTCTATAAATCTGCTGTGAAGAGAGCAATCTCATCTGCTGGGGCAGCAGCATCTAAGGCAATAATTTAAAGAAACTGATCAAACTGATAAAGAAGGCTGGATCTGTTCTGGAGTTTCTAGAGCTAACAGTGCATCAATGCTGCTTCATGAAATCGAAACCATATCATCACCATATCACATCCTCCTTATCACATCCTTCCTGCCCACACCTACAACCATCTATAATTAATCACTGAAGAGATTTAAATCATGATAATGACTGCAACAATTCATTTTCTTTTGGGATTAGTAAAGTAATATTTGAATTGCATGGAATTATATAATATATAATTGTTATTTATATTTTCTAAATTACTATATATATATATATATATATATATATATATATATAAATCTCTCTCTCTCTCTCTCTCTCTATATATATATATATATATTTTTTTTTTTATATATATTTATATATATAGGTCTACCTATATCATGTATATATAGTGATACAAATGTTTTGACAGATCGCGTATGAAAAACCCCAATTATCGCCCACTATCACTACATTTGAGAAGCATTTACAAGCATGTGTTGCCAGCCTTGCCCTTTAAGAAGCGGAGTAGCCTGATGGGTAATGTAGTTTGTGAGGTGCGGGCAGCTGAACGGAGCAAGTGAGGTGAGCATTAGAGCTGGGCGATACTGAGAATTTTGGTATCGATCCGATACCAAGTAAATACAGGGCCAGTATTGTCGATACCGATACTTTTCATATTAAGCTCTATCTGTCATGAAATTGCTGACCTTTTTGTTAAAACTTACAATAGAATTTCAGCAAACTTTATAGGTGACAGAAAAATACTTTATTGTCACAATTAACATTTTTGTTTTGAAACAATGAAACAATAATAAGCAAAGTTTTTCTTAACATTAGGAAATAAAAATTTTTTTAAGGAATAAAAGGAAAAACCACAATACAAAATAGAATTTTCTTCCTTTCAGAACAAATTCAGAACTCCAAAACGTTCAAACTTTGTTGTTCTTGAAATTGAATATAACTGGACTTTGATAGTTATGCAGTTATTTGGATCATTGATACAGTTATTGAACTACATGTTATTCACTGAGTCATAGTCTCAGATTTTAAGAGAATATAGTTTATTATATAGTACTATACCTTAAACCTAAATAACATGGAAACCTGACACGTACCTTACCTTAAGTATGATACCATACTTCCTAAAAAAGATTGAATCATTTAAATGTTTAACAATACAGTAAAATGTTATCTCTGTGTGACTTTTTTCTATAATAGTTGTTCAATAAAAAGTTGTTTTATGAATAATCTTATTTCCTTCATCATATTTTTATTTTTCCAAAATGATTTGTGAAACATAGGGGTTGTCTTTTAATCAGTCGTCCTATATTCGGGCCAATACAGTGTACTTACTTGTGTAATTTTGTTTGCACTGTGTGCACTTTCCTGTTGCTTTAACTATATAAATTCCCCTGTTGTGGGATAAATAAAGGATTATCTTAATTTTATTTTATCTTAGATAACACCTTTCTTACAAGGTTTTAATTATATATTTTTTTTTAGTTGGCTCCAGTAACATATGATTTAAGTAACATACTTACTATACTGGAGTAAGGTAAAAAATATTTCAGTTTATATGAATTGATGCTGAAGATGTCCACTCTTATCTACCTGGATCCTCTCTGTTGGACTGAAAAGCGTCTGCCAGTGACTTTTGTTTCAGGGTTGAAGGTCTGTCAGGGATGGAGGATGTCTCTCCTCTCTCTCTTCTGTATTTCAAGCGCATTGTTTTTTATGTGCTTGTATACATTTTTGGTGTTTCCACTGTATTTTACGGACTTTTTACAAACTACACAACTTGCCGTTATTTCGTTTTCATGATTAAAGAAAATTGTATCATGTAATATAACTTTTTATCAGTCTCTCTATAGGTTAAGACATATTTTTGTAATTTTAAAAATGTTACATGTAAGATAATAACCCACACAAAAGTGTTGTTCTATGAAACAGTACGATTCTAGACTTGGAGTACGAAGACGTTTCAGACGAACTCGGGACGGTATTGCTGCTAAAATGCCCTCTGAAGAACTTTCGCCGAAAGCACAGAGCATTTTGGACAACCAAAATATGCTCCAACAGGAAAGTGAGATTCTTTTTGGTCATTTGAATGAACTTACATCAAATTGTGACTCAAAGAAAGAAAGAAATCAGCCAAGGGAAACAGTTCATGTTTTTGACCCTCAGGTTGAAAATTTATTAAATACAACAAATCAATTGAAAAAGGAACTGTTGTTCGTGAACAAAGTGATAGAGGAAGAACTCACACTCAAGAACCCAAGTGATCTGGAAAAGCAAAATGAAAGCATGAGTCTTGAATTAGCCATACTTGAGTGTAAGCTAATGAGAAAAAAAGACACTGAATACATACTTGCTGGAAGATGTTGAAGCTTTGGAGAAAAATCATGGAACAAGTGAGAAAATCAAGAGCCTCACCGATGAGCTTGAGAAATCTAAGATTCTGAGAGAAAAAAATACACATCTTAAAACACTTGTGCAAGACGTTGACTTGAAATTGGAAGTAGCCCAAAAACATTTTTCAGAAAAGAATGCGTTAATTGCAAAACTAGAGAGTGAAAAATATCATCTTCTGAAGAGGTTACCTGAACAAGAAAGTTTGAAAGAAACTGTTCAAAATCAGGATTGTCAGGGTGTGAAGCAGACATGGAAGACAGAAAAGTGACGAGGAATATAAGACAGGAACTTGAAACTCTTCCTGAAAACAAAGATCAACTGCCTCCACCAAACACGCAAAAATTTGAGGTGAGAAAACAGAAACTTTGCCTATCAAATGTCCAGAGACGGAGACAAATGCCCCAGCTGCTACACCTGAGCCCAGAAGTTGGTTGCATTTTTGTTCTCAAGGCCTATTGAAAGGGTTAAAATATGCTTCATTGGCGCTGTTCCTTTTGTGGTAATGGCTTCGATTTGTAAATTTTCAGAGTTCTGCTGCTTCCAAGAAGAATATTTTGTTTTCTAAAAAAAAAAACAAAAAAAAAAAAAAAACAGACCAGATAGTCACTAATTAAGGTGTGAGGGATTACTTTTCAGCTAAAGAAAACTGTAATTGGTCTAATGAGAAGTTGAATTATGAATTGAATTTAAGATGTTTAGATAGATAGATAGATAGATGATAGATAGATAGATAGATGGGCTTTCGTTTGATTTTTAATCCTCTTACTCTCTTACTCGAGCATGGGTCTTTGGATTTTGCATGCTCTCCCTGTGCTCATGTGGGTTTTCTCCGGGTGCTCCGGTTTATTTCCAAAAACATTTATGTCGGGTTAATGGGTAATTCTAAATTGTCCAGAGGAGGGAGTGTAAATGGTTGTCTGTTTGTGGCTCTGTAATAGACAGGTTACTTGTCAGACCTAGAAGGTATTCTTACAAAGAATGGAGTAACATTTGTCATACATTTAGGCGACTAAATAGTGACCAAATAAATGACCTGTTGCCAATTAATCTAGATTAGTTGTCAAACGCTCCTTCATTTGTCTTTGATTAGTGGTGATCACATCTTCAGCCTATTTTCCATGAAATGGTAAAATATCTGTTTTAAGGTGTGATATCATCTCTATGTTGTATTGGGTATATAATATGGATTCTGTTCAGGTTCTGTTTAAGTGATCTTTTGATTTGACAGGTCTGCAGTAATCAAGCCTGGGTGTGGCCGTGAAATTGAACTCAGCTTTCCAAAAAAAAAAAAAAAAAGTGATTTACCTGTTACTTCATGATTTAGCAAGGGGGGCAATAATTTTTTCACATAGGGATATGTAGGTTTGTATAGTCTTTTTCCCTTAATGAATAAAAGTAACTCTTAAAAATTGCATTTTGTGATTTCTTGGGTTATCTTTGTCTATTTAATGATCTAAAAATTTAAAGTGTGAAAAACATAAGAAAAAACTCAGGAAGGGGGCAAATATTTTTCAGGGCATATATCTATATATATATATATATATATATATATATATATATATATATATATATATATATATATATATATATATATATATATATATATATATATATATATACATATATAAAAATGTATATTAAATATACATTTTATATAAATTTATAGATATACATTTAGAATATATTATTAAATAATTTTATAATATATAATTCAAAGCAATTAAAAATTATTTCACTAATCCCCAAAAGAAAATGAATTGTTGCAGTCATTATCATGATTTAAATCTCTTCAGTGATTAATTATAGATGGTTGTAGGTGTGGGCAGGAAGAATCTCCCACAGCAGTCTGTTTTGCAGCAGATCTGAAGAAGCCTCTGACTGAAGGGACGCTTTTGCTCAGTGTGTTGTGAAGATGATGTGATATGGTGATGATATGGTTTCTATTTTATGAAGCAGCATTGATGCACTGTTAGCTCTAGAAACTCCTGAACAGATCCAGCCTTCTTTATCAGTTTGATCAGTTTCTTTAAGTTATTGCCTTAGATGCTGCTGCCCCAGCAGATGAGATTGCTCTCTTCACAGCAGATTTATTGAAGTTATGTAATATCTAGTTTCTAGTAGAGAACCCTGTCCTCAATAATGGCAGTCAAGATAGGAGCCAATCTGATTAATTTATGTCTGTGTCTCAGGGAAGTAAACAACAAACTTCCTTCAGTTGAACAGAAAAGCTTCAATAATTATTTTTGGAATATGGTAAGGAGGTCAATAATCAGCAATTACCTCGATACTGAGGCAATTAAAAAAAAAAAAAGTGTCAATAGAAGAGTCTTGGTGTGATCATAGAAGATCTTAAATTTCAGTGTCCACTTGAAGCCTGTAACCAAATTATCTTTCTGGCACCTTAAACACCTGAAATGAAAACCATTATCTCAAAGAAGGATTTTGAAAAGCTCATCCATGCTTTTATTTCATTTAGGGTAAATTACTGTAACGCACTCCTTATTGGCCTCCCCAGTGAGAATATTACACATCTATAAGTCATTCTAAGCACTGTAGCAAAACTACTGACAAACACCAGGAAGAGGGAACAGATCACTGTCATACTTGAACATGAAGTTCAGTTGAAGGATGTTCTTATTGTCTATAAATTAATGAATGGTCTGGGCCCAAATTGCCTTAGATCTGTGGGGGCTGGTGCAGGTGATACCAAAGTTTACACCAAACAATATGCAATATAAATGAACAACATACATCATCAGTAAAATTTATTAAAAGTAGGAATAGTTAAGAAAAATACATGCAACTCTTTTTACTATTGAGTGAGGTGATATAAAGTACAATATTTGATAGGTGAATAGGAAAATACTGGCTTTTACACTACTTTTGCTCAGTAAATGTAACTCCTCTGTGACTGTTATACTCCACTCCTCCATGTGCATCTGCTCTGTCAGCCTCCTCTGTGCAGTCAGATCCTCCAGGCGTTGGCCTCTTGCGTCTTGTTTAAGAGAGGGTTGTTGGATGTGTCCAAGTCTTTGATCTTCACCTGGTCATAGTCCACGCGTATGGTGGCAAGGGCACTGGTCATTTCCTCCTGTTGGAACGGTTTCATGCTATCAATCTGATTGGGCACTTTGCTACCATCTTGTGGCCACAGTTGGAAAACAAACAGATTCAGGTAGAATAATTCTCACTTTTACATCGTCCCACAGCTCCTTGTCCTCTGTCAAAACCTGGGAGGTGTACAGAGGTGTTGGAGGGATGACCATTGACTGCTGTAGTACAAAAGCATAAACATCCAGCTTTAGACAGGTGAATAACATGCAAGTTTACAAGCTCAGGGCTTCAAAAGTATTAACATACACTGATCCAAGGATGATTCATGAATTGTCCAATGGTCATCCTCTCACTGGGATCTGTCTTCAGTAACTGAATGATGAGCTGGTTGGCTAAAGGGAACATGAAATTAAACAACAACCCAACCCAAAACAACCCAAAAGGTTTTCAGTGCAATGAACATCTATAATAACACAGATTTATGTTAGTTTATCACCACAGCTTTAATGCAAAAATATTTAAATATCCAGCAAAGATGCAGTGTATCATATCCTAAGGTCTGGTTAATTTGACAGAAATGTGTGTTTTTGCTATTATATATACCACGAAGGCTAAATAAAATAATGGTACCTTTTTAATGCCGTTGCCCCACATACAGTCAAGGATGGCAGGAGTAGAACATGAGGAGCGATGATTCACGCGGCCGACACAGTGGCACCGACCCTCACACGGCAACGCCGTCCGGCTCCGTCAGATTTCCGTCCTCTCCTCAGGCTGGCAGGTTCACACAGGCTTCGTTGATTTAGCTCTCAGGTCAAAAGCCACGCAATAAAGTCCATGTAAAGAAATTAGTCTCTGACTTAGCAGCTCACTCTGGCAAACTTCTTTGTCGGATGAATTATCCTCTCGAACTGACAAACCATCACCATTGCAATTCCTTAAATAAATCATCTTCATCAGCTTGTGTAGCATTCTTTTTTGTACAATCAGCTCCAGCGGCTCTAGAGTTACACCCAGCACAGATCCAGCTTTCCTGATCAGTTTGTTGATTCTGTTAAGGTCTCTGGCTCTGATGCTGCTGCCCCAGCAGATGGCTGCAAAGCTGATTGCACTTTTAACAACAGACCTATAGAACATGCGCAACATCTTGGTGCAGACATTAAAAGATCTCAGCTTTCTTAAAAAGTAGAGTTTTCTCTGACCTTTCTTGTAGATGTATTCTGTGTTACATTTCCACTCTAGTCTGTTGTCAAGCTGAACTCCAAGATACTTGTATTCCTCCACCACCTCCACCTCCTTTCCCAGGATGGAAACACTGCTGTGTTGATTCCTGCTTCTCCTGAATTTGACAATCATCTCCTTAGTTTTGCTGGTATTTAATATGAGATGATTGTTACCGCATCATTTCACAAACTGACAGATCAGTTCTTTGTACTCTGCTTCTTGTCCGTTGCTGATACACCCAACAACTGCAGAGTCATCAGAGTATTTCTGCAGATGACAGGACTCAGAGTTGTACTGGAAGTCAGAGGTGTAGAGCGTGAAGAGAAATGGTGAGAGAACAGTTCCTTGTGGTGCTCCAATGCTGCTGACCTCCATCTCAGACACACAACCTTTCAGTCTCACAAACTGTGGTCTGTTTGTGAGGTAGTCATAAATCCAGGAGGTTGTGGAGGAATCCACCTGGAACTTATGGAGCTTCTCACATAACAACACAGGCTGAATTGTATTAAAAGCACTTGAGAAATCAAAGAACATGACCCTCAAAGTGCTGCCTGACTGGTCCAGATGAGAGTGGGCTCTGTGAAGCAGGTAGATGATGACGTCTTCAACCCCAAGCCCATTACGATATGCAAACTGTAATGGGTCCTGAAAGCTGCTGACCTGCTTGTTGAGGTGGGCCAGTAAGAGTCTCTCCAGGACTTTCATGATGTGAGATGTCCGGGCAACTGGTCTGTAGCCGTAGGTTCAGCTGGTTGTGGTTTTTTAGGCACTGGAACAAGGCAGGATGTTTTCCACAGCACAGGAACTGTTCTCTGTCTCAAACTGGTGTTAAAGAGGTGCTGGAGAATTGGACAGAGTTGCAATGAGCAGGTCTTGAGAACTCTGGGACAGACACCGTCTGGACCTGCAGCCTTGTTCTGGTTCAGTTTCTCTCATTGTTTTTTGACCTGATTGCAGAGACAGACAGAGTGGAGGGGGAGGCTGAGGAGGTCTCTGAGGTGGAGAAAGATGATGCTGTTTTTGGTCCATGACTGAGCTGCAGGGTGACAGAGTGGAAGTGTGACAGGAAAGCTGTGGGCTCACCGAGGGTGTGTGGTCTGTAGGGCTGGAGGCAGGGGGAGAACTGAACCTATTGAAGAACCTGTTCAGTTCATTAGCTCTGTCCAGACCTCGATCAGTCTGGTCCCCCTTTGCCTTGAAGCCGGTGATCTTCATTCCGGACCACACATCCCTCACGTTGTTCTGCTGGAGCTGACTTTCTAGCTTCTTCCTGTAGTCCTCCTTGCACTTCCTGGTTTGTGCTTTAATTTGTTTTTGTGTTGTCTTCAATAACTCCCTGTCTCCATCCCTGAAGGCTTTCTTTTTGATGTTCAGCAGCTTTTTCAGGTCTCTGGTGATCCAGGGTTTGTTATTGGGGAAGCACCTCACAGTTCTTGTTGGAACGATGCTGTCCACACAGATGTTTATGTAATCTGTCACACACTCAGTCATGACGTTGATGTTGTCTCCATGAGGTTCACAGAGGGCCTTCCAGTCCGTAGCCTCAAACACCCGCACACTATCATAGCTTTGTGCTCTCCACTTTTGGCAGCGGTGTAACGCCATAGATACCCTCTACAAGAAGACCCTCCACCTTCTACGGAGACTGAGGCTCCTTAACGGGAAGGTTTTAAAATGAAGCTGGACACCTTTAGACGGACTGATCAGTGAATTCTCTTTGTCAGGGCAAACAAATTTTTATGGAAAGGAATAGGGGTGTAACGATGCATCGTGAGTCGAATAAAAACCGATACAAATGTGTGAGAATTTGCATCGGTTAGCATAAAAAAATGAATCGTGACTGTGTCATAAGTATGTATCTTTTGTCTATTTATTAATTCATTTTAGGATATGTTGTCAGTTGATTCAATTTCAATACTAGAACTCACGTCACTACGTAGCCTACTGGCATTCAGGTCCAGAGCAAGGGAAGACATGCAACGATGGTAAGCAGTGACATAGAGATAAAGGACGCTTCGAGTAGTTTCAAGTCAACGGCATGGTGACATTTTGCTTCCCGATGTACACACACTCACAAAAAAAAGACACAGACAAGACCAAAACAGCGTGCAAGTATTGCAAGAAACTGCTAACATATACAGGTAACACAAGCAACATGTTGCAGCACGTCACCCGGCACCAAAGAGCACACTTCACTACAGCCCGAGCGAAAACTGCCAAAGGGGCAAACCACCTTGGGAAGCAGCTTTGCATCTCCTCTCTCCCTCAACAATGCAAGGGCACAAGAAATTACAAGGATGATGGGTTATTTTATTGCAAAAAATTTGAAGCCCTTTTAAGTTGTGGAAAAGCTTTTTTGAGTTTTTGTTATTTCAGATGTTGAATGACATCAGTTAAATAATTTTCTTGCGATAAAAGGAGATAAATGGTGATGTGCAGTATTTCTTTAAAGAAAATACACTATATTTAAGATGATCATTTCAATTTCACTATTTCCTGTGAATAAAAGATCATTTTATTTGGTCATAATTTGTCTGCAGCTCATTTTGATTTAAAAAAAAAAAAAAGGTAAGTGAATCGTACCGTGAGCAAAAGATCGTGAATTGTACCGAATCTTGAGTTGAGTGAATCGTTACATCCCTAGTAAGGAATAGGCATGCCATGATTCACTCACTCACGATACAGTTCGAATCACAATTCAGGGTTCATGATACAATTCAAATCATGATTCGGATCATGTACAACACAAAATTAATTTACAGGAAAATTAATGATTTTTTTTTAATTATTTTTATTTCTCTAACACAAATCCAGCCTTTTCCTTTTTAACAATACTGTGTTGTTTTCTCTTAGGCTCTTTTTATTACAATAGATTAGAAATAGCAGCAAATGACAAAAAAAGCATTTTGTTCTCTTTTTTTTTTTTACAATGCTTTTTTTTGGGCTGTCAAAGTTGATGCATTAACGCAAATTCTGTTTAACGCCACAATTTTTTTTAACGCAAGATTAAGGCACACACGTATCTGTAAATAATAAGTGCATTTACAATCAACATGTGGGACAGACATGGCGACAAGAAAAAGGTCTTATGGACAGCAAGTTTAGCCTTAAGGTGCTGCCAGATGGGTCTGCTGACCAGAAAAAGGTTATTTGTATTTACTGTCGCTGTGAATTGAGTTACCACCGCTGGGCGCGGTAAAGTTAGTTTCACATTTGCTTGTTTTTTTCTATTTTAATTTTAATAGCATCATGAAAACGGCACCGATTTCATCCAGTTTGGTATTATTTTGTAGATATAAGTGTGCCAGATTTTTTCACAAGTGTCATCAACCCTCCAAGCTCAGCGAGTGTGGCAAAAACTCTAAGGAACAGCGCTGAATGTCCTGAGTACCTCGTTGCTGCCGTGGAGCTTAGGAACCGTAAGCAAACTACTGCTGTCAAGCGGAAACCCCAACAAAATATACAAAGAAGCATGATGAATTAAGCCCCCCAAAAGTACGGCAACATTGGTGGACTTCTGGTTTTCAAACTAAAGGCTTAAAAAAATTAAAAAAGCAGATCGCCGTGACCCTGTATAGAAAAAAATGGGTATAAATGATGGATGGATAAACAGAACATTAAAAAAAATGCAATTAATTGCGAGTTAACTATGAAAATCTTTCGAATAATCGCAATTAAAAGATTTAATCGACTGACAGCCCTACTTTTTTTCTTATTCTTTTTATACCTGCATAGCAAATGAGTGGAAAGTGGAAACTGTTTTCAGAATCAGAATCAGATTTATTATCGTCACTGAGCCAGCGTCCCAACACAGTGAAATTTGTCTTCCCAGTACACCGTCCAAGAGAAACATACAGAAACACCAACAACATATGGACAGGAGTCAACGGTGCTTGGGGCAGCAGCCATAACAGCGCTTCTACCCTTGTCAGAGAGCAGTACACTCAAGCACTCCACAAGCACCCACAAGTGCCCATAAATGCCCAAGTACACCATCCTCCAGCCAGGGCACTTTTAGCAGAAGAAAATATGATCACATAGGGGATGGGGGGGGATGGGGGGGGATAAACTCAACTCAACTCAAATCTGTCAAATCTTGTTTTTGTTTTTTTCTTTAAAATAGGCCTACTGCCCTCTTTTCAATAAATCAGTACAGCATCAAGATTTTTTTTTCTTTAGGAAACACTATATGGATAGCCACTTATAATGTGAAGGGTGTACTTAATCCAATAAAAAGAAGTAAAATGCTGAGCAAAATGAAAAAAGATAAGGTTGATGTACTACTCCTACAGGAGACAAATTTAACTGATGCTGAACATCCTAACCTTAATAGGCAGCGTTTTAAACAGCTTCATTCATCATCATATAAAACAGGTCACAGGCGAGGGGGCGCAACACTTAAATCAAAAAAGGGTCATTTTTGAAAAGATGTCAAAATTCATAGATAAGGACTACTCCTTATCTATGGCATGCTGCCATTTTTGAAAAACAAACAAACAAAAAGATTTAAATCTATTTTTTAAAACACGATTCGAATTGATTTAATCAAGCCATGAATCGCGATGTGGCCTACAGGCCAGCAGAGGGCGCACTTGGGTTAAACTACATTCTTGCTCAAAGTCACTATATGCGGCGTTACGTGCAACGTGCTATTGTCGTTACATATCTGCACCACCAGATGGAGCTACACCTAAACCGTAAGTGAATTGAGCGTTTCAGTGAGCGCATGCAAGCAGGATCTGATGTAAAAGAGGATCACAGAGTACTAGAGTTTAAATCTTCACCTTCAGCCTTCTCAGCCCTTGCGTGAATATCATCCTCACCATCCCTGACATAGATTCACCAATTACAGAAATATTAGAAAGAAGCCTGTGTTTCTTCTTTTATGTTACCGTTAACTACACAAGCTTGACGCGAACTTCTAGCAAACCAGAGCTGTTTTTCACCGGAGCTTTGGCTAGCTCTGACAGTGTTTAACGTTAGCTGTAGCGAACGGCAGTACCTTTGTTATATCGCAAAGAATAAAAACGATTGAAACCATAACTCACCAAATTCAATCCACTGGTAAATGAAGGTAGGAGATGTGAAAGAACGCTCGTCTGCCTTGTCCCCGGCGTGGACAGCACTAGCTCCTGCTTCTCGTCTCGCTAAACAATGTAACCTCTGAGTACTCCAAGTACACATGAATAAAGAATGTTCATGACTGGAATAATAGAACATTTTGGCAAATGATTGGTTCTGAGCAGGATTCACTGACCGTCCAAGTGTCACTTAAAGGGCCGATTTCTAAAGTGCTTAGTTTGCTTATTAGGTCAATCATATGATAATTAAAAATAAATAAATAAATAAATAAAAACTCCTTGGATCTACACGATTCACGTAGGTCACCCTTTTTGACTTCAGAACGGCAAACTTCGCTGAAAGGTAAGAGATTTTAATGCCAGCCCCTCCAAACGTTCTGGATACCTTGAGTCACTGTTGCAGGTCCCTCAGCAGCCATGTTTCACCATGGCGTTATTATAGTATAATATTAATGCTGATTATACGCAGCGGAGATATAGTGAGATAACACAGTCCTTATCGCAGGAGCAGCTCGAGTGTCCTACCTAGCAACAGTAACGAGGGAGGAGCGGTGCTTACCGAAGGGTCTATTGTTTGCCAATTATTTCACTGATATCAGTAATTACATATTTGTGAAAAAAAGGAAAATAACATACGTCATTTAAAGTGTCCAGCGTGGGGTGCATCTTGAAACCCGTAGCTCCTCCTTTGGCAAGCACAAGCTGCAAAAGACCTGGTGTGTACTTATCAAGCTTCAGTATGAATGCCTCCTCCAAGGAAACTGTTTTGATACGTCTGAACTCCTTGAGCTAATAAGTAAAAGGACAAAAAAATGGCATTTTATATGACGGACCAGATGTCATAATAATCATATGGATGTTTCTTGGTAGGAAGGAAAAGTTATCAAACATTCTCACCTGAGCCTCAGTGAATAATGCTGGCCACCTTTCTTTAAAACACACCCACAGAGGGCCTGAGGCTGACCACTTCAACTCTTCAGCTAGAGAAAGTTTTTTTCATTTTATCTGCAATCTTTGTATTGTTTTTCTTTGTTATTTCACAAATTAATTCAAGCTTCTCGGCTTTCACCAGTAGGGTGTGGAGGGAGGTAATTAACCTCTGCTTTTATTTATTTATTTGTAAATTTTTTTGCTGGCACTGCATCAGCTGGATGCTTCCTTTTGAAGGTGCCGATTTCAATTTCTGGGTAAAAATATTTTCGAGATCTTACCTTGGGATGGTAATTGTGCATCTTGTTTTTTTATGGACTGCTGCCAGTCATATGAGCCTGCAAATGATCCTAGCTCCCTAAAACACGGAAAAACGCAGGACACAAGCATGCAGGTAATTTGTAGAAAGGATCATTTTGTTTTTAAATGGACCGCTGCAGAGACCGGCTCGAGCAGCCATGTTAAGGGAGCTAAACAAATATACGTGAGTCATTTCAGATGTTGGCGACATGTTAGTGTTTTTTAAGACCAGCTGATGCCTTGTAAATTTTAGTTTTATATCATAGCCTACTCTTGAACCGGTGTATTATTTCGGGACTTCTCGTGGGTGGCGAAAATACGCTGATTAATTGTTCCCTCGTTCACAACAGTGTAACGTTACTGCCTGTGTCTCAATGCAGCGTGATGTTGGAGCAGAGACTTTTCTACTGCAGATACTTAATGGCCATTATACCTTAAGCACACTTCAAAAAAAGCTGAACTATCTAGAGCTGGGCGATACTGGGAATTTTGGTATCGATCTAATACCAAGTAAATACAGGGCCAGTATCACCGATACCGATATCGATACTTTTTCATATTAAGCTTAATCTATCACGAATTTTTGTGATTTTTGTCTTTGGATTATTTTGTTAAAGCCAAGAATAGAATTTCATCAAACTTCATGTCTTCAACATTTTTGTGTAAATATTCCTTGGAGTTGAATTTATGTTCATAATGTTTTTTTCAAGTCCACCTTTTATATTATATATTTTAATATTTGTGTAATTTTGTTTGCACTGTCTGAACTTTCCTGTTGCTTTAATCCGTTAAATCAGCCATTCCCAAACTTCAGAATACCAAGGCCCAATTTGAAATGTGAAAAATCTCTACAGCCCACCGAAACCTTTAATCACAACTGTGATCAACATTCAGGACTAGGAACCATGTTCTGATATTAATGTAAGGGGCCAACAAATAAGGTGACACTTGTCATATTAAGTTAAGATGACAGTAGAATAACACTTAACTGGTTTGTTTTGTTACTTCTTAATGTTTTTAAATCATGTCGTTAATATTTTACAGTAATTAAAAATACATTTAAAAATATCGAGGATTTAAAACATATTTGTTTAATTTTAATGACCTCTCACAGCCCACCTGCAGTACTGCGATGGCCCGCACTTTGGGAATCACTGCTTTAAATAGAGGATTATCTAATGGTATTTTATCTTAGATAACACCTTTCAATGGGATACATGACATGAACTGGGTTATTACAAGGTCAATAAAACTCAATAAAACTATATTTTATTGAGTTGGCTCCAGTAACATATGACTTCAGAAACATGTACTTTGAAAGTTAATATGAGTTGATGCTGAAGATGACCACACTGATCTACCTGGATCCTCTCTGTTGGAAAGAAAAAAAAAGCAAAAAAAAAAAAATTTGAGTATCGATCTTTTTGCATGAGTATCATTCAATATCAATACCAGCGTTGGTATCGATATTATCGATATCTGGATCGATCCGCCCACCTCTAGAACTATCCCCATTACAGTTTATGTGTTGCCTAAACCTCCACTCTTTCAATATATTAGGAAAAAGCTCCCGTTGACTCTCACGCCTTAAAACCTTAAAACAAGCGGGGAGACACACAACACCGTGAACATATTTCATTTCAACTTACCTGCAGCCAGCCATGGTGGCGAGAGCGACAGATTCAAACTTTCATTTCAAGTAATGGCACGTTACACAGACGCACGTCGAATACAATTGAAGTGTAATATCTAATCATTTCAAAAATTATGATTTGCATTTTCGCTATTATACACAGAACCCCTATGTATATAGCTCACCTTCCCTTCTGCGGTTCGCTTGCAGTGAGAGAGAAGATCCAGAGATTTTTGTCCTGCTCACTCAAAAACGCGGTCTGACGCATGTGCAATTTGGAGCAAGGGTTTACGGTTTTGGGGTCTGTTTTCTGTCTGTCTGTTCTGTATTTACTTTTCTGTTTCTGTATTTACTGTCCCCTTTCCAGAAGCACCCTTTTGTTGTAAAGCTGTTAATTAGGGGGCAAAAAAAGCGAGAAAGCTCATTTGAATAAATGATCACATCCATCCACACACACAAGAACATAGTGACGCAATACAGTCAGCAGCGCTCCCGTCCAATTGCTCATGGTCAAGTGCTCTGACAATACATGCGGTTTATGGGTTGTGAGAATGGGAACCCCTTCTCTTTGCAGGCTATATATAATTCTTACGCTTAAATATGCGCCAATTCTTGGTGCCATTCTTGAAAACAACAGAGTCGAGTCTAAACCATCCACCGCAATATTGCTATATCCAACCGACCTGTGTTAAGACCAGTAGCAGGTATAGTCCAGCACAGCCAAGCAAGAAATACACTTTTCAAATGTGTAACTAATGCCAGCTAATTAATTAATAATTATTAGGTGACCTAACTCTGACCACGTCACAAAGGCATCACGAGGCGTACCCGAAGAACGCGGCTCATTCTGAACTTCGAGACTACAGAGTAGGGCTGGGCGATAAATCGATTTAATCGATTAATTCGAATTTGTACTTAATGTCGATTTGTTTTAATGAAAATCGATTTTCTCATTAACATCCGCCACCAGCGCCTGCCTGCTGGGCTCCCGTAGGTCAGAGAGCGCGGAGTGCGCGCCCCCCTCGCGCGCCCCCCTCCCCACCCGCGCTAGGTACACAAACAAGCAACCAGTGCTGATCTTACACCGAAGAAAAGAAACGTATCCTCGGTTATTTGGAATTGGTTCGGGTTCGTGGCGTCAGACACAGAACAAACAGCACCTCACTGCAAAGTCTGTTTAAAGGCTGTTGCTACCAAAGGTAGCAGTACTAGCAATTTACTGCAGCACCTTAAACAGAAGCATGCTGTCGAGTTGGAGAGGTGTTGCTCCCTACGAAAAGAACGACCGCGGCAGCCCAAGCACCGCCACCAAAAAACAACTTACCGTCTTGGAAACGTTGACAAACTGTATCTCGTATGATATGAAAGGAGCCCGGTGGAAAGCTGTCACGGATGCAGTCGTGATGTATATTGCAAGAGATATGGTGCCCATATACACCGTGGAAAAGCCGGGGTTTATTCACCTGCTCAAAGTTTTGGATCCCAGGTACGTGCTACCAGGCCGCAAATATTTTTCTGACGTTGCCTTGCCTCGTAAATTACAATGGAAGCCTAAAATTAAATTTTTAATTTTATTTGATGCAGATGTTTAAGTTAAGTTAACATGATTCAGGGAATCAAAATAGTGCCCAAATACTTTTTGTTTACCACACAAGCATCTCCTTATTATGCAAAACATGTTCAGGTAACTGAGGGTTTTGTTTGCACTTTATTTTGTCAACCTCAAAAAAGGGGTCTTATAATACTATGTTTTACTTATTTTTTGTGTCATTTCGAAACTAGATTACTGAAAAGTTACATTGTCACTGTTCACAATGGCAGACAGGGCTTGCCATCTCTTTTTTTGTGGCTTGTTTATGTAACTGAAACCCCAGAAGGGAAAATTTAAACAAAATAAAACTGAAACTTGTTTTGAACAATTTCTTTGTCATCTACAAATTGATTTTAGGTAGGGGATGAAAAAAATCGATTTAAATCGTGAATCGGGATTTTTTCTGAAAAAATCTGAGATTTTTTTTTAGGCCATATCGCCCAGCCCTACTACAGAGTAACACGTTAAATATTTTTAGAAGGCAAAAACTCAAACCAACAGACCTTACACTATGCCTGATCAAACAATTGATCCTGATGCTGAAGCGGCATCAGAAATGAAATGGAGAGAAGTGGACGACATCATGGAATTTCAAAATACACTGGAACAAAAGTTTGAGATGCTTCATGCTCAAGTGAATGCACTTAAATGTAAGTATAAATCAAGTCAAGACAGGATCAAACAGCCAAGACAAACTGTTTGTAATTTTAAGTTTCAGGCTGAAATTTTTAAAAATGTCCACAGAGATGCAGATGAACTTCTAAACAAGATACAACAACTTGATATGGAAAACGCTGAAATAAAAAAACTGCAGGAAATTAACAATTTGAAAATAGAAAAGTTACAGAACATAACTCACCTGGAAAAGCAAAATGAAAGCATGAAAGTAAAACTGGCCTTACTTCAGTGTCAGGTAGAGACAATAAGTGCACAAAATGAACGTTTGCAGGAACATGTTGATACTTTGATGGAAAAGGAGCATGAGACCAGTGAGAAAATTAAGAGCCTCACTGCTGAGCTGGAAGAAAATGATATTTTGATAGACGACAACCTGTATCTTGAGACAGTTGTGCAAACGCGTCAGGTTGAGTTGCAAGAGGTCCAAAACCAAACTCTGAAAATGGATGAGCGAATAACAAAATTAGAGAGTGAAATAACTTATATTCAGAAGTTGTTACCTGAACAAGAAAGTTTAAAAGAAACCGTTCAAGATCTGAATTGTCAGCTTGAGACAAACAAGGAAGACAGAAAAGTGACGAGGAATATAAGACAGGAACTTGAAACTCTTTCTGAAAACAAAGATCACCTGCTTCCAGCTAACATGCAAAAATGTGAGAAAACAGAAACTTTGCCTCTCAAATGTCCAGAGACAGAGACAAATGCCCCAGCTGCTACACCTGAGCCCAGAGGTTGGTTGCATTTTTGTTCTAAAGGACTATTGAAAGTGTTAAAATATGCTTTCATTGGCGCTGTTCCTTTTGTGGTAATGGCTTCGATTAGTCAATTTTCAGAGTTCAGCTGCCTCCAACAAGAATCATAAGTTTTCTTAAAAAAAAAAAAAAAAAAAAAAAAAAAAAAAAGCAGACCACACAGTCACCAGTGAAAGGTGTGAGGGATTACTTCTCAGCTAAAGAAAACTGTAATTGGCCTAATGAAAAGTTGAATTACGAATTGAATTTAAGATGTTTGGATAGATAGATGGATGGATGGTCTCTTACTTGAGCATGGGTCTTTGGATTTTGCATGCTCTCCCTGTGCTCATGTGGGTTTTCTCCGGGTGCTCCGGTTTATTCCCAAAAACATTTATGTCGGGTTAATGGGTGATTCTAAATTTGACCCCTTCCCCCGGACCCAACCACTCAGCGCTCCCCCCCCTCGTCGAAACACACACATCACGGAGAGGGACAACAGAGCAGAAGAATCCAGGATGGCAGAAAGGAAAAGGAGCACGGTTTAGCTGTATTTTAATCATGAAAACGAAATAACGGCAAGTTGTGTAGTTTGTAAAAAGTCCGTAAAATACAGTGGAAACACCAAAAATGTATACAAGCACATGAAAAACAATGCGCTTGAAATACAGAAACGGAGAGAAGAAGAGAGACATCCTCCATCCCTGACAGACCTTCAACCCTGAAACAAAAGTCACTGGCAGACGCTTTTCAGTCCAACAGAGAGGATCCAGGTAGATAAGAGTGGACATCTTCAGCATCAATTCATCCATCCATCCATCCATCCATTATCTATACCCATTTTATCCTTGAAGGGTCACGGGGATGTGCTGGAGCCTATCCCAGCATCTACGGGCATCAATTCAAAAAGTATGTTACTTAAATCATATGTTACTGGAGCCAACTAAAAAAAAATATATAATTAAAACCTTGTAAGAAAGGTGTTATCTAAGATACAATAAAGTTAAGATAATCCTTTATTTATTTATGCAAACAAAATTACAAAAGTAAGTACACTGTATTGGCCTGAATATAGGACGACTGATTAAAAGACAACCCCTATGTTTCACATATCATTTTGGAAAAATAAAAATATGATGAAGGCAATAAGGTTATTCATAAAACTTTTTATTGAACAACTATTATAGAAAAAAGTCACACAGAGATAACAGTTTACTGTATTGTTAAACATTTAAATGATTCAATCTTTTTTAGGAAGTATGGTATCATACTTAAGGTAAGGTACGTGTCAGGTTTCCATGTTATTTAGGTTTAAGGTATAGTACTATTTAATAAACTATATTCTCTTAAAATCTGAGACTATGACTCAGTGAATAAGCAACAAGCATGTAGTTCAATAACTGTATCAATGATCCAAATAACTGCATAACTATCAAAGTCCAGTTATATTCAATTTCAAGAACAACATTAATAATTCAGTCTTTAAAGAACAAATTCTGAACTCCCAAACATTCAAAGTTTGAACGTTTTGGAGTTCTGAATTTGTTCTGAAAGGAAGAAAATTCTGTTTTGTATTGTAGTTTTTCATTTTATTCCTTAAAAAATTTTTTATTTCCTAATGTTAAGAAAAACTTTGCTTATTAGTGTTCCATTGTTTCAAAACAAAAATGTTAATTGTGATAATAAAGTATTTTGCTGTCACCTATAAAGTTTGCTGAAATTCTATCGTAAGTTTTAACAAAAAGGTCAGCAATTTCATGACAGATAGAGCTTAATATGAAAAAGTATCGGTATCGACGATACTGGCCCTGTATTTATTTGGTATCGGATCGATACCAAAATTCTAAGTATGTAATGCGTTTTCGTTTGTTTGTTTGTTTTCGGGAGGGGGGGGATACCGGCGGAACAGCGAGCCAGCCGTACTTGTAAGGTGCGTTTGTAAGAACAACAAGGTTTGTGATGGTCAAAGTCCACTCTTTATTCTTGTGCCCACAACAACAGTGTTTTCTCGTTCACGTAAAAACTCCCGCTTAAACTTCCCTTCCTCCTTACGTTCCCCCGTCACTACACAGTACGTCTGACGTAGTCCACCTATGACAGTACTGAGGGCGGAGATCACCCCGTTCAGGAGGGGAGAGTGGTCTGTGACCATTTATGAATGTCGCTATGTCAGAGATCTCCACGCAGGCGGGAGCAGAGCGCTGCTACGAATAAAGATATTTGGCAAGATCCTCAGTCAACTCCATCTGCTTTCTGAATATCAATGTTCCTGAGGGTTCGTTTCACATGAGTCTGCTGCAGGATGAGTGGCTGGCTGGAGATAGACTCATAGTTGTCGCAGCTCCCACCTGATAGTCCTGGACTCCTCAAAGTCCGGACCCGGACCACGAGGCCCGTCAGTCTGGACCCAGGACACCTAAGTCTTAAAATGACCCTTTCACAAATACATTGATGAATAATTTGTAATGTTAAATACTCTGTCTCTCATCTTTACCGTCTTCCTCCTGCTGCGAGAGTTTCTACTCTGAACTTCTGTGACAGTTAAACAGCTGTCAGTCAAATACGAGGAGGACAGCAACAAGTAGACTTTCAGGACACGGGAGTTTGGGATTTAGAGCCAATCGGAAGCAAAATAATGTGGATCTTAAAAAAAAAAAAATATAATATATTATATATAATATATATATATATATATATATTGTCAAGTGACCCGGGAGAAGTTGGAATTATCCCAGCTTTGTTGATGAGATTGTTCTGGTATAATGTAGGGGATTAACAGAAAAGTGGTAATTAATGTGATTTGTAATCACATTATTCAATGATCAGAACAGATGATTGATCAGAAAGATGTATTGTGGATGTATTCTGTATGATTTATTTCTCGTTGGACACAGACTGGGCGTCTGTGCTGTCAGCAGGCTGAGGTAAGCTGCTGTGGGTCACTGTGTACCCAGTGAAAAATGAAAACAACGGCTATGTTTATCAAAACAGGGGGGAGAGATCTTGCAGCAGCTGGGTGATGTAATGTAAACAGAAGTAACAGAAAGAGGAGGGGATTACGTGATTGTAAGCAATTCCTAATCAATGAAATGTATGAAAATGTGTGTGTGATTCTAGAATGATCAGAAACAAGATGTATTAGTAATTTTTGGGTAATAGATCTGTGGTTAGTTAGTGTATGTTAAAAGAAAAACTTATTTTTGTTGGGTCACGACGGACAGAGACAGAGCGGAGCGCATGTTCCTCATTTGGAATGTCAACAAAGCCGAATTTCAAAACAATTCTGCCAGCTCCGGGCCGCCAAGACACAACAATGACAAAAAAACAGTCACCCAGGTGCGGACAGTAGCGGGGGGCACGCTGACCTCAGCATTGACGCCGTGACTATGGACTGTGCAGAAAAAAAATGAAATGAGGCGCACATTCTGTGGTTAAGGCTCAATCCAGCAATGGCTCAATTAAGGACATTGTAAGACAGATGTGAGGTATAAATCATTGAATAAGGATTAGCGTTAGCTGATAAGCTTTAGCTTAAAGAGCTATATGGCCAAGTAAACAAGGTAACCTTGGATTGGTGGTGCCATGATGTCATGATGATTAAGGTGAACGCCCCTGCCAGATCTGTAAACATATGAAGTCATTGTGGGACGTGGCCTGTGAATTATGCATGATGTAAAGGACGGATTATGTAAAATTATGCACGCCCCTGTATATGTGAATAACCAATCAGAAGTGTCATGTGAGTTTGAGGGAAATTATGTATGCATATGCAAAGGTGAGAGAACCAATCAACAGTTCGGGGCTGGGGGCGAGCAAGGAGAGAGAGAGAGCGCATAAAAAGAGAAGGCAGAGGGACTCTGTGTGGATTCCTGGAGCGACTTCAGACGAAGAAGGACTAGCTGGGACCTGACGAGCAACCCCCATCTGGAGGATTAAACTGGAAGGAATTACTTCAAGAAAAGAAGACAGAAAGACGCTTGGAACAGGATCGACGATGTTTCCCAATTCTTGAAGGAATAATGGAGCCTTTTTTGGTTAGCCTAGCTCACCGCTAGCAAGGAGGAGGGGCCGAATCAGCATACCTGCAGGCCTGATCGTTTGAGCTCTCTCTCTCCCTCCCTGCCCAGCGGCCTTGAAAACGCATGATGGCCACATGTGTCACTCAGCCTGTCCTTGACCAACCAGATTGAACTGATCATAAGCCACAGCTTTAATTTGCCTTTTTAGAATTAGAATTGTTTAACCAATCAATGCTGTTGCTTTAACCTTGCTAATCTGCTTTAATAAATATAAAAACTATCATAAGACGTTGTTGTGGACATTACATCTGTATTCAGAATTTTGAAGACTTGTTTATGCCTCTGCACTAACACACAGGTTCTTATGGGTTATTCTAGTCACAATATTGTCAAATTGTCCCTGAGGCTTGCTGTCCGAGCCACTGAAGTTTTCCTAGCCTGTAACAAGAGCCCAGATCGTGAGAGGAGAGCTGCCGTTAACAGACGTGACCGATAGCTGGACTTCGAGCCACCCGGCTATTCCTCTGAGGACAGTTATTGGAGTGAGCGGGAATACGTTTGGAAGTAGGCAGTGAGAGCTAGGCGTATATCCTCGACACCAGCTTAAATAAGTTGAGGAAATCTAGTGAGGAACCTCTCCTAGACCGCAACTTCTTACCCGTAGGATGGAGAGCTGGTCCCGGTGACAGACTCTGCTAGTCAGAGACTGAACCAAAACTGGGGGATCTTACAATATATATAATTTTTTTTTCTTGCCTGAAAACAAAACTACTTTGAAATGTTACCTAAGATAACATCAAATCATGTTAACTTAATTGAAAAATTAGGGGCCAGATGTTCATATTTATGCTGTTTATGTTTTCTTCGTTATTTGTCAATCTGAATTTTTCGCAGTGAATGCACAGAATTCAGTTTTAAATACGTTTATATTTATATTTTTTGTTGTTATTGTCTTTATTATTGTCATATGTTGTTTATACATGATATCTTTCACATTGAAAACCCGAGATTAACGTTATGCTGTAGACATTTTTTCCGGACCTCTGGTCTTCAATGGAAAGTAGATGTGGACCTTTGAAAAATAAGTTTGAGAACCCCAGCTATCGTGACTGAAAAAGTCTTTGAGTCGTTCTGGCTGCAGGTTGGACGGCTGGTCTAGTGGTTTGTCACAGACCGTGCTCGACCGGGATCTCAGCTTTCAACATGTTCAATCCACAGATTTAAATGCTTGTGCAAAGACTAAAATTAATGCTATGCCAAACCCGATTTTTTAGAAATCCCACAGGTGGTTCAACTAAAACTGATGAATCCTGGTCTTGCCAGTAGGGGGCCTTCAAATTTCATCTTCTCAATTTAATCAGTTTAAATTGGAGATGCCTCTGCAGCATCGCGTGGACGTCGGGGACAGTACCGCTGGATTGGCAGACTGGGGTGGTGGCCCCCCTCTTTAAAAAGGGGGAGCGGAGGGTGTGTTCCAACTACAGGGGGATCACACTCCTCAGCCTGCCTGGGAAGGTCTATTCAGGGGTCCTGGAGAGGAGGGTCCGTCGGATAGTCGAATCTCGGATTGAGGAGGAGCAGTGTGGTTTTCGTCCCGGCCGTGGAACGGTGGACCAGCTCTACACCCTCTTCAGGGTCTTGGAGGGGGCATGGGAGTTCGCCCAACCAGTCTACATGTGTTTTGTGGACTTGGAGAAGGCGTTCGACCGTGTTCCCCAGGGATTCCTGTGGGGAGTGCTTCAGGAGTATGGGGTGCCGGGCTCCCTTGTACGGGTTGTCCGGTCCCTGTACGACCGGTGCCAGAGTTTGGTCCGGGTGTTGTTCCGAGATTTCTCCTACCCATAATATCTTCCTACCCGGAGGAACAGAGATAAGCTGCAAGTTGAAGCGTATGGGATGCGGCGGGTCCCTGGCTCCTGATCATAAAATTCAATGGAGGCGCTCTCCTGGAAGCCTAGTGGTGGAAGGCAGTCAGCGCCAGTGACGAACACCAGAAGGTCCTCAAATGTTATCTCCACCTCCCCTTCTTTTTCAGTACCGGAAAAGATAACACATTTGCATAACAGAGTTATCCTTTTGACCATCATTTAACCTTGAGATTCAAGTCATTTATTTATTTTTTTGGTTCTACATGTCATGACTGAGAGATTAAAGCACACTGTAAACAAGTATTTGCTCTTGGTTAAAGAACACAGAAATAAAGAACAAACCTTCTAGTGTGTAAATCTTATGAAAGATGTGGTTTGCTTGAAAAGGACTGATATAATTATTCTCTGCAGATGTGCTACATGCATATTTTATGGACCATCTTGAGAAAATTGTGAATTAGTAAATCATAATCTGTGTGTACATACCTTTGACTGCCACCAGCCACCATTCCCACTGGAAAATAGTCTCCTCCTCCAGGTCTCTCTTGTTGCTCCCCACAGGACTCCACACAACGGTGAAGAGATTCTGGATGCAGCTCCTTGTCAGTTTCCCTCCCACATTAGTGAAAACTGGAAGGAACTGTCTCCAGAATCTTTTCACCATCTGCCAAAAATTGCCACATGAATCCATTCCAGTGGTGAACTGGTGGATCATGCTGGACACACTGAAAGATACAGATTATGTTGTTACATCGACCCAGCAGAATTTATAGATGCAAGACAGTTCAAATGGCTAACATCTGAAGTGAACTTATTCCAGCTCGAGTCAGAACATGCACATGAACTTGTGTCATAACAGGCTTTTAGTATAAAGTGCAAATCTTAAAACAAATATTAACAGCTTAGTCTTTTCACATTTTTTTCTTACCGGTGGAAAAGAAAGTGAGCCACAATTTGCTGCTTGACACGTGGCAGATCCTGCAGGGTGGCAGTGAACACATCGGGGACACCACAGCCAGCAATCCAGTCCCCCAGTGTGGTCTTGAGGCTGGCCAGGTCGCCTGGGCTCCTGCACATCTCAAGCTTTAAAAGTAGACAGAATAATATGACTGAAGTAACAGAAAATCCAAACAAACACACAGGCCAGCCATAATTGTCAAATGCTTTAGAATTTAGTTTCATGTTAATCACATAAAACAATCTGCCTGCTTCATCCTGTAAAGAAAGACTGTACTCTCAAATATCTGTTGGTTCATAAAGATTTCATCCATCCATCCATTATCTATATCTGCTTTATCCTCTGCAGGGTCACATGGGTGTGCTGGAGTCTATCCCAGCTCTCTTTGGGCGAAAGGCAGTACATCCTGGACAGGTCACTAGTTCATAAAGATTTTCTGAGCATTTTCTTACCTGCTCCATGTTGTTCTGTAGGTCTGGATCCAAAAATGCCTCAATTCTAAATGATGTGAGGTCAGGCCTTTCACCACACATCATCATATACAGTTCAGTATTGAGGCATCTTGGTCCTGGTCCATTGTGCATAACAGACCACGCTACAAGCTTCCCTGCTGTGTAATATTTATTTTGTTCCAGGGACTGCTGATCATAGGTGAACAGCAGGTCCCCTTGCTTCCCCTCAAA